>JARQOD010000002.1:105702036-105786114 GCA_033576555.1 Oophaga sylvatica
TTAAAGCTACAGGCCATCTTTGAGGACCGCACAGAAGCGGATCTCCGGATGGCATTTTATCAGTGCTCCCAGAGACCAGGTGACAGTATTAGGGACTACGCCTGCCGACTACAGGGGGCCCTGCGAGCTCTCAAACAGGCTAACCCTACAAGTGCCATTGATGAAAGCAAAATGTTGAAAGAACAATTTGTACGGGGACTGAGGTCTCCAGCGGAAGGCAGGACTGTAAACTGGTGGTCCTTGGATCATCCAGATACCACTTTTGATGCCCTAAAGGACATGGCAATAAAAGGACTGCGACCCTTGGAAAAGCCTGAGGTGGCAACTCAGTATCACCCGGGTGAAGCCACTCTAAAGCCGGCAGTACCCATCTTTTCCCCGCAGGTGGCAGAAGCTAAAACGCAGGTGGCGCCCCCTAGTGAGTTGGAATGTCTGCGCTCAGAAGTGCGCCAGCTGACTAAAAACCTGGCCACTGTAATGAATGCCCTGCAACTGCGGAAAGAAGAAGGAGGAAAGATCCTACTAGCCGACTGTCCAGAGGATGTCCCTTGGATGAACCGGAGGAAATGGAGGACGTCGCCTCACCGGAGGAGGACCACGCCACCCCCAGGAGCGACTCCTGATCAGCACCATCCTCGCCGAGAGATCATCTGCTACCGCTGCAACCAAAAAGGTCATATGGCTCAGCAATGTCCTTTAAACGAGCCGATCCTGGGTCCGAGGGCCAACACCCAGGAGTAGACTCATCAGGCCCCTTAGACTGGAACCGCAGATTTGTGGGAGGACGGCCCTACCTGTCCATAATTCTGGACGGGATTGCAATCCCTGCACTGCTGGACACTGGATCTCAGGTGACCATCATACCTGATGTCCTTTATAATAAATTTTGGTCCATGGACAGTCTCCAGCCCCGAGCCCTGACTTTACAGTGTACGCCACTAATGGTCTCCCTGTTGAAGTACTCGGAGCCAAAAACGTGAACGTAAAGGTGGGCAGAGTGGAGTTGGAGGATCAGGGACTTCTAGTAGTAAAGACTGTAAATGAGGAAAACGGCTTAAATGTGGTTTTGGGTACTAACATTATCAGTAACTGTCTGGGAGAAGTTGTGTTTTTGCTCCAACAGCTCGCTGAAGTTGCCAAGCCAAAGCAAAAGGGAGTGATCCAGAGGGAGATCCGGGCCCTGATGTGCCAGCAGCAAGCGAAGCTTACAGATGGTGAAATTGGTAATGTACGGGTCACGGACCCGAATCCCATTGTAATACCCCAATGAGTGAAATGTTAATATGGTGTAGAGCAGCCATAGGTCTGAGAGGACAGAACTACCAAGCAGTAGTAGAGCCCCATCGTTCAGAGCACAGACCTACACTCTTGACTGCTAGGGGGGTAGTGGAAGTAATAAATGGGAGAGTACCAGTACGACTTCTCAACTGGGGAGACGATGAAGTAAATTTACCACGTTATGCCACAGTTGCTAAATTACATGCCGTAGATAACAATTCTATCCTCACAACCGAGTCCTTAGCCTCCCGCCAACCAGCGGAGGATAATGATCCGGCAACCCCGGTAGCGGATTGGTGTCAGCAGCTTCATATAGGGACAGACACCACTTCCGTCCACCAGAAACAGGGAGTACTACGGGTGGTACAGGAGTACGCACAGGTATTTAGCAAGCACCCACTTGACTTTGGGACAATTAAGGGAGTACAGCATCATATCCCTACAGGCAGTCATCCTCCCATCAAAGAGCGATACAGGCCTATACCTCCAGCCCACTATCAAAAAGCTAAGGAAATGTTGTGTGACATGAAGGAAGCCGGGGTGATAAGGGATAGTTGTAGCCCCTGGGCAGCACCTCTAGTTCTAGTTAAGAAAAAGGATGGTAGCATGAGAATGTGTGTAGATTACAGACAAGTAAATCGCATAACACATAAAGATGCATACCCATTACCACGCATTGAGGAATCCTTAGCTGCTTTGAAAACGGCTAACTACTTTTCTACCCTCGACCTCACTAGTGGGTACTGGCAAGTAGCTGTGGCTGAGGAGGATCGGGAGAAAACTGCTTTCACCAGCCCAATGGGACTCTGTGAGTTTGACAGAATGCCGTTTGGGCTCAGCAGTGCCCCAGGAACATTCCAGAGAGTGATGGAGAGCTGCCTGGGACATCTCAATTTTGAAACCGTGTTGCTGTACCTGGACGACGTAATTGTGTACTCCAAGACATATGAGGATCATCTGAAGCACCTGGCAGAGGTATTCGAGTCACTGTCCAAGTATGGGATGAAACTGAAGCCCTCAAAGTGCCATCTGCTCAAACGGAAGGTATAGTACTTGGGACATATTGTCAGTTCCGAAGGAGTAGCGCCGGACCCCGAGAAGGTCACAGCCATCCAGAAATGGCCGGAGCCGAAAAATCTCAAGGAGGTGCGTCAGTTCCTGGGACTAACAGGTTACTACAGGAGGTTTGTAAAAGATTACACCAAGAAAGCGGCGCCTTTACAGGACCTCCTGGTAGGACAACCTCTCAAGAGCAGAAACCCTCCATTCAATTGGGGTAAAGAACAAGCTGAGGCATTCAAAGAGATGAAAGAGATTCTGACAGGCGATGAAATCTTAGCCTACCCAGATTACAGCCAACCGTTCCTGCTGTACACCGATGCCAGTAACGAGGGATTGGGAGCGGTCCTCAGTCAGAAGCAGAATGGCCAAGAAAAAGTCATCGCGTATGCAAGCAGAAAGCTCAGGCCAACTGAGAGGAACCCGGAAAACTATAGCAGCTTCAAGCTGGAGTTCCTGGCGCTGGTCTGGGCCATTACAGAAAGATTCAAACATTACCTTGCCTCCAACAAGTTCACTGCGTAAACAGACAACAACCCCTTGACGCACCTTGAAACAGCCAAGCTGGGAGCCATGGAGCAACGTTGGATGGCTCGGCTGTCAAACTATCAATTTACCATCAAGTACAGGGCGGGCCGTAAAAATGCTAACGCGGACGCCTTGTCCAGAATGCCGCATGAATCCGACACGGAGGAAGAATCAGATGATCTGGAAGAAATCGAGCTACCTGCGTTCCACCGAAATGGGATGGTCCAAGAGCAACGAGTCTACGGAAAGCGGTGTGGTGAGATGTTGAACCCTTTACCTCATCACAGCTGGAAGGAAACTCAGGACAGCGATCCAGTGGTCAGCCGTGTCAAGGAGCTGATAAGACAGGAAGGTTCCTCCTTGGAGAAAGATGCACCTATACCAGCAAAGCTCCTGTGGAATGAGAGAAGCCGGTTGTTCATCTACCGTGAGAAGTTGTGCAGGAGATACGTCGACCCAAGGACCCATGAGATGGTTTGGCAGATAGTGGTCCCCAGAGCAGACATCCAAATGGTGTTAGAAGCCTACCACGATCAAGCGGGACACTTTGGCTGGAAAAAGCTGGAGACCCTGTTGAGGTGTCGGTTCTACTGGGTAGGGATGCGCAGCTCCATCGAGAAGTGGTGCCGGAACTGTGGACCCTGTGGCCTCAGACGAAAAGACTACTGTAGTCAGAGGGCACCCCTGCAGCCTATCCAGACGACTCGTCCCTTGGAGATCGTGGCATTGGACCATGTCAAGTTGTCACCAAGCAGGTCGGGATACTCATATGCCCTGACCATGGTGGATCACTATTCCAAATTTCTGGTGGTCGCCCCGGTCAAAGATCTGACAGCAGAGACAGCAGCCAAGATCTTCCAAGCAAGTTTCTGTATACCACACGGATATCCAGAGCAGGTACTGACTGATCGAGGTCCAGCCTTTGAAGCTGAACTGTTTCAGGAATTCTGTCACTTGTATGGGTGTAAGAAGATCAGAACAACACCGTACCACCCTCAACCAATGGCCTTTGTGAAAAGATGAATCACATTGTCATAGATTTACTGAAATCTGTACCACTGGAAGAAAGAAATCGGTGGCCAGACTTGTTACCTGACCTGGTCGACTTGTACAACCACATACCAGTAAGTTCCACCAACTGCACTCCAGCCTACCTTATGAGAGCAAGACCAGGAAGACTGCCAATGGATTTGGAACTTGGTGTGGTAGAACCAGAGGCTGATGACAATGCTGAAGATTGGGACACGAATCGACAGGAACGGTACAGGAGAGTACAAGCCTGCGTGGAAGACAGTCTCAATAAGGTAAGAGAAAGGCAAGAGAAGAACTACAACAAAATGCTCCCGCTAAGCCTTTAATGCCTGGAGAAATTGTGCTAAAAAGTATAAGAAGAATGCACAAATTGGATGATCAGTGGGAACAGGAGCCATATGTCGTGCAAAATTCCAAATTTGATAACAGAAAAACCTGTACCATCAGCAAGGATGGAGGAAAAAACGACTGCAACTGTGTCTAGAGATCATCTAAAGTTGTGTCCGGGCCCATTAAAGCTTCGTGAGGAAGAACCTGTTGTCCTTCAAAAAGAAAATGATGAAGCGGTCATACATACGGATCTGGGAGATCTACCTGCGGATTGGCCCAGAGTGGGAGAAGCAGTAATCATTCCTGTGCTGCAGTTTTATCAACCACAAGAAGAACCTCTACATCAAGTCATACCAATTGTGCCAGTAGAGTCAGTTCCAGAAGGACCAGTTCCGGCAGACCCTCAACCATTGGAATCCCAAGCAGCGGAACCACAAGAGGCAGCACCACAAGAAGTGGAAACCCCTGGTGGAGCAGTACCGCATCGCCCAGTCGCTAGCATGCTTGCCAGATCCCTAGAAAGGTGGAGTCGTGTTTATAGTTTGCCGTTACGCAGAACAGATAGGCTAGAGACTACTATACCTGACGCTACCCCACGTAGGTCAGAACGTATCACTAAAGGAAGATTACCTATTCGTTATCAAGAGTAGTCCTAGTAAATTAGTTAGCAAGACCCAGACAGGGTTTACTGTTACTGACAAATTGTATAAAGTTTGATAAAGATGTTATAAAAGAAGATTTTCGCACTTTAATAAGAGTTAAAGTATAATGTGAATACTTGAAATATATATATGTGTCTTTTATTATGCATGGACTGCGTGGCTGTGGACTGTGCCAGCCCAAGAACTTGTATTGTAAATAGTTCGCACTTCGGTGCCCTATCTTGGTTTTACATGAAACTTAAACTACCTCTGAAGAAAAACCCGTATGGTGTGGCCTAGAGTGAGGTCTGCAGTCAGAAGTCCTGCAGCCCACCCAGGACCCACGTGGGAGGTTTTTGGTGCGGGTCCTCCACAAGAATATTATCTAGTATTTATGGAAATGTTTTGATACTTTGATACTTTTGTATTTTTCTAATGTACAAATTGTAACGTTAAAGATTCCTCACCTCCCGGATGGGATGAGTTATTATGTTTATGTTAAATGCAAAACAAAAATGTTTTTCTTTTTCTCTTTTACAGCCCGGGAGTGCTGTGTTTAACCAAGGGGGGATGTGTGGCCCAGCTACGCCAGGCACACATAATTCCAGGAAAATGCACAGAAAGGTAACCGTAAAGCTTGATATGCATTCACGTCACTCACATTTCCCAACACACCCACTAGGGGTATAAAAGGAAGTGACACGTAGCAGCCAGGGTTCAGTCAGTGTTCAGTTCATTCAGAGATTCAAGCTTCCTGTCTTAGGACAGTGCAAGTTCAGTCTAGTTCCTGTTACAGGAGAGGGCACTCTGGTGAGAGTTCAGTCTAGTCTTGGAGGAAGTAGTACAGACTAGATCCTGGCAGAGCAAGTTCAAGAAGTGGAGTCTGGTTTGAGTGTAAGGAGTCACTCTAGCCCAGTCAGAACTGCAGGACCAGTACTTCAGCACAAGCTGCCACAACGAGTGTACCGAGAACTGTTCAGTGAGCTCTGAAGAAAAGCTGATATTCACATCATCGCTACTCGTGCTAATGTTAAGAGCAAGAGCAGGACGAGACGCACAGTGGAGAAGGATAGAGAGAAGTGCATCAGGTACTGGATTACCCGCACTAATTCACATGACACCGGGGTCCGAAGCGTTGCTAGTGCTTCACGCCTAGTAATAAGAAAACCGGAGGCTTTCTGGACCACAGGTCGCAGAAGGTAGCCCTAAGCGCTGATACGTAACCGGAGTCAGGGAGAACAGGAGTCTAGCCTGATCAGCAAATATAGACTTAGTTCTTTCAACATCTGATAATCAGAGACATAGAAGGCTCTACCACAATGTCAGCCGGGCGTTGCAGCTATTGAACAAGCTGGAGATTAGCAGAGTTAACTTGACTTCATGCAAGTTTGTACTCACACATATACAAGGTTAAAGGAGGCCTCTAACCTGCTCAGCGGTTATCCTGAATGTGCATTCTCCACCCCGACCAGCTTCCCGGGACCTGCCTGAAACATCTACAAGTAAAGGTATGGAAAGAGATTGCCTTGTGTGAGACTGCTTTATTACCTACACCCCGCACCACCATAGACTTCCAGGGACCATTCTCACCTGTGGGAGACTTACCATCTAGCTGTCCCATAACATCCCCTAGGAAGATCCATATAGCAGCGCTGGTCCAATTGATCAGACACCACAGGTGGCGTCACAAACTATTCTAATCTACAATTCCCCTGTAAATATCCCCCATTGTATGAGCGCCCAGGGCCACGGACCGAGTCCTGCTGCCAGTGACAAACCCCATAGACTTCCATGGGCTCGGTGCCGAGTACCCCATAGCCCTGGTACTTTGTGCGACTCACTTACTAGACCCCTCAACTTCATGGTGCAACACATGACCTGATGTCGTGTGAGACCTAATGACATCATGACGTAGCAGGGCCTAGTAAGCACAAGAGGTGCCCAGAATACTAAGCAGTCTACGCTGGCCGCAAAACTGAAGACTACCTTGTCTGGTTGCCATGGAAGACCGGCCTGGACACCTGACCAAGGCAGCTCAAATCTTTCTGTTCAACGCTAATTCTCATACTACAGAGTATACAGTGCCTTGCGAAAGTATTCGGCCCCCTGGAACTTTTCAACCTTTTCCCACATATCATGCTTCAAACATAAAATAAGAAATGTAAATTTTTGGTGAAGAATTAACAAGTGGGACACAATTGTGAAGTTGAACGAAATTTATTGGTTATTTAAAATTTTTGTGGAAATACAAAAACTGAAAAGTGGGGCGTGCAAAATTATTCGGCCCTTTACTTTCAGTGCAGCAAACTCACTTCAGAAGTTCATTCTGGATCTCTGAATGATCCAATGTTGTCCTAAATGACTACCGATGATAAATATAATCCACCTGTGTGTAATCAAGTCTCTGTATAAATGCACCTGCTCTGTGATAGTCTCAGAGTTCTGTATGAAGCACAGAGAGCATCATGAAGACCAAGGAACACAACAGACAGGTCCGTGATACTGTTGTGGAGTAGTTTAAAGCCAAATTTGGATACAAAATGATTTCCAAAACTTTAAACATCCCAAGGAGCACAGTGCAAGTGATCATATTGAAATGGAAGGAGTATCATACCACTGCAAATCTACCAAGACCCGGCCGTCCCTCTAAACTTTCATCTCAAACAAGGAGAAGACTGATCAGAGATGCAGCCAAGAGGCCCATGATCACTCTGGATGAACTGCAGAGATCTACAGCTGAGGTGGGACAGTCTGTCCATAGGACAACAATCAGTCGTACACTGCACATATCTGGCCTTAATGGAAGAGTGGCAAGAAGAAAGCCATTTCTTAAAGATATCCATTAAAAGTGTCATTTAAAGTTTGGAACAAGCCACCTGGGAGACACACCAAACATGTGGAAGAAGGTGCTCAGGTCAGATAAAACCAAAATCAAACTTTTTGGCAACAATGTCAAACGATATGTTTGGCTTAAAGGCAACACAGCTCATCACCCTGAACACACCATCCCCACTGTCAAACATGGTGGTGGCAGCATCATGGTTTGTGCCTGCTTTTCTTCAGCAGGGACAGGGAAGATGTTAAAATTGATGGGAAAATGGATGGAGCCAAATATAGGACCATTCTTGGAGAAAACCTGTTGGAGTCTGCAGAAGACCTGAGACTGGGACGGAGATTTGTCTTCCAACAAGACAATGATCCCAAACATAAAGCAAAATCTACAATGGAATGGTTCACAAATAAACACATCCAGGTGTTAGAATGGCCAAGTCAAAGTCCAGACCTGAATCCAATCGAGAATCTGTGGAAAGAGCTGAAAACTGCTGTTCATAAACGATCTCCATCCAACCTCACTGAGCTCGAGCTGTTTGCCAAGGAAGAATGGGCAAGAATTTCAGTCTCTCGATGTACAAAACTGATAGAGATATATCCCAAGTGACTTGCAGCTGTAATCACAGCAAAAGGTGGCGCAACAAAGTATTAAGTTAAAGGGGCCGAATAATATTGCACGCCCCACTTTTCAGTTTTTGTATTTCCACAAAAATTTAAAATAACCAATACATTTCGTTCAACTTCACAATTGTGTCCCACTTGTTTTTGATTCTTTACCAAAAATTTACTTTTGGTATCTTTATGTTTAAAGCATGATATGTAGGAATAGGTTGAAAAGTTCCAGGGGGCCGAATACTTTCGCAAGGCACTGTATATTGTCTTGGAAAGTTACCATACAGTCTGACATACAATGCCTATAGGTAGTGTAGGACGACTTTGATGCCCAGTTATTTGCATGTGATTTTGCCATATACCGAAACCCTACAATATTCCATGGGGCGAGGCTTACATGTGAGAAATTTTAGTTGCTGGTAAGCACTATAGAGGATAGGATAATTTGGGCATTGTACAGTAGTAAGGTTAAGGTGCTTGTTGAGCAGTTGGCTATGCCTGCACTAGACAATGAATGTCTTCACTAATTAATAAGCCATTTAGGTTAGTCCAAAATGGAAAAAAAATGCAGAAAAATGTTTTTCAAAAATACCACAGTGTAATACCAAATTGCCCTTCTTGCATGCACGTCTGTAGCCTCGCTCCCCAATTCTTGCTCCACCACACTTATCGGAAAAAATGACTAATATAATTCAGTGGAAACACCTACTCTTGGGCTCTCCAGACCCTTTGCCTGGGCAACCAGCCAGATGTCTGAAATGTTATTTTTCCCCAAGGAGAGGATTTCCAAGACTGCTGCCTGTAAAGAAACTGCTGGCTTACGGTGCAGTTAGGCTCTCAGTGATCAGGAAACACTACATGAAATGTCATTATACTAAGAGGGTTACACAATCGCACCCCTGCCGAAACATGCAGTAATTGTTTATTGAGTTCCACACTATGTCATCCGGTCTACACACGAGAGTAATCCCTACACAGTGACACCCAGATGTGACACACTAATATAGTTTAAAGATACAATGAAGTTTTTTAAGACACTAAAAAGTGACTTAACTTGGACTCCTTACAGCAAATCAAATCCCACAACATAAAAGTAAAGAATAGATGAACCAAGCAGATATATGGAAGACTTATGAGTTCGGTCATAGTATGGAATCTATTACATGCCTATTGCTGAAAGATACAAGATGCCGGGTCATAAGGAATCAATTTGTATGTCAAATTTATCGGTTTTGAGAGCTCCCTTTCATGAACATGTTTCTACATGCTGTGCTTGGGCACATGAGGTATTACAGCTTTTTCTTAAATCCGTTCTCCCTGAAGGCATTCTGGGTCTGAATGACTGGAGAATTTTTCCGATTTTTGTTGCATGTACCATTCTTACAACAATTACTATTTAACTTTGAATTTTTTTAGGCTTCGAAAGCAATTCTTGCATTTTTTTTTACAAATATATTAGTTTTGTTTTTAAGAAATATTAAACTTTTATTGTACAAAAAATGTAAAAATGTTGTTTCTTTCACTTTTGATAGAATAAAAATCCTAAAGTTAAGGCTATGCTCCCACGATGAACTCTTGGTGCGCTTTTGATCTTGGCAGAATTTCTGCACCATTTCTGCACCTATTATTTCAATTAGTTTATGTGCATTTTTTCATTGCGTTTTTGGATGTGGTTTTTCTTAACATGCGTTTTTTTCACGTTTTTGATGCAGTTTTTTTTGTTTCTTGTTGGTGTGTCATGCTTTAAATAAAGCTGATACTCACTGTGCTGTTTGTTTAACCCCTTAATGACCAAGCCATTTTGTAGGTTAAAGACCAGGCCAATTTTTACAATTCTGACCACTGTCACTTTATGTGCTTATAACTCTGGAACACTTCAACGGATCTTGGCGATCCTGAGAATGTTTTCTCGTAACATATTGTACTTCATGATAGTGGTAAAATTTCTTCAATATAACTTGCGTTTATTTATGAAAAAAATGGAAATATGGCAAAAATTTAGAAAATTTTGCAATTTTCAAACTTTTAATTTTTATGCCATTAAATCAGAGAGATATGTCACAAAAATAGTTAATAAATAACATTTCCCACATGTCTACTTTACATCAGCACAATTTTGGAACCAAAATTTTTTTTTGTTAGGAAGTTATAAGTGTTAAAAGTTGACCAGCAATTTCTCATTTTTCCAACAAAATTTACAAAACCATTTTTTTTAGGGACCACCTCACATTTGAAGTGAATTTGAGGGGTCAATATGACAGAAAATACCCAAAAGTGACACCATTCTAAAAACTGCACCCTCAAGGTGTTCAAAGCCACATTCAAGAAGTTTATTAACCCTTTAGGTACTTCACAAGAATTGAAGCAATGTGGAAGAAAAAAATGAACATTTAAATTTTTTTCCCAAAATTTTTCTTTCGACACAATTTTTTAAAATTTTATCAAGGGTATCAGTAGAAAATGAACCACAATATTTGTTGTACAATTTCTCCTGAGTACACCGATACCCCATGTGTGGGGGTAAACCACTATTTGGGCGCATGGCAGAGCTCGGAAGGGAAGCAGCGCCATTTGACTTTTTTGGCTGGAATTGAGATTGGACGCCATGTCGCATTTGGAGAGTCCCTGTGTGCCTAAACAGTGGAAACCCCCACAAGTGACTCCATTTTGGAAACTAGACCCCCCAAGGAACTTATCTAAATGTGTTGTGAGAGCTTTGAACCCCCAAGGGCTTCACAGAAGGTTATAACGTAGAGCCGTAAAATTAAAAAATCATATTTTTTCCACAAAAATGATCTTTTCATCCCAATTTTTATTTTCCAAAGGATAAAAGGACTCCAAAAGTTATTGTTCAATTTGTCCTGAGTACGCTGATACCCCATATGTGAGGGTAAACCACTATTTGGGCGCATGGCAGAGCTCGGAAGGGAAGCAGCGCCATTTGACTTTTTTGGCTGGAATTGAGATTGGACGCCATGTCGCATTTGGAGAGTCCCTGTATGCCTAAACTGTGGAAACCCCCCACAAGTGACCCCATTTTGGAAACTAGACCCCCAAGGAACTTATCTAGATGTGTGGTGAGAGCTTTGAACCCCCAAGGGCTTCACAGAAGGTTATAACGGAGAGCTGTAAAATTAAAAAATCATATATTTTCCACAAAAATGATCTTTCCACCCCCAATTTTTATTTTCCAAAGGGTAACAGGACCCCAAAAGTTATTGTGCAATTTGTCCTGAGTACGCTGATACCCCATATGTGGGGGTAAACCACTATTTGGGCGCATGGCAGAGCTTGGAAGGGAAGCAGCGCCATTTGACTTTTTTGGCTGGAATTGAGATTGGATGCCATGTCGCATTTGGAGAGTCCCTGTGTGCCTAAACCCCCCACAAGTGACCCCATTTTGGAAACTAGACCCCCAAGGAGTTATCTAGATGTGTGGTGAGAGCTTTGAACCCCAAGGGCTTCACAGAAGGTTATAACGTAGAGCCGTAAAATTAAAAAATCATATCTTTTCCACAAAAATGATCTTTCCACCCACAATTTTTATTTTCCAAAGGGTAACAGTGCCCCAAAAGTTATTGTGCAATTTGTCCTGGGTACGCTGATACCCCATATGTGGGGGTAAACCACTATTTTGACGCATGGCAGAGCTCGGGAGGGAAGGAGCGCCTTTTTCAACTGCAGACCTTGATGGAATGGTCTGCGGGTGTCATGGCACGTTTGGAGAGCCCCTGATGTGCCTAAACAGTAGAAACCCCCCACAAGTGACTCCATTTTGGAAACTAGACCCCCCAAGGAACTTATCTAGATGTGTGGTGAGCACTTTGAACCCCAAGTGCTTCACAGAAGTTTATAACGTAGAGCCGTGAAAATAAAAAAAATCATATTTTTTTCCACGAAAATCTTTTTGCCCCCAAATTTTTATTTTTATAAGGGTAACAGGAGAAATAGGACCCCAAAAGCTATTATGCAATTTGTCCTGAGTACGCTGATACCCCATATGTGGGGGGGAACCACTATTTTGACGCATGGCAGAGCTCGGAAGGGAAGGAGCACCGTTTTTAAATGCAGACTTTGATGGAATGGTCTGCGGGTGTCATGTCGCGTTTGGAGAGCCCCTGATGTGCCTAAACAGTAGAAACCCCCTACAAATGACCCCATTTTGCAAACTAGACCCCCCAAGGAACTTATCTAGATGTGTGGTCAGCACTTTGAACCCCCAAGGGCTTCACAGAAGTTTATAACGTAGAGCCGTGAAAATAAAAAAATCCTTTTTTTTCCACAAAAATGACCTTTTTGCCCCCAAATTTTTATTTTTATAAGGGTAACAGGAGAAATAGGACCCCAAAATTTGAAGTGCATTTTGTCCTGAGTACGCTGATACCCATATGTGGGGGGGAACCACTGTGATCGCCTTATTGCGATCTTTGGGAGGCAGAATGAACAAATCCACAAAAGGTGAAGAATTGGTTTTCTTTTTTACGCCGTTCCTCGTGCGGTATTAGTGATTAGGCGACTTTATTTCTCGGATCGGTGCGATTACGGCGATACCAGATTTACACCTTTTTTCATGTTTAGCTTCTGTCACACTCTAAAAGACGCTTTGTTTTTGAATAATTTTTTGTAAGAAATTTTTGCATCGCCGTATTTTGAGAGCTATAATTTTTCCATATTTCGGCTGACAGAGTCATGTGCAGGCTTATTTTTTGCGGGACGAGTTGACTTTTTGTTGGTACCATATTCGGGCACATAACGTTTTTTGATCGCTTACTATTCCGATTTTTGTGGAAGCAGAATGAACAAAAACCAGCAATTCAGGAATTGTTTTTTTTTGTTTTTTTTTTACTCCGTTCCGTGTGTGGTAAAATTGATAAAGCAGCTTTATTCTTCGGGTCACTACGATTACAGCGATACCTCATTTATATATTTTTTTATGTTTTGGCGTTTTTTACACAATAAAAAATTTTATAGAAAAAATAATTATTTTTGCATCAGTTTATTCCGCGAGCGATAACTTTTTTATTTTTTTGCTGATGATGCTGTATAGCGGCTTGTTTTTTGCGGGACAAGATGACGTTTTCAGAGGTACCATGGTTATTTATATCCCACTTTTTGATTGCGTGTTATTGCACTTTTTCCAAGCGGTGTGATGATACCGCTTGGAAAAAGTATAATTTACTACTTTTTTTTTTTTTTCTACGGCTTTCACTGAAGGGGTTAACTAGGGATACACTTTTATTGATAGGATTTTTACGGACGCGGCGATACCAAACATGTGTGTTTTTTTGTTTTTTGTTTTACATAAAAATGTGTATTTTTTAGGGGATTTTTTTAAATTATTTTTTAATATTTTTTTTACAATTTTTTTAAAAAAATGATTTTTTTTAACTTGTCCCTTTATGGGACTTTCACTTTTTTTACTTTTTATTGCAGTTACAATGCATTGCAATGCTCCAGCATTGCAATGCATTGTAACTATAGTGAAAGCTGCTGTGACCATGATCACAGCAGCTTTCCATAGCTAGATGACCCGGAGGTTGTCATGACAACCCCCGGGTCATCAAGGCAGAGATCGGGCCCTGCAAATACATTGCAGGGCGCTGATCTGAGGCAGAGGGAGCTCCCGACCCTCTGCCCCCCCCTGAGCGCTGCGATCGCGCTCGATCGCAGCAGTCAGGGGGTTAACAGCCAGGGGCGGCGGGGGCGCCGCTCCTGGCTGTCAGTGCAGGAAGCCTGGCCACTGCAGCGCCGGCTCCTGCACTGATCGCGCTGGAGATGCTGAAATTTTAACCTCTCCTGCGCGATCGCTGCTGTGTTTGGTCAGTCAGATTGACTGACCAAGCACAGCGCTGTAGGTGCGGGGACCGACGGCAAAGGTCCCCGCACCGCTTGCCATGCCTGTCAGCTGTCTGTGACAGCTGTCGGCACTGATCTACCACTGCGTGTTCATACGCAGTGGTAGATCAAAGGCATGAGGTGCACAGTCCATCCTGGTGCCAAAACTGACACCCGGCCATGACGGACTGTGCACGTCATTGGACATTAAGGGGTTAAATAAAGCTGATACTCACTGTGCTGTTTGTTTAAATAAAGCTGATACTCACTGTGCTGTTTGGTGACATGGTGTGTATCACACTCAACATGGACCAGAGGAAGCGAAGGAAAGAGGTGTCTCAGGAGATTAGAAAGAAAATTATAGACAAACAGGTTAAAGGTAAAAGTTATAAGACCATCTAAAAGCAGCTTGATGTTTCTGTGACTACAGTTGCACATATTATTCAGAAATTTAAGCTCCATGGGACTGTAGCCAACCTCCCTGGACGTGGCCGCAGGAGGAAAATTAATGACAAATCAAAGAGACGGATAATACGAATGGTAACAAAATAGCCCAGAAAAACTTCTAAACAGATTAAAGGTGTACTTCAAGCTCAAGGAACGTCAGTGTCAGATCGCACCATCGTTGTATGAGCCAAAGTGGACTTCATGGGAGACGACCAAGGAGGACACCATTGTTGAAAAAAAATCATAAAAAAGGCACACTCGAAATTGCCAAACTACATGTTGACAAGCCACAAAGCTTCTGGGAGAATGTCCTATGAACAGATGAGACAAAATGGAACTTTTTGGCAAGGCACATCAACACTATGTTCACAGATGGAAAAATGAAGCATATCAAGAAAAGAACACTGTCCCTACTGTGAAACATGGAGGAGGCTCTGTTATGTTCTGGGGCTGCTTTGCTGCATCTGGCACAGTGTGTCTAGAATCTGTGCAGGGAACAATGAAATCTCAAGACTATCAAGGGATTCTAGAGAGAAATGTGCTGCCCAGTGTCAGAAAGCTTGGTCTCAGTCGCAGGTCATGGGTCTTGTAACAAGATAATGACCAAAACACACAGCTAAAAACACCCAAGAATAGCTAAGAGGAAAACATTGGACTATTCTGAAGTGGCCTTCTATGAGCCCTGACCTAAATCCTATTGAGCATCTTTGGAAAGAGCAGAAACATGCGGTCTGGAAAAGGCAACCTTCAAACACGAGATAACTGGAGCAGTTTGCTCTTGAGGAGTGGGCCAAAATACCTGTCGAGAGGTGCAGAAGTCTCATTGACAGTTACAGGAATCGTTTGATTGCAGTGATTGCCTCAAAAGGTTGTGCAACAAAATATTAAGTTAAGGGTGCCATCATTTCTGTCTGACTTTCATTTCGATATAGGAAAGATGTGTATCTTCGTACCGTATTAGCCAGTAGATAGAAAAATATTTAGACTCGAAAGCTTGCAATTTGTTACCATCTTTTCAGTTAGCCATTAAAAGGTATCAACCACTGAGGACTCTCAAGTCTAAATATTTGACTTTCATTTGTTCATTTTCATAGATTTTTGACCACGTGTATATATTTATACATTATATAATATATTATATTATATATTATATATATATATATATATATATATATATATACTTCCTATGTTTTTATTTTGGACAAATCTTTATTGCTATACTAAGGTGCGGATTACATGCCCTTCTGATGCGTTTCCGCTGCACAGAAAACTCAGCATACCCGCAAAGGAAATTCCATCCACTTTGCTGGAACTGTAAGACGCTGGGTTTTTGACGCAGCGTAAAAAGAGCAGTCAAAACGGCACCAAAAGCTCATCATGGGAACGTAGTCTAAAATAGTATTTTTTTCTGCTGCAGTTATTATGATATATGACATTCCTCTCGTTAATCTCATAGGCAAGGAATTTGTTTATGATTGTTGGGTGTTTATAATTTATTAGTATTTATAATGATGTTTTCATATCATTCTTTTTGGTCAGAAAAGATCTTTGGAGATTTTTTTTCCTTTTTTTTATTTTTTAATAAACATGAACCATGCTAAACAATACCCAGTGAATTAGATGGTTGACTGAATCTTTGCCAAATGTTTGTGTACAAAGAAAAAGAATAGAAAGTTTAATGCATTTCATGATACATGTTGCATGATTGAGAAGTATTTGCATCATTTTTCAGTTTGTATATCACTATGTTTCTGACATGTTTTTGCATACATTACAATATCTATTCTGCGTACACCTATGGGTAGTTTTCATTGATTCTAGAACTAGAGAATTTCCATGTAAGGGTATGTGCACATGTTAAGTATTTGTTGCAGATGTTTTTGCACAGAAAACGCAGAATCAAATACACATGTTTTTGACGCGCATTTTTACTTGCATCGGAATGGGTGAAAAACGCTGAAAGCATTGACGGGCTGCAGGTATGAAACTGCTTCAAATCTACAAGGAAAAAATCAGCAACTTCTGCATGAGACTTCAGGAACCTCATTCACTTTGCTGGTACTAGGAAATATTTCAGTTTTTGTAATAAAACTGGGAGAAAAAAAAGCGACAAAAATGCAGCCAATCTTTAACATGTGCATATACCCTAAGGCTATGTTCATACATTGCATTTTTATTTTTGGCAATGTTTTTGATTTAAATTGAAAGCTGCATTTAAAAGTACCAACAAAAGCTATGAGATTTCAGGAATCTCATGCAAATACTTGTTTTTTTTTAACTGACCGAATTGGAAAACTGCAGCGTTTTTTAAAATCTGTAGCCTATCAATTCTTTCAACATTTTGGCAGCATTTTTCTCATCTGAAGAAAGTAAAGAAAAACAGCAGAAATAGAATTGCGTTTTTGCAGCGTTTTTCGCAAATAAAACTAATTTTATTAACGGGGTTATCTGGTTTTAAACCACTCTATGTGACGGCAGCAGACTTATAAATCCTCACATCGCGCGCACTGCCGGCGCCAGGAACGGCGGTCATGTGACCACAAGTATGTGAAAAACACACTCGCTGTCACATTTTTGCAATAACGAGCTGTGCTACACTTGTAACTTAAAGCTCTTGAGCACCAACAGCGTATCCATCTTTGACATAAAGTGGTGTCTTCTTGACTCCTTTGGGTGCCTTTGGATCCCTTTTTATTCCAGGGTCCTGTTGTGGCTGTTACTTTATCAACCCCTCTAGCTTTGCCCCTACGAACTCAGCGTTAGACTTGACAGATAAATCCAGACCATGTAATAAACAAGATGAGGTAAGGCAAACTATGCCAGAGGATTGAAGAAAAGGCAAGGGATGACCTAATGGTCAAAATTAGAAAGTTAAGACAAGCTGGGCACAAACTGCTACAATCCTAAAATGAACCGGCTTTCTCTGGCTAGTAAAGGAATTAAGCAGGACTAGAGATTACTGGTAATCCCAAACATCTGGCCACGTAATATGAGATAGACAAAACAAGGAATGAGTCATAGCATCTGCTCCAGTAGCCCAATGACCGAAGGGCAATCAATAGTACAGGTGATGTAGATTCGACCCTATAAATCGTTAAAACTGGATTATATTATTTGCTAAGTAGAGCTCAGTTGTCACCTGCAGATATGTCTATCATCCTGGGGTTGCCTGATGTCCTACTATATAGCTATGGCTACGAGCAGGTTACAATGTACCAGCATACTGCTGTATTGAGTATATATCAGGCTGCTGAGGTAATAGAATATTCAAGACAATCTGCAATCGGTAGTAATGACACAATGACAACAGGACATTAATCATGATATGTTCTTCACTTACCAGATGTCCACCTTTTCAGACACAGGCTCATTTCGTATGACTTCTGGCGCCATCCAGGCTACTGTGCCGGCAAAGGACATTTTAGTGCTTTTGTCACTCAACTCTTTGGATGTACCAAAGTCTGATATTTTCACCAAGTCGTCATATGTGATCAGCATGCTGTGTATAATAGAAGAAAACATGTGAGATGTAGAAGCTGAGATTATATGTGTATCAAGGGTAAAATATCATATTCAACCTCCATACACACAGATAAAGAGAACACTACATTGACTGATCATATTACCAATTCACCAAGGAATGCTAAACACTATTACATAACAATATACAGTATGAGCATTTAGATTGCCTCTACTGCTCTTACTTATAGCAAATAGGATCATAAAAATATTTTGATGGCTTTGCATGAGAAGAAAATCAGGCTGCTTTTGTTCCAGAAAAAGTGCCAATCTTGTACCATGGACTGTGACCGACATTATAACCGTGTGCAAGGCTACCATACATGGTACATGAACAAGATTGGTGCTTTGTTTTAAAAGAAAGAAGCCATGTTCTCCCAATCTCAGTCAATCCCTTTAAAAGCAATATAAAATAGTTTGCAGATACAGCTCACCCCATCCAATATATGTTTGTTGTTCAGCCTGGTTCCCTGGGCAATCCACTCTACTATGCACGGATAAAGCTTGTGAGATATCAAGCTGCTTCGTTCAAAGTTGTGAAAAGAGGTTTTTCAATCCAGCAAAGCAAACTAAAAGCAAAAATACTTTGTGACTTCATTAAAATAGTAGCATGGGCAGAAAAAAATATACTGACGCATTTCGAGTCTAGCTGACTCTTAATAGTAGATATAGTAGACTCAAAATGCGTCAGATATATATTTTTATGCCCATGCTACTGTTTTAATGAAGTCACAATAAATTATTTTTCTTTTTAATTTGCTTTGCTGAAATGTAAAACCTCTTTTCACCCTTTAAATGTAGTCTGTACTGACACCTGGAAACTATTGTCCAAACATACATTCCTTTTAAAATATGTTACTGATGATTTTACTATCCTTAAATTGAAATATTCTACTATCTCTTGTATTATGGCAAAATATGTTGCATCTTAAATACTTAACTGGCCAAAAAAAGAGGTAGGGAAATTGCTACTTTTTGTCAGATATTACCAATCATATTTCAGTGGCCAGTTGAAAAAGTGAAGCAGGAACCTGGTTATTTGCCCTGAGTGACTTATCTTTTTCTCAAGCCCATTGAAAAATTAAAGCACAGATTTGATTGTTTGCCATAGGTGACTCATTAACTTGTCTTTTGCTCCAGCCCATTGAAATATTAAACACAGATTTGATCATTTGCCATAGGTGATTCATTAACTTGTCCTTTGCTCCAGTCCATTGAAATATTAAAGCATAGCTTTGATTGTTGCCTCAGGTGATTCATTAACTTGTCCTTTGCCCCAGTCCATTGAAATATTAAAGCACATATCTGATCGTTTGCCATAGGTGATTCATTAAATTGTCCCTTGCTCCAGTCCATGGACATATTAAAGCACAGATTTCATTGTTTGCCATAAGTGACTATTCCTCCAATATATTTTATAAATAATTGCATACATTATGGAAGATACTTACTTTGGTGATTTAAGATCTCGATGGATGATTTTGTGGAGATGCAGATAGTTCATCCCTCCAGCTATACCCATGGACCAGTCCACTAACAAAGAAGGAGTGACTTTCCTTCCGGCACGCAGAACTTCATACAACTGCCCTTGGGCGCAAAACTCCATCAGGATACAATAACAAGGAGCCTGGGTACAGACACCCCTATAAGAGAGGGATTGTGAGAAAAATGTCATTAAGTCCTAATGGAACAGCTAGCAGTAGTGCCTTATAAAATACAATAGGAATACAACAAATATCATCATAGTGAATATAGGTAGGTCTTGAGTTGAACATAAAGTGATAATGAATATGAATAGTATGTAATTGCTATATTTCTACTTTATCCATTGATCTCTGATCCGACCCACTAATTATAGGATTCTCACAAATTGTACTCCCTTCTATATGTATTCTCATTAAATGGGCCGTGAAATCATTACTTGGCAACTGCTGTTGCATGTATTGTTAACAATGCTTCAATCTCAATTTGTTTTCTGACAACTTCCATAAACTACCAGGCCAGCTTCATTGAACAGTAAAACATATTTGGTAGTGTGCAGTCCCTTATATCAGCTGGTAGTATATTTGCTTCAATCATGCCTTGCTGGATAAAGAATTTAAACGCATAAAATGAATAAGGGGACAGCACATTTATTAGACTTATTTTGTATTGAGACATAATTGCAGTAAAGGGGTCAAGTAAATAAACCTTATACAAACTAGATAGCCGTCAGACAAACAATCATTCGGTTGACGGCTATCTCTACAGAGTCCCCATATACGGGAAAGCTCGGCTCTGGTGAGCACTCCTGCTTTCTCTATGAGAGAGCTGCTACTACATTTCTCTGGCAGCGGCTTATCTCCTGGAGAACAAAAGGATTGGCCATGGGAAATCCAACGTGCCAGATAATTTTCTCCTCCAACATCATCTGTTGGGGAAGAATTGTAAAGCCCCCATCTCACATAGCGATATCGCTAGCGAGATCGGTGCTGAGTCACTAGTTTTGTGACGCAGCAGCGAGCTCACCAGCGAGATCGCTGTGTGTGACATTCAGCGACGATCAGCCCCCTGCCGGGTATCGCTGATCGTCGCTGAAAGGCCAGGACATTTTTTTGATCGCTGGTCTCCCACTGACAGGCACGCATCGCTGCGTGTGACAGGCGGGAGACCAGCGATCCGCTGGTAACCAAGGTACACAGCGGGTTTCCAGGCGCGGGGCTGTGCCTAGAAACCCGCTGTGTACCTTGGATACCAGTTCCCTGAAGCAGGGAGCTGGTAACCAAGGTACACAGCGGGTTTCCAGGCACCGCGCAGCACCTGGAAACCCGATGTGTACCTTGGTTACGAGCTCCCTGCATCAGGGCGCTGGTATCCAAGGTACACTGCGGGTAACTAAGCGATGTTACCCGCAGTGTCGCTTGTACTGATCGCTGCCTGAGCTGCCTGTTTGGCAGCTCAGCAGCGATAATGTAGCGATACACCAGCGATCCTGATCGTTATCGGGATCGCTGGTGTATCACTATGTGAGACCCAGCCTTAAGGCCCGCTGATATCCAACAGATTTGCTCAACTTAATAGTCTAAAGTGTAGCAGGGTCTTAGCGGTTAGTGTTAACAATTAGTTAATCAGTAATACAGCTCTGGCAAAAATCAAGAGACCACTTTCAAATGTTCAGTTTGTCTGATTTTTCTCTATAGGTATATTTTTTGAATAAAATGTAAATTGTTCTTTTAGTCTATAAACTTCTGACAAAATGTCTCCGAAATTCCAAGCAATAAATTTTGTAATTTTTTTCGGACAAAGAAAAATGGTCAAAATTAAAAAAAAAAACAGTGCTTTCAGACCTCAAATAATGCAAAGAAAACAAATTCATAATCATTTAGAAACAACAATACTAATGTTTTAAACTCAGGAAGAGTTCTGAAATCAATATTTTGTGGAATAACAATGATTTTTAAAAACAGCTTTCATGCATCTTGGCATGCTTGTCACCAGTCTTTCACACTGCTTCTGGCGCAAAAATTCAAGCAGTTCTTCTTTGCTTAATGGCTTGTGACTATCCATCATCCTCTTGATCACATTCCAGAAGTTTTCAATGGGGTTCAGGTCTGGAGAATGGGCTGCCCATGATAGGGTTTTGATGTGGTGGCCTCTTAATTTTTGCCAGAGCTGTACACACATAAACAACAGAGGTAAACACTGGGGAGTAGAGGATGAGGTAAAACCAAAATATTGATTTCTGAACTCTTCCTGAGTTAAAACATTAGTATTTTTGTTTGAAAATGATTATGAACTTGTTTTCTTTGCATTATTTGATGTCTGACCAACTTGCCATAGAGTGGGAGAGATTCATTCCTGATAGTTACTGGTAATCTGACAGATCCCTGGATCTCCATTCTGTATTATCATTTACAATATAAGCAAACCTTTATGTGTTACCTTCAAAGATGCCAAACCTTTTAAGATGCTGAGGCCGCGGCCATCTCTGTATGCTGCTATAAACATATAGATGGGAGTACTCAGCCCTGCGGCAGGTTTGTCCTCAGCTGCCACGAAGAAGAAATGACTTTAATGGAATGGGCTAGAATTAAGATTGTCCACGTGGCAGTTAAGGCGCATCTGTCACTTCAGGTAACTTATCAGAATAAGCAGTCATGTGTCACATGGTGTACTCTCTTTCTGACCATTACATGACTTGTATCTTGTATTTTCGAGCATTCTCTCTACCTGTCTATCTGCCTTTAAGGGCAACCTGTCACTAGAAAAAACGCTATTAATCTGCAGGTGTTACTAACCTACCTGGCGTCCATACTTAGCAGAACGCTGCAGGGAGAAAATTAACTTTATTTTTGCCGCCAGCATTCACTTTCCATCACCCGCCCCATGACTGAAAACGAAACTCTCCTGGGAGGAATAAAGTTCATTTTCTCCCCGCAGCGTTCAGCTAAGTGCGGGTGCTGGGTAGGTGAGTAACACTATTTACCTGCAGATTAACCCCATGTCTGCAGGTTAATATAGTTTTTTTCTAGTAACAGGTTCCCAGCTAAAATCTGATTGCTTAGTGAGCCAAATACCTGTAAACCGGTTTTCACTAATGACAAAGCTGTGAATTCAGAGAAAAGGAGAGATAAGTCGAGAAAGAGGCATTTTTCTTTAATGAGACATGTTATAAAGCTTTATATCTTCAAATTTACTGTGGATTTATGAAAATAAATTAAATAGTAGTTACTCTTTAAGGTTCAGGTAGAAAGTAATATTTGACTGCAATTGTTACCTGTAGAGAAAAATTTGTAAAGGATCTTCCATTTGATATCATTGGGTCACGACCCAATACCATAGACCCTTCATGCAAGATGAGATAAGAGTATTTCTATAAAGGTATTGTAACCTGTGGCCGCTGGTAACTTTTTTTTTGGATGATAAAATACCTGCTCGCTCATTATGAAGAGGCGCATCCTGCTGGGTTATGATTTTATTGGATGGAGAATGAATATTACTGGTAAACACTGACCACCCAGTGTGAGAATCCAGTAAAACGAGAGTCAATATCTCAGCTTCCTCGAAGAATAACAGAAAGTGAATAAGTTACTTAGGGTAGCTGCAGTCAAACATTGCATATAATTGCAGCCTTGTAGATTGTCAGCTCTGAGGGGTAGAGTTCTCTCCAGTGTATGGCCAAGAATGAATAAGCTCGCTCTCACTGCGATCACTGAGTTGGTGCTCAGAAGAATTGCGTGGCCATGGCACAACTAGTTCCGCAACGTTCCAATCTCCCCACCACTTTGCACACAGAGACCTTGATAAAGGCCCTATACGGCCGAAACGTTGGCAATTTCTGTTTTTCACGGGTCGGATTCCAATAGTGATTCATTTAGTTCATTTTTATTGCACTTGTTTTTTGTCTCATGTGATTAATCCCTGGAATTCTGTACAATCTACAAGACAATATCTTCTCTAAGTGCATTTGGGTAATGTTTCATTAGGGACATTAAAACGGTACTCACTTGAAGGTGATGATATTGGGGTGCTTCAGTTTCCGCAGGTGTTTAATGTCTGTCTCTTTTATGTCTCTAACTTTCTTTACAGCAACTTCTTCACCGTGAAACTTGCCGAGGAAGACAGCTCCTTGGGCACCACTGCCCACCCACTGCAGATCCTGAATCTCCTCAAACGGAACTTCCCAAGAGTCTTCTTGGCAAAAGACAAATTTGTAAGTGTAGACAAGAAAACGAGATATAGTTTTTACTTTTTTATCAGTATTTAATTATGGTATCTACTGTGCCATCCCAGTATAACTTAGCTAAAACTTTAAGGGGTAGTCCAAGTTTTGAAAAACTTGACTAATCTTTTCTAAAAACAGCTCCAAGCCTTTACCCAGGTTGTGTGTTGTATGGCAGCTCAACCCCCTTGTATTTAATATAGTTTACCCGCGATATCAGACACAACCAGTGGATAGTTGTGAGTCTGGTTCTAAAAGAAAGCAGCCAAGTTTTTATAATTTTGTACAACTGCTTCAACCAGTGTTGTAAACTATTCATTCAGCCAAGTTATTTAGTTCTAATAACTACACACATGATCAAAATTGTTTTTACCCTTCGTTTAATGACAGAAAAACCCACAATGGTCACAGAAATAACTTGAATCTGAAAAAAGTAATAATAAATCAAAAATCTATGAAAATAAACAAATGAAAGTCAGACATTGCTTTTCAACCATGCTTGCACAGAATTAAAAAAAAAATAAAACTCATGAAATAGGCCTGGACAGAAATGATGGTACCCCTGAAAATAATGTGACAAAAGGGACATGTTAAATCAAGGTGTGTCCACTAATTAGCATCACAGGTGTCTACAATCTTGTAATCAGTGAGTGGGCCTGTATAGAGGGCTACAGATACTCACTGTGCTGTTTGGTGACATGGTGTGTATCACACTCAACATGGACCAGAGGAAGCGAAGGAAAGAGTTGTCTCAGGAGATTAGAAAGAAAATTATAGACAAACATGTTAAAGGACCATCTCCAGGCAGCTTGATGTTCCTGTGACTACAGTTGCACATATTATTCAGAAATGTAAGCTCCATGGGACTGTAGCCAACCTCCCTGGACGTGGCTGCAAGAGGAAAATTGATGACAAATCAAAGAGACGGATAATACGAATGGTAACAAAAGAGCCCAGAAAACTTCTAAACAGATTAAAGGTGAACTTCAAGCTCAAGGAATATCAGTGTCAGATTGCACCATCCGTCGTTGTATGAGCCAAAGTGGACATCATAGGCGACGACCAAGGAGGACACCATTGTTGAAAAAAAAATCATAAAAATGCCACACTGGAATTTGCCAAACTACATGTTGACAAGCCACAAAGCTTCTGGGAGAATGTCCTATGGACAGATGAGACAAAAATGGAGCTTTTTGGCAAGGTACTTCAGCACTATGTTCACAGACAGAAAAATGAAGCATATCAAGAAAAGAACACTGTCCCTACTGTGAAACATGGAGGAGGCTCTGTTATGTTCTGGGGCTGCTTTGCTGCATCTGGCACAGGGTGTCTAGAATCTGTGCATGGTACAATGAAATCTCAAGACTATCAAGGGATTCTAGAGAGAAATGTGCTGCGCAGTCTCAGTAGCAGTTCATGGGTCTTGCAACAGGATAATGACACAAAACACACAGCGAAATACACCCAAGAATGGCTAAAAGGAAAACATTGGACTATTCTTAAGTGGCCTTCTATGATCCCTGACCTAAATCCTATTGAGCATCTTTGGAAAGAGCTGAATCATGCCGTCTGGAAAAGGCAACCTTCAAACATGAGACAACTGGAGCAGTTTGCTCTTGAGGAGTGGGCCAAAATACCTGTCGAGAGGTGCAGAAGTCTCACTGACAGTTACAGGAATCGTTTGATTGCAGTGATTGCCTCAAAAGGTTGTGCAACAAAATATTAAGTTAAGGGTACAATCATTTCTGTCCAGGCGTTTTATTTTTTTTTAAATTCTGTGGAAGCATGGTTGAGAAGCAATGTCTGACTTTCATTTGTGCATTTTCATAGATTTTTTATTTATTATTACTTTTGTCAGATTCAAGTTATTTCTGTCACCATTGTGGGTTTTTCTGTCATTAAATGAGGGTTTCATGAGCTGCTTTGTTTGTGGGATTAGGTAGTTCAGAGGTTAATCTGGACTGCCTCAGTCTGGGATTCTGGGAGGCTTCTTATAGCCTCATTCTGGAGCCATTCCCTGTCGCTTATACTTTGACCCTTGGCTGAGTGTGTGTGACCCTGTGCTTTGTGCTTGTGCTACTTTATGCTTGCTTGGTTTTGACTTGGTTCTGTTCCCGTTACAAGTTCTGCCTGTCCCTCCTGTACTATGTTGCTATCTCCATGTATGACTCCTGGCCTTCGTTCTGACAATTCTCTGCTTATCCCTCCTGCACTGCGCTGCTATCTCCGTGTATGACTCCTGGCCTTCGCTCTGACAATTCTCTGCTTATCCCTCCTGCACTGCGCTGCTATCTCCGTGTATGACTCCTGGCCTTCGTTCTGACTATTCTCTGCTCGCCCTTCCTGTACCGCGCCGTCCTCTCCGTGTATGACCCCCATTTGTCCGACCTGAGTTTCCCTCTTCACTACTCCAGGGTCCCTGTAGCATCCTGCACTCATCTCCATCAGCAGGACGCTAAGCTCCACCCCCTGTGGTCACATGATCGCAGGTCCTTTTGCTTTCTGCAACCTTCAGCGTCTCCTCTCACCACGCTGCTCAGGTCCCATCTGCCTGAGCTTCCCCTGCAGCATCTGACCCCGGGCCCTTCCGCAGTGTGGGTGAGTCACCCCGCTCAGCCGTGGCAGTTCGCCGGCGCTGACAGGATCATGATAAGGGGTACCAACAATTTTGACCACGTGTGTATATAACAAATAGCATACATATATTTAGGAGCTTTCACCTTAAGATACATACTAATGCAAGCTGTCCATAATACAAGGGACACTGCGATGGATATAGTTTACCATTAACCTATGAATAGACAAAAAGCATGGGAAAAGGTTCATGTTTTGCATGAGTATAGAAATAACTCCAATAAAGAAAAGCGAAAGAAAAGCCTTGGACGAAGCATTTCAGTGCGAACCATGCACCGGGTGTAGTGGGTCCCTAGTGGGACATATATCTTTAAGGTAATATTCTCCTGCATATACACTTTTGATAATCATATCTTATAAGTATCTGGGAATTCATACTTGATCCTTGGTTAATTCTAGGTGGAGGATTCTGGGTGTACATATGTCTGTGTATACATTTTATATATTTGAGTGAGTTATGAGTAGCACATTTAACGTTCTACATTGTTCTTTGCCATACTTCTCATTGCCTCACTATATTTATCTAAATATTATGTATTATGCATTATAACATGCCATTTTCTGAAATGTATTAATGTATAATATAGATGATCTTATGGATTGCCATATCTATCATTGATCTGCAGGATTTAGTATCTCATACCTAGGATATTCACACTCTTTTTCCCGGTATACCCATCTTATAATTTTATCTGTGCTATCTCGTTATGTTTTTATGAAATTTGCTTAACTACATTACTTGTATAAATAAAATTATTGCATATTTTACTTGGCCTGAGAAAAAGTTTGTTCTTTATTGGAGTTATTTATAATTATGCTTTTTGGTTCATTTACATAAATTGTGGTTTCGAGTATAGAAATAGTCAAATAATAGAGTCCAGACGTAAGTCTAGCAACTGACTCAATTTGTACGTTAAGCTCTTACAACTGTCATCATGCACTGACACTGTAAATTGTCTCCTACCTTCGTGTTGTTTGTGTTCAGTTGAATATGTTTTACCAATCATAGCCCAGACTGGCCTCAGACACCCAAAAAGTCCACCCAAAAACCCAACTCCAGCCTGACATTGCATGCGGCTGTCTCCAAGGGCACGACATGGTCTGTCATCTCCGGGACCACCTGCTGCACCACCACCACCTCTATCCTCAGGTTCTTGTGGATCTTGGGGAACGCTGTGCGTAAGGGGAGATGAAGGATCATCATTTGGAAGTGTGACTTCTGTTCGCACCATATCACGCAATACACATTGTGTGGGGGTCAGTTCTTGTTCTGGGGTGCAGCCAGGTGGTGTATCAGTGTCCAAATGTCTTATTGGTCCATCTGCGAGAAGGCTGGCAAAGGAGGGTGAGGGAGTACGGGTATCGTGTAGACATGCCATAATAGTTCATAGGAAAAATATGGAACTTGGGTATGGAAATTCTATCCAATTCGTAATTTTAATCCTGTAAAGAAAAAGGAATCATAAGTTTCTGTTAATCAACGCTATTTTACCAAATGGGGTCAACATAGTGCAATAACAGCAATTTGGAGAGATAGTTTGCAATCATTGGGGGAAGGCAATATTTATCTCATCACAATAAGCTGGGCAATGTAGTAAAGTGACTGTCCAATTATGAAGACAATGGCCCTGATTCATCAAAACAATTGCGCCAGTATGCTGGCATAATAGGAAAAAGAGGCATAAATCACTTTGAAAAGTCTCGAAATTTCTGCGCAATGCTGAGTTGCGAAAAAAATATGTCTTTTGGCGTTTTTCCGCATAATTGGGAAGAGCTGGAACGGTGTTGTGACGTCACAGCTTGTCTAATTTATGGCAAGCTGTGGCATTCCCTATGATAGAAATCTCACTCCAGTCCCTGACTGTGCAGCTCACGCCATTTATTAGATGTGCCGGATTCATTAAGAGGTGTGCGCCTCTTGAATCAGGAGCACCTGACTCCAACATGCCGGTCATGACGCCAACTTTTGATGAATCAGGGCCAATGTCTTTGCAATGTCTTGGAAACTATTGAAACCTCTTATTTGACTTATATATAAAAATAAACATGACATTAATATATATATATATTTTTTTTCTTTAACTCTTCCATGTGACTTTTCAAGCCTTATACAAATCCAACATTTCTGCTAAAGAGGTTGCCCACTTTATTTTAACAAATGTGTATGTTATATGTTCTGTATGTCATGTTTTTTTTTTTAACATTCAGCACATTAGCCGGATGATGGGACTACTACTGTCCCATCATTGGCTAATGTGTCAGTCACTGTAGCAGGCATCGCCGGATGGGACTTGTAGTCCCATCCGACGATGCCTGCATACACGGAGACACGCACACAGGCCTGCACACCGCCGCACATACACAGCCCCGCACACGGCCGCACATATACAGCCCCGCACACCGCCGCACATACACCGATTCCGCACACAGCCCCGCACACCGATCACGCACACAGGCCCGCACACCGATCACGCAGACACTGGCAAACAATCACCGCCCACACACACAGCGCCGCACACTATACACGCCCACGCACCGCCCACACACATAGCGCCGCACACTATACACGCCCACGCACCGCCCACACACATAGCGCGCACACTATACACGCCCATGCACCGCCCACACACACAGCGCCGCACACTATACACGCCCACGCACCGCCACCACACATAGCACCGCACACTATACACGCCCATGCACCGCCCACACACACAGCGCCACACACTATACAGCCACGCCCGCCCAACACATAGCGCCGACAATACATCCAACGCCCCCACACACACAGCACCGCACACTATACACGCCAACGCACCGCCCCCACACACAGCACCGCACACTATACACGCCCACGCACTTCCCCCCTCCCGAACTGCAGCGGTTTCACCCGCAGCAAAACCGCAGATCTTTTTTAGATCTGCGGTTTTGCTGCGGAAGTGCCCGACTCAATGCAAGTCAATGGGCGCCGAACCGCTGCAGTTCCGCACAAAGAATTGACATGCTGCGGAAAATAAAACGCGGCTAAACCGCGCGTTTTTTTCCGCAGCATGTGCACAGCAGACATGCGGTTCCATTAGATTACATTGGTAGTGCACTGTGCTGCGGGTTTGATGAGTTTCCGCACGTTGAAAAACGCAGCGGAAACGCATCTAAAAACACAAAGTGTGCACATGGCCTTACAGGTTCTCCTCATTTGAAAGCTGCTTCTCGCTTGTGGTCGCCTTCCTCACAAACTGTACAGTACTCCACTTCTTAAAATGGCTGCTATTGAAGGAGCATGTGATCAGACCTGTCTATCAGTCTCCTCTAATTAAAAAAAACCCATTTCAAATAGATAAACTATTTTTCAATTAGAGGAAGCTGATGGACAGATCTGGACACATGCTCCTC
This sequence comes from Oophaga sylvatica, assembly GCA_033576555.1. Classification (NCBI taxonomy): domain Eukaryota; kingdom Metazoa; phylum Chordata; class Amphibia; order Anura; family Dendrobatidae; genus Oophaga; species Oophaga sylvatica. The sequence goes on from JARQOD010000002.1 coordinate 105,731,878, forward strand.
CATTAGAAGCCATTTTGAGAACAGAAGCGCTGTCCAGTCTGCGATGAAAGCTGCTCTATCAAGTACAGGAGGAGAAACAGTAATCCTTATATATTTGTAAGTAGCACATAAACTTGTCTCTAACCCAGTTTTGTTAAAAATAAAAATAAAGTGGGCAATTCCTTCAGATAGTTACCTAATGTGGGTTTAGTAAATGTTATTAGATTTTTGGGAACCTTCATTTTAAAATGTTAGTTGCCATTCCTATAAAAAAGGAATGTGACCATTTTTCAAAGCAAATGAAAGTAGCCAAACTTGATAAATATACAGTGGTGCTTGAAAGTTTGTGAACCCTTCAGAACTTTCCATATTTCTGCATAAATTTGATCTAAAACTCAATCAGATTTTCACAAGTTCTTAAAATAAAGAGAAATACAGTGGCATGTAAAAGTTTGGGCACCCCTGGTCAAAATTACTGTTATTGTGAACAGTTAAGAAAGTTGAAGATGAAATGATCTCTAAAAGGCCTAAAGTTAAAGATGACACATTTCCTTTGTATTTTTGGCAAAAAAATATGCTGTATATACCGTATATTTTCATGTTTTACAAATGAGTCAAAATATTAGACTTTATCATTTTTAAGAGAGGAAAATGTTACAATCTCACGTCTGTGAGTGACAAAAGTATGTGAGCCTTTGATTTCAGTATTTACTGTGATCCCCTTGTGCAGTAATAACTGTATGTAAATGTTTCTGGTAATTGATGACTAATCCTTTACATCTGCTTGGTGGAATTTTAGCCAGTTCCTTCTAACAAAACAGTTTCCACTCTGTTATCTTAGAACCAACACTGGGAGATGGTGAGATGAACAAATGGAGGGATGCAAGTGTATAAAATAATGAAAATAAAATTGTCGAAAAATAAATAAATGATAAAAATTAATGGAATAAATAAATAAAAAATATATATATAAAAAACGTGAATTTAATGAAAAAGTATTTTATTGACATATAATGCAATACAGATACAAAAATGATAATGCAGATAAAAAATATATATATATTTAATATAATACAATTGGAACACTCCACTGGTAAAATAATAAACCAAGGCAGAATAGAATATAACCAGGAAATTTGTTTGCACAAGCACTAATTAATAAGTGAATGAAATACAATTGTGAAAAATACACAAATACTAACAAACACCCACAAGCAATAAAATAGTGCACATGAGGCTATAACAAAAAATATATATATATATAAGAAAGAAATAAATTACAATCAAGGTGCCAAAAATGTGCAAAATATAACACAAAGCACATCACAAGTATAAACTAAATAGAGTGCAGCAAAATCACATGAGAACACTATACATCAGAATGAGTGCCCAAAAACAAAAGTGAAAAGCGCAATCGCTAATTATAAGTGGTGCTGTTTATACCTGGAAGAGGATTTAATTTCGAAACGTGCGTAGGGGCACGCTCTCTGTGGCACTCCAACTGTCCTCGGCTTCCAGGTATAAACAGCACCACTTATAATTAGCGATTGCGCTTTTCACTTTTGTTTTTGGGCACTCATTCTGATGTATAGTGTTCTCATGTGATTTTGCTGCACTCTATTTAGTTTATACTTGTGATGTGCTTTGTGTTATATTTTGCACATTTTTGGCACCTTGATTGTCATTTATTTCTTTCTTATATATATATATATTTTTTGTTATAGCCTCATGTGCACTATTTTATTGCTTGTGGGTGTTTGTTAGTATTTGTGTATTTTTCACAATTGTATTTCATTCACTTATTAATTAGTGCTTGTGCAAACAAATTTCCTGGTTATATTCTATTCTGCCTTGGTTTATTATTTTACCAGTGGAGTGTTCCAATTGTATTATATTAAATATATATTATATATTTTATCTGCATTATCATTTTTGTATCTGTATTGCATTATATGTCAATAAAATACTTTTTCATTAAATTCACATTTTTTATATATATATTTTTATTTATTTATTCCATTATTTTTATCATTTATTTATTTTTCGACAATTTTATTTTCATTATTTTATACACTTGCATCCTCCATTTGTTCATCTCACCATCTCCAGTGTTGGTTCTATACTTACCCGGGTGGTTTCCATCCTTCTTTCTTTGCTATATCTTAATATTAATTTATATTTCATTTATTATTATATATACAGTACAGACCAAAAGTTTGGACACACCTTCTCATTCAAAGATTTTCTGTATTTTCATGACTATGAAAATTGTAGAATCACACTGAAGGCATCAAAACTATGAATTAACACATGTGGAATTATACATTACACTTTACAAAAAAGTGTGAAACAACTGAAAATATGTCATATATTCTAGGTTCTTCAAAGTAGCCACTTTTTGCTTTGATTACTGCTTTGCACGCAGAAAAGGTGAACGGATGGACTCTACATGCCTGGTTCCCACCGTGAAGCATGGAGGAGGAGGTGTGATGGTGTGGGGGTGCTTTGCTGGTGACACTGTTGGGGATTTATTCAAAATTGAAGCGGTGAGCGGTCCAGCTCACCCTAAACCATCTCAATTGGGTTCAGGTCTGGTGACTGTGGAGGCCAGGTCATCTGGCGTAGCACCCCATCACTCTCCTTCTTGGTCAAATAGCCCTTACACGCCTGGAGGTGTGTTTGGGGTCATTGTCCTGTTGAAAAATAAATGATGGTCCAACTAAACGCAAACCGGATGGAATAGCATGCTGCTGCAAGATGCTGTGGTAGCCATGCTGGTTCAGTATGCCTTCAATTTTGAATAAATCCCCAACAGTGTCACCAAAAAGCACCCCCACACCATCACACCAACTCCTCCATGCTTCACGGTGGGAACCAGGCATGTAGAGTCCATCCGTTCATCTTTTCTGCGTGCAAAGCAGTAATCAAAGCAAAAGGTGGCTACTTTGAAGAACCTAGAATATAAGGCATATTTTCAGATGTTTCACACTTTTTTGTAAAGTGTAATGTATAATTCCACATGTGTTAATTCATAGTTTTGATGCCTTCAGTGTGATTCTACAATTTTCATAGTCATGAAAATACAGAAGAATCTTTGAATGAGAAGGTGTGTCCAAACTTTTGGTCTGTACTGTATATATATTTATATATATATCATTTATTTATATATATATTTCTTGATATAGCTTTGTTTGTCTCTCACTCTGTTATCTTGATGGGCTTTCTCCCATAAACTGCTAGATTCAGGTCTTTTTTATAACATCTCTATAAAATTAAGGTCAGCACTTTGACTTGGCCATTTCACAACTTTAACGTTATTCTTCTTTAACTATTCTTTTGTAGAACGACTTATGTGTTTTGGGTTGTTGTCATGCCGCGTGACCCACATTCCCTTGAGATTCAGCTGATGGACAGATGTCCTGACATTTCATTTAGGATATGCTGATAAAATTCCTTGCTAGTTTAGGTGATCTTTAGCAAGTGGCTTTCTCCTCGCTATCCTGCCATATTATCTAACGCTGACAATGAATTAAGGCTTGCAAGTGACATCAAAAGCAACAAAAAAGGATTTTGGGGATACGTCAAAAGTAAAAGAAAAGTCAAAGATGCTATAGGATTTTTACAGGATGAAAATGATGAAATGGTAAGACAGGATGTTGAGAAGGCTGAACTGTTAAATTCCTATTTTGCATCTGTTTTCTCTCAGAAAGGAAATGTAACATCAACTGATCTTTACTGTCCTATTAAAGGAATAGAAGAATCCAGGATATCTATAAACAGAAAGACAGTGAGGAAACACTTAGCTAACCTAAATGAATTCAAGTCTCCAGGTCCAGATGAATTACACCCCAGAGTACTGAAGGAGATAGCAGAAGAAATTCTTGAACCACTGTCCATAATTTTTGAAAATTCTTGGAGAACAGGAAAAGTCCCAGAAGACTGGAGAAGAGCAAATGTTGTTCCTATCTTCAAAAAGGGGAAGAATGTGGACCCAGGGAACTACAGGCCGGTGAGTCTGACTTCTATACCAGGAAAGATCTTTGAACAAATTATTAAAGAACATGTATGCAAGTACCTGGATAAGAATGAAGTGATTAAACAGAGTCAGTATGGGTTTGTAACTAATAAGTCATGTCAGACTAACTTAATTTCCTTCTATGACAGAATCACTGACTGGGTGGATCAGGGAAATGCTGTAGATATAGTATATCTTGACTTCAGCAAAGCATTTGACAAAGTATCCCACACAATCCTTATTGAAAAAATGACTAAGTATGGAATGGACAAGGCAACTGTTAGGTGGATTCATAACTGGCTTAGTGATCGGACCCAAAGAGTGGTCATAAATGGCTGCACAGCCAGTTGGAAGAATGTATCAAGTGGGGTACCACAAGGCTCTGTTTTGGGCCCTGTATTGTTCAACATCTTTATCAATGATTTAGATGAAGGAATTGAGGGTAAGCTGATCAAATTTGCTGATGACACAAAGCTAGGAGGGGTAGCTAATACTAGAGAAGAGAGAGAGAGGATTCAAAAAGATGTAAATAAACTGGAGCAGTAGGCAGCAACTAACAGAATGGATTTTAACAGGGAAAAATGCAAAGTACTACATCTGGGCAATAAAAATGAAAAAAGGCATATACAAAATGGGAGGAATAGGGCTAAGTAACAGCACATGTGAAAAAGACTTGGATATACTAATTGATCACAGACAGAACATGAGTCAACAGTGTGATGCAGCAGCAAAAAAGGCAAATGCAATTCTATGATGTATCAACAGAAGCATACAGTCTAGATCACGTGAGGTCATTATTGCCCTCTACTCCTCTTTGGTCAGACCTCATCTGGAATACTGTGTCCAGTTTTGGGCACCACATTTTAAAAAAGACATCAACAAACTGGAGCAAGTTCAGAGAAGAGCCACCAGAATGGTGACCGGTCTGCAAACCATGTTTATGAGGAACGGTTGCAGGATTTGGGAATGTTTAGCTTGCAAAAAAGAAGACTGAGAGGAGACTTAATAGCTGTATACAAATATCACAAGGGCTGTCACATTGTAGAAGGATCATCTTTATTCTCATTTGCAAAAGGGAAAGACTAGAAGCAATGGGATGAAACTGAATGGGAGGAGACACAGATTAGATATTAGAAAAAACTTTTTGACAGTTAGGGTGATCAATGAGTGGAACAGGCTGTCACGAGAGGTGGTAAGTTCTCCTTCAATGGAAGTCTTCAAACAGAGGCTGGACAGACATCTGTCTGGGATGATTTAGAGAATCCTGCTTTGAGCAGGGGGTTGGACCAGATGGCCCAGGAGGTCCCTTCCAACTCTACCATTCTATGATTCTATGATTCTACACCACTGTTGTTAGGTATCCTTCTGATGGTAAACTCATGACATTTTGTGAGAAAGGCCTTTTGGCTGAGTAGAGTTTACCTTGGGTTCCTTAGTAAGCTCGAGGACTATTAGAAGACTTGCTTTTGGACTGATCTTTGTTGATCGATCACTCGTGAAGAGTGTAATAACAGTCTTGAATTTCCTCCATTTGAACACAATCTGTCTGACTGTGGATTGATGAAGTCCAAAACCTTTAGAGATGGTTAAATAATATTTTTCAGATTGATAAGTGTCAACAAGTCTTCTTCTAAGGTCCTCAGAAATCACCTATGTTCGTGCCATGATACACATCCACAAACAAGTGTTGGAAAAATTAGACTTTGATCAGAGACAGAGCTAGGGTTTTAGATCATGGAGGGCAAAATATCTGAGTGGGTCCCTAACCAATAATCCTGATCACAACAGTGGTGGCGAAGCCTAATGGTGGGTATAGAGGAACATCAGCAGATGACAGCGCTGTGACTGGAAAAAATGACTACAAAGACCAGGATCTGTTTTATTGCCATATGGTGGCCATATAGTAGTAGATACCAGTCCTGCAGAACATATAAGAGATTACAGAACAGTTTTAAATAGTGAGTTATTGCTGATTTTCTTTATTATGGAGTCGTTCACTTTTCTCGTCTTTTCCATCTGGATCAAACAGATATGACAACTTATCTAGCCATGATTCTTCTGCAGAGATTACAACAAAGACACATTTGACCTGTCACATTTCCAACACCATCCCCATCTATCCCCATGCTGCTTAAACTCTTCATCCTACTGATACCCAATGCTGAGCCGCTACGGCCATGTGTCCCTGTACCTGCTGTGTGGTCCTCTTACTGCCCCACATAATAATGCCACCTTTACATAGTAATGATGCCTCCTTTGTGGCCTCTAGATGGTATAATTGCCCCCTAAAAAATATTAATGCCCTGTGCAAGTGCCCTAGAAAACAGTGTCCACATTTTACCTGTAGAAAGATATAATGCCTTCTGTGCACATTTGACGGTCACAATACTCTGAGTGCCCCTATAACAATTATGCTTGTAAAGTGCCTACTTAACATCTAGTAATGTCCCGAGTCCCCCAAGACCCCACACTAGCTCCCACACTGTATAGTGGCCAACACAATAGTCCCCAAGCTGTATAATGGCCACCATATTAGCCCCCAAGCTGTATAATGGCACCCATACTAGCTTCCATACTGTACAATGGCCCTTCATTAGTCCTTAACCCTCTCTGCCATCAGATGTACTATTCCGTCCATGTGACCCTGGACCTAATTCCCATGGACGGAATAGTACGTCATATGCGATCAGCAGCGCTCCCGGGGGAGCGTAGCTGATCGCGGCCGGGTGTCAGCTGTATATTACAGCTGACACCCAGCACTATGTGTCAGGAGCGGTCACGGACCGCTCCCGGCACACTAACCCCTGGCACACCGCGATCAAACATGATCGCGGTGTCCCTGGGGCACAGGGGAGCATCGCGCAGGGTGGGGGCTCCCGGCGCGCTCCCCTGTGACCCTCAGAGCAGCGCGATGTGTCACGCTGTTCCGAGGGTCCGTCCTCCCTCCAGGTCCCCGGATCCAAGATGGCGCCGGGGTCCTGCAGGGAGGCGGCTTCCTCAGTGCCTGCTGAGAGCAGGCGCTGATGAAGCCTGCAGCGATGCCAGTGTTATGATCTGCTACAAGCACTAAGGAAAGGTGGGAATTCTGTCCCTACAATAGGACTGAGCTGGATCCCTACGATGTAACGGGGAACCTGATCCTGTGACCAGACCCGCTAAAGTCCTCAGCTAGTCTGAACGAAGACCTATAGTTGCGAGGGAGGAATCCCTACAAGATCTAGGGACTGGGTGAAAAGTGGACACCTCCAAACAGAAAGTGTAGCAGGGAATATAAAACAGAAAACAAATACTAAGAGATCCTAAGATCAAGCAAAACTGACAGAGTAAGGCACCTAAGCACCCGGCTAGCTTAAGAGTAGATAATACAATGAAGTCCAGCAAAGCCAGAAGGGCGGAGCCAGACTAAATAGGGTAAAAAGGTCATGTGACCAGCAAACTGAAACAAAACCTAACAAGAGGGTTGTAACAGTACCCTCCCTTCTAAGAGGATCCTCCGGATCCCCTAGGACTTAGGCTTATCCGGAAACCTCTTGTGAAACGCTCTAACAAGTCTAGACGCAGAAACATCATCCGCCCTCACCCATGAGTTATCCTCGGGTCCATAACCCTTCCAAGCGACGAGGTACTGCAAACTCCCTCTATACCGTCTAGAATTTAGGATGCGGGAAATCTCATATTGCCCGTCCTCCACCACCGGGGAACAGTGGCCGAGACGTCTCTGACGAGCCGCGCGTACCAGGGCTTTGGGGTACTCGGCACCGAGCCCGTTGATGTCTATGGGGGATGTCACGGGTAGCACAGCTCGGTCCGTGCCCTGGGCGCTCGCCGTAATGTGGGATATTTACAGGGGATGATGGGGTGTTCGTATAGTTTGTCGTGACGCCACCTGTAGTATCTGGTCAGGGTGACCAGCGCTGCTGTGAGGTCCTCTGGGAGGGATGGTGTTGTGCAGCTTGGTGTGAAGTCTCCTACAGGCCAGACTGTGTCCTCCCAGGGCAGGTAGATGTGGTGGAAAGCAATGGTGCAAGGTGATGTAGCAGAGTGGAGTATGCGACGTAGTAATAAAGCAGGAGACAGTTCTTATGCAGTTTCAAGGGTTTACTCACAGTCTGTTGCATGCCATACAGATACCAGCCGGGCACTGTGTCCTTCCAGTGAGTAGTCCAGTAACCCTCAGGTAAGTTGGTCACACTTCCATAGACTCCCTTTTATGTTCCTTTCCAGCGTTTGTGCAATACTCCTTACTTCTACCTGCACCTCCCTACCACAGAGCCCTCAGCGAAGCAGTATTAGGCCTTTTCAGTTTTTCAGGTGTGACCCGATGCCCCGGGTGATCATCTCCCAGTGAGCTACGGAGACCGAGACACCGTCGGAAACCTGGACGTACTTGACCACTGAGCTGCTTCCGGACGAGATTATGGTAGCTAGTGGCTCTTGAAGAGTCCCACTAGAAGCGGTGTTTGCTGATGGCGCTGAACTGACCCACCAGCCTGGGAACCGTCTCCCCGATGTGTTGCCTGGTCCTTCCTCCAGTGAGGATGGGGGACAGCGTCAATTGCTGTACCGACCCCGGACCCTTCCGTTCTTCTCAGCAAGGCTCTCTGAGGTAAACTCAGAAGAGCTGCAGGCCAGCCCAGTACCCACGCTGGCTGCCTGGCTCCGACTGAACTCTAATCTAACACGCTGCTGCCTCCTGCTGCAGCTAGCTCCACCCACCCACTCTACACCCTTTACTAACCAGCCTGAAGCTCAGCACTGGCATGATGTGTGTGGATGCGGTGATGGAGTCAATGGGGTGCTTCCTCCTTACCTGAGAGTCAGGTGTCACACCGCTGGGTGCGATGCAACATCTCTGTGGCGACTGGACCCTCAGGGCGCCACATCTCCATCTGAGACCTCAGCTTTTTTCAAGAGAGAAACATGAAACACCGGATTAATCTTCCAGGAGGTAGGAAGCTCCAACTTAACAGCAGATTGGTTAATAACCTGAAGCACCTTAAGGGCCCTACAAACTTGGGACCCAATTTCTTAGACGGAATCCTCAAGCGCAGATTCTTAGAGGACAACCAAACCATGTCACCAATAGCAAACAAAACCTCTTGTCGTTTTCTATCAAAATACACTTTGGATCTTTTGTTAGCCTCCTGAAGATTACCACGCACATCAGTCCAAACTCTCTCCAAAACACCAGAAAAATTCTCCTCTTCAGGTACAGCCGATCCCAACTTGGAAAATGACCCAAAAGACGGATGTCTCCCAGTACAACAAAAAAAAGGCGAACAACCAGCAGAAGCGGATGTATGATTGTTAAGAGCAAACTCAGCAAGTGGCAGAAACTCAGACCACCCCTCTTGATTATCAGTCACAAAACAACGCAAGAACTGCTCAACATCCTGGTTTTTCCTTTCTGTCTGGCCATTAGACTCAGGATGATATCCGGAAGAAAACGACAAATGAACTCCCAACCTGTCACAAAAAGCGCGCCAAAAACGAGCCACAAACTGAGGTCCCCTATCGGAAACAATGTCAGTAGGAACGCCATGTAGTCTGACTATTTCCTTGACAAAGGCCTTAGCGAGAGTCTTAGCGCAGGGCAGTTTGATGAAAGGAACCAAGTGACACATCTTGCTAAAACGGTCCACGACCACCCAGATGACAGTGAAACCCTCAGAGGGGGGAAGGTCAGTAATAAAGTCCATAGCCAAATGTGTCCAAGGTGCACTAGGGACCTCCAGAGGGCAAAGCAACCCCGCAGCAGGAGTATGAGAAGACTTAGATCTAGCACACACAGTGCATTGACACACCCACTTAATGACCTCCTTCTGCCATCCAGGCCACCAAAAGCTGCGACCCACAAGTCTCTTGGTCTCAGAGATTACAGGATGACCTGCCAACCGAGAGTCATGACATTCATCAAACAAATCTCTCCTCAGGGTACCAGGCACAAACAACCTCCCATGCGGCGTGTTAGATGGGGCATTCTCCTGTGCTTTAAGAATCTCATCTTCCAACACGGAGTCCAAAACAGCAATAACAACCCCCTCTTGCAAGATGTTTTCCTCCTCCTCCTCAGTACCCACCATAGGAGAAAAGCTGCGAGACAAAGCATCAGCTTTAACATTTTTAGTACCTGGGATGTAAGTAACGGTAAAATTAAACCGTGAGAAAAACAGTGCCCACCTAGCCTGATGGGCATTCAAGCGTTTGGCAGCATCAAGGTAGATCAGATTTTTATGATCAGTGAAGACTTGAATGGGAAATTCCGCTCCCTCCAAAAAATGACGCCAGTGTTCAAATGCGAGTTTAATTGCCAACAATTCCCGATTACCGATATCATAATTTAGTTCAGACTCAGAAAATTTCTTTGAAAAAAAAGCACAGGGATGTACTCCATCCGTCTTTGCCTGAGACAACACCGCGCCGACCCCCACAGAAGAAGCATCAACCTCAACCAAAAATGGTTTAGTCACATCAGGCTGCGTAAGGATGGGAGCAGAGCCGAACCTCTCCTTTAGCAACACAAAAGCCTCAATGGCCTCAGTAGTCCACTGAACCGCATCAGCACCTTTCCTGGTGAGATCGGTCAGAGGTTTGGCAATCACAGAAAAATTTTTTATGAATTTTCTATAATAATTGGGGGAACCCCAAAAACCTCTGTATTGATTTCACACCAATAGGTCTAGGCCAATCCTGCACAGCTTGCACTTTCACAGGGTCCATCTCAAAACCTTCACTGGAGACAATGTAGCCCAAAAAACTAAGTCTCTGTACAGCGAACTCACATTTTTCTAGTTTGGCAAAAAGTGAATTATCACTCAGTAACTGTAATACTTCACGCACACTCCTCCAATGAGACTCCAAATCTGATGAATAAATCAAAATGTCATCTAAATACACAACCACACTTCTGCCGATCAAAGGTCTAAGGATGTCATTAATAAGATTCTGAAAAAATGCCGGAGCACTGGAAAGTCCAAAGGGCATGACCAGATTCTCAAAATGACCCAGTGGAGTGTTAAACGCAGTCTTCCATTCATCCCCTCCTTCATGCGCAACAAATTGTATGCCCCTCGAAGATCAATTTTCGAGAACCACTTGGCCCCCACTAACTGATTAAACAAATCAGGAATCAATGGCAGTGGGTAAGGATTGCGTACAGTAATCTTATTAATCTCACGAAAGTCTAGACAAGGCCGTAAACGCTGTCCTTTTTTTTAACAAAAAAAAATCCAACCGCCACAGGAGATTTGGAAGGCCTAATGTGACCGGCGGCCAAGCTTGTCTGTATGTATTCCTCCAAAGCCTTTCTCTCAGGAATAGTCAAATTAAATAAACGACTTTTAGGAAGAGTCGCTCCAGGGACAAATTCAATTGCACAATCATAATCTCTATGAGGAGGCAATACCTGCGATTCCTTATCAGAAAAAACTTTCCAAAAATCCTGAATAGGTACAGGTAACTCCCCCTTAACTACAGCAGCAATACGCCCGTTACAACACTTGTCATAACAATTGGGACTCCAGGACTTAATTTCATTGGTAGACCAATCCAGTACCGGATTGTGCAATTTTAACCAGGGTAACCCCAAAATCACCGGTGAGGGCAAATTATTCAAAACTACCAAATCCAAATTCTCTTGATGAACACCATTAATAGTAAGAGGAAATTCACAGATATGGTGAGTAACATTTTTCAAGGGAGATCCATCCACAGACACCACATTAATAGGAGAAGACAGAAGTTTGGGTTTTAATTTTAGTTTTTCCAAAAATTTCCCATCAATCACATTGAGAGTTGAACCACAATCCACAAATACCCGAAACTCCATTAATTCCTCCTCAACAGCAGTGGTAGCAGAAAGAAAGACACCTTTATTGTTTAAACAAGCTATACGGGCAAAACTGACCTCATTTTTTTTTTCTCTTTATTCATTCGAAGCGCACAGTTCTTAATAAAATGCTCAGATTTGCCACAATAGAAACACAAGCCCTTAGCAAATCTGCGTTCTTTTTCCCGAGAGTGAGGTGCCATTGCTCCAATTTCCATCGGCTCTGCAATGTCAGTACATTCCTTCTCCAAACCTGGAGCTGACAAGGCAGATTTACTCTCATTAAACCTTGCACCAGTCTCCTATCCACCCGTATGGCTAATTGCATAGCCTCTTGCAAGTTACCAGGTATGGGATAAGCAATCAGCAAATCTTTAACCCTCTCACTTAACCCTGCAAGAAATAAACTTTTCAAAGCTGAATCGTTCAGCCCACCTGAGTGGACCACCTTCGGAAGTGAGTACAATATTTTTCCACATTACCTGATCCCTGTCTCAAACGTCTCAATTCTGTCTCAGCTGATGAAACACGATCCGGATCGTCATACAATAACCCCAAAGCAGAAAAAAAACTATCCACTGATCTAAAGCATGGATCACTAGGCTGCAGAGAAAAGGCCCAGTCCTGAGGTTCTTTGCGCAAAAGTGACATTATGAACCCTATGCGCTGTGATTCATCACCAGAGGATCTGGGTCTCAAACGGAAATACAACAAGCAAGCATTTTTAAAAGAAAAAAAATCTTGTTGTTCACCAAAAAATAAATCAGGCAAACGTACCTTTGGCTCCACGAAATGTGCTCCAGAACAACTACTCACGTGTTGCTTTATCTCAGCCACCTCCAGAGAAAGTCCTGCAGGCGTTGAACCAAATCCTGAACCGAGACCATGATGGAAACAGAAAATATTTCCTTAGAGATTTTTTTTTTTGGGCTGGACTTACTGTTATGATCTGCTACAAGCACTAAGGAAAGGTGGGAATTCTGTCCCTACAATAGGACTGAGCTGGATCCCTACGATGTAACGGGGAACCTGATCCTGCGACCAGACCCGCTAAAGTCCTCAGCTAGTCTGAACGAAGACCTATAGTTGCGAGGGAGGAATCCCTACAAGATCTAGGGACTGGGTGAAAAGTTGGACACCTCCAAACAGAAAGTGTAGCAGGGAATATAAAACAGAAAACAAATACTAAGAGATCCTAAGATCAAGCAAAACTGACAGAGTAAGGCACCTAAGCACCCGGCTAGCTTAAGAGTAGATAATACAATGAAGTCCAGCAAAGCCAGAAGGGCGGAGCCAGACTAAATAGGGTAAAAAGGTCATGTGACCAGCAAACTGAAACAAAACCTAACAAGAGGGTTGTAACAGCCAGAGCGATCGCTGGTGTGACAGAGTGCTGTGCACACTGTCACACCAGCGATCTGCTAAAATACAGTGATGTCCCACCCTGGGACAAAGTAAAAAAGTAAAAAAAATAAAAATAAAAAGTGGTAAAAAAAATCATAAAAAAAAAATATATATATTCCCCAATAAATTCATTTCTTCCTGTAAATAAAAAAAACAAAACAATAAAAGTACACATATTTGGTATCGCCGCGTCCGTAACGACCCCCCATATAAAACTGTCCCACTAGTTAACCCCTTTAGTGAACCCCTTAAAAAAAAAAAAAAAAAACTAAGCAAAAAATCAATGCTTTATCATCATACCGCCGAACAAAAAGTGGAATAACACGCGATCAAAAAGACCGATATAAATAAACATGGTACCACTGAAAACGTTATCTTGTCCCGCAAAAAACGAGCCGTCATACAGCATCATCAGCGAAAAAATAAAAAAGTTATAGCTCGCAGATATAAAGCGATGCAAAAATAATGATTTTTTATATAAAATTGGTTTTATTCTATAAAAGCGCCAAAACATAAAAAAAATGATATAAATGAGGTATCGCCATAATCGTACTGACCCGAAGAATAAAACTGCATTATCAATTTTACCACACGCGGAACGGTATAAACGCCTCCCCAAAAGAAATTCATGAATTGCTGATTTTTGTTCATTCTAACCTCCCAAAAATCGAAATAAAAAGCGATCAAAAAATGTCACGTGCTCAAAAATGGTACCAATAAAAACGTCACCTCGTCCTGCAAAAAATAAGACCTCACATGACTCTGTGGGCCAAAATATGCAAAAATTATAGCTCTCAAAATGTGGTGATACAAAAAACTACTTTTTGCAATAAAAAGCGTTTTTTAGCGTGACAGCTGCCAATCACAAAAACCCGCTATAAATAGTAAATCAAACCCCCCTTTATCACCCCCTTAGTTAGGGAAAAATAATAAAATTAAAAAAATGTATTTATTTCCATTTTCCCATTAGGGTTAGGGTTGCGGCTAAAGTTAGGGTTAGGGTTGGCGCTAACATTAGGATTAGGGTTAGGGTTGGGATTAGGGTTAGGGGTGTGTTAGGGTTAGGTTTGTGGTTAGGGTTGGGACTAGGGTTAGGGGTGTGTTGGGGTTTGGGTTGGAGTTAGAATTTGGGGGTTTCTGCTGTTTAGGCACATCAGGGGCTCTCCAAATGTGACATGGCGTCTGATCTCAATTCCAGCCAATTCTGCGTTGAAAAAGTCAAACAGTGCTCCTTCACTTCTGAGCTCTGCCATGCGCCCCAAAAAGTAGTTTACCCCCGCATATGGGGTATCAGCGTACTCTGGACCACAAGAGTTATTGTGCAATTTGTACTATTTCTTCTGTTACCTTTGGGAAAATAAAAAACTGGGGGCGACAAAATCATTTTTGTAAAAAAAAAAATGATTTTTTTGTTTTCATGGCTGTATGTTATAAATTTTCTGTGAAGCACTTGGGGCTTCATAGCGCTCACCACACTTCTAGATAAGTTCCTTGTGGGGTCTATTTTCCAAAATGGGGTCACTTGTGGGGGTTTCCACTGTTTAGGCGCATCAGGGGCTCTCCAAATGCGACATGACGCCCCCAGACCATTCCATCAAAGTCTGCAATCCAAAACGTCACTACTTCCCTTCCGAGCCCAGACGTGCACCCATACAGTCGTTTTCTCACACATGTTGGGTATCATCAGCGTACTCAGGACAAATTGGACAACAACTTTTGGGGTCCAATTTCTCCTGTTACCCTTGTGAAAATAAAATATTGGGGGCGAAAAAATCATTTTTGTAAAAAAAAAAAAGATTTTTTATTTTTACAGCTGTACGTTATAAACTTCTGTGAAGCACTTCGGGGTTCAAAGTGCTCAACATACATCTAGATAAGTTCCTTGTGGGGTCTATTTTCCAAAATGGGGTCACTTGTGGGGGGTTTCCACTGTTTAGGCGCATCAGGGGCTCTCCAAATGCGACATGACGCCCCTAGACCATTCCATCAAAGTCTGCAATCCAAAACGTCACTACTTCCCTTCCGAGCCCAGACGTGCACCCATACAGTAGTTTTCTCCCACATATTGGGTATCAGCTTACTCAGGACAAATTGGACAACAAATTTTGGGGTCCAATTTCTCCTGTTACCCTTGTGAAAATAAAATATTGGGGGCGAAAAAATCATTTTTGTAAAAAAAAAAAAAGATTTTTTATTTTACGGCTGTACGTTATAAACTTCTGTGAAGCACTTTGGGGTTCAAAGTGCTCACCACACATCTAGATAAGTTCCTTGAGGGGTCTAGTTTCCAAAATGGTGTCATTTGTGGGCGGTTTCCTCTGTTTAGGCAGATCAGGAGCTCTCCAAACACGACATGGCATCCAGCCAATTCTGCGTTGAAAAAGTCAAACGGCGCTCCTTCCCTTCCAAACTCTGCCATGCATCCAAACAGTGGTTTACCCCCACATATGGGTATCAGCGTACTCAGGACAAATTGCACAATAACTTTTGGAGTCTTGTTACCCTTGGGAAAATAAAAATTGGGGTGAAAAGATCAATTTTGTGGAAAAAATATGATTTTTTAATTTTACGGCTCTACGTTATAAACTTGTGTGAAGCACTTGGGGGTTCAAATTGCTCACCAAAGATCTAGATAAGTTCCTTAGGGGGTCTAGTTTCCCAAATGGGGTCACTTGTGGGGGGTTTCCACTGTTTAGGCACATCAGGGACTCTCCAAATGCAACATGGCGTCCAATCTCAATTCCAGCCAATTTTGGTTGCTCCTTCCATTCCGAGCTCTGCCATGTGCCCAAACAGTGGTTCCCCCCCACATATGGGGTATCAGCGTACTCAGGACAAATTGGACAACAACTTTTGAGGTCCAATTTCTCCTGTTACCTATGGGAAAATAAAAAATTAGTGACTAAGAGATAATTTTTGTGGGAAAAAAATAGGATTTTTTATTTTCATGCCCGGGCATTATAAACTTGTGTGAAGCACTTGGGGGTTGTTCAAAGTGCTCACCAAAGATCTAGATAAGTTCCTTAGGGGGTCTAGCTTCCAAAATGGGGTCACTTGTGGGGGGTTTCCACTGTTTAGGCTCATCTGGGGCACTACAAACGGAACATGACCCCCATCAATGTCTGCATTCCAAAACGTTACTGCTTCCTTTCCAAGCCCTGCCGTGCGCCCAAACAGTTCCCCCCCCCCCACAAATTGGACAACAACTTTTGGGGTCCAATTTCCTTGGAAAAAATCAAAAATTTGGGACTAAAAAATCATTTTGTGGAAAATTGTTTTGTTTTTTTTTTACACCCAGGCATTATAAACTTTTGGAAACACTTTGGGGTTCAAAGTGCTCACAACAGATCTAGATAAGTTCCTTAGGGGGTCTAGTTTCCAAAATGGTGTCACTTGTGGGGGTTTCCACTGTTTAGGCGCATCAGGGGCTCTCCAAACACGACATGGCGTCCAATCTCAACTCCAGCCAATTTTAGTTTGAAAAAGTCAAACGGCGCTACTTCCCTTACGAGCTCTGCCGTGTGCCCAAACAGTGGTTTTCCCCCACATATAGGGTATTGGCGTACTCAGGAGAAATTGCACAACAACTTTATCTGCCATTTTCTCCTTTTACCCTTGTCAAAATAAAAAAAAGTTTGTAAAAGATCATTTTTGTGGCTAAAAAGTTAAATATTAATTTTTTCCTTCCACGTTGCTTCAGCTCCTGTGAAGCACCTGAAGGGTTATTAAACTTCTTGAATGTGGTTTTGAGTACCTTGAGGGTGCAGTTTTTAGAATGGTGTCACTTTTTGGTATTTTCTGCTATATAGACCCGTCAAAGTGACTTCAAATGTGAGGTGGTCCCTAAAAAAATGGCTTTGTAAATTTTGTTGTAAAAATGAGAAATCACTGGTCAACTTTTAACCCTTATAATTTCCTAACAAAAAAAAATTTGGTTCCAAAATTGTGCTGATGTAAAGTAGACATGTGGGAAATGTTCTTTCTTAACTATTTTGTGTGACATATTTCTCTGTTTTAAGGGAAAAAAAATTCAAAGTTTGAAAATTGCAAAATTTTCAAAATTTGCCATATTTGTGTTTTTTTAAAAAATAAACGCAAGTTATATCGAAGAAATTATACTTCTAACGTGAATTACAATATGTCACGAGAAAACAATCTCAGAATCGCGAAGATCCGTTGAAGCGTTCCAGAGTTATAACCTCATAAAGAGACAGTGGTCAGAATTGTAAAAATTGGCCCGGTCATTAACGTGCAAACCACCCTTGGGGGTGAAGGGGTTAAGCTGTATAATGCCCCCACATTAGCTCCCACACTGCATAATGGCCCCAGTATTAGTCCCTAAACTGAATAAAGGTCTGCACATTAGCTTCCACATTGTATAATAGCCCCTGCATTAGTCCCTAAGCTGTATAATGGCCCCCACATTAGCTCCCACACTGTATAGGGTCCCTGCATTAGTCCTCAAGCTGTATAGTGGCCCTCATATTAGTTCCCACACTATAATGGCCCCTGCATTAGACCCTAAGTTGTATAATGGCCACTGCATTAGTCCACAAGCTGTATAATGGCCACTATATTAGTCCACAAGTTGTATAACGGCCCCTGCATTAGTTCCTAAAATGTATGAGGGCCCCAATACACTATTTTATAAGGATCATCCCCATTGTTTATGATGCCTTCACATCACACCACTAGTTTTAATTAAAAAAAATCATATGCTCACCTAATCCAGGATCCTGACGAGTCCAGCAAGGCAACGTGCTGTCATAGCACCGACGCAAACAGATAACGTCAGAGTCCCAGCGTGGTATGATGACGTCACCACGCTGGGATTCTGACACCCTGTGCGTGTGTCTACGCCTCAGCCGTTCTGTAGATCGTAGGCTTAAAGTGATCTGTGGTCTACAGAACAGAGAGCGATAGTGCAGGGAGATCATGTCTACGCTACTTACTTTGATACATCCCTGTTCTTTAAATAAAAGATCATCTACTGACACCTGATTGTCATCCCACTGATTGAAAACACCAGACTCTAATTTCATCTTCAATTTTTCTGCTAACTCTAAGTGTACAGATACTTTTGTCATTCACAGACATGAAATATTGGATCGTTTTCCTCAATAAAAAACATTACAACGAATTAGTCTAATATTTTTAACTTGTTTGTTTGATTTGGTTCTCTTTATCTACTTTTAGAACTTATGTGAAAATCTAATATAGTGGTAGGTCAAATTTATGCATAAGTTTGGAAAATTCTACAGGGTTTATAAACTTTCAAGCACTATTGTATTGATACACATACTGTATATACAGTCCTCAATATTGAAATTGCAACAGAGAGAAGGAAATGTCATGGAGTTCTGGAAATCATTGGACAGATAGAAGTTTTAATAATATGCAAATTGTGAAAAAAAAATGTAAATTTAGTCAGTATTAAGATTGAACACCACACACAGAGATGCACGCACTTACACGTCTTGGCTGCTAACAATGAGTCTATTAATGGCTGTCTGTGGAATATTCTGCCCCACTGAATGCACTTTGCCATGCTGCAGGCCATAGTGCTACCATGGCCTACAGTGTCACTGGACTTATGTCTCATCTACCCCATCTAGGAAGTCACTGTCTCTCATCTACCCCATCTACGATGTAATTGTATCTCATCTACCCCATATAGGAAGTCATTGTCTCTCATCTACCCCATCTAGGAAGTCATTGTCTCTCATCTACCCCATCTAGGATGTAATTGTATCTCATCTACCCCATCTAGGACGTCATTGTCTCTCATCTACCCCATCTAGGATAAAATTGTATCTCATCTACCCCATCTAGGACGTCATTGTCTCTCTTCTACACCATCTAGGACGTCATTGTCTCTCATCTACCCCATCTAGGACGTTATTGTCTCTCATCTACGCCATCTAGGACGTTATTGTCTCTCATCTACGCCATCTAGGATGTCATTGTCTCTCATCTACCCCATCTAGGACGTCATTGTCTCTTATCTACCCCATCTATGACGTCAATGTCTCTCATCTACCCCATCTAGGATGTAATTGTATCTCATCTACCTCATCTATGACGTCATTGTCTCTCATCTACCCCATCTAGGACGTTATTGTCTCTCATCTACCCTGTCTAGGATGTCATTGTCTCTAATCTAACCCATCTAGGATGTCATTGACTCTCATCTACCCCATCTAGGATGTCATTGTCTCTCATCTACCCTATCTAAGACGTCATTGTCTCTTATCTACCCCATCTATGACGTCATTGTCTCTCATCTACCCCATCTAGGATGTAATTGTCTCTCATCTAACCCATCTAGGACGTCATTGACTCTCATCTACCTCATCTAGGATGTAATTGTATCTCATCTACCCCATCTATGACGTCATTGTCTCTCATCTACCCCATCTAGGACGTTATTGTCTCTCATCTATCCCATCTAGGATGTCATTGTCTCTCATCTACCCCATCTAGGATGTAATTGTATCTCATCTACCCCATCTATGACGTCATTGTCTCTCATCTACCCCATCTATGATGTCATTGTCTCTCATCTACCCCATCTAGGATGTGATTGTCTCTCATCTACCCCATCTAGGACGTCATTGACTCTCATCTACCCCATCTAGGATGTCATTGTCTCTCATTCACACCATCTAGGACGTCATTGTCTCTCATCTACCCCATCTATGATGTCATTGTCTCTCATCTACCCCATCTAGGATGTAATTGTCTCTCATCTACCCATCTGGGACGTCATTGACTCTCATCTACCCCATCTAGGATGTCATTGTCTCTCATTCACACCATCTAGGACGTCACTGTCTCTCATGTGTAAATATATATATATATATATATATATACAGTGCCTACAAGTAGTATTCAACCCCTGCAGATTTAGCTGGTTTGATAAGATGCAAATAAGTTAGAGCCTTCAAACTGCAAACGAGAGTAGGATTTATTAACAGAAGCATAAATCTTACAAAACAAAAAGTTATGTTGCTCAGTTGAATTTTAATAAATTTTAAACATAAAAGTGTGGGTCAATTATTATACAACCCCTATGTTTAATATTTCGTGGAATAACCCTTGTTTACAATTACAGCTAATAATCGTCTTTTATAAGACCTGATCAGGCCAGCACAGGTCTGTGGAGTTATCTTGGCCCACTCCTCCATGCAGATCTTCTCCAAGTTATCTAGGTTCTTTGGGTGTCTCATGTGGACTTTAATCTTGAGCTCCTTCCACAATTTTTCAATTGGGTTAAGGTCAGGAGACTGACTAGGCCACTCCAACACCTTGACTTTTTCCCTCTTGAACCAGGCCTTGGTTTTCTTGGCTGTGTGCTTTGGGTCGTTGTCTTGTTGGAAGATGAAATTACGACCCATCTTAAGATCCTTGATGGAGGAGCGGAGGTTCTTGGCCAAAATCTCCAGGTAGGCCGTGCTATCCATCCTCCCATGGATGCGGACCAGATGGCCAGGCCCCTTGGCTGAGAAACAGCCCCACAGCATGATGCTGCCACCACCATGCTTGACTGTAGGGATGGTATTCTTGGGGTCGTATGCAGTGCCATCCAGTCTCCAAACGTCACGTGTGTGGTTGGCACCAAAGATCTCGATCTTGGTCTCATCAGACCATAGAACCTTGAACCAGTCTGTCTCAGAGTCCTCCAAGTGATCATGAGCAAACTGTAGACGAGCCTTGACATGACGCTTTGAAAGTAAAGGTACCTTACGGGCTCGTCTGGAACGGAGACCATTGCGGTGGAGTACGTTACTTATGGTATTGACTGAAACCAATGTCCCCACTGCCATGAGATCTTCCCGGAGCTCCTTCCTTGTTGTCCTTGGGTTAGCCTTGACTCTTCGGACAAGCCTGGCCTCGGCACGGGAGGAAACTTTCAAAGGCTGTCCAGGCCGTGGAAGGCTAACAGTAGTTCCATAAGCCTTCCACTTACGGATGATGCTCCCAACAGTGGAGACAGGTAGGGCCAACTCCTTGGAAAGGGTTTTGTACCCCTTGCCAGCCTTGTGACCCTCCACAATCTTGTCTCTGATGGCCTTGGAATGCTCCTTTGTCTTTCCCATGTTGACCATGTATGAGTGCTGTTCACAAGTTTGGGGAGGGTCTTAAATAGTCAGAAAAGGCTGGCAAAAGAGATAATTAATCCACACATGTGAAGCTCATTATTCTTGGTGCCTGAACTACTTCTTAATACTTTAGGGGGACCAAACAGAATTCTTGTGGTTTGAGGGGTTGAATAATAAATGACACTCTGAATTAACTTTTAACGTTTTAAAAAAAAATAAAAAAAAATTAAAACAAAAATTTTTGCAGCAGTGCATTTCCCACTTCCAGGCTGATCTACAGTACAAATGTCACAATGCCAAGTTAATTCCGCATGTGTCAACCAGCTAAATCTGCAGGGGTTGAATACTACTTGTAGGCACTGTATATATATATATATATATATATATATATATTACACATATGAGACAGTAACGTCTCTCATGTGTATAATGTGATAGTTGTGTGTGTGTATACATATATACATAACTATAACATTATATCATTTTAACGTGTGTGTATATATATATATATATATATATATATATATACACATTAAAATTATATAATGTGATAGTTTGCACACTGCAGCAATGCAATGTAATACAATACTACACAATCCTATTCACATCTTACCAATGTAAAATTCCAAATTCTTATCAGTAATCTAAGCGTATAATGCGATCTTCAGGGACTCACAACAATAACTAATACCGCACACTGGCAAAAGCATCAGACTGCCGAGACAAGCACTACAGTATTATTTACCTCATAAAACCAATGCCCGTAATTCTTAGAACAGTAATGCATTCCTTGTGCTATTAGGCTCAAGTTAAAGCTGCATAAGAAAAAATACTGTAAATGACGGGGTCAGTGAGGACACAGTCCTGGTAAATGTGGCAAAATTTGCTGTCTATAGGACTGAATTCAGATGAGGGTGCATCATGGAATACACGCTGTACACTTAGGATCTATGTACATGACATGTGGTGTGCACACATTTTGTACACTGACGTGGAGGCTCTATGTTTCCTTGGTATAGTAGGCATTAGGCAATGCTGCTGGGGTCTCAGAAAAGCTTCTAGATGCCTCCATAATACGGCAGGTGCTGAACATACCAGCGTATGCCTCCTTACAAAATAGGAGACACAGAGAGTTTAAGACCTATGGCTGTTTCCATAGCAGCAGGCTTGGACTGGCCCACAGGAGAACAGGAGAATCCTCCGGTGGACCACCACCCTTTTATATGAGCAGTACTTGCCACAATATACATGAATCACTATGTACACACATAGGCAGCATCTGATTCATTTAACAATCATACCCAGTTTATTTCTATATAAATTGAGGATAATGTCACATTTGTGACTCGCACCACAATTGTGGATACCAGGGCTATGGTGTACTCAGCACCGAGCCCATTAACTTCTATGGGAGATGTCACTGGCAGCGGGACTCGGTCTGTGGCTCTGGCAGTCATGCAATGGGGGATATTTACAGGGGATTATAAGGATAGGTAGTTCGTGACGCCACCTGTGGTATCTGGTCAATTGGACCAGCGCTGCTATAAGGATCTTTCACAGGGGATGTTATGGGGGCAGCTGGGTAGTAAGTCTCCCACAGGTGAGACTGGTCCCTGGAAGTCTATGGTGATGATGCAGGGTGTAGTTAAGAATTCAGTCACACACAATGTAGCTTCTTTTCATACCTTTACTTGAAGGTGTTTCAGGAAGATCCCGGGAAGCTGGTCGGGGTGGAGAATGCACATTCAGGATACCGCTGAGCAGGTTAGAGGCCTCCTTTACTTCATATATATCTGAGTCCAAACTTGCATGAAGCGAAGTTAACTCTGCAATCTCCAGCTTTCTCAATAGCTGTAACGCCCGGCCGACATTGTGGTAGAGCCTTCTTATTGGTAAGAACAGAGTCCCTACTGTTGTGGCGCCTCACTCAAGGTCCTTGTTCTACCTGACTCCGGTTACGTATCAGCGCTTAGGGCTACCTTCTGCGACCTGCAGTCCAGAAAGCCTCCGGTTTTCTTATCACTAGGCATGAAGCTCTAGCAATGCTTCGGACTCCGGTGTCCAGTGAATTAGTGCAGGTAATCTGGTACCTGAAGCACTTCTCTGTCCTTCTCCACTGCGCCCTTCGCCCTGCTCTCGCTCTTAGCATAAGCACTTGTAGCTTTTGATGGAAATGTCAGCTTTCTTCTAGAGCTCACTGAGCAGCTGTCAGTATCCTCCAAGTCCAGACTGGACTGAAACTGAACTGCACTGTCCGAAGACAGGAAACTGAATCCCTGAACTGTCCTAAGACAGGAAGCTTGAATGAGCTCTGCTACGTGTCACTACCTCCTATACCCCTGATGGGTGTGTCTGAAAGTGTGAGTGACGTGAATGGATAACAAGCTTTTGCGGTTACCTTCCTGTGCATTTTCCTGGATAATGTGTGCCTTACATAGCTGGGCCACACATCTGTATGTAGCTGAAAAGTGGGGTCCTGGAGTTGGTTACTGGTGGGCCCCTGGCACCCCAGTCCGACACTGCATAGCAGTCTATAGAAGGCAAATAATAGATGGGTTTGAGTCTGAGCAGGCCTAAATTAGACTTCATGCATGCTTTTAAGTTTTAAAATGTGAAGAATTTAGTACATTGCTTTTTGTGCTCATCATTCTATGTGCCGGATGTTCTTTCCGTCAACTTAGTAACAGGTCCAGTGCAAGACAGCAGTCATGTTTTTCTTTTGCTGGGAAATCAATTTAAATCAATGACACTGAAGCAGCATGCACTGTAAATGTACTTCTACTAATGTGGATCTATATTTAGCCATTTTTTTTTACTTATATGCATATATTTAGGATTAAATATATTTTTTAGATTTTGGTTTCATTACAAATTTTGCCCAGTTTGGTCTTTACAAGCCATCTCCCAGCACATTCAACTTTGATGTGGTCATTGATAATAAGTTAGCAAAGACAAGCTCAGAAAAAGACAAAGAAAGGGTGAGTTCACATGAGCGTATAAAGAATTGTTTAGCGTTTCATCCATGACTTGTCATCCTTGCGCAGTCCGGATACAATCCGTTTGTCTACAGCAGCAGTTATTAATGACTTACAGGACCATTTACAGTGTCCTATGTAAAGGTATTTCTGTGGAGAAAATCGTAAAAAAATCAGATGCTCAGTATTTCATCCAATTTATTGAAGAAACTGGTGCATACTGTGATTTATTCACACGCAGATTCGGTCAGTGAAAAAATTGCTCATCTGCACTGCCCCGTTGAATAAAATTGGTCCGAGTGTTGTTTGTTGTTTCCAGGACAGAATTTGGACCAAAAGCAAGCCGAAGAGTTACAGACACTCCCATAAGAAGGAGCTCACTGGTGGGATTGATTCTCAGATAACTCGTTCTTCGGTCATCAATAAACCGTACAACATTGAGGCTAAGGCCTGGATCACACATGTGATGAAAACGTCCGTCGCTCGCATGTGAAATCCCAGCTCTGGCGCCGGTACTCAGGAGTGGAGTGTGCGGCTGCATATAAATACATGCAGCCGCGCACTCCACTCCCGAGTGCCGGCGCCAGAGCTGGGATCCACATGCGAGTGTCGGACGATTTACTCGCATGTGTGATCCCGGCCTAAAGAAGGAAAACGGGGAAACATTTTTAATGGATCCCAATTGCAAAAATGATTTATAGCCCTAAATACATGCATGCAAATAAAACAAGTGGACAATCCCTTTAAGATGTAAGCAGGTTGAAAGATAGCTGAAATGTGGTTGTGGATGAACACTAATCCAAATACGTTTTCACTATATTTACTGCAGGTGGTGATAGATTATTGAAGAGTTACGGTTACTACAGTTTGGTGCCTTCTGTTTGGGATCTACTGTCTGCAACCCACTGTCACGGCACATGCAATCATATCAGGTTACCTCTGATTGGCACTGCACTCTTTTGCTTAATGAACACATTGAAGAACCGCAAATCCACTTTTTTTTATCTACGCCACCTCCATTTTCTAAATTTTCTATGGGTGCAATTATTTGAAGCACCACAATGAGGCACATCACTTCTACACTGCATTTCTTTGTAACAAGTGTGTACGCATCGTGCCTTGTGCAAGGATTTCAAAATGCAACTCACCCAACCCAAGCCTACCTTATACAGGGAACTTTTGCTATAATAGACAAAAAACACTGTTAGAATCATTACAATCTGTGAATATGTGACAAAGAAAAGCTCTATTTTGGTGAGAAAGGAGCCGTTCCCCTCACCGCATTCCTTCTGTCCTGAACAATTAATCAATGAATTCCTGACATCTACAGCGTTATCAGCTAATGGGGTGCAACTACAGATTGGCTTTTCATTTAATAAATTACTACAACCCTCTATGATGCCCTAAAAGTCTGCCTATTTCATCCACCCCTTGTCCTAAACCCTTTCATCCACCCTTTGTCCTAAACCCCTTCATCCACCCCTTGTCCTAAACCTTTTCATCCACCCCTTGTCCTAAACCCTTAGTTTAAATATGCATATACAGTACAGACCAAAAGTTTGGACACACCTTCTCATTTAAAGATTTTTCTGTATTTTCATGACTATGAAAATTGTACATTCACACTGAAGGCAACAAAACTATGAATTAACACATGTGGAATTATATACTTAACAAAAAAGTGTGTAACAACTGAAAATATGTCTTATATTCTAGGTTCTTCAAAGTAGCCACCTTTTGCTTTGATGACTGCTTTGCACACTCTTGGCATTCTCTTGATGAGCTTCAAGAGGTAGTCACCGGGAATGTTTTTCACTTCACAGGTGTGCCCTGTCAGGTTTAATAAGTGGGATTTCTGGCCTCATAAATGGAGTTGGGACCATCAGTTGTGTTGTGCAGAAGTCTGGTGGATACACAGCTGATAGTCCTACTGAATAGACTGTTAGAATTTGTATTATGGCAAGAAAAAAGCAGCTAAGTAAAGAAAAACGAGTGGCCATCATTACTTTAAGAAATGAAGGTCAGTCAGTCCGAAAAATTGGGAAAACTTTGAAAGTGTCCCCAAGTGCAGTTGCAAAAACCATCAAGCACTACAAAGAAACTGCTCACATGAGGACCGCCCCAGGAAAGGAAGACCAAGAGTCACCTCTGCTTCTGAGGATAAGTTTATCCGAGTCACCAGCCTCAGAAATCGCATGTTTACAGCAGCTCAGATTAGAGACCAAGTCAATGCCACACAGAGTTCTAGCAGCAGACACATCTCTACAACAACTGTTAAGAGGAGACTTTGTGCAGCAGGCCTTCATGGTAAAATAGCTGCTAGGAAACCACTGCTAAGGACTGGCAACAAGCAGAAGAGACTTGTTAGGTCTAAAGAACACAAGGAATGGACATTAGACCAGTGGAAATCTGTGCTTTGGTCTGATGAGTCCAAATTTGAGATCTTTGGTTCCAACCACCGTGTCTTTGTGCGACTCAGAAAAGGTGAACGGATGGACTCTACATGCCTGGTTCCCACCGTGAAGCATGGAGGAGAAGGTATGATGGTGTGGGGGTGCTTTGCTGGTGACACTGTTGGGGATTTATTCAAAATTGAAGGCATAATGAACCAGCATGGCTACCACAGCATCTTGCAGCGGCATGCTATTCCATCCGGTTTGCGTTTAGTTGGACCATCATTTATTTTTCAACAGGACAATGACCCCAAACACACCTCCAGGCTGTGTAAGGGCTATTTGACCAAGAAGGAGAGTTATGGGGTGCTATGCCAGATGACCTGGCCTCCACAGTCACCAGACCTGAACCCAATCGAGATGGTTTGGGGTGAGCTGGACCGCAGAGTGAAGGCAAAAGGGCCAACAAGTGCTAATCATCTCTGGGAACTCCTTCAAGACTGTTGGAAGACTATTTCCGGTGACTACCTCTTGAAGCTCATCAAGAGAATGCCAAGAGTGTGCAAAGCAGTCATCAAAGCAAAAGGTGGCTACTTTGAAGAACCTAGAATATAAGACATAATTTCAGTTGTTTCACATGTTTTTGTTAAGTATATAATTCCACATGTGTTAATTCATAGTTTTGATGCCTTCAGTGTGAATGTACAATTTTCATAGTCATGAAAATACAGAAAAATCTTTAAATGAGAAGGTGTGTCCAAACTTTTGGTCTGTACTGTACACTAAGATATCTTGCCATGTATACATTCAGTGTTACTTTGGATGGAGCTTTACTGATTCCAGATAGTGAATCTACAGATTTACTGAGTCTAGAAATACTCGGTACATGGAGCGAAAAATAAAAAAAAAATTAAAAAAATCTATATAATTTCTACAGCAGCCCCATATCCTAAAAAAGACTACAACCACGTTTAGTAGAACATAAATATAAAATAGATATAATGTAATGTATGTAGGAAGCCTTTGAGAATTCTTACAAGTATAACTTGGCATTAGAGCATCATCTCATATAGAAATCTAGGAATCTGCATGGTTATACAAGACCAAGTGCGCTATCCCTGGTGCTGAAACCATCACTGCTTCCATCAGAGCTTGGAGTCTAGACTAATGCTTTACTATATAATCTGCTTAAAACCTGCAATAGCTCAAACTACACACAGTAAAACCGTCAGGGATTCCTACGTACACACCAAGTCTGTGTGCACTCAGCTATGTGTTCTGCGCTAGATGAAATCTAAAGACAGAAGGATATGAGCCGGCCCTGGAGCTTTGCTGTATACAAAAGGTACTGGGAATCATTGCAGTGTGTGAATGTAGCTGGTGAGAATACAAGACTGAGTGCTGCTCAAATCCCAATGACCTCATTCAGAGACCCTGAACACATACTAGGGAAGAATACACAGTTTTATTGGATAGCACTAATAATGCAGAACACTAGAGGTTCCTGGATGCACAACACTTACTCCATTCAGACCTGTTACAACAAAGCTTTAGTTCCCAGATGAGACCTAATGAGATGATAATGGAGAATTAATACATCCATCAAATCTTTGCACATGTATACTTGCAACTACATTAGATCCAGCTGTGCTACTCTACATAGTGCTGGAATTGTCACTAGATGGTGTCATTAAAGCAGGGGCGGACATATCATTGGTGCAACCTGGTGGTCCAAGGGGCAAGGAGGCCACAGCAGGTGGTGAGATATTGGACCGTAAAGGGCCCATATACTGTTGATGCACTGGGACCCTTTCAATCATTGTCCACCAGTGCATTAAAGCGAACATTTTAAAACATGATTTATTACTATGCTACCCAAGTACACCTAAGGCTGCTTTCACACATCATTTTTTTTTGTGTCAGGCATAATCCGTCGTGTACCTGATAGGACGGATCCGGCGCTGAAATGAAAAAACTGATGCAACGGATCAAGTTTATTTTGCTGGATCCGACCTGAAGTTTTGAACCCGGAAAAAGACGTTTTGCAGCCGGAAAATGCAGGTACACCTGTCCGGACCGAGGAGAGAGAGTGGAAAATGTAGTAGTAGTAGTCCTTGATTTCTAGAATCCGGATCAGTCTTTTGACGGATTGCACAAAAGACTGGTCTGGTTCCATAGACTTCTATTATCTCCGGCGCATGCGCGCTTAGCACTATCAGGGTCGGAAAAAAAAACGTTGCAGTGACCGTTTTGTCCGGCCGCCGGAATGTACATTTCCGCCGGATTCGGCCAAAAACGGTGCAACGCAACGACATCAGGCACGATCCGGCGCTAATGAAAGTCAATGACAAAAAAACGCATCCGGTACCGGATCCGTTTTTTTAAAAACACGCCGGATCACGCCTGACGTCAAAAAACTGATGTGTGAAAGTAGCCTTAGGTGCACAACTCAGGGCTGAAATAACCCTCTATAGCAATCAATGTGGAAGCGACCCAGTGCAAATCCAGTCATTTCCTCTCTAGGAAAACATGAACACACTCACTTGAGTAATGCTCGCAGTAAGCCAAGCACCTGCTCCATCCCACTCAGTGTGATCCATTCACATGCAGAAATATGGCTGCCATCTGCACAACCCCAGGCAGCAACACAAAGAGGGCATAGTGGGGGTAACACACAGTGCCCAGGCAGGATGGGCACGCTAGGCACACACTTGTGCTGTTTGCCTCCTTAATACAAGGCAAGCAAATAAGAACAATGGCACTGCACACATGAGATAGCCGAGGTTTATAAAAAGCTAATTACATCATCAGGAAAAGGAGTAAATAGTCATACATTAAATATACTCTGAGATTTACCGTGGCAGTAGTTCTGATGATGTTTTCTTTATGAATACGGAGAGGCATGGACATGAGATTAATATATTAATATTAATGACATCACTGACACTAACTGTAATATTGCTGATGAGCTCTAGTAATGTATGCACACCTATGTCCAGGAAATGCACACAGTGTGAACAGAAACCACAGAGTTGTAAATGTCAACCTTCATGCCTATAGCATTATACAATACTGTATATGCATTCATGGTAAACAATGCAGCATGTGTGTAAAGCGTAATGACACAATGGAAACACATCCAATGAAAAGAAGCCACTATTTACATAAACGCCCTACAAGATGTACCAGTGTACACACACATCCAATGTATGGCAGCTACACAATGTACCCGTGTACACACATCCGATGTATGGCAGCTATACAATGTACCAATGTACAAACATCCAATGTATGGCAGCTACAATGTACCAATGTACAAACATCCAATGTATGGCAGCTACACAATGTCCAATGTACACACATCCAATGTATGGAAGCTTTACAATGTACCAATGTACACACATCCAATGTATGGCAGCTACACAATGTACCAGTGTACACACATCCAATGTATGGCAGCTATACAATGTACCAATGTACAAACATCCAATGTATGGCAGCTACACAATGTACCAATGTACAAACATCCAATGTATGGCAGCTACACAATGTCCAATGTACACACATCCAATGTATGGAAGCTATACAATGTACCAATGTACACACATCCAATGTATGGCAGCTACACAATGTACCAATGTACACACATCCAATTTATGGCAGCTACACAATGCACCAATGTACACACATCCAATATATGGCAGCTATACAATGTACCAATGTACACACATCCAATGTATGGCAGCTACACAATGTACCAATGTACACACATCCAATGTATGGCAGCTACACAATGTACCAATGTACACACATCCAATGTATGGCAGCTACACAATGTACCAATGTACACACATCCAATGTATGGCAGCTATACAATGCACCAATGTACACACATCCAATGTATGGCAGCTACACAATGTACCAATGTACACACATCCAATGTATGGCAGCTACACATGTACCAATGTACACACATCCAATATGGCAGCTATACAATGTACCAATGTACACACATCCAATGTATGGCAGCTACACAATGTACCAATGTACACACATCCAATGTATGGCAGCTACACAATGTACCAATGTACACACATCCAATGTATGGCAGCTACACAATGTACCAATGTATACACATCCAATATATGGCAGCTATAAATGTACCAATGTACACACATCCAATGTATGGCAGCTACACAATGTACCAATGTACACACATCCAATGTATGGCAGCTATACAATGTACCAAGTACACACATCCAATGTATGGCAGCTACACAATGTACCAATGTACACACATCCAATGTATGGCAGCTACAATGCACCAATGTACACACATCCAATGTATGGCAGCTACACAATGTACCAATGTACACACATCCAATGTATGGCAGCTACACAATGTACCAATGTACACACATCCAATATATGGCAGCTATACAATGTACCAATGTACACACATCCAATGTATGGCAGCTACACAATGTACCAATGTACACACATCCAATGTATGGCAGCTACACAATGTACCAATGTACACACATCCAATGTATGGCAGCTATACAATGTACACACATCCAATGTATGGCAGCTATACAATGTACCAATGTACACACATCCAATGTATGGCAGCTACACAATGTACCAATGTACACACATCCAATGTATGGCAGCTACACAATGTACCAATGTACACACATCCAATGTATGGCAGCTACACAATGTACCAATGTACACACATCCAATGTATGGCAGCTATACAATGTTACCAATGTACACACATCCAATGTATGGCAGCTATACAATGTACCATGTACACACATCCAATGTATGGCAGCTACACAATGTACCAATGTACACACATCCAATGTATGGCAGCTATACAATGTACCAATGTACACACATCCAATGTATGGCAGCTACACATGTAACACATCATGTATGGCATACAATGTACAATGTACACATCCAATGTATGGCAGCTATACAATGTACCAATGTACACACATCCAATGTATGGCAGCTATACAATGTACCAATGTACACCATCCAATGTATGGCAGCTATACAATGTACAAATGTACACACATCCAATGTATGCAGCTACACAATGTACAAGTACACACATCCAATGTATGGCAGCTATACAATGTACCAATGTACACACATCCAATGTATGGCAGCTATACAATGTACACACATCCAATGTATGGCAGCTATACAATGTACACACATCCAATGTATGGCAGCTATACAATGTACACACATCCAATGTATGGCAGCTATACATGTACACACATCCAATGTATGGCAGCTATACAATGTACACAATCCAACATAAAGCATCCATTGTTGGCATAGATGCATGTTCTACACAATGTAAACCTATCCAATGTAATGCATTAATTCCTAGTTTATACACATATGTCCTACAGAATGTAAACATGTCCAATGTAAAGCAGCCATTGTGTGAATACGTATATGCCTTACACAATGTGCATACATCCAAGATAACGTTTGTTTGCATTCATTTATGCAGTAAACAATATACACATCCAGTGTAACGCAGCCATAGTTGGTACACATGTAAGTCCTACACAATGTAAACACATCCAACATAAAGTATTCAGTCTTAGCACATACATATATACCATACACAAATGAACACAAATCCAATGTAACGCATCCATTGTTTACATACATTTCAGCACTACACAATGTAAACACATTCAATGCAAGCATTCAGTTTTAGTATATATATAAAAAAACACACACACATCGTGCAAAATGTACATACATCCAATATAAAGCATTCTGTCTTAGCAAAAATAAATGTCCAGCACAGAATACACACATCCAATGAGCAGCATCCATTGTTTGCATATATATGCGTCCTGCACAATGTAAACACATTCAACATAAAGCATTCACTCAGCAGAAATACATGTCCTACACAATGTACACACATTCCAGTTTAAGGTATTTACTGTTTGCACACATACAATTTTGCAGGTACATTATATACACTTATTGTGCATAAATTACAAATATTGCATAAAGTCAGCATGAGAACTTACAGAGTATACAGGTCTAGCAACCAGTGAACTGCATGTATGTCTGCCCTGTGTACACATAGCCTATGTATGCGCATGGTGTACACTATGTGACCATATATTTGTGCCTTCTAAACACTATATGTGACCCTATGTACATGCACCGTGTGAACCATATGTGACCCTATGTACCTGCACTGTGTATACTATATGTGAGCCTATGTACATGCTCCATGTACACCATATGTGACCCTATGTAACTGCACTATGTACAGTACACTATATGTGACCCTATGTACCTGCACCGTGTACACCATATGTGACCCTATGTAACTGCACTGTGTGCACTTTATGTGACCCTACGTACTTGCACCATGTACAATATATGTGACTGTCTGTACCCGCACCGTGTACACCCTGTGACCCTATGTACCTGCTCTGTGTACAATATATGTGACACTGTGAATGTGCACCGTGTACACCATTTGTGACCCTATGTACCAACACAGTGTATATGTTACCCCACGTACCTGTACCGTGTACAATATATGTGACCCCATGTACCTGCAGTGTACAATATATGTGACCCTATTGATGTACAATATATGTGACCTTATGTACGTACACTGTGTACACTATATGTGACCCATGTATCTGCACCGTGTACACCATATGTGATTCTATGTATGTGCACTGTGTACACCATATGTGACCCTATGTATGTGCACCGTGTACACCATGTGACCCTATGTATGTGCACCGTGTACACCATGTGACCCCATGTATGTGCACCGTGTACAACATATGTGACCCTATGTACACCATATGTGACCCTATGTATGTGCACTGTGTACACCATATGTGACCCTATGTACGTGCACCGTGTACACCATGTGACCCTATGTATGTGAACCATGTACACCATGTGACCCTATGTATGTGCACCGTGTACACCATGTGACCCTATGTATGTGCACCGTGTACACCATGTGACCCTATGTATGTGCACCGTGTACACCATATGTGACCCTATGTATGTGCACCGTGTACACCATATGTGACCCTATGTACAATATATGTGACCCTATGTACAATATATGTGACCCTATGTACGTGCACTGTGTGTATAAACAGTAATAAATCTTTAGTCATACAGGACTACATACTGCGGGTGTATATAGTAACACACACGTATACAGCACCTATTCTAGATGAGTGTTGATAAACATACACCTCATTATACACAGACAATTCCCCATGCTAGTTGCACGCACGGTGTCAGCTCGGACAGCCTATACATGTATGATGCAATGACACCACAATACAATCACACACCACAATACACGCTGGCTCCATCACCTACTGCATTACCACTGACATAACATTGGCTGTCAGACAACAGTACCTGATAATCCAGACGTGTGGTCACAGGATCCTTCCCAGTCACAGACTCATATCCCTAGTGCAGAGACTGCTTTATCCCCCTTCATGGACACACACAGTGCCCACCCCAAACTGTAGATGTAATCCATTTACCAGCCGCCTCTGGTGCCAAAGAATCCAATAATCCCCAGTGATGTATTGATGCCAGCACTTATGGCATACACTGGGCTCCTATATGGTCCACATAGGATGTGTCCTGCTTGTTTCTACCTTTGCTCTTTATGTTACAATCTCCCATTAGAGCTCTGTGTGTTCCTGATAATAGAGCTATGGTGTATATATGGTGCCGGTGCGCTGGGTATACAGCTGGCACATCAGCCCTATATACTGCGGTGTATACTGCTGTGTATATGGCGGTGTATACTGCGCTGTATACTGCTGTGTATATGGCGGTGTATACTGCTGTGTATATGGCGGTGTATACTGCTGTGTATATGGCGGTGTATACTGCTGTGTATATGGCGGTTTATACTGCGCTGTATTCTGCGGTGTATACTGCTGTGTATATCGCGGTGTATACTGCGGTGTATACGGCGGTGTATACTGCTGTGTATATGGCGGTGTATACTGCGCTGTATACTGCGGTGTATACTGCTGTGTATATGGCGGTGTATACTGCGGTGTATACTGCTGTGTATATGGCGGTGTATACTGCTGTGTATATGGCGGTGTATACTGCTGTGTATATGGCGGTTTATACTGCGCTGTATTCTGCGGTGTATACTGCTGTGTATATCGCGGTGTATATGGCGGTTAACTGCTGTGTATATGGCGGTGTATACTGCGCTGTATACTGCTGTGTATATGGCGGTGTATACTGCGGTGTATATGGCGGTGTATACTGCTGTGTATATGGCGGTGTATACTGCTGTGTATATGGCGGTGTATACTGTGGTGTATATGGCGGTGTAAACTGCTGTGTATATGGCGGTGTATACTGCTGTGTATATGGCGGTGTATACTGCGGTGTATATGGCAGTGTATACGGCGGTGTATACTGCTGTGTATATGGCGGTGTATACTGCGCTGTATACTGCGGTGTATACAGCTGTGTATATGGCGGTGTATACTGCGGTGTATATGGCGGTGTATACTGCTGTGCATATGGCGGTGTATACTGCGCTGTTATGCTGTGATATGGCGGTGTATACTGCTGTGTATATGGCGGTGTATACTGCTGTGTATATGGCGGTGTATACTGCGCTGTATACTGCGGTGTATATGGCGGTGTATACTGCTGTGTATATGGCGGTGTATACTGCAGTGTATATGGCGGTATATACTGCGGTGTATACTGCTGTGTATATGGCGGTGTATACTGCGCTGTATACTGCGGTGTATATGGCGGTGTATACTGCTGTGTATATGATGGTGTATACTGCGCTGTATACTGCTGTGTATATGGCGCTGCATACTGCTGTGTATACGGCGGTGTATACTGCGCTGTATACTGCTGTGTATATAGCGGTGTATACTTCTGTGTAGCTGGCCACTAGCCCTATGCCCCTGCCCTTCTGCAGGCTGCTCTGAAACTTCTGCTGGGGACTTCCTATATTATTTCTAATGGAGCATTACTGTTGGGTGGTCTCTCAGTCCTAGGACCACCTGCCCTACACATCCCCAGTCCAGATGACCTGTGTGTGCAGCCCTGCAGATGAAGCCTATTTCTTCTGCTGTTACATAGTATCCTCTTGATGTAAATATTTAGTCTCCCATGTATCAGCTCCCAGGTTTATTCCATATAGTAGGTCTGCCACGTACTGGGTGCCGGACAGTGTGCAGCTGCCCAGGCATCTCCAGCCCAATGCCAGTGCATCTCTCTGCCACATGCCCAGGATCCTCTCCATGTCCACATGCCCAGTGCATCCTCTCCATGTCCTCACATGCCCAGTGCATCTCTCTGTCCTCATGCCAGTGTCCCTCCATGTCCTACATGCCCAGTGCATCTTCCAAGTCTCACATGCCCAGTGCATCTCCTGTCCTACATGCCCAGTGCATCTCCATTCCTCACTCAGGATCCTCCTTGCATTGGTCTGGTCTGTGCCATGTGCCCAGCATGTGATGCATTCAGCCTCTGCACTGAATGTGCCCAGTACCTGCTCTTCTCGGTGGTGTATTCCTCCTATATGTCCTTCTCTCCTCCTCCTCCCCCCGTTTTCCCTCGCTACCTCCCCCTTATTATTTTATCAGTTGTGCCCCCTCTGTGATCCTTAGCAGCCAATCAGTGAGGGAGGAAGTGGCACTGGGCAGGGAGGCTGCCTGGTCCCTGGCTGGTATCAGGATGGCACATCTCTGCTGCTGAAGGTGAAGGGAGAGCAGCAGCTGTGTCTGCACCCCTGACATCACCATCTTCCAGGACCGCTGTGGAAGAGGAGGGAGCTGGGAGGGGGAGAAGCTGGAAGGAGTACTGGAAGTGGAGAGAGGAGGAGGAGAAAGAGATGGAGCCACACACAGCAGAGCTGGGAGGGAGAGGGCTGTGCTGAGCCCGAACTACACACAGGGCTGATTACTTATTAGTCAGGGGGAGGAGGGGGACGTTAGGACAAGAATCAGATTGTTGAGTGTAGGAGCATCTACAGTCATGGCCAAAAGTTTTGAGAATGACACAAATATTATATTTTCACATGATCTGCTGCCCTCTGGTTTTTATGTGTGTTTGACAGATGTGTTTATCACAGACAGAAATAGAATTGCAAACATATGAGTAACAAAAGCTTATATTGACAGTTAGAATGAGTTAATGCAGCAAGTCAATATTTGCAGTGTTGACCCTTCTTCTTCAGGACCTCTGCAATTCTCCCTGGCATGCTCTCAATCAACTTCTGGACCAAATCCTGACTGATAGCAGTCCATTCTTGCACAATCAATGCTTTCATTTTGTCAGAATTTTTAGGTTTTTGTTTGTCCACCCGTCTCTTGATGATTGACCACAAGTTCTCAATGGGATTAAGATCTGGGGAGTTTCCAGGCCATGGACCCAAAATCTCTATGTTTTGTTCCCTGAGCCATTTAGTTATCACCTTTGCTTTATGGCAAGGTGCTCCATGATGCTGGAAAAGTCATTGTTGATCGCCAAACTGCTCTTGGAGGGTTGGGAGAAGTTGCTCTTGGAGGACATTCTGGTACCATTCTTTATTCATGGCTGTGTTTTTAGGCAAGACTGTGAGAGAGCCGATTCCCTTGGCTGAGAAGCAACCCCACACATGAATGGTTTCAGGATGCTTAACAGTTGGCATGAGACAAGACTGGTGGTAGCGCTCACCTTGTCTTCTCCGAATGAGGCGTTTTCCTGATGTCCCAAACAATCAAAAAGGGGATTCATCAGAGAAAATAACTTTACCCCAGTCCTCAGCAGTCCACGGCCTGTACCTTTTGCAGAATATCAGTCTGTCCATGATGGTTTTTTCTGGAGAGAAGTGGCTTCTTTGCTGCCCTCCTTGAGACCAGGAATTGCTCCAAGAGTCTCCGCCTCACAGTGCGTGCAGATGCACTCACACCTGCCTGCTGCCATTCCTGAGCAAGCTCTGCACTGCTGGTAGCCCGATACCGCAGCTGAAACACTTTTAAGAGACGGTCCTGGCACTTGCTGGTCTTTCTTGGGCACCCTGGAGCCTTTTTGGCAACAATGGAACCTCTCTCCTTGAAGTTCTTGATGATGCGATAGATTGTTGACTGAGGTGCAATCTTTCTAGCTGCGATACTCTTCCCTGTTAGGCCATTTTTGTGCATTGCAATGATGACTGCACGTGTTTCTTTAGAGATAACCATGGTTAACAGAAGAGAAACAATGATGCCAAGCACCAGCCTCCTTTTAAAGTGTCCAGTGGTGTCATTCTTACTTAATCATGACAGATTGATCTCCAGCCATGTCCTCATCAACACCCACACCTGTGTTAATGGAGCAATCACAGAAAAGAGGTTAGCTGGTCTTTTTAAGGCAGGGCTGCAATGATGTTGAAATGTGTTTTGGGGGATAAAGTTAATTTTCTAGCCAAATATTGACTTTGCAAGTAATTGCTGTTAAGCTGATCACTCTTTATAACATTCTGGAGTATATGCAAATTGCCATCAGAAAAAGTGAAGCAGTAGACTTTGTAAAAATTATTTGTGTCATTCTCAAAACTTTTGTCCATGACTGTAATGCCTCCCAAAATTATATATGGTCAGGCTTGGACTGGCCCATAGGGTAACAGGGCAATCCCCCGGAGGGCCGCTGTGCAGATCTGCACCCAAAACCCCCCTGTATGGGCAGTACTTGGCATAATTCACTTGATTCACTCTGTACAGAAAAAAGCAGCATCTCATCATTCATTTACCAAACTACCCAGTATATTATTATATAGAGGTATAGGTCAATTTGTGAATGGGGGTAGTGTACTATTTATATGCAATTGAAAAGTAGGCCCCCGTAGTTAGTTACTGGTGGGCCCTTGGCACCACAGTCCAACACTGTATATGGTCTGAGGGTCAAAGTGCAGAAAATATACATCTTCTATTACTGTTCAGAAGCGCTATGTGTTCTTCTAGTCTTTCATTTACACATTAATAGGAACGTCAAAATACAAACTTATTTGCACATACATGACATGATATCCATAGTGGGATAAGTAAAGGGACGTGTCGGGAGCTTGGGAGGCAGATTGATGTATGTCAGAAACTGCAAGTGTCTAAGGCCGGTTTCACACGTCAGTGTCTCCGGTATGTGTGGTGACAGTTTTATCACGTACCGGAGACACTGACAGACGTAGACCCATTCAAATGAATGGGTCTATGCACATGTCAGCGTGTTTCCACGGACCGTGTGTCTGTGTGCAAAACACGCTGACATGTCCGTTTTTTTTCCGGCAGCACAGTCCGCAAAACGTGCACACGGAGAACAGTGCACACTGTCCTCAGTGTGCACGGACGGCCGCCGGGGAAGAAGCGGCTACTGTAAGCGCTGTTCCCCGGCGGCAGGTGCTGAAGCCGGCTGTCATTCTCACCTGCTTTGACCCCTGTCTGCCAGACACCAACCCTGTCCTCTAGCCCTGGGTGCCCACACTCACCGGAGAATGACAGCCGGCTTCAGCACCTGCGCCGGGGAACAGCGCTTACAGTAGCCCCTTCTTCCCCGGCGGCCGTTCGTGTGGTACTGATGCGGCACACGGTTGCCACACGTAGTACACGCACGGACACTGATATCTCCGGTACCGGAAATATCAGGACGTGTGAAACTGGCCTAAGGGTATATCCACCAGCAACAGAAATGTGTCCTTCCTTTACATTTCAACAGGCTTTGCAGAAATCTATGCACATTTTTGCAGAAACAACCACTCGCAATCTCACGCTTTGAACAGATTGTCTTCAATTGCATCAGTCTAAATCTCCAATGAGGCTTACAATTTAATTTCCTTATGTCAGACACACATATAATAGACCGACTTCCCTAGGAAGCTAATTATCCTATCGGGCTCTGTTCACACTAGCATCGTGACTTCACAGATCCGGCGTATAAGTGCGGGATTACACCACTTGCGTCGTTAAACAGCTACTTGTTTAGTGATCAGCAGTCGTTTAGACAACATTTCCTAAGTGCACAGAAAGATCAGAAATAGATTGTTTTGTACATATAGGCTGCCATTGTTCTCGAGGATTCAGCTGAAATCACATCAGTTGATTCATTCCATCCAAACCACGGGAACCATGAAGCGGAATAGGAAAGTATCCGGCTCACCGTTAATTTTCCTCTGCAGTACGGAGCGATTCTGTCACAACGCAACAGTATGGACAAGGAAAGATGAATCCCGCCCAACGGACAGGCAGTCGTCTAATTCAAGTGAGTACAAACAAAAGGACATATGGTAAAAATTCATGTTAGAGTAGTGAAAACATCTATGCGTTTCAGGTGCCTGTAGCGCCCTTAATCATGATTAATTATGTCCCTTGGTTTGTACTCACTTGAATAAGAAGACTGCCTGTCCTTTGGGCTGGATTCATCTTCCTTGACTATGAAGCAGAGACTAGCTGCACAATTACTTGCAGGTATGTTTTCCTCCTGTGGTTAAAAATGACTTATTAGCTAAAAGAATATTCTTAAGGGAGCTTTCCACTTCAGTGAAACCAGCAGTGATTGGTCTTGGTGGCTGCACAAACCGCAGTCCAGTATTTTTACTAGCTTGTGAAGGGATTTCAAGAAATCCGTTCGCATATCGTAACAATACCATGCAAATGATGTAAACGGCTGCGCGGCTCTTAAACCGTCACACTGTCTCTCCTGTATGCCGACGGGGTCAAAAATGATAAACAGGGTTTGTCCCGTGCGCTCTTGTGGAGGTCCTAGTTCTACCTGCAAGGGCGCAGTCAAGTAAAGTGGGCAGACGGACAATTTCCCCTCGTAAAAGTATGGTTACAGCGGGAATATCTTAAAACATAACTTTTAATGAAACCAAATTTTAAAAAAACCCAGTCGGGTATTAGATAGATGAAGTCCAACCAGGTAAAACCCCCAAATCAGATAGAGTAAAGACTGAGCCAAACCCCCAATCGGGTATCAGATATTAAAAGCAGACAAATACATATGTAGTTTCATGAACACGCAAAAATAACATACGACGTAACCAGTGCAAGATAAAAACTTGGAAAGATCTCACCCTTGTCTTGCGAGACTTGTTGATTGAGGCAACGCATAGAATTAATGAAGGTAATGGGAGAGGGGCAAAGTATGGACCACTAGTCTCCCCTGATGTGCCCCATGCAAAAACTCCTACCTTGACAAGGACAGTACCCAAGTGATACCTGATATTTGTCAAACCCCTCAGACATAACCTATCCCCACGCGTTTCGGCCCTCTATTAGTGGCCTCTTCAGGGGAATAATTGAGGTTTTGGGGTAAATAAACTATGGGTAGCAGAAAGCATAGATATACAGAGCTGTGCAGCGGCACTAGGCCTGATATAGGGCATCTAAAACTGGAACTCATTATTGCCAAATGGACCCTATCCTGTGTATGACGGTTTGTTCCATGTGTGTATATTGGGAGAGACCTGTCACCTAGAGCAGAGCAGGGAGAAACTGGCCAGGGACGGAGCCGCACTAATCTCATCTACGGTATTTCTGCAATCCCCGGTCGGCTCTACAAACTGTTTTCTCTAAAATGCCAGAGCGTTGCAGAAAAAAATATACCTGGCTTGATTCATGGTTTTGGCAGCATGAATCGACTGAACAGTTCTCTCCAAAACATAATTTCATCCAACAAACGAGCATTCTGCTCATTCCTAAGATAATTGGCAGCCTGTTTACACTGCCCGATTATTGGGAAACGAGCATTTGTTGGAACACTCTTTCCCAGTAGACGTTCGCTCTAAATCCAGCTGAACATATCCTATTGATTCATTGAGACCTTATCCGTTTTCACCTTTATTTTTCAGAAAATAGAAGCTCAGCAGTCTGCGTCCTATTTTGATAGAGGCGTGTACAGGGCACCATTAATTATTATGATAAAAAGTAGAATTTCTGTAACAATATTGCTGACAACTGAACTCCTGTGACCTCAGCACAGTAATTTTCCCACGGTGCTGAGGTCACAGGAGTTCAGCTGTCAGTGAGCACAGACTCTCACTGCTTGTCACTGAGCCTGTGAGCGCTGCTTCCATTCATTCCCCAGTAGTTTACAGTCGGAGTGGCTGCATTAGCAGCGCTCCGGCTGTAAACTGATTAACCCTCCGAGATGGATTGCGCCATGGGACTTGACTGTACGGCGGACAGGTATGGGTATATTGTTGCTTTTTTTTTAAACTTTTTTCCAGGAGATCGAGGGATTCGCTATGGGATTAGGAGTATAATAAAGATTTTAAAACTGTGTAGTGTATTCTTTCATTAAAATACTTTCTTCTTATTGTGTGTGTTTATTTAACCCTTGAATAACTCTAGGGTTAGTAATGAAGAGGTGTCTTATTGACACCTCTTCATTACTAAGCCTGGATTAATGTCACCCTACAATATAAAGGTGACATTAACCCCTTATTAACCCCACTTGCCATCACTACAGGGCAAGTGGGAAGAACCAGACAAAGCGCTAATAGATGCGCCTTTTCTGGGCAGCTGCGGGCTGCTGTTTTTAGGCTGGGGGGGCCATATTCATGACCCCTTTCCCGCAGCCACGTTATATTATCCATGTTTTGCACAGACACACGGTCCATGAAAACACGCTGACATGTGCAGAGACACATTCATTTTAATGTGTCTACGTGTGTCAGTGTCACCGGTACGTGAGGAAACTGTCACTACACGTACCGGAGCCACTGACGTGCCGGAGCCACTGACGTGTGAAATTGGTAGAGTCCAATTGTGGACTAAATGGTGGCACGGAACATATGGTAATCTATGGGCAAACCAGATAAAAACCTCGTTTAGGTCAGAGGAAAAGGCCCCGTAACTGAAAGTAGAAAATCTTCATTGTGGCTATAATAACCTCTATGGTGTTATGCGCATATTTCGTTAATGGAGAAAATACTCCGAGTCCTAAATGCAAAGTATATAGCTTTAAATGATAAAGCAAGTAGCTATGGTTCCAATGTATCGGTGGTGACACAGTGGGGGGGTCTCCAGCGGTTCCGCTCGCCAACGGCGGATACCGCGTTGGCGAGGACCTGAGCCCCCCACTGTGTCACCACCGATACATTGGAACCATAGCTACTTGCTTTATCATTTAAAGCTATACTACTTTGCATTTAGGACTCGGAGTATTTTCTCCATTAACGAAATAAGCGCATAACACCATAGAGGTTATTATAGCCACAATGAAGATTTTCTACTTTCAGTTACGGGGCCTTTTCCTCTGACCTAAACGAGGTATTTATCTGGTTTGCCCATAGATTACCATATGTTCCGTGCCACCATTTAGTCCACAATTGGACTCTACCAATTAAGCAGTCGGTGTACTTTGATGAAGGTCCAGTTCAGGACCGAAACGTTGGTTTTTGTTTTGGACTGCTATAATAAATTTTCTTTCTACAAATAAGTTGAGTGCCAAGTTATTTTTCTACGTTATCACTTGGTTGGGTTCCTACTTGTGCACCTTCTACAGTAGTGCCACGTTATATTATCCATGTTTTGCACAGACACACGGTCCATGAAAACACGCTGACATGTGCAGAGACACATTCATTTTAATGTGTCTACGTGTGTCAGTGTCACCGGTACGTGAGGAAACTGTCACTACACGTACCGGAGCCACTGACGTGTGAAACCGGCCTTAAGAAGCTTGTCCCAACATGCAAGACCAAAGGATCTTAAAGGGAAAGTCTCATCCTGAAAACCTCCCAGTCTCTTGTTGGCTGGGATGTGCTCTTGATTGATGGACAGTTACAACCAGCACCATTCTTGGGCTGCTGGTCCAAATTGTGTTCTCTCTGATGCTGCAAACAAGAGGCAGCTTTACCTCTGCAGTATTGGAGGAGCTCAGGGACACTGAAAGTAGCCAGATCCAGAGATCTGGCCAGCTTCAGAACAATACTTACTGGTTGTATTGGAAAGAGCTTGTAAGCGGTTCACCCTTTCCTTTTCCTATGATTCCAGCCACCACTGATAGACTGCAGAGGTGACCGGTAACCTAGTCAATGAGCAGTAAGCAATGACATTCACTCGGTTCTTGAGAATGGAGAGCATTTTTAAGAACAATTAACTTGCAAAGTTACTTGATATTACAAACACTTTACATTTTTAACCATTTACACTGTTGAGAAAACTCCTTTCAAGGAAAATAGTTCTTGAATTTTGGTATAATGTTAGATATGAGGCGTAATATGTGTTGTGCGTATTAACTTATTCCATTCTGTGGCATACAAAGAATATAAAAATTAGACTTTATTTTAGGGGCTGATTCAAACCAAACTATGTAAGATCAAAGGTCCCCAATTTTATAACTCCAGTACATTTATACTTGAACGTTAAAATTGCAGCAGCAATGGTGACTGCATCCATTAAAATGCAAAAAAAAACTCTACAAGGATAGGCACTTTCTCTTTAAGGGCCCAATGGCAGCTGCATGCGCTGCCTCTGTGTCATGTATAGCTATCACACCATTGTAGATACAGGAAACACTATGATAGTTCTTGACATCACGACTGTGGGAGCCATGTCTACTGTATATGGAGGGGCTTTGCTTTATACAGTAACTGCACAATAAAGTGCATCTCATAAATAGAATATCATCAAAAAGTTAATTCATTTACTTTTCTCATACAAAAGTGATAGTGCTACAAGT
This sequence comes from Oophaga sylvatica, assembly GCA_033576555.1. Taxonomy (NCBI): domain Eukaryota; kingdom Metazoa; phylum Chordata; class Amphibia; order Anura; family Dendrobatidae; genus Oophaga; species Oophaga sylvatica. Next base: position 105,776,313 of record JARQOD010000002.1, read on the forward strand.
TTTCACCCCAGATTTAGCTTGTTTGATAAGATGCAAATAAGTGACTTCAAACTGCAAACAGGTAGGATTATTTAACGAAGCATAATCTTACAAACAAAAAGTATGTTGCTCTAGTTTGAATTTTAAAAATTTTTAACTAAAAGTGTGGGTCAATTATTATTTCAAACCTATTGTTTAATATTGTCGTGGAATAACCTTGTTGCAATTACAGCTATATCGTCTTTATAAGACGATCAGCGCACAGGTCGTGGATTATCTTGGCCCATCTCATGCAGCTTCAAGTTATCTAGGTTCTTTGGGTTCTCATGTGTACTTAATCTTGAGCTTTCCACAATTCATTGGTTAAGTCAGGAACTGACTAGCACTCCAACACCTTGACTTTTTCCTCTGAACCAGGCCTTGGTTCTTGGCTGTGTTTGGTCGTTGTCCTTGAAGATGAAATTACGACCCATCTTAAGGTTACTTGATGGAGAGCGGAGGTTCTTGGCCAAAATCTCCAGGTAGGCCGTGCTTCCATCTCCCATGGATGCAGACAATGCCAGGCCCCTTGGCTGAGAAACAGTCCACAGCATGATGCTCCCACCACCTTTGCTCTGAGTATTGGGAGGATTCTTGGGGACGTATGCAGTGCCATCCAGTCTCAAAGTCACGTGTGTTGCACCAAAGATCTCGATCTTTCTCATCAGACCTAGAACTTGAACAGTCTGTCCGGTCCTCCAATGATTCATGAGCAAACTGTAGACGAGTTTGACATAACCTTGAAATAAGGTACCATTAGGCTCGTCTGGAACGGAGACATTTGGAGTAACTTACTTAGGTATTGACTGAATACAATGTCCCACTCGTAGATCTTCCGAGCTACCATCTTATTGTCCTTGGGATAGACCTGACTCTTCGGACAACTTGCTCGCACGGAGGAAACTTTAAAGGCTTCCAGCGTGAGGCTAACATTCATAAGCTTCCACTTACGATGATGCTCCAACAGTGAGACAGGTAGGGCCAACTCCTTGAAAGGTTTTGTACCTTGCAGCCTGTGACCTCCACGATCTTGTCTCTGATGGCCTTGGAATGCTCCTTTGTCTTTCCCATAGTTGACCATGTAATGAGTGCTGTTCACAAGTTGGGATGGTCTATAAATATCAAAAAAGGCTGCAAAGATAGGATCTTAAGCCACACATGTGAGCTCATTATTCTTGGTGCTGAACTACCTTTTAATACTTAGGGGACCAAACAGAATCTTGTGGTTTAGGGTTGAAATAATGACACTCTGAATTAGACTTTTAACGTTTTTAAAAGGGAAAAAATTTAAACAAATTTTGTCAGTCATTTCCCACTTCAGTGATCTACATACAAATGTCACAATGCACAAGTTAATTCGCATGTTCACCAGCTAAATCTGCAGGGTTGAATACACTTGTAGAACTGTATATATTATATAGAGTCATTACAAACAGAGTTATCTATTTAAAGTGTTTATTTCTGTTAATGTTGATGATTATGGCTTACAGCCAATGAAAACCCAAAAGTCATTATCTCAGTAAATTAGAATGATAAACAAAAACACCTGCAAAGGCTTCCTAAGTGTTTAAAAAGGTCCCTTATTCTGTTTCAGTAGGCTCCACAATCATGGGGAAGACTGCTGACTTGACAGATGTCCAGAAGGTAGTCATTGACACACTCCACAAGGAGGGTAAGCCACAAAATGTCATTGCTAAAGAAGCTGGCTGTTCAGAGTGCTGTATCCAAGCATATTAATGGAAAGTTAAGTGGAAGGTAAAAGTGCAGTAGAAAAAGGTGCACAAGCAACCGGGATAACCGCAGCCTTGAAAGGATTGTTAAGAAAAGGCCATTGAAAAATTTGGGAGAGATTCACAAGGAGTGGACTGCTGCTGGAGTCATTGCTTCAAGAGACATCACACACCAGCGTATCCAGGACATGGACTACAAGTGTCGCATTCCTTGTGTCAAGCCACTCATGACCAATACACAACGCCAGAAGCGTCTTACCTGGGCCAAGGAGAAAAAGAACTGGACTGTTGCTCCGCGGTCCAAGGTGTTGTTTTCAGATTAAAGTAAATTTTGCATTTTATTTGGAAATCAAGGTCCCAGAGTCTGGAGGAAGAGTGGAGAGGCCACAATCCAAGCTGCTTGAGGTCTAGTGTGAAGTTTCCACAATCAGTGATGGTTTGGGGAGCCATGTTATCTGCTGGTGTAGGTCCACTGTGTTTTATCAAGACCAAAGTCAGCACAGACGTCTACCAGGAAATTTTAGAGCACTTCATGCTTCCCTCAGCCGGTAAGCCTTTTGAAGATGGAAATTTCATTCCCCAGCAGGACTTGACACCTGTCCACACTGCCAAAAGTACCAATACCTGGTCTGGAAACAACAGTATCACTGAGCTTGATTGGCCAGAAAACTCGCCTGACCTTAACCCATATAGAATCTATGGGGTATTGTCAAGAGGAAGATGAGAACACCAGACCCAATGCAGGTGAACTGAAGGATGCTATCAAAGCAACCTGGGTTTCCATAACACCTCAGCAGTGCCACAGGCTGATCGCCTCCATGCCACGCCGCATTGATGCAGTAATTGAAGCAAAAGGAGCCCTGACCAAGTATTGAGTGCATTTACTGAACATACATTTCAGTAAGCCAACATTTCGGATATTAAAATCATTTTTCAAGCTGGTGTTATAAAGTATTCTAATTTACTGAGATAATGACTTTTGAGTTTTCATTGGACATGTAAGCCATAATCATCAACATTAACAGAAATAAACACGTGAAATAGATCACTCTGTGTGTAATGACTCTTTTTGTATTGAAGAACTCAAATAAATAAATTTTTGATGCTATTCTAATTTAGAGAGTAGCACTTGTACATAGTTACCTGTATGGATAAGAGGTGTAAATAGTATTCATTGTACTGTATGTGGAGTATCATTAGGGCTTTGTATCTCAAGAAAGAGAAAAAAGACTTGGCACTATCGTAAACCACTAGTTGTAAACCGGCAGGTGGAATCAGGTGGAGTAGGACGGCATTGCACAAAACATAAGGTGGTGCTCTTTCAGCTAATAGTACAAACAGTATTAAAACAAGAGAGGACAGTGCTGGCAATCACTGAGGAGAAAAAGTCTTCTGTATTCGTATTAAAAATGAAAGCACATACAGCCAGGGGAGAACAATCAAAGAGCAATACCAACAACAGCCGTTTGATGCGAAACACCATCGTCATCGGTATCGCTTCTTGCTTGTTCTCCCCTGGCTGTATGTGCTCTTATTTGATGCAAATAAGGAAGATTTTTTTATCTTCAGTGAGTACTTTCATTTTTCTCATTGTTTAGAGGCTGATGTATGGATGTGCATTTATAAACAACCATCATTTCCCAAAGTGAAAAAAAAAGAGTCAAACTATAAAGAACAACATAAACTAGAGCGACCAGAGAATTCAACAGAAATTTTTCTGAAAACAGCAGCTAATGATATAAAACCATCGACTTCTACTTCCCTAGACGAGAGAAAGAGCTAATCCATCATCTTGAAGGAGCAAGTATATATGAATGACCTCCCCTAAACTACGGAAAGATGCACTTGCTGTAGTTTCAAAATATATTAATCGTGTGGCTAATACTGCGCCATCTTTCCTTTGTGAAAATGGTGACTGGTTCATTTTGTACATTCCATTGTAGCCTAAGACAAGGGTAGACAACCCACTGCAGATTGTAGGAGCCAGCAGGACAATCAGGATACATATAGATGTTTTTAGTAGCCAATTTCCATAGATATCAATAGAAAATAATTAAGGTAGGCGTCTGCAATTCGCAGCTGTGGGCTGCACCACTTTTGTCATAGACGTATGTAACTGAATTGGATATGATTACATACCTTTTCTATAGCCAAAGCAATATATACTTCTCCATATTTGTAGAGAATTCACTATCCTTTCGAAAATAGCTTTATCTATTATGCTGTTCTTATATAGCTCCATCATTCTCCGCAGCACCTTACAATTATCATCACTGTCCCCATTTTGCCCATTTAAAAAGTGGAGACATTTTTAAGGTTGAAAAAAGACAACAGTCCATCAGGTCCAACCTATAAACCTAACGAATTTCAGAGAAAAGCAGAACCCCATGAAGCATATGCTAATAGCCCCATGTTAGGACGCACTCAGATGACCATATAAATTGGAGCGAGATCACAACGTAGTGCACGGACTGGCTGGCGGCTCCCCCGACTCGAGCATTTGCCAAATAATTAATAAGAGTTTTCCAAGTGATTTTTTTTTACAGTGGTTTTTAGGAAGATTTTTATGCAGATTTCACTATTGAACAACTTGAATTTAATTAATTCAGGACCCCATTAAAACAATCTACATTCTTCTCTTGCACAGGCACCTTTCCGCGATGTCTGCACTGCTATTCCTGGCAGTGACATGACATTATTGTGTCACTTGCAAGCTGGAGCCAATGAGTGGCCACTTGTCAGCAGCAGCCATTACTATTTCATCAGAGTAGATGTCCGCTCTGATAGAGCTGCTGACAAGCGGCCACTGATTACCTGCAGTCGACACATGACACAAGTCACCCTACGGGAACAGCATTGGTGACATTGCGGGAACCAGGTGAGTATGGACAGTTTTTATGTTATATAGGCTCCTGAATTAATGAATCTGGGGTTGTCCAGTGGTCGAGAACCCCTTTTGAAAACCTCAGTGTTAGGCCTCGCTCACAGGAGCATATAACATGGCCGAGTGCTATGCAATGTTTTATCAGGTAGCACTCGGCTCAATGTTATTAAATGGGGCAGCTCAGATCTGCATGTGGCTGTGAGACTCTGTTCACAAACAGTCATACAAGTCTATGGGTGCACGTGAAACATCGCACTGCACTCGGATGTCATCCAAGTGCAGTGCGATTACCGCGGACACAGGCAATGGAGAAATTATTTCTCAGTCTCCTCCGCACCTGTGCTGCTATTCTCTCATGCGAGACCATCGGAGCACAGGGCACTGACACTCGGATCAGACTCTGACAGAGTTTGATCCAAGAAATTTGCATAATCGGCCCGATTCTGTCGCATGAGAGAATCAATGGCCGTGTGACCCCGTGCTCAACATGGCTTCTGAGAGAGTTTCCCAGCACTGGTCCATCCAACACGCTACGTCTTCTGAGACAGGAGATATGCAGGACTGTCTTAAGAGTTACACAACTTGTCGCCATAGTAAGGATTAGTTTTATGTTTGCTACGGTTCCCCCGTATTATTAAATAATGTTTGGATATGGCCCATTGTAGTCAGCGATATGGATGATAGATATGATGCTCCACACATTACAGAGGAATCACTCATCACCGTTCCACAGGTAACCAAACATGGCCGCATTTCCTAATTTTAAAGGACAATGTACGTGATAATGCACATGTGTACACAAACACCGACCCAACAGACGAAAATAGAGACCCCAGTGATAAAGATGTGACTGGCGTGCTAATCATGTACGATCCCAGCATGCTTAAGGTCATGAATTATTATGCTGAGCAGATCTGGTAGGAGACTCATCTGTAGCTGTAATTAGGGACTAGCCATCATGAATGCGAATGAAGCAGCATAACGAAATGTACTTAATAAAGTGGGCTCCAGCCTGGGGCCGTCCGGTTGTTGCCTAACCACAGCTCCCAACAAGCTTTGACAGCAGTAGGCTGACAGTGCATGCTGGGAATTGTAGTTTTGCAATAGTTAGAGAGCCACAAGTTGCAGATTACAGACCAGGATCGCTGGTGTATCGCTACATGATCGCTGCTGAGCTGCCAAACAGGCAGCTCAGGCAGCGATCAGCACAGCGACACTGCGGGTAACATCGCTTAGTTACCCGCAGTGTACCTTGGATACCAGCGCCCTGATGCAGGCAGCTGGTAACCAAGGTACACAGCGGGTTTCTAGGCACAGCCCCGCTCCTGGAAACTCGCTGTGTACCTTGGTTACCAGCGGATCGCTGGTCTCCCGCCTGTCACACGCAGCGATGCGTGCCTGTCAGCGGGAAACCAGCGATCAAAATAATGTCCAGGACATTCAGCGACGATCAGCGATACCCAGCAGGGGGGCTGATCGTCGCTGAATGTCACACACAGCGATATCGCTGGGGACATCGCTGCTGCGTCACAAAACTAGTGACTCAGCAGCAATCTCGCTAGCGAGATCGCTGTGTGAGACGGGGGCTTAAGGCCGGAGTCACACTAGCGATGAATACTGACGAGTGCTATGAGATAAAACATCGCATAGCACTCGGACCAGTATTAATCTATGGGGCAGCTCCCATCACCATTTTTTTTCGAGTCTCGGCGCACTCGCACCCATATAAGTCTATGGGTGCGAGTGACACAGCGCACATCACTCGGATATCATTAGAATGCTGTGCAATATATTCCGACGCTGACAATGGAGCAGATGGAGAAATTAGTTTCTCCGCCTCCTCCGCAGCTGTGTCCGATCCGCTCTATGCAAGAGGCTCGGAGCACAGGGCACTGACACTCGGCTCCCGCACACAGCAGAGCAGGAGCCGAGGGTCATTAGCATATCGCATCGGATTTCATACGCAAGTGTGACCCCGGCCTAAGGCTCGGCGCAGACGAGCGAGTATTCTCTCATTCAAGAGAATCGGGACGATTATGCAAATCACACAATGATCAAACTGTTAGAGTGTCAGCATATTGTGATCCAATTCTCTGGGATGAGGAGAAGTTGGAGAAAAAAAATTCTCAATCTTCTCTATTCTGTCAGTCTATGAAAATCGGACTGCACTCAGATGTCATATAAGTTCAGACTGATGGTTTCCACAGACTCACTGACTTGCATGGTGAGTGCGATCTGAATATTTGATTAGACTCAGGCATGCAACTATTTTTCCCTTGGACCAATTCGGTCAGAGGAAAAAGTCGGTCATGTGCTCGGCATCGTAGAATAACATTGTTTTGTCGGATCACACGTAAACCAAAGTACGGCCATGTATGAGTCCTTATGCTGTAAGCTTTAATATCTTTTTTACCCAGTAGAGAGCTCCACTTTCCAATCTAGTTCCTTTCTTGAAGATTGTCCTGAGCAGTACAAGGTACTGAGATGGCGAATAATCTGCACCTAAACCTGGTGCCGGAGAAGCACTTATTAAAGTTCCTTTTTTCTATAAAATTGGTTCCCTAACAAATACTTAACCGCTCTCTGCTTATAAATCTCACACAAGTGCACGCTTTCTTCCGGTGATCTATAAACCCATTATACCATACGACGATCCACCAGTGACTGCATGACTGAAAGTCTCTTTCGAAATTGGCTTTCAGGGATGTGTCGGCCCATAAACCCATAAATACACTGTTAGCCGCCTCAAGGCAATTTTATCAGTGAAGAATAGCTCCATACGATTTCTTTTCTCATGGTTTCTAGAAGAATCTGTGAGGGAAAACCTGACTGTGCGTGCATACAGAGTCAGAGGTACAAGGAGGTAGCGTATGGGCAGGCTATGAGGGCCATGTTATGGAGTCTGTCCGTAGAAATCCATCATTCGGCATTGTACACGAGGCCTTAGACTCGCACTCTATAAGACTGCAGACTACTTCAATATTTTATGAGGTATAAATTCTCCTGTGTGATAAATACAATTGAGCATTATGGAGCAGACTGTGAGGACAGAGTCTACACAGTGATGGATAATAGCTAGGATGCATTTTGTAAAATGTCATATGCCATTAGCTGGAGGGATATTAAATAGGCAATAATTCCTGTATATGCCTACGATTAAACAAATGATGCGAGGAACAAGCACATGCCATACATTTAAGTTTGTGTGCAAAATTCTTATACGGGATCACCCGCATAGTGGTACATGTATATCTGCTGGATAGATTGGATAGACCAATCGGAAAGAAACAAAAACCACTATAATTGACCCGATTAAATGGCCTGAACATCAATGATTAGTAATCAAACACCTTTATTATTTGTACATTGATGTCAGACCATTTAATCGGGTCAATTAAATTGGTTTTAGTATACAGTTCCTTCTCAAAAAATTAGCATATAGTGCTAAATTTCATTATTTTCCATAATGTAATGATTACAATTAAACTTTCATATATTTTAGATTCATTACACACCAACTGAAATTTGTCAGGTCTTTTATTGTTTTAATACTAATGATTTTGGCATACAACTCCTGATAACCCAAAAAACCTGTCTCAAAAAATTAACATATTTCAACCGTCCAATAAAATAAAAGTGTTTTTTAAAAACAAACAAAAAAACCATCAAATAATAAAGTTCAGTTATGCACTCAATACTTGGTCGGGAATCCTTTTGCAGAAATGACTGCTTCAATGCGGCGTGGCATGGAGGCAATCAGCCTGTGACACTGCTGAGGTGTTATGGAGGCCCAGGATGCTTCGATAGCGGCCTTAAGCTCATCCAGAGTGTTGGGTCTTGCGTCTCTCAACTTTCTCTTCACAATATCCCACAGATTCTCTATGGGGTTCAGGTCAGGAGAGTTGGCAGGCCCAATTGAGCACAGTAATACCATGGTCATAAACCCTTTACCAGTGGTTTTTGCACTGTGAGCAGGTGCCAGGTGTGCTGAAAAATTAAAAAAATCTTCATCCCCATAAAGCATTTCGCCAAAATCCCTATAGCTCGTTGCCTGCCCTTAAAAAACACAGGGGCCAACACCAGCAGCTAACATGGCACCCCCCCCATCACTGACTGTGGTACTTGCATGGACTTCAGCATTTTGGCTTTTCCCTTTCCCCCCAGTCTTCCCCAGACTCGGGCCCCTTATTTCTAAATGACATCAAAATTTTTCTTTCATCAAAAAAAAGTACTTGGGACCATTGCAACTCCATGCTGTTTCTCTGTCCCGGGTAGGCGCTTCTGCCGCTGTTTATGGTTCAAAAGGGGGCTTTACCGGGGGAATGCGGCCCCTGAACCCATTTCCTCACCGCCCTTTACGGTGGGTCTGGGGTTTTTTAACACAAATCAGCCACGCTTCCCCAGGTCCCCCAAGGTCTGGAATCGGTCCTTTTCCACAAACTTCCTAGGGTCCGGTCACCTTTTCCGTTTACAGCGTTTTTTGCCCCATTTTTCCTTCCAACAAATTCCCCTTGAGGGCCTTGTACAGCACTTGGGGAAAAGCCTATTTGTTTTGGAAAATTTTTTTCTTTGGGTTTACCCTCTTCTTTAGGGGGTAATGATGGCCTTTTTGACTCATAAGGTCGCTAGCTTACCCTGAGGGGGTTTTTAGTAAAGAACCAGGCAGGGGTTTTTTAAACCCCGGGAAACTTTTGCATGTGTTTAAAATTAATTTTGATTCGAAGATTTGGGTAAAATCTTTAGAGAACCTTTTCTTGATATGCTATTTTTTTTGAGACAGGTTTTTTTTTGGGGTTTTCAGGATTTATGCCCAAAAAAACATCAGTATTAAAACAATAAAAGACCTGACAAAATTTTTAGTTGGGGTGTAATGAATCTAAAAAAAATGGGAAATTTTTAATTGTAATCATTACTTGGAAAATAATAAAATTTTGCCTATATGCTAAATTTTTTTAGAAGGCCCTGTATACCCATGAAAGAATTTTTTTGTTCTTCATGATCATAAATTGGCGCTAAAAATAAGTATTACAGGGAACACAAAAACCCGGTTACCGGAATTCACAGATATATAGTTTAAAGCTCCAAAAAATAGGTCTCAGAAAGGCCTCCCCCCCCCCATGTGATAGATTTATACTATAAATATTAAATAACCTTTGCCCCCTCATCCTCG
>JARQOD010000002.1:105786214-105826638 GCA_033576555.1 Oophaga sylvatica
CAAAAAAAACCCCGTTTTACCTGCCCAAGGGAAAAAGAACGGGACTGTTGCTCCGCGTCCAAGGTGTTGTTTTCAGATTAAAGTATATTTTGCATTTTATTTGGAAATAAGGTCCCAGAGTCTGGAGGAAGAGTGGAGGGGCCACAATCCAAGCTGCTTGGGGTCTATGTGAAGTTTCCACAATCAGTGATGGTTTGGGAGCCATGTTATCTCTGGTGTAGGTCCACTGTGTTTTATCAAGCCCAAAAGTCAGCACAGACGTCTACCAGGAAATTTTAGAGCACTTCATGCTTCCCTCAGCCGGAAGCCTTTGAAGATGGAAATTTCTTTCCCCCAGCGGACTTGACACCTGCCACACTCCCAAAAAGTACCAATCCTGGTCTGGAAACAACAGTATCACTGAGTTTGATTGGCCAGAAAATCGCCTGCCCCTTAACCCCAAATAGAATCTATGGGGTATTGTCAAGAGAAGAGAGACACCAGACCCAATGCAGGGTGAACTGAAGGATGCATCAAAGCAACCTGGGTTTCCAATAACACCTCAGCATTGCCACAGGCTGATCGCCTCCATTTGCCACGCCGCATTGATCATAATTGAAGCAAAAGGACCCTGACCAAGTTTTGATGCATTTACTGAACATACATTTCAGTAAGCCAACATTTGGGAATTAAAATCATTTTTTCAAGCTGGTTTTTATAAAGTATTCTAATTTACTGAGATAATGACTTTTGAGTTTTCATTGGACATGTAAGCCATAATCATCAACATTAACAGAAATAAACACGTGAAATAGATCACTCTGTGTGTAATGACTCTTTTTGTATTGAAGAACTCAAATAAATTAAATTTTTGATGCTATTCTAATTTAGAGAGTAGCACTTGTACATAGTTACCTGTATGGATAAGAGGTGTAAATAGTATTCATTGTACTGTATGTGGAGTATCATTAGGGCTTTGTATCTCAAGAAAGAGAAAAAAGACTTGGCACTATCGTAAACCACTAGTTGTAAACCGGCAGGTGGAATCAGGTGGAGTAGGACGGCATTGCACAAAACATAAGGTGGTGCTCTTTCAGCTAATAGTACAAACAGTATTAAAACAAGAGAGGACAGTGCTGGCAATCACTGAGGAGAAAAAGTCTTCTGTATTCGTATTAAAAATGAAAGCACATACAGCCAGGGAGAACAATCAAAGAGCAATACCAACAACAGCCGTTTGATGCGAAACACCATCGTCATCGGTATCGCTTCTTGCTTGTTCTCCCCTGGCTGTATGTGCTCTTATTTGATGCAAATAAGGAAGATTTTTTTATCTTCAGTGAGTACTTTCATTTTTCTCATTGTTTAGAGGCTGATGTATGGATGTGCATTTATAAACAACCATCATTTCCCAAAGTGAAAAAAAAAGAGTCAAACTATAAAGAACAACATAAACTAGAGCGACCAGAGAATTCAACAGAAATTTTTCTGAAAACAGCAGCTAATGATATAAAACCATCGACTTCTACTTCCCTAGACGAGAGAAAGAGCTAATCCATCATCTTGAAGGAGCAAGTATATATGAATGACCTCCCCTAAACTACGGAAAGATGCACTTGCTGTAGTTTCAAAATATATTAATCGTGTGGCTAATACTGCGCCATCTTTCCTTTGTGAAAATGGTGACTGGTTCATTTTGTACATTCCATTGTAGCCTAAGACAAGGGTAGACAACCCACTGCAGATTGTAGGAGCCAGCAGGACAATCAGGATACATATAGATGTTTTTAGTAGCCAATTTCCATAGATATCAATAGAAAATAATTAAGGTAGGCGTCTGCAATTCGCAGCTGTGGGCTGCACCACTTTTGTCATAGACGTATGTAACTGAATTGGATATGATTACATACCTTTTCTATAGCCAAAGCAATATATACTTCTCCATATTTGTAGAGAATTCACTATCCTTTCGAAAATAGCTTTATCTATTATGCTGTTCTTATATAGCTCCATCATTCTCCGCAGCACCTTACAATTATCATCACTGTCCCCATTTTGCCCATTTAAAAAGTGGAGACATTTTTAAGGTTGAAAAAAGACAACAGTCCATCAGGTCCAACCTATAAACCTAACGAATTTCAGAGAAAAGCAGAACCCCATGAAGCATATGCTAATAGCCCCATGTTAGGACGCACTCAGATGACCATATAAATTGGAGCGAGATCACAACGTAGTGCACGGACTGGCTGGCGGCTCCCCCGACTCGAGCATTTGCCAAATAATTAATAAGAGTTTTCCAAGTGATTTTTTTTTACAGTGGTTTTTAGGAAGATTTTTATGCAGATTTCACTATTGAACAACTTGAATTTAATTAATTCAGGACCCCATTAAAACAATCTACATTCTTCTCTTGCACAGGCACCTTTCCGCGATGTCTGCACTGCTATTCCTGGCAGTGACATGACATTATTGTGTCACTTGCAAGCTGGAGCCAATGAGTGGCCACTTGTCAGCAGCAGCCATTACTATTTCATCAGAGTAGATGTCCGCTCTGATAGAGCTGCTGACAAGCGGCCACTGATTACCTGCAGTCGACACATGACACAAGTCACCCTACGGGAACAGCATTGGTGACATTGCGGGAACCAGGTGAGTATGGACAGTTTTTATGTTATATAGGCTCCTGAATTAATGAATCTGGGGTTGTCCAGTGGTCGAGAACCCCTTTTGAAAACCTCAGTGTTAGGCCTCGCTCACAGGAGCATATAACATGGCCGAGTGCTATGCAATGTTTTATCAGGTAGCACTCGGCTCAATGTTATTAAATGGGGCAGCTCAGATCTGCATGTGGCTGTGAGACTCTGTTCACAAACAGTCATACAAGTCTATGGGTGCACGTGAAACATCGCACTGCACTCGGATGTCATCCAAGTGCAGTGCGATTACCGCGGACACAGGCAATGGAGAAATTACTTTCTCAGTCTCCTCCGCACCTGTGCTGCTATTCTCTCATGCGAGACCATCGGAGCACAGGGCACTGACACTCGGATCAGACTCTGACAGAGTTTGATCCAAGAAATTTGCATAATCGGCCCGATTCTGTCGCATGAGAGAATCAATGGCCGTGTGACCCCGTGCTCAACATGGCTTCTGAGAGAGTTTCCCAGCACTGGTCCATCCAACACGCTACGTCTTCTGAGACAGGAGATATGCAGGACTGTCTTAAGAGTTACACAACTTGTCGCCATAGTAAGGATTAGTTTTATGTTTGCTACGGTTCCCCCGTATTATTAAATAATGTTTGGATATGGCCCATTGTAGTCAGCGATATGGATGATAGATATGATGCTCCACACATTACAGAGGAATCACTCATCACCGTTCCACAGGTAACCAAACATGGCCGCATTTCCTAATTTTAAAGGACAATGTACGTGATAATGCACATGTGTACACAAACACCGACCCAACAGACGAAAATAGAGACCCCAGTGATAAAGATGTGACTGGCGTGCTAATCATGTACGATCCCAGCATGCTTAAGGTCATGAATTATTATGCTGAGCAGATCTGGTAGGAGACTCATCTGTAGCTGTAATTAGGGACTAGCCATCATGAATGCGAATGAAGCAGCATAACGAAATGTACTTAATAAAGTGGGCTCCAGCCTGGGGCCGTCCGGTTGTTGCCTAACCACAGCTCCCAACAAGCTTTGACAGCAGTAGGCTGACAGTGCATGCTGGGAATTGTAGTTTTGCAATAGTTAGAGAGCCACAAGTTGCAGATTACAGACCAGGATCGCTGGTGTATCGCTACATGATCGCTGCTGAGCTGCCAAACAGGCAGCTCAGGCAGCGATCAGCACAGCGACACTGCGGGTAACATCGCTTAGTTACCCGCAGTGTACCTTGGATACCAGCGCCCTGATGCAGGGAGCTGGTAACCAAGGTACACAGCGGGTTTCTAGGCACAGCCCCGCTCCTGGAAACTCGCTGTGTACCTTGGTTACCAGCGGATCGCTGGTCTCCCGCCTGTCACACGCAGCGATGCGTGCCTGTCAGCGGGAAACCAGCGATCAAAATAATGTCCAGGACATTCAGCGACGATCAGCGATACCCAGCAGGGGGGCTGATCGTCGCTGAATGTCACACACAGCGATATCGCTGGGGACATCGCTGCTGCGTCACAAAACTAGTGACTCAGCAGCAATCTCGCTAGCGAGATCGCTGTGTGAGACGGGGGCTTAAGGCCGGAGTCACACTAGCGATGAATACTGACGAGTGCTATGAGATAAAACATCGCATAGCACTCGGACCAGTATTAATCTATGGGGCAGCTCCCATCACCATTTTTTTTCGAGTCTCGGCGCACTCGCACCCATATAAGTCTATGGGTGCGAGTGACACAGCGCACATCACTAGGATATCATTAGAATGCTGTGCAATATATTCCGACGCTGACAATGGAGCAGATGGAGAAATTAGTTTCTCCGCCTCCTCCGCAGCTGTGCTCCGATCCGCTCTATGCAAGAGGCTCGGAGCACAGGGCACTGACACTCGGCTCCCGCACACAGCAGAGCAGGAGCCGAGGGTCATTAGCATATCGCATCGGATTTCATACGCAAGTGTGACCCCGGCCTAAGGCTCGGCGCAGACGAGCGAGTATTCTCTCATTCAAGAGAATCGGGACGATTATGCAAATCACACAATGATCAAACTGTTAGAGTGTCAGCATATTGTGATCCAATTCTCTGGGATGAGGAGAAGTTGGAGAAAAAAAATTCTCAATCTTCTCTATTCTGTCAGTCTATGAAAATCGGACTGCACTCAGATGTCATATAAGTTCAGACTGATGGTTTCCACAGACTCACTGACTTGCATGGTGAGTGCGATCTGAATATTTGATTAGACTCAGGCATGCAACTATTTTTCCCTTGGACCAATTCGGTCAGAGGAAAAAGTCGGTCATGTGCTCGGCATCGTAGAATAACATTGTTTTGTCGGATCACACGTAAACCAAAGTACGGCCATGTATGAGTCCTTATGCTGTAAGCTTTAATATCTTTTTTACCCAGTAGAGAGCTCCACTTTCCAATCTAGTTCCTTTCTTGAAGATTGTCCTGAGCAGTACAAGGTACTGAGATGGCGAATAATCTGCACCTAAACCTGGTGCCGGAGAAGCACTTATTAAAGTTCCTTTTTTCTATAAAATTGGTTCCCTAACAAATACTTAACCGCTCTCTGCTTATAAATCTCACACAAGTGCACGCTTTCTTCCGGTGATCTATAAACCCATTATACCATACGACGATCCACCAGTGACTGCATGACTGAAAGTCTCTTTCGAAATTGGCTTTCAGGGATGTGTCGGCCCATAAACCCATAAATACACTGTTAGCCGCCTCAAGGCAATTTTATCAGTGAAGAATAGCTCCATACGATTTCTTTTCTCATGGTTTCTAGAAGAATCTGTGAGGGAAAACCTGACTGTGCGTGCATACAGAGTCAGAGGTACAAGGAGGTAGCGTATGGGCAGGCTATGAGGGCCATGTTATGGAGTCTGTCCGTAGAAATCCATCATTCGGCATTGTACACGAGGCCTTAGACTCGCACTCTATAAGACTGCAGACTACTTCAATATTTTATGAGGTATAAATTCTCCTGTGTGATAAATACAATTGAGCATTATGGAGCAGACTGTGAGGACAGAGTCTACACAGTGATGGATAATAGCTAGGATGCATTTTGTAAAATGTCATATGCCATTAGCTGGAGGGATATTAAATAGGCAATAATTCCTGTATATGCCTACGATTAAACAAATGATGCGAGGAACAAGCACATGCCATACATTTAAGTTTGTGTGCAAAATTCTTATACGGGATCACCCGCATAGTGGTACATGTATATCTGCTGGATAGATTGGATAGACCAATCGGAAAGAAACAAAAACCACTATAATTGACCCGATTAAATGGCCTGAACATCAATGATTAGTAATCAAACACCTTTATTATTTGTACATTGATGTCAGACCATTTAATCGGGTCAATTAAATTGGTTTTAGTATACAGTTCCTTCTCAAAAAATTAGCATATAGTGCTAAATTTCATTATTTTCCATAATGTAATGATTACAATTAAACTTTCATATATTTTAGATTCATTACACACCAACTGAAATTTGTCAGGTCTTTTATTGTTTTAATACTAATGATTTTGGCATACAACTCCTGATAACCCAAAAAACCTGTCTCAAAAAATTAACATATTTCAACCGTCCAATAAAATAAAAGTGTTTTTTAAAAACAAACAAAAAAACCATCAAATAATAAAGTTCAGTTATGCACTCAATACTTGGTCGGGAATCCTTTTGCAGAAATGACTGCTTCAATGCGGCGTGGCATGGAGGCAATCAGCCTGTGACACTGCTGAGGTGTTATGGAGGCCCAGGATGCTTCGATAGCGGCCTTAAGCTCATCCAGAGTGTTGGGTCTTGCGTCTCTCAACTTTCTCTTCACAATATCCCACAGATTCTCTATGGGGTTCAGGTCAGGAGAGTTGGCAGGCCAATTGAGCACAGTAATACCATGGTCAGTAAACCATTTACCAGTGGTTTTGGCACTGTGAGCAGGTGCCAGGTCGTGCTGAAAAATTAAATCTTCATCTCCATAAAGCATTTCAGCCAAAATCTCCTGATAGCTAGCTGCATTGACCCTGCCCTTGATGAAACACAGTGGACCAACACCAGCAGCTGACATGGCACCCCACACCATCACTGACTGTGGGTACTTGACACTGGACTTCAGGCATTTTGGCATTTCCTTCTCCCCAGTCTTCCTCCAGACTCTGGCACCTTGATTTCTGAATGACATGCAAAATTTGCTTTCATCAGAAAAAAGTACTTGGGACCACTTAGCAACAGTCCAGTGCTGCTTCTCTGTAGCCCAGGTCAGGCGCTTCTGCCGCTGTTTATGGTTCAAAAGTGGCTTTACCTGGGGAATGCGGCACCTGTAGCCCATTTCCTGCACACGCCTGTGCACGGTGGCTCTGGATGTTTCAACACCAGACTCAGTCCACTGCTTCCTCAGGTCCCCCAAGGTCTGGAATCGGTCCTTCTCCACAATCTTCCTCAGGGTCCGGTCACCTCTTCTCGTTGTACAGCGTTTTCTGCCACATTGTTTCCTTCCAACAGACTTCCCATTGAGGTGCCTTGATACAGCACTCTGGGAACAGCCTATTTGTTGAGAAATTTCTTTCTGTGTCTTACCCTCTTGCTTGAGGGTGTCAATGATGGCCTTCTTGACATCAGTAAGGTCGCTAGTCTTACCCATGATGGGGGTTTTGAGTAATGAACCAGGCAGGGAGTTTTTAAAAGCCTCAGGAATCTTTTGCATGTGTTTAGAGTTAATTAGTTGATTCAGAAGATTAGGGTAATAGGTCGTTTAGAGAACCTTTTCTTGATATGCTAATTTTTTGAGACAGGTTTTTTGGGTTATCAGGAGTTGTATGCCAAAATCATCAGTATTAAAACAATAAAAGACCTGACAAATTTCAGTTGGTGTGTAATGAATCTAAAATATATGAAAGTTTAATTGTAATCATTACATTATGGAAAATAATGAAATTTAGCACTATATGCTAATTTTTTGAGAAGGACCTGTATACCTATGAATGAATTTATATGTATCATTCATGATCATACACATTGGCGCCTGAAAAGATAAGTATTACAGGAAGCACAAACCGGTTACACTGGAATTCAGCAGATATATAGTTTAAAGCTCCAAAACTAGGTCTACAGAAAGGCCTCCACCCACCATGTGATAGATTTATACTATAAATATATAAATACACTTTGCCCACTCATCCTCGCAGTAGTGATCCTAATCTGTCAGACAGTGATGGCATTTCCTGTGTACAGCGCCCTCTTCAGGTCACTCTAAGATTATCACTGGATTCAGGACTGGGTTCTGGTGGGACCATTCTGAAACTTTGATCTTCTTCTAGCCAAGCCATTCTTCTGTTGATTTGTAGGTATGCTATGGTAGTTGTCGTTGCTGAAAGGTGAAATTCATTTTCATCTTCAGCTTTTTATGAGATGCCCACAGGTTTTGTTGCAAATTTGACTGATATTTGGAAATGTACATAATTCCATCCATCCTGACTAAAGCTCTGGTTCCAGCTACTGAAGAACAGCCCAAAATCATAATGCTGCCTCCACTATGCTTCTGACTCGCACCACGATTGTGGATACCAGGGCTATGGGGTACTCGGAGCCGA
The DNA here is from genome assembly GCA_033576555.1 of Oophaga sylvatica. Lineage (NCBI taxonomy): Eukaryota > Metazoa > Chordata > Amphibia > Anura > Dendrobatidae > Oophaga > Oophaga sylvatica. Next base: position 105,794,475 of record JARQOD010000002.1, read on the forward strand.
GCCCATGGGCATCTATGGGAGTTGTCACTGGTAGCGGTGGCTCGGTCCGTGGCCCTGGCAGTCAATGCGATGGGAGAATATTTACAGGGGATTATTAGGATAGTTCGTGACGCCACCTATGGTTTCTGGTAATTTGTACCAGCGCTGCTGTAAGGGTCTTCACAGGGGATGTTATGGGGCAGCTTGGTAGTAAGTCTCCCACAGGTGAGATGGGTCCCTGGAAGTCTATGGTGGTGATGATGCAGGGTGTAGTAATAATTCAGTCACACACAAGGTAGCTCCTTTTCATACCTTTTACTGATGATGGTTCAAGCAGGTCCCGGGAAGCTGGTCGGGGTGGAGAGTGCACTTTCAGGTAGCAGCCGAGCAGGTTAGAGGCCTCCTTAACTTCCATATAATGTGAGTCCAACTTGCCTGAAGCGAAGTTAACTCTAAATTCTCCAGCTGTCTCAATAGCTGTACTGCCCGGCCAACATTGTGGTGGAGCCTTCTAATGATGAAACTAAGTCCTTACTTTTGCTGATCAGGCTCAAAGTCCCTGTTCCACCTGACTCCGGTTACGTATTGACGCTTTGGGCTGCACTCTGCGACCTATAGTCCAGATGCCTCTGGTTTTCTTGTCACTATGCTTGAAACAATAGTAACGCTTCGGTCCCCAGTGACCGGTGATTTAGTGCAGGTAATCCAATACCTAAGGCACTGCTCTGTCTTCTCCACTGTGCCCTTCGCCCTGCTTTCCGCTCTTAACATAAGCACTGCTGCATAGAAGTCGAATCACAGATTCCCTGTTTGGGCTCGCTGAGCAGCTCTCAGTATTCTCCTAGTCCAGGACCTCTGTCGACTGAACTTCACTGTCCTGGGACAGGCGGCTGAAGTCTCTGCTCTGAACTCAGCAGGAAACCAATCTGACTGACTAACTCAGACAGGTAACTATCCAAGGGATGACTCACTCCTGAGCCTCCCGGAGCTAACGGACTGAATCTCTGTCCTAAGACAGGAAGGTGACTCCTCTGTCCGAAGACAGGAAACAAAACTGACTATGATGACACCCACCAAACTTATATACCCCTATGGGTGTGTCTAAAGAGTGTGAGTGACATGAGTGAATGGTTATCAAGCTTTGGCTGTTACCTTCCAGTGCACTTTCCTGGATTTTCATGTGTGCCTGCGAAGCTGGGCTACACATCCCCCCTTGGTAAAACACAGCACTCCCGGGCTGTAAAAGACAAAAAGAATATTTTGTTTTGCATTAACATAACATTTCAAACTCATCCCATCCGGGAGGTAAGGATTTCTTGAACGTTACAATATGTACAGTAAGAAAATACAAAAGTATCAAAATATCAAGATATCAAACGTGTTCATATATACAAGATACTTGTGGAGGACCCGCACCAAAAACCTCCCACGTGGGTCCTGGGTGGGCTGCAGGACTTTATTGCAGACCTCACTCTGGGCCCCACCATACGGGTTTTTCTTCAGAGGTAGATATTGTAGTAGTGGTTTTATGTAAAACCAAGATAATGCACCGAAGCGCAACTATGTACAAAGATAAGTTCTGGGCTGGCACAGTCCTCAGCCTCTCAGTCCATGACATGGTTAAGGACACATATATATATTTCACTTCAATATTCACATTCTTTTAACTTTCTTTACCCAACCAGGGTATTTTATGCAAAACTATGCAAAATAGGTAAACATCATTTTTCTTATCTTTCTTTCTGGTACCCAGCCGGGCATTCTACTCCATATATCAAACATCAGTATACAATAATACTAAAGTGCAAAAATGGCAATTTATGTAAACATTACATACATTTCAAGTGCAATTATGCGAACTTTCCTTCTCAACTTTATACATTCTTCAATACGGTAAACCCCTGTCTGGGTCCTACCGGTCTTCACATTGTCTTGCAGACTTCAATTACGTCTTCCACACCTGGGGCTGGAACAACGCGATGTTCTCTGGATCTCATAACAAACAGGTCGTGACCTGCTATCAATGTCTGGGTCGCTACAGTCCTTGTGCGAACCGCTAGGGGCACGCCGGGTGCTTCCTCTTTGTGAGACGCCGATTGCGTCGCTACAGGTGCCACAACATTTTGCGGTACTATTTTGGTCGCAGTTTGCGGTTTAGATTGGGTCGCCGATTGCGATGCAGAGTAGATCGCCGATTGCGATGCAGATTGGGATGCAGATTGCGATACGGAGGTGTACGCAGCGGGCGATGCCGATGCACAATGCTGGTGTGATGCAGAGCAGGAAGCAGGTGTGCGCAATGGCTCAGTTGGGGACGCACTAACCTGCTGCTGTCGCTGCTCCATCACAGACGGCTGGGCTTCCTCCGGCGTCCCTACCGGGGATCTGTAATCTGCTGCGGCCTCCTGGCCTAGCTGGCACTCCGGAACAGGCAGGACCTCCTCAGCCTCCTTCTCTTCCACCTCTCCATCGGTGGGATCAGGTACAGCACTCTTGGGGGCGGCCTCCAGTTTTCCTTCAGCTTTCTTCAGCAGGGAAATTGGGAATTCAGGTGACGGCATTATGCTTGTAGGAGAGAACATTGCGTCCCACAGCAGCCGCTGTATCTGGGCACGCCAGCGTCTCTCTGTCTCCTGCAAGTCTGCATGACGCTGGATTAATCTTCTGAGCACTGCATTCTCCCTCTGCAGCTCCAGCATAGTTTGCTGAAGCTTCTGTAGTAGGGATGGCTCTGATTCAAGCAACAGCTTCTCCGGGGAGCAGGGCCTGTGCTCCACTGCTCCACTGCATAGCTGCTCTTGTCCTTCTGCCACCTCGGTCCAGGTCTCACTGTGGTATCCAACAGGAACATTCTGGTCCTTTCCGTGGAGGCGGGATTTGCGTCTCCTCCTCTTCGCATAGAGGATGAAGAGGAGGCGTATCTCTTTTGCAGTGGGGCTGGATCGCACATTGTAGTAGGCCTTGGAGAGGGCGGCCATAACTTTTCGCGCTTCAGGGGGGTACACGCCCACGAATGTACGCCCACCTTCTTCACCAGCGCCTCAGGGCGCCAACTTGGCGGCAAAATGGCGGTATTTTGGCGCCAAAAGTAACATACAGCAAACAGTTCAATCTAGGCACACAGGGCTCACAATTGCAAGTTTCGCATCCTGTTCGTGACGCCAATTTGTTTGACTCGCACCACGATTGTGGATACCAGGGCTATGGGGTACTCGGAGCCGAGCCCATGGGCATCTATGGGAGTTGTCACTGGTAGCGGTGGCTCGGTCCGTGGCCCTGGCAGTCAATGCGATGGGGGAATATTTACAGGGGATTATTAGGATAGTTCGTGACGCCACCTGTGGTTTCTGGTAATTTGTACCAGCGCTGCTGTAAGGGTCTTCACAGGGGATGTTATGGGGCAGCTTGGTAGTAAGTCTCCCACAGGTGAGACGGGTCCCTGGAAGTCTATGGTGGTGATGATGCAGGGTGTAGTAATAATTCAGTCACACACAAGGTAGCTCCTTTTCATACCTTTTACTGATGATGGTTCAAGCAGATCCCGGGGAGCTGGTCGGGGTGGAGAGTGCACTTTCCAGTAACAGCCGAGCAGGTTAGAGGCCTCCTTAACTTCCATATAATGTGAGTCCAACTTGCCTGAAGCGAAGTTAACTCTAAATTCTCCAGCTGTCTCAATAGCTGTACTGCCCGGCCAACGTTGTGGTGGAGCCTTCTAATGATGAAACTAAGTCCTTACTTTTGCTGATCAGGCTCAAAGTCCCTGTTCCACCTGACTCCGGTTACGTATTGACGCTTTGGGCTGCACTCTGCGACCTATAGTCCAGATGCCTCTGGTTTTCTTGTCACTATGCTTGAAACAATAGTAACGCTTCGGTCCCCAGTGACCGGTGATTTAGTGCAGGTAATCCAATACCTAAGGCACTGCTCTGTCTTCTCCACTGTGCCCTTCGCCCTGCTTTCCGCTCTTAACATAAGCACTGCTGCATAGAAGTCGAATCACAGATTCCCTGTTTGGGCTCGCTGAGCAGCTCTCAGTATTCTCCTAGTCCAGGACCTCTGTCGACTGAACTTCACTGTCCTGGGACAGGCGGCTGAAGTCTCTGCTCTGAACTCAGCAGGAAACCAATCTGACTGACTAACTCAGACAGGTAACTATCCAAGGGATGACTCACTCCTGAGCCTCCCGGAGCTAACGGACTGAATCTCTGTCCTAAGACAGGAAGGTGACTCCTCTGTCCGAAGACAGGAAACAAAACTGACTATGATGACACCCACCAAACTTATATACCCCTATGGGTGTGTCTAAAGAGTGTGAGTGACATGAGTGAATGGTTATCAAGCTTTGGCTGTTACCTTCCAGTGCACTTTCCTGGATTTTCATGTGTGCCTGCGAAGCTGGGCTACACACTTCCCTTTGGGCTTGCCTTTTTTTTCAGACCACAACATGTTTTCTCAAATGCTTTTGTCAGACTTGATGTAGATTTTGGCAAATCATAGCTAGGTTTGGGTGTTTAATGCATAATAAAAACTTTCATTTTGCCACCCTACCTACCCCAGAGGTCAGTAGAGAGAATTCACTGCACACTCAAATTCGTGCTGAATTATAAACTCTATTTACACAATGTAGTGACAAATGAAGAATTCAAGGAGGTGTTTCTTGGTTGCGACTTTTGTGACGTTTTGATTTCTCAAACTGTCGGATAATGCAGGACACGGGTCATGGAACAGTCTCACATAATGCTAAACAGCGATGTATAGCACCATTTGAGACCTGCATTGAGCAACACTTTGAGAAAGATTTACTCAAATCGAAACGTCACAAGAGAACACCTCTTTGTAGTCTTCATTTGTCACTACATTGCGTGAATAAACTTTATAATTCTGCATGAATTTGAGTGTGCAGTGAATTCTCTCCACTATATGTTGGGACTACACCCTCGTTCCACTTGTACCTCAACGAGACTGGGTGTGTGCACTCCGAATTTCACTATATAACTCAGAGGCCAGACATATGAAGAGTATGGGAGATTAAAGTCACACACTACACAACCAGTACTTGACAGAAGTTGCCTCTTGGCATCCTCCCAGACCAATATTCATCTTGTCTTTTCATGAATTTTTGAGGGACATTCAGTTATAGGTCACTGTTGTACCAAATTTGATGATTGTCCACTTAGTGTTCTATATATCTAATGCCTTGGAATTTTTTTTAACCCTTCTCCTGACTAACAACTTTTAATAATGAGATTCCTTTGCTGTGTTGTAAGCTGTTTTCGGAGCTTAGCTTTTACTGTAAAATGCAAATTAAGAAAATGTACAGAAAGTCCTACTAGAACAGCTAAACTTTATATGGGGTTAATCTGAATCCCTGAAAATGATGGCAGCTGTGTACTGACTACTATTTACCATGAGTATAAATGTGATTGGCTAATTCTGAACACAACCACAGCTCTAATTATAAGAGGGTGTTCACACTTATACAACCACATTGTTTTAGTTTTGTTATTCTTATTCTTCTCCTCAAAATGAGTTTATATCTCAATGGTTTGGTATGGATTATGGGCGACATTAAAGGTGGAAAAAGTTATCAAATGATTCTTGTTGGTATGATTTTTTTTTCACATGACGGAAACCTGGTGTTTTTTGACAGGGGTGTGGAGTTTTTTATATCTGCTGTATATTGAGACATACAGTACATTTGCCTTTGGGGGAGAACGGGAGACAACCATACAAAAAGGAGAATTTTATTTTAATATGGTTTACAAGCTTCAGGTGTGGTTGTGCTCCTGAAGACTCACAGTTCAGGCTGGAAGCATAGCTGTGCCACTTCTCTGTACTGGGCACTCGATCTTTATAGATAGAAAAATATTAAAAAATTCAGAATAGAGTCCTCGGTGGTTGATACCTTTTAAAGGCTAATTGAAAAGATGGTAAAAAGTAGCCATTAAAAGTTATCAACCCCTGAGGACTCACAATTTTGAATGTAAAAGAAATTTGAATAACAAGTTGCAAAACTTCTTGTTTTTACAAACACTTTGCGATTGTAACCATTTATCATGCCTCACACTATACAACAGATACATTCTTATTTGTAAATTAATGTAGCAATGTTATAGTTATTCTCTAGTCCAGCTTGAAATAAGACAACTCATCGCTGTCCTTTCACTACTCCTGCTCTCTAACATATGTAAGCATTTTTTGCCCATGCTCAAGCATCAGGGTGGAGCGTAGCCCTGCACCCTTATTTGCACTTCTAGTTTTACACACTTTAGCTTTTTGTGCTATGCTGGTGTTATGATTTCTCTCTCCTATATAAGAACTTCTGTATAACAAGCAAAGTGCAACATGTATCTAAGCAACACATGAACTATGAAGGCAGAACTTCTTGGTGATGCATTGTGTGGTTGCATGTGAATAGATGTGAGAGATGAGTAATATGTTAGCAATGAATCAAGGACACATCTGTTCTTGGAATCTTAATAAAATATGTTCAAGAAGGGTTAAGCGGGGGTGACTGATCCCAACTGAGGCTTTGATTTTTTTTCTTCACATTATTCTATATAACAATTATAAAAATCTGTATTATTTAATGCAAATATGTGATTAGCCAATTACACTGTGTGGCAGTAATGCCCTGCCTGGCATTACTCTCTATAAGGAAACTGAGCCATAGTCATAAACTAACATAAAGGAAACCTTACAGGCCATTCATGCTGCCCGAACCATGGGCAACATTAATCACAGACCGGCTGAGTTATTGCAGCCATGTATGTTTTATTCTGAAACACTGTGGTATTGGAGAAGAGAGTTTGAAAAGTTGGCCAGGGACTTCGTGCCTCGGATGACTAGTCTGAAGATCCTTGGCAGCTTCTCCACGCCCCACTCCCCTAGACTGACAGGTCGGTCCCTATAAACCAGGGGTGGGGAATCATTTTCTGCCAAGGGCCATTTGGATATTTACATCGTCCTTCGGGGGCCGTATAAACTCCGCCCACAAAGTACATCCTGACTCTGGCACTGGTGTCAGGACGTAATCTTTCATTGCATGCCCTGCAGTGTTCTGTAGTGAACACTGCTTGTGTGTGCTCACAGAGCAAGAAGAAATTAATGAACTGGTGGCGATCAAAATACAGCTCCCTGCCAAAGCACAGCGGTCCTGAGAATCTGCCCGGGGTCCTGATAAAAAGTCATGGAGGGCCGTAAATGGCCCTGGGGCCTGAGGTTCACCACCCCTGCTTTAAACACACATTGGGAGAGATGATTTTGGACTGCCAATCTTGTTGTTCTCAGACATATAATCCACCATCAGAGGAGTCTGGCAGTGGCTCCATCATAGAGAACACAGGAACGCTTAGCTAAGCTGGACGCTCTTGGTTATGGAGGAGTCGGGAGAAGTAGCTGCCAGTTGAACCAATGTTCGGTTTACAGCTACCTATTGTGTATGAGGCTTTTGTCCATCTTCTTGCTCTACTATTAGTATAAAACATTCTTATCCTCAACCAATTTTGGGCATCTGTTAAGTGGGTCCTGCTACAGACATTGGTGAGGCAGCATCATCTACAACGCAGATGTCCTCATTTTAAGGAGGCTTGACATTGTGATGGATTGCCTTTCACTTGCAGCTCATTATGGGAAGCCGAACTACATAAGTAAAACTATTAGTCTAATCAATCTCAAGATCTAAATGTAGTCATAGCGCAAAACGAAGTTCTGCAATTCTGTTTTGTAATTAATTGTCATTGGAATCAATTACTGAATCAAGTAAATAGAACGGAGATTAGGTAATAATCCAATTTATCCATAACTGGCACAGTAGCCTGTGACTGCGCCTTTCTATAGCACAGTACCGTACAGCTGTATGGCACAACAGTATGGAATGATAATAATGCCACTTTGATCCTTTTGCAGAGGCAAATATGGTCTGTGCCCTTCGGTTTCATGTGAGTCAGTGACAAGTAGGCCCCATCTGCTTAAGGACACACTGGATTATATCTTATCTTACATCCATAGTAGAATAAGCCTGTGATATGAATGTGCGGCAGGTACGTGGAATTACTTATAATTGGATTCCAAGTGTTACTCAGTTTAACTGTAATTTGTGATTTGATGGAAATGAATTTGAGATTTTGCCCACGTTCACACAAGTAGGAAATGGTTTGATTAAACCTTGGGTGACTCTGACTCTTACAATTGTTATAGGAAAGAGTGACCTTATACCTTGTGTGTCATAGGGGATTGAGAAATCGACAATTACTAAAGGTCCGTTTACATTATGTGACCTGTGGCATTAAAGGACGGCAAATTGGTACATATCAAAGTACTGGTTCTCACCCACAAAGCTCTCCACAGTGCAGCACCCCCCTACATCTCCTCCCTCATTTCTATCTATCGGCCTAACCGACTGCTGCGCTCTGCAAACGACTTTCAACTAACCTCTGCACTAATCCGTACCTCCCACTCCCGACTCCAAGACTTCTCCCGCACTGCGCCAATCCTCTGGAATGCTCTACCCCAAGAAATTAGGACTATCCACAATTTGCATGGTTTCAGGCGCTTCCTCAAAACACATTTGTTCAGAGCGGCCTATCACGCTCACTAATCAAAGTCATTCTATGTGTAAGTGTGTGTGTGTGTAGCCCATTCACTATCTCCATCCATCCCTCACTCCCTTAAGATGGCTGGACCATCATTGTAAATGCACCATTGTATATACACACCTGTATTTTGTATCTCCCCCACGTCATTGTAGATTGTAAGCTCTCACGAGCAGGGTCGTCTTATTTTGCTTTAATTATTGTATTGTTAACGTTGTTACCTATGACTTGTGTTTTGAAACTGTTAAACTGTAAAGCGCTGCGGAATATGTTGGCGCTATATAAATAAAGATTATTATTATTATTATTATTATTATTACATATTTGCCGATCGGCGGTCGTTTTGCTTAGACAGGAAGACCACATAAAAATATGTGCACCTAGCGATCAGTAAAAGCTTGTTCTATAGGCTAGCATTGGTCTTGGTAGTATTGTGCTGCCGAGAATGATTATCTTTAAGCCGGCCAAAAGATCACTTCACCTGATTGGCAGCCTGTTTACACTGCATGATTATCAGGAAAAGAGCATTTATAGGGTGGCTCATTCACGATAACTGCAGAATATAAGGGATAAGGCTGTGATTATTAAGAGAATTAAAATTTAACTTTTATTATCAAATTTAAAATATTTAATATTAAAATTGTCCCCATCCTCAACCAAGATTTTCCATTAGAAAATGAGAGAGGATAGACTGGAGTCGGCAAATTAAAACCCAGTTTATAGGGTACAATTCGCCCTTATGAAAAGGAGCGACAGTGTAATAATAGTTTGGCTGATATCTAATTTACATTTATTCTGGAGTTATAAGGGGCAATTAAATTCAGGCTAAATGATTGTATTGCAATCGCTCATCCCACTATATCTCTTAGGCCGGAGTCACACACAACTACAAAAAATCGGACCGTTTTAGTCGGTCGATTATCGGAGCAAAATGTAAACATCACACATCCGCCTGGCATCCGATTTTCCTTCAAAGATGCGATTTAGTCGCATGTGTGTGTACCTTGTAACATCCGATTTTCACCCGACCACCGTTTTTTTGTTGCAGCTTACCAAAAAGGACCAATAACGGTTTTGAGGCCTGATACTCATTTAAATCATCAGGCAGAGCTATATTTAAGTGCTGTGTACAGCTGTGAGCCTCCCACCTTTGCACTGTTGTCATTTTGTTCCTTGTGCTTAGTGCTTGCTAGCTGCTTTAGGCCTGTTTCACACATCCGGTGTGCGCCTGACGGCGCCCCCGGCATTTAGCCGCAGCGCCGCATCAGAAAACCTGATGCGCCGCTTGCGGGTTTTTTTGCATTGACTTGCATTAGCGCCGGATGGCGCTGCATGTCAAAGCGTCGTATGCGATTTTGTCCGGATGCGGCGGAAATGTACATTCCAGCGGCCGGACAAAACGCAGCATGTAACGTTTTTTTTTTTTTTGCCGGATTCCCCTGATGTCTCCGGGCATCAGAAACCATCCGGCAAAAAAACGCATGCGGCGCATCAGGTTTTCTGATGCGGTGCTGCGGCTAAATGCCGGGGGCGCCGTCAGGCGCACACCGGATGTGTGAAAGAGGCCTTATCCAAACATGAGCGACACACTCAGATTTTCTCCCACTGAGCGTGTGCTGTTCCATTGGGTTATATCCAGACGTTTTGGGGAGCCATATCCTGTAATAGCAGATCCCAGAAGACGCACAAGAATGTGGGTACATCCACTTTTGACAAGAAGGTTAACAAAAGGCCATTTTCACCGCCTATATTTGTCATTGCGTAGCCATGGAGATAAGTTTTTCCAATATTGTCGAATGAGCATAGCTACCTTTGATACGTTGCTTGACATTGTGCGCCCTGGGATCACATTTCAGGACACCAGGATGAGAAAAGCAATTTCTGCAGAGGAACGCCTTCTCCTAACAATAAGGTATGTGTGTCAACGATATGTTGATGATGTTTTCCTCGACATAGTCACTTTGCAAGTGTTGGAGCACACTTCTTGGAAAATTATAATGTGACTAATGTATTTCTGAAGCTTACCTATCTAAATTATTGCCTTTGGTGTATTCCACAGAAGCCATGGCTTGTAATCTAATTTCCAGCATGTGGGCTCTAAGAAACTAAAGCATTGTAAGTGTTGTGCATGCTGTGTTTGTTGTTTTTGGTGCTGATTTCTCCATGTTCTTTGTGTGTTACAGGTTCCTTTCTACTGGCATGCCCTACGCAGCTCTGCACTCAGAGTTCTTAATAGGCCGATCAACAATTTCAGGCATTGTGCGGTCAACTTGTGTTGAAATTTGGAACAGACTACATGAAGACGTCATGCCTGAGCCAAAAATGAGTGACTGGTTGAGGATAGCACAGGGTTTTGCCGAAAATTGCCAGTTTCCACACTGTATAGGAGCCCTGGACGGCAAGCACATACGTGTTCGTAAACCTCCTAACTCAGGCTCCCAATTCTTCAATTACAAACAATATTTTTCTGTTGTTTTGTTGGCCTTGGTCGACACAAACTACAGGTTTATAATTGTAGACATTGGGGCCTATGGAAGGACTGGAGACTCAAGAGTCTTCAATACTTCCATAATGGGTAGGCGGATACGCAATAACCAACTGGACCTACCACCAGCAAGTCAACTTACAGACTCTATTCCAGAACATGTGCCTTATGTTATAGTTGCGGATGAGGCATTTCAATTAACCCGTAATGTTATGAGGCCATATCCCCGTCGCTATCTCACCCATCGGCGTAGAATATTTAATTGTCGGCTGTCACGTGCTCGGCGTCTGGTGGAGTGCACATTTGGAATTCTTAGTGCTAAATGGCGGGTACTTAAATCTGAAATTCAACTCAGTGAAGACAATGTTAATGTGGTCCTCAAAGCATGTGTGGTCCTACATAATTTTTGTAGAATCCATGAATGCTCCTCACAACATGTGGCTGAGTTAGCCTCTGTGAATGTGTCTTTGCCTATGTCACCACCCATCCATCCCCGTCGTCCACCTTCAGGCCTAAAAGTACGTGATGTGTTCACTCAATATTTTGTGTCCCCTGAGGGTGCTACTGCCTGGCAAGAGGAAGCATTATTACACATGTAGTGTGCCTATGTTGCTCTGTCATAAAGATATTTATGCTCAATTAATTGTATATGTTGTGTTTGTTTTGGTGTCATATTGTGTGTAAGTTATAGGCAGACCATAACATTTTAAAATAAACACCTACATATTGAAATAATCACATACAATCAATGCGAGTCAAAACATTTTTTTATGTATTAGGTCATGTTTTGTCGCTGTAAACATATTGACAAAAGACTCATGTGTCATAAACTGTATTCAACATATTTCCTGAGAAACTTGCAGCAGTAAAACAATTTATAATGTTCATAACTTCAAACAAATAACAAAAAAATACATTACACCTATAACTGGTGGTAGGTGTGGGGTGGTGAAGGTGGAGGACCAGATTGTGAGGGCTGCCTAGACTGCTCTCCAGCCACTGTGTCACCATGAGTGGTGGCTGAGTGTGTACTTTGCTGGCTGCTTGTTGCTTGCTCTGTATGGGGATTTGGGTAAGGGAAGGTTGGAAACTGTTGTGGGTAGTCATAATATGACTGCCCACTTACACTGTAGCCCCCAAAATGCCCATGTCGACCATACCCATGTTGTGGCCAGCATTGAACATTGGGTATGGTCAAGTGGGCATATTGTGAATGGCCACTGTGTCCCATCTGTGGTACCTGTTGTGTCACACTTTGGTAGGACTCACTTAGAGGAGGAGGAGTTGGTCTCTGTGGTCCACAAGGAGGAGGTGGAGGAGGAGCATGATGATGAGGAGGAGGCTGATCAGAGGCTGATGCAGACTCCCCTTGCTGGGTTCCCATCAAACGAAGGAGATTTTCACTGGAACGTTGCCACCGTTCCAGTAAATCTAGAAAGTTGTTGGGATCATTTGGTGGGGTTCCTGCATCAGGCACAATTTGGACCCCAGCTCTGATCCGCAGTCTGTGCTGTCGGGGAATGGCCCTGAGGTACCGAGCCAGACTGCGCCCAAATGCCTCCTCCCCATCATCATGGGCAACACTGGACAAGTAGTCAAGAACTCCTCTGTCCACCTGCCTCCTTGTGCCAGAACCAACTCCTTCTCTTCTACGCCTGGGTCGCCGTGACACTACAGCAGGAGGCGAAGCCACATCCTGGGGCCTACTAGGGCTGCTGCTGAGGGGAGGGTCTTGGGACTCTAGAGGCAAGCTCTCTGACTCCACTGCTGGTGGTGGTGGTGGTGATGCTGCTGCTGCACATGCTGCTGATGACGGCCCAGCCTCCTCAACATCCCCCACGGGGTCGATCACTGCTTCTGAGTCAGAAGCTGCCTCTCTCTCTGTAAGGTTTGACTCGGTGCTAGAGAAGAAAATAATTTTATTAAAATTTAATTAAAAATATAGCAATACACTTTGTACAGACATTAACTTACGGTCGCAAATCCATAGCTGGAGCCAGAAAATTCAGTCTATCATAATAGACATATTTTCTTTTGCTGCTTGCTGCTGCCCACTGCGCCCCCTCAGCTGTCTCTCTCGCCTGTAGCAGTCTCTACAGCTGCGCCAACGCCTTGTAACATCTGACACTGAAAAGTAACGGATAAAATACTAAATTATACTTATCTGCCCTTGTAATGTAGTAAAAACATAAGTACACCAGCAATATTATCATTTTTTGGCGTGTTAGGGGTACAGAACACCACTACAAATTGTCTGTAGGTAATCTAACTAGTTAATATTACAAGGGTTCATACATACAAAGCTCTATGACATATGTGTCACAATAATGACCATTTATTTGGGACACAGCGATGGGATTACCAAAAGGGACACATATTAAGTACTTCACCTACGCATTTATTGCGTAGGCAAACATTTTTAAGGTTAACTTGGCGACCATTGCAGTTGGAGCTAAATATTAGATGTGCTTGGAGTACAGACATAGCACTGGGGGTTCAACAGTCATAACTGTTTTTTTGGCCACATTTCGTTTTCACATATAAGGGTACAGGGACATTATAACACATTGTTGTTGGTACATACTGAGTAGTCATACAGTATTGTAAGCGTTTTCAAGACGTTACTTACTAATGCGTTCTTGGTCCTCCCTAGACCTGTCGCCAAAATCCGGAAACATCTGGGAACATATTCTCCGCCAAGCCGCGTCCTTCCGCGAGCGGTTTGAATAATTTGGATCCCGCTGGTCCCAAAGTTCTGGTCTCTCCTGGACCAGAACGATCAACATCTCCACATTGATGTGACTGGCCATGGTTCTGGACTCCGTGGAGACGGTTTCCTGTTTGGGTTTGAATTTTCGTAGCCTAATTAGCATGTCAGCCCTTCCTGGCAATTACCTGATGCAATTTCCTGGCACCTGGGATAGTGGTGCGATTTAATCGCAAGTCACACGTGCGGTCCGTTTGTAATCCGATTTTTCATCGCTCCCATAGACTTGCATTGGCGATAGTTGACCCACAATCGGTGACAATCGCAGCATGCTGCGATTGCACTCGGACGATTAAAACGGACCACTAAAAATCGGATACTGGGAGCTGCTCCATAGATCAACATAGGGCAGACTGCAATGCGAGATTTCATTGTATTGCAGTCGTCCGATTCTGTCGCCAGTGTGACGCCGGCCTTATTATGTATCTGTTAGTGGTGGTTGGTAACAATATTAATTTATAGGATTTCAGTGTTGATTTCTGTAAAGCAGTGATGTCCTCTTTGTACCTTAGGAGCTGATAGTTGCTGCTGGCAACATTGTAATTCTATGATGGAAGAGAGTAATACTTTATGTATTGATATGGTGCCAAGATGTTAGTAACATAGTAACATAGTTATTAAGGTTGAAAAAACACTTTAAGTCCATCTAGTTCAACCCATATCCTATCCTAACCTGCCCTAACATGTTGATCCAGAGGAAGGCAAAAAACCCAAGTGGCAAACAGTAAGCTTCACATTGGGGAAAAAAATTCCTTCCCGACTCCACATACGGCAATCAGACTAGCTCCCTGGATCAACGCTGTATCTAGGAAACTAGTGAATATAGCCTGTAATATTATACTTTTCAAGAAAGGCATCCAGTCCCTTCTTAAATTTTAGTAAGGAATCACTCATTACAACATTAGACGGCAGAGAGTTCCATAGTCTCACTGCTCTTACAGTAAAGAATCTGCGTCTGTGATTATGGCTAAACCTTCTTTCCTCCAGACGTAGAGGATGCCCCCTTGTCCCCGTCACAGGCCTAAGAGTAAAAAGATCATTAGAAAGGTCTTTGTACTGTCCCCTCATATATTTATACATTGTAATAAGATCACCCCTAAGCCTTCGTTTTTCCAAACTAAATAACCCCAAGTGTAATAACCTGTCTTGGTATTGCAGACCCCCCAGTTCTCTAATAACCTTGGTCGCTCTTCTCTCTACCCGCTCCAGTTCAGCTATGTCTTTCTTATACACCAGAGACCAGAACTGTACACAGTATTCTAAGTGTGGTCGCACCAGTGACTTGTATAGAGGTAAAATTATGTTCTCCTCATGAGCATCTATGCCTCTTTTAATGCATCCCATTATTTTTATTTGCCTTGGCAGCAGCTGCCTGACATTGGCCACTAAATGTGAGTTTGTCGTCCACCCATACACCCAGGTCTTTTTCAATGACAGTTTTGCCCAGTGTTTTACAATTAAGCACATAATCATACATCTTGTTTGTTCTACCCAAGTGCATGACCTTACATTTATCCCCATCATTAAAGCTCATTTGCCATTTATCAGCCCAAGCTTCTAGTTTACATAAATCCTCCTGTAATATAAAATTATCCTCCTCTGTATTTATTACCCTGCAGAGTTTAGTGTCATCTGCAAATATTGAAATACTACTCTGTATGCCCCCTACAAGGTCATTAATAAATATGTTAAAGAGAAGCAGCCCCAATACTGACCCCTGTGGTACCCCACTGCTAACCGTGACCCAGTCCGAGTGTGCTTCATTAATAACCACCCTTTGTTTTCTATCCATGAGCCAGTTCTTAACCCATTTACACATATTATCCCCTATCCCCATTGTTCTCATTTTATGTATCAACCTTTTGTTTGGCACTGTATCAAAAGCTTTTGAGATAAACCTGAATTGATTTAAATGTTGCCCTGTATAAAAAGGTGTAGCTATTGGTTGTTCAGGCGCCCTGCAGATGGAGAGTGAGGTGAACTGCCGTCAGCGCTCACACTGCCATTGTCAAGTGACATACGTGCTGCCGATAGTAATTCAGGCGCCGCTGATATGTACTGAGGCATGCTGCAGGTGATAGCTTAGGAGTGCATGCCTGTTTCTGCACTATTTGCGCATTACATGGGTGCAGAAAAATTCTAAACTTGGTTGGGACTTCTTCCCAACGTGCGTTTCGCCAGTTAATCTGGCTTCTTCTAGTATTTACATTCACAATAACTGTGCAAAGTAAATGTACCTTAACGAGTAACTAAACTTTTTTTTTTAAATAATTTTGCCTAGCATGGAATGTTATGAACTTTTACACATCACATTATTAGGAGATCCCTGTAAAAAAAAATTGCATGAAAGTGTCTTTTCATTTTTTTGCCTTCCTTTAGCTACATTGATATCGAGAATTACCAATTTGGAGTAAAGATGATGGCAGTGAAAGGGTTAGCACTAGTGAATAGCGAGCGTGCTAATAGAATATCTTCGGCATGTTCGAATAATATGTTCGAGACGCCATGGCTGCGTGTCTCGCGATTGTTCAACAGCCACAACATTGCCTAACAAAGGTATATACTCTATTAGCACATGAGCACGCTCAGATAACACCTTATCCGAGCACGCTCGCTCATCACTAGATAGCACCTGCTTTCTCTTCTAAAGGGTATGCCACACTAAACAGCGTCGCTAACGAGATCGTTAAAATACGTCACTATTTAGCGATCTCGTTCGTGACGCTAACGTGTGTGGCATGTAGCAACGACGTGGCCCCTGCTGTGATCTCGCTGATCGTTCACTAGAGTTCTGGACCGTATTTAGATCGTTGGCATCCCGCTGGTGAGCCTATATCGCTGTGTCTGGCACCTTTTGTGAGCGATGTGCGCTGTTTTTTACATCGCAATGACCGTTAAAGTCGTTAATGAGATCGCTAACCGCTTATGCGTCGTTAACAAGATCGCTAAGTGTGGCAGCTACTAGCGACATTAAAACGATCACAAAAACGATCGAATTAGTATGCGTCGTTATCGTGATCGTTAGCGGGAGCGTTTAGTGTGGCAGTACCTTGAGTGTTGTGCTTATCAGATCTCCTGCAGTAGCTTATCCCCAGAGTTAATAATAGGGTACTGACAGCCGGCTACCTCCTGCGACAATGGAATCCCAATCCTCGGACTGGCCCGGCACCTCTCCTGATCTGAGCATGACAGATTGATGTATTTCTATGCAGCTGTCAGGCTCAGGTCAGGAGAGGTGATGGACCAGTCCAAGGATTGTGATGCAATCCTCGCACCAGAGATAAAGCAGTCTATCTGCTCTCATACACAGATGCTGACCATTTCACTACCATCAATTGTACTCCCAATAAGTATGTTCTGATATCAATGCAGGGAAACACAGGCAGATAGACTGGGGTAAAGCAGGGGATAGGAAGCCACTTTCATGCAATTTTTTGGCAGGAATGAAGTTAAATCCCCTAATAAAGTGATTTGCAAAGTTTCATAAATTCTCATGTTGGTCAAAATTATTATTATTAATAAACATAATCAATAAATAGTTTTGTTACTTTTAAAAAATAGGACCCACTTCTTCATATGATCCTAACTGTTAAAAAAACAGACATGTTAAGTGAATGCAGAACATTCAATTTTAAGGTCAACATTTTGAGTTGATTAATTTCCGTTATATATCTTTACAGATATTATATATTCGATGCACAGCTCCAAATCCCTTGCATTCAGACATATAGTAAAGTTGACTTTCTGTCCTTCTCCAGCGTCCACTATAAGCATCTTAGAAGCTTTCTACATACTGAGCTGTTATTGAGTTCAAAGTGCAAACAGTACGCAGATCTGCAATAAAGATAAGATATTAATCGGAACAGAGTTTTAAACAAGTTAGACTAAAACCACGACGTGTGTAACATGGTGTTGGAGCGTTTCGCCTTCAAAGAAACTGTCTAAGACCAAAATCGATTAATTCACTTCATTTTTTTCCTTCTTTGACACAACAAGCTTGATGGTTACAAGTCTCATACGAGGTTCAGAGGCTTGGTGGTTGCAGTTTCTTCTAGAGATGGTGCTATTGCTTGAACTTTTGCGGAACACAACCTGATCAGTCTTTACTACACAACAGTTATTACTATCGTGCATGTCACTGATGACTTCACATGGACCTCAGATCAGCTTTTCACCGGCCTCTGAGTAGCTTTGACTAAACTCTTTGGAGCTTATTGCACTCACTCAAAAACTTAAATTCAATTTTATAACTTTATTTTATACTATACAAAGGAAGGGGTCACTACTTGTCTGGATCTGTCTCTAAAACCCTCACAAAGCCCAATCCTATCACTAATGACCAAGTCACACTTGGACTCAGCAAAGCCAACCTTGGACTACATGCTGTTCATCAGTCCCTCCCAAGTTAATATCTCGCACCACCTGTCTTGGCTCACATATATCCTCTCTTAGGTATAAATCCAGCGTCACACATTGTACTATTGCTCCTTTCTGGGTTGATATATTTGAACGTCCCAACAGAACTTGGAGAATTGTCCCATTTTTGGCTGACAAATGGGGCACAGCCACAGCACCTCATCACTGCCCACACAGTTTTGCAAGTTAGTACCTTGCACGGCCAGACCAATCCAGCCCACTTATATAAAAGCATTGGTTTCTCAGATCAGATGATTGTCTGTTCTGTGACTCTCTGGCCAGAAGAACTGCTAGAATTTCTGAAGGTGGCCTTAGACATGGGGTGTCTCACATCAGGCAATATCACCAGGTAGATGAGCTTGCTATCCCCAGCTTGGATAGTCCACCCTTAAACTGTAAAACTAATCTAGCCAGAAAAGCATCTGTATGTACACTGCACATCTCCCCAAGTTTCTCTAGGTTTCCTTTCCACTCCAATGACACATTAAGGCTAGGTGACATCTCTTACACAAGCGTGTGTCTTGAATAGTCACAGATTGAGGCCCTCCAAAGAAAATGCTATGAAATGTAGTAGCACTGTTTAAAGAACAGGTAAAATAGCATAAATCAAATCAAGAAAAAATATTTAAAGGAAATTCGTGAGCAGGTTTTTGCTATTTAATATGAGAAGAGTATGATGTAGGGGCAAAGAGCCTGACTCCCTGATACCAGCTTGAGGTAGTTTCAATACAATAAGTGTTTTATCAGCAATAGATTGGACACTAGGGGACTAGGTGTTGTGTGCAAGGCAGAGGAGCTAATTTGTGTAACCCCGCCCTAATCACTGATTGGCAGGTTGATGACAGTGTACACAGGAAGCCAATCAGTGGTGTGGGCGGGGTTATACACAGCTCAGCATTCTGAGCACTGCTAGATCTACAACAGAGATTCTATCAAAATTGCAAGTAAGCAACACAACGCTGGAATCAGGCTCTTGGCCCCTACATCATGTTGTTCTCATATTCCATAGCCAAATCTGCTGGCAGATTTCCTTGATTTGCACCTAATGCCTCACTTATGCAGGTATGCTTTGCATTGATGATCTCAGAACCTGCAATAGCACAATGTTCTCATAAACTCCATTTATTTGTGGATGTGAACACCTGAAAGATATATAAAACCATTCTCTGAGCAGCATCTATCTCTGTAAATGGCTTGGATTAGACGGTTGTGATTTGTTCGTGCGGTGTGTAGAGCTCTATCTCCTGTGGGACATCTTGTCTCCTGGCTTCTTTCCTGTAGATCACATGATTGCCTAAAAGCAAATGCACGGCAATATTATGGGATAGAGCACGCTGCGGCGTTGCCAGGGAGACGCATCCTAGCAGCAGCGCATGAAGTCAGA
Source organism: Oophaga sylvatica (assembly GCA_033576555.1). Classification (NCBI taxonomy): domain Eukaryota; kingdom Metazoa; phylum Chordata; class Amphibia; order Anura; family Dendrobatidae; genus Oophaga; species Oophaga sylvatica. Next base: position 105,814,100 of record JARQOD010000002.1, read on the forward strand.
GCTAAAGATAGATGTGACAGCACAGAGACAGAGATTTATACTACGTGTGTACACTGGTGCGGTGCTATCGGTGTCAGCGTCCATCTAGGGTCAGCGTCTCAGCTGATCAGGTGTGCAATATTGCAAAATATGCCAAATACATAGGACCTAGCAACAATGAATGAAAAAAATGATGTATTTAGTACATTTCTTATTTATTAATATCTTCGCCTTAAGACTTGTATTTACCCAGCCATGTCCTTTTCCACCAGTTAAAAGATCATCTCAGGCTTCCATAGGTCTTTCCAGCAGATAATTCTTTCTAACATTATTTTTGACGTATTAGGTATAATCTAATCACTAGTGAAAACTTTATGATTGAGGTATTGAGGCTGTCTACAACAGTGCCACATCTGCTCATTCTGACGGTTTATAGCACCATGATCTGCAGCGCTGTACATGTTGTCGTTCATCAGTCCCTGGATTCACAGTTCAAATTCCCTTTGGCACTCAGATTTGACAATTTCATAAACCGCCAATCTACCAGCATGGTTTTGAATTATGAGTGGAAATTATGGAACCTGGAGACACTCCAACCAGTTGAGAGCAGAAAGCTGGAGAGCATCTTCTCAAAGAGCAAAAATGATTTCTGTTTAGGAGGCCACAAGTGGAGAGTGTGTTTAGCCAAATTAAAGATAGCAAGTTTAAGAACAAGCTCGACCAACAACTGACTATTACTTATACAAACGGAATGTGGAGTGAGAATGAATAGGAAAAAAGCGTCTCTTAATGTGCAGTAAGTTGTGGGAGGCAGAATTCCCCAATGCAGCTGGAAGGAGTGGGCTACAAGGGCACCGGGTTAACCAGTCCTCGAAGAAAGTAGTTTCTATTCAGACAAAGAGGGGAAGCAGAGGTACACCTGTAACAGTGGTGGATAAGAGAGGTGAAGGACAGATCAGAAAAGCTTGAGAAGTATTCTCTCTTGTAATATATCAGTACCATTTAAATGCCGTGTCTGTTACGTATAAGAAGAAGGACTCTGTGTGATTCAGAAGAATCGTACAGAAAGTGTATTTCCGGCTAACAATTATGACAGTTCTATTTTAGGAATTCCAGTAAAGATGGTTTTATATTTTTACATCGGACTCTGGTTTCCCTGATTCAACATGTATTTTCAAGGTCCCCATACCATCAAACCACTTGTGGCCTGAATAGGGCTCGACAGGAAACCCCCAGATGGTTTACACACTCAGAGTCATACAAACTCTGTGCAGATGTTGGTTACATTGACTCCTGAGACACCATGGTAGACACTGGCACCTCATGTTTTACCAATAATAACTTAAAGGAAATATTTCACCGACTGTTTGCTATGTAATCTAACACCAGCACGATATAGGGACAAAGACTCTGATTCCAGCGATATATCACTTAATTTACTTTGTGCAGGAATTGTAAAATCACAGTTTTCTCTGCTGCAGATCTAGCAGAGCTCAAACTGTGTACAACCCCGTCCACATCACGGATTGGCAGCTTTCACCACTGTCTATTGAAAGTAAGCTGCTAATCTGTTGTGAGGTTGGGGTTGGACCAGGAGGCACTAGACATCTAGTCATCTAGTCATGATATCCTGCTGATAAAACACTGATTTCATTAAAACAGCAAAACACAGCCTAGTAAGTAACACATCGCTGGAATCAGATTTTCAGTCCCTACATCATGCCGTTCTCAGAATACATAGCAAAAACATGGTGACAAATTCCCTTTAACAGGTCATTCATTCTACTCACAAATGAGAACGTAAGAACAGCATATGCATAATACCACTCCTTGGTCTAAACAACCTGACCTAGTTTTTGCCTAATTCACCAGTTTTAAAGCTGTTTAGGCCAAACCCAGGTCAGGTGAAAACTTTTTTCTGGGTCCAGTGGTACTTCTCACTTATTCCTGGGATGGAGAGGAGGTATTGGAGTTCTTTAACCTGGTTGCATCCGGTAGAACACATTTAATACCTTTATATTTTCCATATAAAAAAGATTGTTATTTCTTATACCATGTTGAACAAATATCTATTAGACTTTAAAGGGAACCTGTCAGCAGGTTTTTGCAACCTCATCTGAGAGCACCATAATGTAGAGAAAGAGAAGCTGAATCCAGCGATGTATCACTTAAATTACTGGGTGAAGGAGTTCTGACACAATCAGAGCTTTTAGATATAGCAGGGCTCAGAAAGTTTTCTGTATGCATTGTATATTCACAGTAAGCTGTTTATCAGAGGAGCGGGCATGGTTGGACCACTTGGCACAAGGGAGCTACTTGGGGAAGTGATAATCTGCTGGTTATAAAACATTCATTGTAAAAACGATTGAGTCCAGATTGTCACCCTTACTTACGGATATTATTCACACAGACCAAGTGGGTTTCATGAGGAGGAGGGAAGCTGAGGACAATACTACCAATGTACTGACCCTTATATATAGAGCTAGAATTAAGTCCCAGCCTATTATGTTACTTTCTACAGACGCAGAAAGGCCATTAATAGAGTAAATTGGTCTTTTATGGATGAGACAGTCTATAGCCTAGGTGTAAAATCTGACATGTTACGATGGATCTCCGCACTATATACTAGGCCGACCTCCAGAGTGAAAGTAAATGGAGTTCTGTCACGGGACTTTGACATATGTACTGGTACACGCCGAGCATGCCCACATTTGCTTTTTATTTTTAGGCTGACTATGGAACCTTTTCTTTCAAGGGTTCGTGCTAACACTGACTTTATGTGCCCTAGCATCCACGGGGCATCTCATAAGATTGCGGCTTACACGGACGGTTTGCTTTTTTTCCATCAACAACCCAGCCATTTCTTTGTCGAGCCATTTATATAATGGTTTATTCAACTTTAAGATCAATTTCTCCAAGTCAGAAATCCTGAATGTTAATATCCCTTCATCTATGGTAGCCCCCTTATTTCAGCTTTAAAATATCTGGGGATCTTCCTGCCAAGAGACATACAGTAGATTTGAGGTATTAGCTTAATTTCCCTAAACTACTACAATCGGTGAGGGAGAGCTGCGCAAGATGGATGAGGAACGCCTTTACGTGGTTCAGGAGAAGTGTGATATTCAAAATGAACATTATACCCCAAATTCTGTATGTAATACAGGCCCTCCCTATTAAGTTTCCCTCGTTCTTCAGTTTAGCAAACATTTGGTCCAACAAACCTCCTTGTATTAGAAGAGCTATATTACATCGCTCCATATCTTCAGGGGGTATAGCATTGCCGGATCTCAGATCTTATTACAATGCCTCCCACCTGTCTAGGATACTGGATTGGTGTAGAAATGGTACCAGAAAAGCATAGGTTGGGATTGAGCAAAGCGTTACAAATATCCCTCTCATATCGGTCCCCTGTTTGGACTCATCTTTGGTTAAAGCGCTTAAAACACTTCTCACAATTGGGGATACTCTGGCATGATGTTCCCTTCCCGAAGTGCATGACCATATCATACCCAATACACTTATATGTTTCCCATTTTGGGTAATCCACTTTTCCCCCTGAGACTTGATGATAGAGTGTTCCGAGTCTGGATAAATAGGGGCCATTTTAGAATTTGTCTTTTTGAAGCAGGACACCTCTGGCCTTCAAAGGATCAGCTGTTTTGCATTTTTTCGCCATCCACACTGGATATCTAGAGAGTGGGTCAGCAGATGGATTTCTTCCAGTCGCTCCCTCCTAGAGCCTTCTATAATAATGAGAAAACGACTTTCGAGACAGCTTGCTCAAGTGCCGGACCTCTGAGGCTCACCTTGTCATTTTCATACTCTCTGCTGATTAACCCACCAGACCTCCCGGTGCACAGGTTTCAGACACATGGAAAGGAGCTTTAGGCTTCTCTCTATCGAAAGATCAATGGAGGTGAATTTTCTCCCTAATGCATAAAGTCAATTTTTTATTGTTTTCATGAGGCCAGTTATAAATTGTTGTCTCGATCGTATAGAGTCACAACTAGACTAAACTCTTATCCCTGAGGCCAGCCCCATGTGTTGGAGATGTGGCAATGAGGAAGGTGATCTACTATTACACATTTTTTGGTCATGTAAGCCACTCACTCCTCTTAGGGACAAAGTACAATCAGTGATACGACGGTTCACTGATCTTGTGACTGACCTGACTACAACTCTAATTGTGAGGGTTCAGGCGTGTATTCCCCTTCTCTGAAAAAATATACAGCTCCAACAATCACCCTTTTGCTCCCTTGAAATAAATGAGGTGATGTTGATGGAGGAGCTGACCGCTACAGCTAATAACTCTTATGGTCACATTTATAAATCTTGGTTTTACTAGCTCGATTTTAGATCCTCTGCCGAGTACCGGGCATATATCGAGGATCACTGAACATAGGACCCTTAGTCTGATCAACAGTCCCCCCACTCCCTTCTTTGTCCTTCCTCCCTGTGATTTCTCTACTGCGTTCTCTTTTTCTTCTCTATCAGCTTCTCTCTCGGTCTATTGTATAATTGTTAATAAGAATTTAGTTGATGTTAAGTCACATTCGTTATGACTACCTATGTGGACATTGTACTATGTTACTTGTCGTTATTTATGAATGTGGCACACTCTGTGCCTTACGTTCTTGTTGTTCTTATGCAATTTAATAAAGAAATAAAAAAAATACTGAACATGTGAACGTGGACTTAACGTGCCCCACAACAGATTGCACATCATGGTGAAGTAACATGCTCTAAAACTTGGTGAAAATGCATTGATCAATTTGGGCTAGTTAGTATTGAAGAGGGGTTGTCACAAAACCTTACAATAGTTCTGTTTCCATTAAACGATTCTGTAAAAAATGTTCATTGCATGGAACCAACAGCACACAGTCTGATAAGTGACAAATCACTGGAATCTGTGTCTCAGCCCCTATGCTGTATTTAGATTACAGAGCAAAAACCTACTGACAGACTCCCTTTAATGTATGTTCAAGAAAAAGCAATGGAGCACTTTAATATTTTGTAGGATGGGTGCCAGCAGACCAGACCATGATTAAAGCACTCTTCTTGCCAATAATAAAGAACATTGCAGCACTCCCAGAAAACCCAGCAAAAGTCTGTTCTGTAAGTGCTGCAGTGTTCATTATTTATTAGAAATGATGATATCAATGAAAACAAAGTTTATAATACATATATAGGCACTGGCGGACACAGACAGAAAAGGGCCCCTGTGCAAGAATAATAGATGGGACCCTGCTCCGGAGGTATAAACAGGCCCCCTTACCTCTTGATCCCCTCTACAGCTGCACAGTTTGCACCCATGATATGTCCACCCCTGCATATAGGCCTCATTCAGACCTCTGTGTTGTTTCACATATGCAAAAAATAGTACAAGTGTTATCAGTGTTTTGGATCTGATTTTCATCAGTGTTTGGTCAGTGTGTTGGTTTTACCATCAGTGTTTCATCAATAATTTTATTTTATGGATACATACAGTGGAGATTTTCCCACCTATAAAGAATGGAGAGGTCTGTAATTTTTTATCGCAGGTACGCTTCAACTGTGAGAGACAGAATCTAAAAATAAAACCAGAAAATCACATTTATGATTCTTACTTAATTAAATTGCATTTTATTGCATGAATTAAGTATTTAATCACTTATCAACCATCGACAATTCTGGCTCTCACAAACTTGTTAGTTTTTCTTTAAGAAGCCCTCCTACTCCGCACTCATTACCTGTATTAATTGCACCTGTTTGAACTCCTTACCTGTATAAAATACACCTGTCCACACACACAATCACACTCCAACCTCTCCACCATGGCCAAGACAAAAGAGCTGTCTAAGGACACCAGAGACAAAATTGTAGACCTGCACAAGGCTGGGATGGGTTACAGGACAATAGGCAAGCAGCTTGGTGAGAAGGCAACAATTATTGGCACAATTATTAGAAAATGGAAGAAACACAAGATGACTGTAAATCTTTCTCGGTCTGAGGCTCCATGCAAAATCTCACATTGTGGGGTAAGGAGGCTTCTGAGAAAGATCAGGAATCAGCCCGGAACTTCAAGGGAGGACTTGGTCAATGACCTGAAGAGAGCTGGGACCACAGTTAGTAACACACTACACCGTCATGGTTTAAAATCCTGCAGGGCACGCAAGGTCCCCCTGCTCACGCCAGCACATGTCCAGACCCATTTGAAGTTCATCAGTGACCATCTGGACGATCCAGAGGAGGCATGGGAGAAGGTCATGTGGTCAGATGAGACCAAAATTGAACTTTTTGGTATCAACTCCACTCACCGTGTTTGGAGATAGAAGAAGAATATGTACAACCCCAAGAACACCATCCCAACCGTGAAGCATGGTGGGGGAAACATCATGCTTTGGGGATGCTTTTCTGCAAGGGGACAGAACAACTGCGCCTTATTAAAGGGAGGATGGATGGGGTCATGTATCGTGAGATTTTGGCCAACAACCTCCTTCCCTCAGTAAATGCATTGAAGATGGGTCATGGCTGGGTCTTCCAGCATGACAATGACCTGAAACATTGAGCCAGGGCAACTAAGGAGTGACTCTGTAAGAAGCATTTTAAGGTCCTGGAGTGGTAGCCAGTCTCCAGACCTGAACCCAATAGAAAATCTTTGGAGGGAGTTGAAACTCAATGTTTCCCAGCGACAGTCCCGAAACCTGAAAGATCTGGAGATGATCTGTGTGAAGGAATGAGCCAAAATCCCTGCTGCAGTGTGCAAAGTTGGTCAAGTACAACAGGAAACGTCTGACCTCTGTAATTGAAAACAAAGGTTTTTGTACCAAATATTAAGTTCTGTTTTTAGATTGTATCAAATAATTATTTCATACAATAAAATGCTAATTAATTATGTAAAAATCATACAATGTGATTTTCTGGATTTTTTTTAGATTCTGTCTCACAGGTGAAGTGTACCTATGATAAAAATGACAGACCGCTCCATTCTTTGTAGGTGGGAAAACTTGCAAAATCGGCAGTGTATCAAATACTTATTTTCCCCACTGTACATGATGTGAATAATGTGTATATGTAGGTGAGGAGAGACAGTGCATGTGTGTCGACCCGCCACCACAATTGTGGGTTACCAGGGCAATGGGGTACTCAGAGCCGAGCCCATGGAAGTCTATGGGGTTTGTCACAGGTAGCTGTGGCTCGGTCTGTGGCCCGGGCGGTCTGGCGTTTGTTGGGGATATATTTACAGGGGATTGATTTATGTACAGTTCGTGACGCCACCTGTAGTATTCTGGTAATTTGTACCAGCGCTGCTGTAGATCTCTGAGGGGATGGTGAGGCAGCTAGATGTCGGGTCCCCTACAGGTGGGACTGGTCCCTCAAAGTCTATGGGATTTGTGAAGTCGAGTGCGGATAAAGAACACAGTCTCACACGGTCAGCGTCTTTCCATACCTTTACTTGTAAGATGTTCAAGCAGGTCCCAGGGAGGCTGATCCAAGGAGGATGTATTTCGAGATAGCAGCTGGGCAAGTTAGGGGCCTCCTTTACTTCCAATATGACGAGTCCAACTAGCATGAAGCGTAGTTCCCTCCAATAAATCTGGTTCTTCTACCACCATGCATGAAGCTATGGTGATGCTTCGGTCCCAGTAACCGGTTAACAGTGCAGGACTTCCAATCCTAAAGCACTCACAATATCTACCACTGTGCCTTTCGCCTTGCCCGTGCTGGTAGCATAAGCATCCCTCACTTCACAGATATATATATCAGTCAGTTCCTTCTTAGTTCCTTCCAGAGCTTGCTAGCAGAATACCAGTAATACTTTTAGGCAGGAGCACGTCTCTGAACCTCTACCGTCCTCTAGACAGGCGTCTGAATTATCTGCAGCTCACTCCTCTCTCCTGCACAGACTTCTCGCTGACTGACTGTCTCCTCAGACAAACTGAACTGACTGAAGACAGGACACTCTCTGACTGAACACTCCCTGCTGATGTCACAAGCTTATAAACCTGTGGGCGTGTCTAAGTGCATGTTGGAATGAATGTTCATTTAGCATTAAACTGCTATCTCTCCACACATCCTCCAGGGTACTGCGTGTGCCTTCACACACCAGGGCTACACATTCCCCCATGGTAAAAGACAGCACTCCCGGGCTGCGAAATACAAGAAGACAGAAAATTTTGTTTATGCATAACAACAAACATTAACTTCTTCCCATCCGGGAGGTACGAATATCTTGAACGTTGCATTAAACATAGAAAAATACACAAAGTATCAAATAGACATTTTTCATATTAACGGTACAACTACTTTCACTTTTATAAAAACTTATATACATCTTCTCAGCTGCGGTAAACCCTGTCTGGGTCCTACCGTTCTTCACATCTCTTTATTAATTTCTGTTACACTTTCCATCCCGGGGGCTGGAACAATGCGATGATCCCTAGATCTCATGACGAACAGATCATGTGCTGCGATCAGAGTCTGGGTCGCAACAGTCTTTGTATGAACCATCAGGGGCGCAACGGGTATCTCTTTCTCGTGAGACGCCGACTGCGTCTCAATTTGCGTTGCAGGGGGCGATTCAGCTGTAACCGCAGTTTGCGATGTAGATTGGGTCGCCGATTGCGATGCAGAGGTGTACGCAGGGGGCGATGCGGAATAGGACGCACAATGCTGGTGTGATGCAGAGCAGGAAGCAGGTGTGCGCAATGGCTCAATTGAGGACGCACTAACCTGCTGCTGTCGCTGCTCCATCTCTTCCCAGTCGCTCTCCATCATTGACGGCTGGGTCCCCGCCGGTGTCCCTACCAGGGATTGATCATCTGCTGCGGCCTCCTGGCCGGGCGGGCGTTCCGGAACTGGCGGTACCTCCTCAACCTCCTTTGCCTCCACCGCTCCATCGGTGGGATCAGGATCGGTACTTTTGGGGGCAGCCTCCGGTTTCTCTTCAGCCTTCCTCAGCAGGGAACTTGGGAATTCAGGAGACGGCATTATGCTTGTAGGAGAGAACACTGCGTCCCTCAGCAGCCGCTGTTTCAGGGCACGCCAGCGTCTCTCTATCTCCTTCATTCCTTTTCGGTGGAGACAGGACCTTCGTCGCAGGCGCTCTGATGTCAGAGCGTTCACTTCCTGTCGCAGGACCTGCCGATGAGTCAGAGCCGGGGGCGGAGCCAGGCAACAGCGCGCTTTTACAGGTACGCCCACCTTCTTCTCCAGCGCCTGAGGGCGCGAATATGGCGGCAAAATGGCGGATTTTAGCGCCAAAAATAGCAAACAGTCTTTTTCACTAAAACAATTCCATAGGCACACAGGGCTCGCAATGCTGCAAGTTTCGTATCCTGTTCGTGACGCCAAAGTTGTGTCGACCCGCCACCACAATTGTGGGTTACCAGGGCAATGGGGTACTCAGAGCCGAGCCCATGGAAGTCTATGGGGTTTGTCACAGGTAGCTGTGGCTCGGTCTGTGGCCCGGGCGGTCTGGCGTTTGTTGGGGATATATTTACAGGGGATTGATTTATGTACAGTTCGTGACGCCACCTGTAGTATTCTGGTAATTTGTACCAGCGCTGCTGTAGATCTCTGAGGGGATGGTGAGGCAGCTAGATGTCGGGTCCCCTACAGGTGGGACTGGTCCCTCAAAGTCTATGGGATTTGTGAAGTCGAGTGCGGATAAAGAACACAGTCTCACACGGTCAGCGTCTTTCCATACCTTTACTTGTAAGATGTTCAAGCAGGTCCCAGGGAGGCTGATCCAAGGAGGATGTATTTCGAGATAGCAGCTGGGCAAGTTAGGGGCCTCCTTTACTTCCAATATGACGAGTCCAACTAGCATGAAGCGTAGTTCCCTCCAATAAATCTGGTTCTTCTACCACCATGCATGAAGCTATGGTGATGCTTCGGTCCCAGTAACCGGTTAACAGTGCAGGACTTCCAATCCTAAAGCACTCACAATATCTACCACTGTGCCTTTCGCCTTGCCCGTGCTGGTAGCATAAGCATCCCTCACTTCACAGATATATATATCAGTCAGTTCCTTCTTAGTTCCTTCCAGAGCTTGCTAGCAGAATACCAGTAATACTTTTAGGCAGGAGCACGTCTCTGAACCTCTACCGTCCTCTAGACAGGCGTCTGAATTATCTGCAGCTCACTCCTCTCTCCTGCACAGACTTCTCGCTGACTGACTGTCTCCTCAGACAAACTGAACTGACTGAAGACAGGACACTCTCTGACTGAACACTCCCTGCTGATGTCACAAGCTTATAAACCTGTGGGCGTGTCTAAGTGCATGTTGGAATGAATGTTCATTTAGCATTAAACTGCTATCTCTCCACACATCCTCCAGGGTACTGCGTGTGCCTTCACACACCAGGGCTACACACATGATTAAACTGCACTTCTGGAATAACAGGACCATTATTTTGGGTCATCCTGTGTGCCATTTCAAGCATGCATGACGTTACACATATAGGACCAGAGCTGGTTGTCTGTTGCTCCAATCCTGATGAGTTACCACAGACTTAACGTCTCTGTGCTATAAGTACTATGAAAATGGTATCTCCTGAGTCCTGAGACATAACTGGGTAAGTGAAATCCCTCTGTGTTTCAGAGACCTCATTAAAATAGTTTGGCATGTCGCCTTGTGCGTTCATAGTATCAAATAATTCCTAAATGAACTCTAATAACCTAATGTCTAATACTTATGATGATAACGATGGATGTGAACCACTGGCTGCATCACCCAGTTCATCTGTCCTTGTGCATGTAGTGCTGTGGAATGTTATTTGGATGCATTACTCCATGAGAATGTGCTGCAGGGACACCACATAGTTGTTGCACATAATACTTATGACTGATTAGTGTGGAGCTGAGCTTTACAGGTTTTAACAGGGCGATGTTATTAAAGCACCACTCCAGCGGGTTTTTTTTGTTGCACAGCTGGAGTGGTGCTTTAAATGTAATTCCCCTGCCCCCGATCTCATATTCACCTGCTGCCGCCTTCATTGTTTTCCAGTGTCGGTCTCCAGCAAAAAGTGATCTGTCGGCAGCTCCAGTGTTTCATGGAGTGGCGCGGAGGTCACTTTTCAGTACAAGTCTATAAGGGCCTCGTTCTAGGACTTGCACTGAAAGCTTGTGACATAGATTCTGACTTCAGGCCAGTGAGAAGCTGCGCTCACAAGATGGTGCAGCACTACCAGAGCGGTGCCAAAAACAGTAAAGATGCCAGAGGTTAAGTATATGACCGGGGGCACAGGACTTACATTTAAAGCACCACTCCAGCGCTGAAAAAAATAAAAACCCTGGTGGAGTGGTGCTGTAAGGCAGTCCCTACCCTAATAAGGCACATCACAGGGGGACTCCCCACTTTCCACCCTCATTTAGCAGACTGGAGAATATATGCATTTCATGGATGGCCATGGCATTGCATAATACAACACCCCCTAAACTTCTAGAACTCGATATAAATAACGAAATGACATGATATTTGGTGGACAAATATTGGCCACGACCTTTATTAAAATGTAAAATGTAACATTAACATTAATATCAAATTATTCTTCGGTAAATAATCCATACATATCTAACCATAAATATAATCATAAAACATTTACACGCAGCTTAACCCCATACGCTCCAGCCCGTTCACCATCATAACCTCTGTCCATCCATTACCTGGATGGCTAACCCCAAGGCCGTGGCAAAAAATGTGACCTTAAGGGGCGGGGCAGCTCCTGATGGCCTGACACAGACCCTCGGCGTTGCCACCTTTTAACCCCGCACAGCCCTTATTTACAAGTATCCTACACCAATCACAAACTGTCACTTCTTCCTCAGTGATGGCTCATGACTGACTCACCCTTCTAGCCAACCACTATGCCCAGGGCAAGTAAGCCCAGGGCATGTAGACTGAAAAATCAGCGGGAAGAGTATTTTCCCGACAATTAACCCTTTCAGGAGAGAACAGGTTGGAACCCCTTTAAGGTGGGCACTAAATTACACTGGTATATAAACTGGACGAATATTATTTGAACATCGTCTCCTTTAATGTAAGTAATTTCTCAGTTACCTCATGTTTCTCACATCCATGTTTGGCACGGAACGGACTGTATGTTATTATCAGGCCCATATTGATGGTGGTTTTGGCATTTTTCTGACTGAAAACTCAATTTTTATAATTTTCTGCTTCGGTGTAACATAATATGTGTCTACAGGAAACATGTTGGCGGCAGCTGCAGTGTGTCAGCCACAGGGAAACTCTGAACCCAGCTCCCATAATTGTCTGTCTGTCCTTCCTATAGTAGAGTTCTTACAATGTGGAGCGATGACATCTTCAATATACATGTCCTGTGCCAGAGACAGTGACAGAATCCTGACTCCAGTACTTTCCTGACTTTAGCCAGTAGAGATTAATAGAGCTGTCAGGTATCAGCTCCCTTGTTTTCTATGGGGGCCAAATATAAAGCCATTCACGACATATGACATACATTTACGTCATATGCCGTGTCCCTGCCTTTGATGCGGGCTTGCATACCGAGCCCGCATCTTTCCCTTCACATGACAGCTGATTTAATCAGTCGTCATGT
>JARQOD010000002.1:105826738-105873002 GCA_033576555.1 Oophaga sylvatica
TAGGCCAAGACAGTGACAGATGGTGCGAATTAACAATGATGTACAGTACCTTGACCTTGGATTTCACCTCTAATCTCTTTGGAAATTCTGGGCTCCGTGCATGTGTAGTAACAGGGATATCAAGCTTTACATTTTGCATGTTTGTCTAAAATTTTCTTTCTAATCTCCTGAGACAACTCCCTGCTTTGCTTTCTTTGACCCACGTTCAGTGAGGTACAAACCAAACAGCACAGTGACTACTTTTCACTCTTTACATGGGCAGACTGACTGATTACAAGTTTGTAGACATTTGTGATGTTAATTACAGGGCACACCTTAGTTTCACATGTCCCTATGGTCAAATTATTTTCAGTCTTTTCTAACAGTACCATCGTTTTTGTCCATGCCATTTTAATTAGGTTTTATATTTTTCTGCTGAACCACAATTTCAAAACAAAGTCTGATTTTTATTAGTTGATATTCAGTAAAGTTAAACTGAAAATTACTTTTACCAGTTTCAAGCTATTTCAGTAACCATTATGGGTTTTCATTACTTTTATATAAGGGTACCAACAATTTTGACCACGTTTGTATAACACTAACAGAGTAGTAACAAAAATAATCCAACTCAGTTTTTGTCAGTTATACTAGTGAATGTCAATGTTATAATTAAAATAGCCAACAAATTAAAGGAGTTGTCTACAGTCATGGCCAAAAGTTTTGAGAATGACACAAATATTATATTTTCACATGATCTGCTGCCCTCTGGTTTTTATGTGTGTTTGACAGATGTTTTTATCACAGACAGAAATATATAATTGCAAACATATGAGTAACAAAAGCTTATATTGACAGTTAGAATGAGTTAATGCAGCAAGTCAATATTTGCAGTGTTGACCCTTCTTCTTCAGGACCTCTGCAATTCTCCCTGGCATGCTCTCAATCAACTTCTGGACCAAATCCTGACTGATAGCAGTCCATTCTTGCACGATCAATGCTTTCATTTTGTCAGAATTTTTAGGTTTTTGTTTGTCCACCCGTCTCTTGATGATTGACCACAAGTTCTCAATGGGATTAAGATCTGGGGAGTTTCCAGGCCATGGACCCAAAATCTCTATGTTTTGGTCCCTGAGCCATTTAGTTATCACCTTTGCTTTATGGCAAGGTGCTCCATCATGCTGGAAAAGGCATTGTTGATCGCCAAACTGCTCTTGGAGGTTTGGGAGAAGTTGCTCTTGGAGGACATTCTGGTACCATTCTTTATTCATGGCTGTGTTTTTAGGCAAGACTGTGAGAGAGCCGATTCCCTTGGCTGAGAAGCAACCCCACACATGAATGGTTTCAGGATGCTTAACAGTTGGCATGAGACAAGACTGGTGGTAGCGCTCACCTTGTCTTCTCCGAATGAGGCGTTTTCCTGATGTCCCAAACAATCGAAAAGGGGATTCATCAGAGAAAATAACTTTACCCCAGTCCTCAGCAGTCCACTGCCTGTACCTTTTGCAGAATATCAGTCTGTCCATGATGTTTTTTTCTGAAGAGAAGTGGCTTCTTTGCTGCCCTCCTTGATACCAGGCCTTGCTCCAAGAGTCTCCGCCTCACAGTGCATGCAGATGCACTCACACCTGCCTGCTGCCATTCCTGAGCAAGCTCTGCACTGCTGGTAGCCCGATCCCGCAGCTGAAACACTTTTAAGAGACGGTCCTGGCGCTTGCTGGTCTTTCTTGGGCGCCCTGGAGCCTTTTTGGCAACAATGGAACCTCTCTCCTTGAAGTTCTTGATGATGCGATAGATTGTTGACTCAGGTGCAATCTTTCTAGCTGCGATACTCTTCCCTGTTAGGCCATTTTTGTGCATTGCAATGATGACTGCACGTGTTTCTTTAGAGATAACCATGGTTAACAGAAGAGAAACAATGATGCCAAGCACCAGCCTCCTTTTAAAGTGTCCAGTGGTGTCATTCTTACTTAATCATGACAGATTGATCTCCAGCCATGTCTTCATCAACACCCACACCTGTGTTAATGGAGCAATCACTGAAAAAAGATTAGCTGGTCCTTTTAAGGCTGGGCTGCAATGATGTTGAAATGTGTTTTGGGGGATAAAGTTCATTTTCTTGCCAAATATTGACTTTGCAAGTAATTGCTGTTAAGCTGATCACTCTTTATAACATTCTGGAGTATATGCAAATTGCCATTAGAAAAAGTGAAGCAGTAGACTTTGTAAAAATTAATATTTGTGTCATTCTCAAAACTTTTGGCCATGACTGTACTACTAGGACAACCACTTCTTAATCAAAATGTTTGACCCCCATAAAATAATAAAGCTTACACTCAGCTCCCATGCCGATGCCGTTCCCGAGGTGTCAGCTCTCGCGGTCCCAGGACTACTGTGTGGTTGTTGTGACATATGATGCCGTCGCCCAATCAGTGCCAACGTCACTGTCCCCACCTTCGGACAAATCTAGCATGAAGAGAAAGCCAGAGCTGCCGCTAATCTCTGACTTCCTTTTCATGCTCAATTCGATAGGAGGCGGGGACAGTGATTCCGGCATTGATTGAATGCCGGCATGACGTGTCGCAATAACAGCACGGGAGCCCTGGGAGAGCAAGTGCTGACATTGTGGGAACGTCAAGCTTTATCATTGTATGGGGGCCAAGGGAGGAGTATGACAAGGAATTGTCCAAGTAGTGGACAACTTCTTTAAGTTTCTTGGCAGTTCTGATTGGCAGAGAGGGTTTATGAACACAAATTTACATATGCTTATACACTGGTTCGGACTGGCCCACAAGGCAACTGGTGAATCCCCCGATGGACCCCCAACAAAACTAGATGAGCAATGCTTGGCACGGTACACTTGATGCACTATAACAAGACAAGGCAGTTTCTCATCAGTTTATTAACAAACTGTCCATTTTATTATGTAGAAGCTTAGGATGAGATGATCCTTCAAACAGTGGCGCACCATCTCCCCCCACATCGTACCTTCAACTGTTTCAGCATCCTGGATGCCGATCCAATTGAAAGCAATCATGGGAGAGGAAGCCATCAGCTAACGCTGCCCCTACCATCAGTCTCCCTCTGCATCTAAGCTCTGTGATGTCTCAGCGCAGAGGGCACGATGACGTCACTACAGCGCGCCCTCTGTGCTGAGCAGTGCAGAGGCTCAGAAGACGCTGTGGAGACTGGAGCAGTGGGGGAGTGGGGAGAGGTGAGAATTTGATTATTTTCTCTCAATGGATCATTATATCGGACCCATCATACTGTATGCAAAAATAGGGGTCCATTATACTGTATGGAGTAATATATAGGGCCCATTATACTGCATGGTGCAATATAGGAGACTATTATACTGTATAGAGCAATATAGGGGATTCATTATACTGTATGAAGAAAAATAGGGTGCCCATTGTACTGTATGAAGCAATATAGGGAGCCCATTATACTGTACGGGTCAATACATGGGGCCCATTATACGGAATGGAGTAATAAATGAGCCCATTACACTGTATGGAGCAATATAGAGGGCCCATTGTACAGTATGGAGCACTATATGGAGCACATTATTGTCACGCTGTATAGCAGATATATATATATGTGATGTCAGTAATCTATATCAAAAGGGCAATATACTATATAACATGCGCATAGATATATGATAACATAGAATTACCTGACAGAATGTCCAGTGGGTCAATACGGAATCCGTAATACGCTGTCTCCGGCTAGAGGGTGACCGGGGTCTATGCTGACCCTAAACTGGGGTCCTAACTAATCTCTCTACCTGGAGGTACTGTTAAAGGTACAGAGGTCCAGGCCACCAGCGTAAACCCTGTCTCCTATCAATCCCTGCCAACTGTAATCTAGTCCTAAGAAGGACCCTGATTACCACCAAAGGGAATGAACAGGTAACGGTTAATGAACAGAAAGACATACAAGAAAGACAAGAAATAAAGTAAATAAAGTCTTACATACAACACTCACACACAGTAGGAACACCTAAGGTCTCAGAGATAAATTATAAGCTGTAAGAGTAAAAACAACTAAGGAGCTCTTAGCTTAAATATTCTCAGAACCGATCCAGTCTGCTAGACTACATGAATGCTTTCACCGGCATCTAACAAGCAGACTGGCAGGTATATGAAGGAATCTAATTAGAACATAATCAAAAGCAGCCGGGCGAGGCTGGACCTAGTCTTAGCAAAGAGCTAGGTAAAATTAACTCCCTCATTACCAAACACAAAGAAACAGCAACTCAGCTGTGAGAAGTCAGAGTGTGTAATCGCGACGATCCTCGTGGCGATACACCCATGACAATTATACTGTATGGAGCACTATATGGAGCCCATTATACTGTATGGAGCACTATATGGAGCCCATTATACTGTATGGAGCACTATATGGATCCCATTATACTGTTGGAGCAATATAGGGAGCCCATTATACTGTATGGAGCAATATAGGGGGCCCATTATACTGTATGGAGCATTATATGGGGCCCTTTATACTGTTGGAGCAATATAGGGAGCCTATTATACTGTATTGCACAATATAGGGGGCGGCCCATTATACTGTATGGAGGAATATAGGAGCCCCATTTTACTGTATGGAGCAATATAGGAGGCCCATTATACTATATAGAGCACTATGTGAGGCCCATTATATTGAATGGAGCATTTAAGGGGCCATTATACTGTATGGAGCAATATATGGTGCCCACTATACTGAATGGAGCACTATATGGGGCCCATTACACTGTATGAAGCGCTACATGGGGCCCAGAATACTGTATGGAGCACTATGTGGTGCACATAGTACTGTATGGAGGACTATGTGGTGCCCATAATACTGTATGGAAGACTATGTGGTGCCCATAATACTGTATGGAAGACTATGTGGTGCCCATAATAGTGTATGGAGGACTATGTGGTACCTATAATACTGTATGGAGGACTATGCGTTGCCCATAATATTATATAGAAGACTATGTGGTGCCCATAATACTGTATGGTGGACTATGTGGAACCTATAATACTGTATGGAAAACTATGTGGTGCACATAGTACTGTATGAAGGACTATGTGGTGCCTATATTACTGTATGAAGAATTAGGTGGTACCTATAATACTGTATGGAGGGCTATGTGCTGCCGATAATATTGAATGGAGGACTATGTGGTGCCCATAATATTGTATGGAGGACCATGTGGTGTCCATAACACTGTATGGAGGACTATGTAATGCCAATAATATTGTATGGAGGAGTATGTGGTGCTACATCACAAGCTCTCAATGCAAGAAATGCAAGTGTATGAGAGCCAGAACGAGGATCTCATAGACTTACATTGATCAGCGACCTCTGGTTCGCACCATGAAAACTGAAGCAGCTGGCAAATCACAAACTGCAGGAGACGGACCGCAGCGGTGGCAAAAAACACATGAAAACACCGTAAGGTGAGTATCAGGCAGGGGGCAGGGGTCTTGGATTTTCAGCACCACTCCAGCGGTGAAATAAAAACAAATGCTGGAGTGGTGCTTCCAATAAAAGAGGACCTGTTGGGTCTATGGACATATCTGTTTTAGTAAATACTTGTTTTCCCCATAAAATGGCAGTTCTGGAGAATCTTTTGTCATTCATCTGTTTCTCCTCCTGGAAATGTATGACTAAACTGACAATTGGTTATTCCCTTTGTTTAAACCGTCTGCACCGATTGGAGAATTTCAGACTGTGAAGCACAACACAGAATTTTAAGAAAATATTACTCCAGAATTATTATTTCATGGGCAATATAATTATTTAATAAAACATAACTCTTCACACACATAATCCAAGAACAAAATTCCATTTATCAAAGAGAACCCATCGTCTGATTCATGCCACCCGAACTACGGGCAGCACAAAACTGGCACTGGCTTTATTTATATCATACTTTGAAAATCTAGCCAGGGATTATGCATCTCGGATGACTAGTGCTGCACAATCACTTAAAGGGCTCCAGCAGACGTCCATGAAACTTGGCACTAGCGCTGACCACAATGTATGGACTGTCCACGGGTCCAGAATGCGATCGCCTTATAGGCATACACTATATGGGGCTGTCGAGTTGTGTTGGGAGACTCACAGACCGTGTGTGCACTGTGGTCCTTGCTCGGGCAGGGTCTCATGGAGCCCCAACAGTGATTGCAATGATAAACCTAACCCTGCTTTATCTATTAGTTTCTGCAATGTGACTATTTATGTATGGATCAGTTTATGCATTGCAAAGAAAAAGAACAAAGCCATGCTGGGAGTAATTGATTTATTAAGTGCCCCCTGTATGCAGAGCTTACATGAGAACCTCGCCGGTGTAACCTCATCTCTCAGGGACAGTCTGCCCCTCCTGACTGTTTTAAGCGCTTCTCGGCTTTCATATTATCTGTCACTTAATGTTTTCTTACTAATAATCAATTAACATTGATCCACTCCTGTGAGTGCTCAGCATTTCTGCCTTTGGACATATAAATACACATAAATTATTATCTCTACAGAGACCAAAACTCAAAAGATCTGCACATCACAAGCCTACTACTATCATAAATACCGTCATCAAGAAAGGCACACCGTCAGCATTGTGTATAAACACACATGTACATCTGCCCAGCATGCTGAGCGCAATAAATCACCATAAAATAACATATTATATTGACTTATCAACCTTAAGATCCTTGCACGTGGCATGGTATGGCAGCACCAAGAGTACCTATGTGCCATATTACGGCCCTATAGGCACTATGTGCCTCTACATGGTGCAAAGTGAGGCACTGCTTCTAGGGGAAAAACCTGCCTCTAATACCATTGCCAGGTAGGACACCTAAATATATGTGAACCCATAAAACAACTTAGCATTGTG
This sequence comes from Oophaga sylvatica, assembly GCA_033576555.1. Classification (NCBI taxonomy): domain Eukaryota; kingdom Metazoa; phylum Chordata; class Amphibia; order Anura; family Dendrobatidae; genus Oophaga; species Oophaga sylvatica. The sequence goes on from JARQOD010000002.1 coordinate 105,833,607, forward strand.
GAAAAAAAAATGATTTTATTAATTCATATTAAGTTGTAAGTGCCTAGTGGGTGGTCCCAAGCCAGCTAAGTGCTTTAAACTCCTCCCACTTGGTGCTGATTGACAGCATCAGTCCAGTGCAAACTAAGTGTTCCCTGAGATCCAAATCAACACTGAGGGGTAATTGAGGAAGGGTCTTGTAATGACAGCCAAAAATTTTGCCTGGCTTGGGACTGCCCACTGGTCACTTACGCCACGGGTGTAACTACAATAGGCGCAGGGGAACGGGCCCCAGAGCCTAGGGGGTCTAAAAAATCCATTTGTCCTATATAAAGAGTCCAGTGCTATTAAAAATTTTTGGGGCCCAGGAGCTTCACCTATTGTATATGGATTGCAACTTTTACCCAATGCTAAGGTTATTAGTGCCTAGAAAGGTATGATGTCATGTGTTACGGGTTTGTCTGCCTCAGTATAGTGTAAGGAAGCTGCTGTGGTTATGTGACTTTATGGCTATGAATGAATTGTGCTGTCGATGTATCTTCCATGCATCAGTGGCTATGAGAACTTTTCTGTGATCCGGCACCGGCACATCCAGTTGTGTTCCATAGAAACCTTTCATGTTACATAAGTCATGGACACTATTGCCAGAATCTGACACGGTTCCCTTACAAATTATCATTTGGTGTATAGATAGCCTTATGAAACCATGCCTAATTAGAAGTGCCATACAAAATGGTACCTAAAAACCATTGCCATACATTGGCTGAATATATGTGCAGTGCCACACACTATAAATACTGCCATACAGTGCTTACATAATGCTATACAATAATATTAAAGGGAACCTGTCACCAGAAAAAACGCTATTAGGGTATGTGCACACGTTGCGGATTCGTGTGCGGATTTTTCCGCGCGGAATCTGCAAAATCCCCAGGTAAAATGACCTGCAATTTACCTGCGGATTCATTGCGGATTTTCTGCGGTTTTTGTGCGGATTTGCCCTGCGTTTTTACACCTGCGGATTCCTATAATGGAATAGGTGTAAAAACGCTGCGGAATCCGCACAAAGAATTGACTAGCTGCGGAAAATAAACCGCTGTGTTTCCGCGCAGAATTTTCCGCAGCATGTGCAAAAGGTTTTTTGTTTTCCATAGGATAATATGGTACTGTACATCCCTTGGAAAACTGCTGCGGATCTGCAGGGCCAAATCCGCTGCGGCAACGTGTGCACATATCCTTACCATGCAGATATGGGGATAATCTGCAGGTTAATAGCGTTACCTGCCTGGTGCCTGCACTTAGTTGAACGCTGCTGGCAGAAAATTAACTTTTTCCTCCCGGCAGCATTCGGTGTTCAGGCACGGGTTCAGTCACCGCTCTGATGCAGAGCCAGTGTCAGTCAGGGCCGGGGGCACGGTTTCAGCTGCTGCTCTGTATAGCGCGGTGACTAAGCCCGCACCGGCGCCACTCCTCTAACTGAACGAGTTATAAAATTAATTTTCTCCCTGCAGCATTCGGCTAAGTGCGGGCTCCAGGCAAGTTTATAACACATTTTTATGGTGCAAGGTTCCCTTTAAGGTTCATGGTGCTCAGAAGCCTAGTAGTAAGGTAATCTGTGGTAACAGAAGCAGATGCACTCACCCTTAAAGGGAAACTGTCATGTTGTATATGGTCTCCGATCTGCAGGCAGGATTTTATAGAGCAGGAGGAGCTGATCATTTTGTGGGAAAAGTTTAAGTGCAAATTTTATTTTATTCATAGAAATCTCTGATATTTGTATGCATGTAAGTTAAGTGGGTGGTCCTGCTAGTGACTGACAGTCTTCCCTGTGTGACTGTGCATGCAGAGGTAGCATTCAGTCACTAAATAGAACCTCCCACTGGACTCCTACCCATAGAAACATCAGGGATTTCAATGAATAACATACAAGTTCCTCTGAATCTTAATCCACAAACCTGTACTGTATATCATTCTGCACTCAGCTTCTTCTCTACACCATGGTGTCCACAGATTGGCCACCACGCAACACAATGTGGCCACCGAACTGGAGTCTTTTAGCCTCATTCTTGCTTTCTCTGATAAGTCTCTATAACATATGCACCATTCTACGCCTGTGGCTGCAAAATATTACATTTGCACAGTTTCAGATGTAACTATGAATATGTAACGTGGCGCAGGGCAGTAGCCATGGGCGAGGTACTTGTCTTCCATGCCCCAACATGATACACGAAGAAGGGGGTCCTGGAGTCCTGACTGGTGTATGGACTTTGTCTACGAGGGTACTACGGCATTGCTGGTGGCACGATGCTGCATGATGCTGATGACTACGTCTGGCCAGGACCAGATGGTGTAAAGTTCAATGAGGGAGGCCACCAGCCAACAATAAATAGTTTTTTACTGAACAGTAACTTGGTGGGAATAATGTACATATTGAGTGCATAACTTCATGAACGTTTCTTTTACAACATGGAGCAACTTCACACATGGTCTATCTATTTCTTCCATGCTTACTTGCTTCTGCCCCCAAGTTGCTCTGTGTTCACCACAACCCAGCACAGTTCCATAGTCCAGTAAGTGAAGAACGATGAAAAGTGGGTGGTGAAAATCCACAGGGCGCCACACACTGAGTCACGAACCACCCAGGTCAGATAAGAGAAGTCGATTTATCCAACACACAGTGCATATCAAGGACGATTTGTCCCCTTCATAATTGTAATCACCTGATGAAGGGGGCGGATCATCCCTGAAACGCGTTGTGTGTTGAATCTCTTATCTGACCTGGGTGATTCCTGACTTGTGGTGCCCTATAGATTTCTATTGCCCACCTGTCATTGTTCTTCACTGTATCACGGCGACAGAGCAGGATGCCAGGAGCAGATGGAAGGTGCTGCTGCACTTCATGACCGCCCTCATTCGCTCTCATTAGCATCAGCATTGTGCCTGGTATCCACAACTACCAGAGGTGAGTTGAACACCTCTTCCCCAAAGCATATGTGTTGTAACATTCTTCACATCTAACGCCCTCTCTTTTTGTTTATTTTCACAGTCCAGTAAGTCAAAGTCCTGTACTCAACCTGCGGTTCCTCATATGCCTTACCATTAGGGGAACTATTTTGCCATTATGGCTGATACGTAACCTCTTTGGAACTACCGTCCGGGGCACTCTCTTCATCTCATGTTCCCTGTTCCATTCTGGCCCGTTAGCAGTACTGCCCAGAGTTCACCAGACAGATTGGTAGTGTCCTGTCCTGGACCTGTCGCTGATGCATCACTCTGTCCTCTCACTTTTCCTTTCTCTACTCCAGATTTCACTATACACTACCTCGGTCACCACTCACATCAGGGACACCCACATCATGCGGCACTGCTGACTAGTATGACCTTAGGTCTACTTCTATTGCATACTGAACCCTATCTGTCTTCCTGATAGGAAACTGTCTCTGTTCGTTCACCTTTGCCTCTCCCACTCTGGCCTAGTCCCAATTGTTAACTTTAACTGTCCCTACTATCAGGCAAAATACCATCTATCCCTAATAACGCATGTCAAAATACAGATTACACAATACAGCAATATGCTTGTCTTCAAGGGGGAATGTGGAAAGTATGTACATCTACTTACATTTCCCCCTTCTTTATCGATTGCCGTCTTTGGCCAATCGAAACCTGGGAGACACCAAGCATCTCACCACACACAACATATTAAACAATATGGAGTCCTCTTTTTAGGGTAGCACTGACCTAGTTCTACTTGGTTAGGACCCAGGAACCTCAACCATCCAGGTCCTTTTAACACAACATCACTCCTTCGGGTTGATCTGGCCCTTCTTGGCAAGGGTCCTGGAACAAAAACCACAAAGTCCATCCTTTTGAAGGTAGCCTGAACAATTAGGACACACAGTCCATTAATTCACTGCTGTCCACAAGACAGGAACACAGTCCATTAGGGGCAACGTCCATCCTGGTTTGGGCTAAGTCCTTAACTAAGGTTGTAGGACCTTTCAGAGGCTGCAGTGCCTCTCAATCCAGCAAGGGGAATGTGCAACGAGCGCAGCAAAACTAAGGGGAAGGCAACAAGTTCAGCTTGTGGCTAGTGGAGGAGTCTCAGATATGTGGATTATAGATTCACTGGATCGTAGTTCTCAGAAACCTTAAACTTTTCTGAACATGGAGTGCAACTAGCACAACTCGAGCTCTTCCAGCTTCTGACTCCCCGACCTCAAGCTCCAGCCCCACTTCTGGTCTTCTGGTAAAGTGCCCAGTGAGCCTTATCTCCTCCAATGATTTCAGACCTTGTACTCCTCAGGCTACACTGCCATCACAGACGGAGGCCAACTCCATCGATGATGCTGTTTGTCCACGTGACACCAGTGGTCCACCACCTAGACAATCGATCACCCCTTTCATGATGGTCTCCTCCAGCTCCTGTTCCACCATCTTCATCAGCTGCTGCAGCTGGACTAGTCCGATTCCTTAGCTCGTCATCATAACTTCCCACGTTATCACTGCACAATACTGTTCACTTGACTCACCACCAACAAATGGCGCAGGCCTTTTTGACGCTCAGTGTCCCACGTCATTGCCCCGCCATTCACTGGGTAGGGTCTCCGTGAGCTGACCATTCCACATTTCTTTGTCACCTCTGCCTGTTTTCCTTCAACATGTGTCATTGGTCGGGCCTTCTCCTTCCACTTCGCCCTACTGGGGTGGACATCTCATACTGCAGGCTGGCATTTCCAGATAAGACACTCCACTTGGCAGGCAAAACCTCTGGAGGGCTGGACGATTCTTCGCAGTCTTTCGTGTCTTCTATACCTGTAAGGTGCTCGAGCGAGGTACTCATGAAAGAGCTGCTGCTCCTGCACACTCCGGCACCCTACAGAAAAATTTTGTCCTAGTCCCAGTGTGATGTCAGGTGTGGGGTGCATCACACTCACTTCTGAGCCATAGGCCTCCACTGGCTCTGGGCTTCCATCTTCCGGACCGTTGAACACAATCCAGGCGACATCAAGTGCTTTTCAACAGTCAAACATTTACTTAATAGTTCATGGTTATTACAGTGCATGTGGGATAGGGCACAACAGGTTACAGTCTTTCCCTCAGGTACCGGTATGTGGCCCAGCTGCGCTTGGTACACATGTTCCCAGGAGTATGTACAGAAAAGGTAATTGCAAAATCTGATATTCATTCACACTCACACTTCCCTAGATTACCACTAGAGGGAACCTTAGACTATTTAAGGGTGTGAGATAGGTAGCAGAGGAGTCAGTCGTTTGGAGCCAGTGTGTGTGCTAGTGAGTCATACTAGCCAGAGAGAGATAAGTTCATTCCAGATAGACGAAGGAGAGAGATTGCAAGCTGATATCTCAGGACATCTAGATTGTGAGTTCCCTAACGAATGTGGAAAGACACTCTCGGAGCGAGCACGAGGTCAGTTGACGGAAGGTCCTGATAGCCGCTCTGGACAGAGTTTAAGAAGGAAAAGAAGGAAGGGGACTGCAGTTGTCTGAACATCGAGTTAACTGAGAATCAGTCAGCGAGCTTTGGAAAGAAGGAAGAAAGCTAATGACAAAACCTACTGCTGCCTTGTGCTTATGTTAAGGATGAGAGTAGAGCGACGGGCAAGTGGTGACCCTAGGAAGGAGTGACTTCGGTGACAGATCACCTACATTCGACTAAACCGGACACCGGGTCTGAAGTATTGCTAGAACCTTTAAGGCTAGTGAGAGAAACACCGGAATCCCTGCTGGACTTCAAGTCACAGAGGGTAGCCCTAAGTGCCGATACGTAACTGGGGTCAGGCAGAACAGGAGTCGGGTCTGCAGCCATATGTACTTAGTTCTTGCCACAAGAACACTTCCACCACAATGTTGGCCGGGCGTAGCTGTGCTATTTGGAGTTAAACATGACTTCACGCAGGTTAGGACTCCCACACTTAAAAGGGACAGGAGGCCTTAAATCTACTCAGCGATTACCTGGATGTACATACTCCACCCTGAGCAGCTTCCCGGGACATACCTGCAACCTTCATCAGTAAAGGTATGGAAAGAGAACAACTTGTGTGTGACTGACTTATTATCTGCACCACCATAGACTTTGAGGGAACAGTCCCACCTGTGGGGGACTTAACATCTAGCTGCCTAGTAACATCCCCTCAGAAGAATCACCCTGCAGCGCTGGTCATATTGATCAGAAACCACAGGTGGCGTCACGAACAAGTATTACAATCCCCTGTAAATATCCCCCTTTGAATGAGCGCCCAGGGCCACGGACCGAGCTGTGCTACTTGTGACATTCCCATAGACTTCAACGGGCTCGGTGCCGAGTACCCCATAACCCTGGTGTTGTGCGACTCACCGGCATCCCTTTTCCTTCTGTTTTCACTAACTCCAGTGATTCCTTTACACCAAGGGCAGTGCACCCAGATTTCATTACGTTCCGCTTTAGACAGTCCGTGTCCATCTTTCCCTGCAGTCCTGCAGGAGTGATGTGTCCGATGGCCTTGATGCCAGTCTCAAGGTTTTGGACCCAACCGACAGATCCGCACGAAAGAGTTATATGGCAAAACACTGCCCCGAGTGATATGTCCATGTTGTCCCTAGCAGCCCACCGCACTTGACCTCAACAGTGAACTTGCTTATCTTTTCATCTACTACTCACTTCAAACAGGAAGTGCTTTCCCTTTATCATTAACTATTGTTTTATCTATTTTCTATCCTTACAGTATATTACTAATAACCTTTCCCCTTTTATCTGTAAAACACTTATTCCTATACACTAGAATGAGGTTCCTGCATTAACTCCTCTATTCTACCCATTGTTATATCACAGTACATAAAAATTATATACATACACATTGAATGCAAAAAATGCATAACACTAACATAACAGGATGGCAGTTGTCTTCAGAGCAGGAACGGGGCAAGACAGTCCACATCGTCACATGCCCACGATGGGCAGGGTCTTTTTGTGGTACTGCGCCACTAACAGGCGTTTTAAAGTTTGTACTCTACTCCATCTTAGACCGCATAATGGTCGCCATCCTCCAGGTAACTCAAGTCTTCCCTGCATCCCTTCGTTCTTCCTGGAGCAAGACTCGATCCTGCCGACTACGTCAAGTGTAACGTGGTGTGGGGAGGCAGCCTTGGGCAAGGTACTCTTCTTCCATGCCCCAACACTCTACATGAAGATAGGGGTCCTGGCTGGGTGCCTGGGCTTTCTCTACGAGGGGCGCTACGCTCTTGCAGGTCGCTTGATACCAGTGACTTTGGCTGGCCAAGACCAGATGGTGTAAAGTTCAATGAGGGAGGCCACAGCTAACAATAAACAGTTTTTTACTGAACAGTAACTTGGCGGAAACTATATACAATGCTTATTGAGTGCATAACTTCATGTAAGTTTCCTTTACAATATGGAGCATCTTCACACATGGTCTATCTACTTCTTCCAGGCGTACTTGCTTCTGCCCCAAATTGTTGTGTGTTCACCACAACACAAGCCTTACTCTACTACGGATCTCGCTATCCGCTACCTTGGTCTCCACTCATGTGAGGGACACCCATGTCACGCAGCTCTGCTGACTAGTTAGACCTTGGGTCTGTTTCTATTGCACACTGGGCCCTATCTTTCTTCATGACATATCTTTCTTCCTGACAGGAAACTGTCTCTGTCCCTTCACCTTAGCCTCTCCCATTCTGAGCCAGTCCCAACCGTTAACCCTAACTGTCCTTACTATCAGACAAACCACCATTTATCAGGAATAATTTGTGTCACAATACACAATGCAACAATACTCTTGTCTTCAAATGGCAACATGGGTAGCATGTCCATCTCCTTACAAATACAGGAAGGTATAGAAATGTGAGTATATTAATAGATAAGCCGAATGTACAACTCCTGGGATACCACACCCCCTGTTCTAGACTGAGCCTCTACTGCCCCTTCCTGCCTCAATGCGGAATAACAGCCTGAACTAAAAATAAATGCAAGATGTACAGCTAGAAATTCAGGGCATTTATTAAACAGTTAATAACTCGATAACTGAGAAGTTTTACTTTTTAACCCTGTAACGTCTCTTGTGTGGATTATGTTGCTATAACAGACTAAAACCAGTAACATCTGAGCGCTGCTTTGTAACTATTTCCCCATCATCTGTCTTTCTGTCTTCATTTACATTGATGCGTGCACAAAACACTCATTTTGGAAGACTTCTGCGTAGAATATCTGTGAAATTGTCATGCATCCTTCTGCCATCCACCCCCAGCCCATCTGTTCTTTTTAAGGCTGCTGTCCTTCCATTTTGGTGCATCTCTCCAAAGCTTGAGTCCATTTTGTTGTATCTCTCTATGTACCTGGCTCTGATGACTATCTGGATCGTGGATATATACTCCATTAGTCGTCTAGATGTAACGCTTTAGTCTGTAGATTATCCCGCATATATTTATTGGATCATTAAGCTTCTTCTCTTTTTTGTCCACTCATATCTTAATCGCTGCCAATATCAGATGTGTGTACACGATGAGCCTGGCATTGTGCGCCCATGTCAGTGAATATGAGGCTGCACAATCCGTCTGTTCCTACAGCAGACATACACAGTCATCATTGGGGAAAAGGCCTATTTGCAAAACCTCAGAGAAAACGCACAATGCACTTGGATTCTGCATGTGAAGACATAATACATATATGAAATTAGATGAAAAACAGCCAAATCTGCATCCAAGCAGCCTTTAAATGGTACATATTGCCTATAATTGAGGGCATGATGACAGGAGCAGGCGGACACATGGATGCACATTAGACCTACACAAGATACGCTATTGCATTTTGCAAGATGCATCGTTAGATCATTAAGTGTTACCTTAATCACAGCAATCTACAGCGATGTCTTCCTGGTCTTCTCCTCGCCTTACACAATAGTGCAGGAGTCTACGGTCCCCAGGGCCTCCTGTCACAGCTTCTGCATAGTCCCCATCTGGCTAATTGTAGTCTCTGGGAGATAGGGGACTTGAGTAAAGTAAAAGGGGGATGGGGATGATGAGCCCAGAGACCCTTTAATTCTCCCCCTTGAAAAGACTGACAGAGCCCAATGGTGCACTGCTCTGATGCTTTGGGGGTGGGTGAGTGTAGGAGGCTGAATCTTGCGTTGATGGAGGGAGAGGAGGGTCAATGATGAGGATCCTCCTATTTTACATAGCATCCCTATGGAGGTCAGTCACGCCCTGAGCTCAGTACCACTCTGGCTTACGCTTAACCCTGTTCAGTACCAAGGACAGCAGCACTACGAGTGCGAATAGCTAGCAGCTCCACATGTTGGGTGCTTGGTAAAGTCTATAGGGTTTCTCTCCGAAATGAAGTTCCCGTTCACTATATGGACAAACGTTTTGGGACACCTACACATTACATCTATAAATGTCATCCCATTCTAAACCCGTAGGCATTAATATGGAGTTGGTCCATATTTTGTAGCTAAAACAGCTCCCAATCTTCTGAGATGTTGACTACAAGATTTGGACTGTGACTATGGAACGTTTTAAATTCCAAATTCATTCCAAAAGTGTTAGATGGGGTTCAGATCTGGGATCTGTGCAGCCAGAAAAGTTCTTACTCACCGAACTCCCCGAACCATGGCTTTATGGACCTTGATTCGTGCACTGGGGCGCAGTCATTCTGGAACAGAAAAGGGTCTTCCCCAAACTGTTCCCACAAGAGGAATTGTCCAAAATGTCTTATATGCTGAAGCATTATTTCCCTTCACTGAAACTAGGGGGCAGAGGCCGACCCCTGAAAAACACCCCCATAGTATTATCCCTCCTGCACCAAACGTTACACTTGGCACAATGCAGTCAGGGAGAGAAGGTCCATGAGGACTGGGCTCCAGGACTAAAGAAAAAATGTGAAAACATAAATTTTACTATGCAATTAAAAACATTGGGGCTAAAAACAAAACGATAAAAAAATTAAGGATCTATAAGCCCTATACGTTTTGGGTTAACAGCCCTTATTCACAGCTATGAGTGCCAGTTGTTAAACCAAAATGTGTAAAGTTATGGATCCTTAACCTTTCCGGGTTTTTTCCTCACTGTATTTTTAATTGCACAGTAAAAGTTATGTTTTAACAATTTCTCATTGGTGCTGGAGCCCAGTCCTCATGGACCTTCTCTCCCTTTACTGACCTGGTTAGATACCAGCCTGGTGTTTTCCTACATTCCCTGCACCACACTCTGGCCAAACAAGGTCTACCAGGGTCTACCTATGTGATTTCAAGTGGTCTTCACACTGAATTGTCCTCACTGGAAGGTGAGCTGATTACCATTTTTTCTCCTTCCCTACAATTCAGTCAGACACGTAATATTTTTTGGCATTCACCAAACCCAGACTCGTCCATTGCACTGGCAGATAGGGAAGCATGATTTCTCACAGTACGTTTCCACTACGCCAGAGAACGGTGGCACCACTCCATCCGATGCTTGGCGCTATCAGCTGCCTGGCCATGTCTCACGACACCCCTAATGCACAGTTTCTGGGCTGATATTAATGCCGGCAGAGGTGTTGACTTGAACATTGGCAACTTTTATGCACTATGCGCCTCAGCACTCAGTGACTGCACTCTGTACTTCTACAAGGTCTGCCACCTTTTGACTATTGTTGTGGTTCCTAGTCGCTTCCACTTTTCAGTAATACCACTGGCATCAGTGAACTCCTTACAAAGAGCCATTCTGTCACACAAGTTAGTACAGGTAGACTTCATGGTGAGGGGCTGAATACACCTAGGGCAATGGGACTAGGGGCGGGCTGGGCCGGGCAGTGCCTGCTAAATGTGACGCCCTGCACCACTTTCTGCTCCAGAGGAGCTTCATGCGGGCAGGACTGAAGACAAGCTGGGGTAATTATATATATATTATATGTATATATATATATACAGGGGTTGGACAAAATAATGGAAACACCTAACATTTTGGCATCATAATCTTCGAACATGTTATAAACATGCAAACCGTGACATACGGTAATGTTTTGTAGGTGATTATTTGTGTTATGTGATATGTGTATGTAAATTAACTGTTTGTTTTGCATAATTGTAAGAACATTGATGAGAATCTAATACCAATGGCAGACCTCTCGGATTTTCAAAGAGGCCAAATTGTTGGTGCTCGTATGGCAGGCGCTAGCGTAACCGACAGTGCCCGAATGCTTGGTGTGTCCAGAGGTACTGTCTCCAAAGTAATGAGTGCATTTGAAAGAGAAGGAAAAACGTCCGCAGCAAAGCACAGGTCCGGCCGAAAGTCGAAGTTGACTGAGAGAGACCGTCGGACTCTAAAATTAATTGTGAGAGAGGATCGCAAGACCACGGCTCCGAAAATCGCTGCTGAGCTCAATGGACACCTACAGAACCCAGTTTCCACGAAAACTGTTCGTCGGGAGCTGAACAAATCTGGATTCCATGGAAGAGCTACAATTCGAAAACCGCTGCTCTCAATGACAAATGTTTCCAAGCGTTTAGAGTGGTGTAGAAGCCTCAAGAATTGGTCCCTCGAGCCGTGGAAACATGTGATATTCTCAGACGAATCATCGTTTACCCTATTTCCGACCTCCGGCCGCGTGTACGTTTGGAGACAGCCGAAAGAAGCATCCCATCCAGACTGCCTTCTCCCAACCGTAAAACATGGCGGAGGTTCTGTGATGATCTGGGGTGCAATTTGTGGAGATCCACCGGGCCAATGATATCCCTTCATGGAAGAATTAACAGCCGCGATTATTTAGGCATTTTGGGCGACCAAGTGCATCCTATGGTTCAAGCACTGTTCCTGGAGGCGAATGCCATCTTTCAGGATGATAATGCACCAATTCATACAGCTAGAATCGGTAAAGCATGGCACGAGGAACATTCTAATGAAGTTGAGCATCTCATCTGGCCCCCACAATCCCCAGACCTCAAAATTATTGAGCATTTATAGTCGATTTTAGAGATTCAAGTTAGACGTCGATTTCCGCCGCCATCGTCGCTCAAAGAACTGGAGGGTGTTTTAACTGAAGAATGGGCTAAAATTCCTTTGGAAATAATTCACACCTTGTATGAATCCATACCTCGGAGAATTGAGGCTGTAATCGCCGCAAAAGGTGGACCTACACCATATTAAACTAACTTTTGTTGATGTTTCCAGGTGTTTCCATTTGTGTTTATTTACATGTATTTTTATAGATACAGTATATATATATGTCTTCAAATATGCCTGTATGTATATATATCTGTGCATGTGTTTGTGTGTGTCTGCATTTGCATATCTGTGTGTCTACTTGTGGATTTCTGCTTGTGTTTGCGTGTCCATTTCTGTGTGTCTGCATGTGTATTTCTGTGTGTGTGTATGTCTGCGTGTGTTAATGCATGTGTGTCTACATGCAGGTGCGTGCCTGTGGGTGCATTTCTGTGTGCGCGTGTCTTTGTGCTCGTACAAAGATTTATTATAAGCGGGGAGAAATTTTAGCATGGGGAAAATGTGTGAAGAAACAGTATGGTGAATGAGGCGAGGGGGGGAATGGGTGCAGAACAGAATGGGGAGGCGGATGTATAAGGAGACAGTATGGAGAGTGGTGGGTGGATGTGTGAGGAGACTATTGAGGGAAGGTGTGAGGATACATAATGGGAGGAGAAAAGTGTGAGAGGGCACAGAACAGAGACTAGGTAGTGTAGGAGGGAGGTAGAGTGAGGGCTTAGCATGGGGGGACAGTGTGAGGGCACAGCAAGGAGTGGACAGTATGCTGATGAGGGGGGGAGTGTGATAAGGGGGCACAGTATAGAGACTGCTGTATGTGGCCCAGATTGTGGTTTCTATTTTTATGCACTCAGCTAAAGGGGTTTTCCTGGGTTTTTTACAATTTTATTTACGGAGCTAGGATCTGCCTGGCGTCTCATAGACCACTCCTGCCGGCGATTCTATGGCTTCTGTTGCTGTAGACAGAGCAGAGCAGAACAGGAATCGCTTCTCTGATATAAGGTCGAATGAAGAAAAAGGAGTGGTCGGGGATTGTTCTGAGCTAGCAGAAATCGATGCCACAAAGAACAGGCAAGTTAGCAGCTACCTGCCTGTAAGATTTCGCCCCACAGGGAAAAATACGCAAAGTCCCGGTAACCACTTTAAATTTTGACATGATGAACCATATTTTTTCTAAATTGTAAATTCATTATTTCACCTTATTATTGGACGAGCTAAAGAAAGAATTAGAGCATTATTCATTCTCTGTAAACGGTCCCTATAGGGGTGGGCCAGACTGTAATAAACAGCACTCATGGAGCAGTCATTGAATTTAACTAATGACATTTCATTACATGACTGCTGCGTACTAAGTGCCCCTGCTTGTACTTACCCTCCTGGCTCCAGCGCCGTGTCTCCACAACTACCCTGGTCTGCGTTATTTAGCTGCAGCACGGACATCATGTTGACACTGCTGCAGACAATCACTGAGCTCAGCCGCCTGTGCCTTCTGCACCAGAAGGTTTTTTTTTCAAGTTACAACCCCTTTAAAAGGAATCTGTCACCAGGTTTTGCTGCCTAATCTGAGAGCAGCATGTTGTAGGGGCAGAGACCCAGATTCCAACAATATGTCACTTACTGGGCTGTTTAGTATAGATTTTATAAGATCATTGGTTTATCAGCAGGAGTTTATCATTAGATGACTAGTAAACCTGTTGCCAGGTAGTCCAACCACACCTCCACCATTACATTGGCAGCTTTCTCTTTATGCATAGACCCTGATTCCAGCAATTAGTCGTCACTTACTTGGCTGTTTGCTGTAGTTTTATAAAATATGATTGATTAAAGCTGTAGGTGAGGTTACAACTGATTAAAGGGAATCTGTCACCAGGGTTTTGCTATCACATATGAGAGCAGTATGATGTAGGGGCAGAAATCATGATTCCAGTGATGTGTCACTTTCTGGTCTCCTTGCTGCAATTTTGATAAAATAACTGTTTTATCTGCTGCAGATCTAGCAGTTCTCTGAATACTTAGCTCTGTATAATCCCGCCCACACCACTGATTGGCAGCTTTCTGTGTACACTGTGCATAGGCAGAAATCTGCAAATCAGTGTTGGGGACAGGGTTATACAGAGCTCATGAATATGGAGGACTACCTGGCAGCTGGTTTACTAGTCCTGTAGTGATAATCTGCTGATAAAACAGTGTTTTTCTCAAACTAACAGCAATCAGCCCATTAAGTGATACATCACTAGAATCAGGGTCTCTGTCTCTACATTATGCTGCTTTAGGCTGGCTTCACACATCCGGCGGGCGCCTTGCGGCGCCCCCGGCATTTTCCCGCAGCGCCGCATCTGAAAATCTGATGCGCCGCATGCGGCTTTTTTCGCATTGACATGCATTAGCGCCGGATGGCGCCGCATGTCAATGCGTTGCATGCGGTTTTGTCCGGATGCGGCGCAAATGTACATTGCGGCGTCCGGAAAAAACGCTGCATGTAACGTTTTTTGTTTTTGCCGGATGGTTTCTTATCTCTCCAAGCATCAGAAACCATCCGGCAAAAAACCGCATTTTGGGCGCCGGAAGTGTGAAAGCTTTTCACATGCGGCGCTAATGTGTAGCCCTGGTGTGAAGGCACACGCAGTACCCTGGAGAATGTGTGGAGAGATAGCAGTTCAATGCTCAATGAACATTCATTTCAACACGCACTTAGACACGCCCTTAGGGTATTTAGCCATTCGTCAGGGAGTGTTCAGGTGGTCTGTGAGAGTTATTCAGTGCAGTCATTCAGAGGTCTAGTCAGTCAGCAGCAGAGCTGAGTGCAATCTGTGTGCAGTTCAGAAAGTGGAGGCCAGTACAGGTGAGCCAGTTCACCTCAGCCTGGTCAGAGCTGTGCCCCACTGATAGACAGACTGAGACATTCTATTAAGAAGAGGGAAGTGAGTTGCAGATATACTTCAGTCTCCTGTCCCAAGGACGGTGAAGGTTCAGAGACGTGCTCCTGCCTAGAAGATTACTGAGTTTCTGGCAACAAGCTGAAAGAAGGAAGTTAAGAAAGAGATTGGCTTTTATAACCTTTGAAGTGATAAATGCTTATGCTACAAGCGCGGACAAGGCGAAAGGCACAGTGGTAGGAATTCTGAGTGCTTTAGGATTGGAGAAGTCCTGCACATTGTTACCGGTCACTGGAGACCGAAGCACCACTATAGCTTCACGCATGGTGGTAGAAAACCCAGAGGCTTACTGGACCTTAGGTAGCAGCAAGCAGCCCCTGGAGTGTCGGTACGTAACTGGGGTCAGGGGGAGTGAGAACCTTGAGCCTGATCAGCAAGAATAGGAACTCAGCTCTCTCACAGGAAGGCTCCGACCACAACACTGACCGGGCAGTACAGCTTAGAGAAGCTGGAGTTTATAGAGGGAACTACGCTTTATGCTGGTTGGACTCATCTTTGTGAATGAAAAGGAGGCCCCTAACTTGTCCAGCTGCTAACTCAAAACACATTCTCCATTGGATCAGCCTCCCTGGGACCTGCCTAACCATCTTGCAAGTAAAAAGGTATGGAAAGACGCTGATGTGTGAGACTGTGTTATTTGATTGCGTCCCTGCACTACCCCATCATAACTATCGACCTGAGGGAAGAGTCCCACCTGTAGGGGACCCGACATCTAGCTGCCTCACCATCCCCTCAGAGCTCTACAGCAGCGCTGGTACAAATTACCAGAAGACTACAGGTGGCGTCACGAACTGTAAATATATCTATCCCCTGTAAATATACCCCCAACTTACGCCAGACCGCCAGGGCCACAGACCGAGCCACCGCTACCTGTGACAAACCCCATAGACTTCCATGGGCTCGGCTCTGAGTACCCATTGCCCTGGTAATCCACAATTGTGGTGGCGGGTCGACACAAAACTTTGGCGTCACGAACAGGATGCGAAACTCGCAAAATTGCGAGCCCTGTGTGCCTATGGAATTGTTTTTGTAAAAAAGGACTGTTTGCACTTTTGGCGCCAAAAATCGCCATCTGTGTCGCCATATTCGCGCCCTCAGGCGCTGGAGAAGAAGGTGGGCGTACCTTCGTGGGCGTGTACCCCCCTGTGGCGCGAAGAAAATGCCTGCCCTCTCAAAGTGCTATTACAATATGCGATCCTGCCCTACAGCAAAGGAGGTCCGCCTCCTCTTCACCTTTCCTGCAAAGAGGAGGAGACGCAAACCCCGCCTCCACGGAAGAGACCGGACGTCTCTGGAGGAAGATGAGAGAACGCTCTGGAACATCATGGAAGCAGGACGTGTGCAGCCGAGCAGGGAAGCGGAGGGAGGCAGGCCCCGCTCCCCAGCCAAGCTGCCACTAGAACCGGAGCCATCTGTGGTCCTGCACCTGCAGCAAGCATTGCTGGAAATTCAAGAAGAGAATGCCAGACTGAGAAAGATGATTCTGCCACAACCTGGATTTGAAGAGATCGAGAGACGCCGGCGTACCCTGATGCAGCGGCGGCTGTGGGACGCGGTGTTCTCTCCCCTCGATGACCCCCCACGGTTCGAGCTACCGAAAATTCTGCTGCCCAAGGCTAAGGAGCAACCGGAGGCTGCCCCCGAAAGTACCGATCCTGATCCCACCGGTGAAGCGGTGGAGGCGAAGGAGGTTGAGGAGGTACCGCCAGTTCCGGAACGCCCGCCCGGCCAGGAGGCCGCAGCAGATGATCGATCCCCGGTAGGGACACCGGAGGGGTCCTGTCCGTCATTACCAGATGTGGACTGGGACGAGATGGCGCGCCTGGATGACGTTGCCTACACCGCCCAGTGGGAACGTGAGTGGCAGCGTCGCGAGGAGAAGCACAACGCCAGCAGGAGGAAGAGCGGGAAACTCAGCGGAACAGACAGCGGCAGCATGCAGAGCTGATCGCGGACAAGGAAAGTGTCCGTCGAGAAAAAGGTACTCTGAGGGAACCGCGGCGGCAGGGGTGTGTGACAGAGTTCCAGCTCCGGAAGGGCTGGGGCTTCATAAGAGAACCGGGCCTCTACCCAGGGGTCTTTGTCAGCAGACGTGATGTAGAATCCCACCTACCGCAAGGCCATCCCGGGAGGGACCTAATTAATGGAGACATTGTCAATTATACACGACACTGGGGTATGAAGGGATGGTATGCCCTTAATGTCACAATCGTTCGTGACCCGTCCCCGACGCAGGTAACGTCACCACTACCGCAGCGTCCCCGTCTCCAGCTCAAACAGCACCAGGCCGTGCCCCAGCATCGCCCCCTGCAGGCTCCTCGCAAATGGAAGCAACGTCTACATACTCTTCATTATCTAGTCATCCTTCTACATCGCAACTTGCGGCCCAGTTTCCATCGCAATCTATGACACGATCGATATCGCTAACTGTAACGCAAATTGAAACGCAATCGGTGTCTCGCAAGGAGAAAGTACCCGTTGCGCCCTAGAGGTTCGCACGAGAACTGTGGCGACCCAGACTCTGATAGCAGGTCACGACTTGTTAGTCATGGGATCTAGGGACCATCGCATTGTTCTAGCCCCCGGGGTGGAAAGTGTAGTTGAAATAATTAAACAGTAAAAGAAAAACCGGTAAGATCCAGACAGGGGTCTACCATATGTAATGTTGTAAAGAGTTCGAGAATGTTTGCCAGTTTTGCACTTTATTGCTAGAGATAATTTCTATGTTTTCCTATATTTAGTAGAATGCCCGGCTGGGTACCAAAGTAAAAAGTTGAAAATTTAATGCATATTAGAAATGTATTTATATCTGTGTCTTTTTCTTATTATGGACTCTGAGGCTGAGGACTGAGCCAGCCCAAGAACTGATTTTGTAAATAGTTGCACCTTGTGCATTATCTTGGTTTTACATAAAACCACCACAACTACCTCTGAATACAAAACCCGTGTGGTGTGGCACTGAGTGAGGTCTGCATCCAGATGTCCTGCAGCCCACCCAGGACCCACGTTGAAGGTTTGGTGCGGGTCCTTCACAAGAATATTGCCGTTTATTATATGAAAATGTATATTTAATATTTTGTATTTTTCTATATTTAATGTTTTGTTTGCAACGTTCAAGAAATCCTTACCTCCCGGATGGGACGAGTTAATGTTTAATGCATAAACAAAATTTCTGTCTCTTTGTATTTTACAGCCCGGGAGTGCTGTCTTTTACCATGGGGGAATGTGTAGCCCTGGTGTGAAGGCACACGCAGTACCCTGGAGAATGTGTGGAGAGATAGCAGTTCAATGCTCAATGAACATTCATTTCAACACGCACTTAGACACGCCCTTAGGGTATTTAGCCATTCGTCAGGGAGTGTTCAGGCGGTCTGTGAGAGTTATTCAGTGCAGTCATTCAGAGGTCTAGTCAGTCAGCAGCAGAGCTGAGTGCAATCTGTGTGCAGTTCAGAAAGTGGAGGCCAGTACAGGTGAGCCAGTTCACCTCAGCCTGGTCAGAGCTGTGCCCCACTGATAGACAGACTGAGACATTCTATTAAGAAGAGGGAAGTGAGTTGCAGATATACTTCAGTCTCCTGTCCCAAGGACGGTGAAGGTTCAGAGACGTGCTCCTGCCTAGAAGATTACTGAGTTTCTGGCAACAAGCTGAAAGAAGGAAGTTAAGAAAGAGATTGGCTTTTATAACCTTTGAAGTGAGAAATGCTTATGCTACAAGCGCGGACAAGGCGAAAGGCACAGTGGTAGGAATTCTGAGTGCTTTAGGATTGGAGAAGTCCTGCACATTGTTACCGGTCACTGGAGACCGAAGCACCACTATAGCTTCACGCATGGTGGTAGAAAACCCAGAGGCTTACTGGACCTTAGGTAGCAGCAAGCAGCCCCTGGAGTGTCGGTACGTAACTGGGGTCAGGGGGAGTGAGAACCTTGAGCCTGATCAGCAAGAATAGGAACTCAGCTCTCTCACAGGAAGGCTCCGACCACAACACTGACCGGGCAGTACAGCTTAGAGAAGCTGGAGTTTATAGAGGGAACTACGCTTTATGCTGGTTGGACTCATCTTTGTGAATGAAAAGGAGGCCCCTAACTTGTCCAGCTGCTAACTCAAAACACATTCTCCATTGGATCAGCCTCCCTGGGACCTGCCTAACCATCTTGCAAGTAAAAAGGTATGGAAAGACGCTGATGTGTGAGACTGTGTTATTTGATTGCGTCCCTGCACTACCCCATCATAACTATCGACCTGAGGGAAGAGTCCCCCCTGTAGGGGACCCGACATCTAGCTGCCTCACCATCCCTCAGAGCTCTACAGCAGCGCTGGTACAAATTACCAGAAGACTACAGGTGGCGTCACGAACTGTAAATATATCTATCCCTGTAAATATACCCCCAACTTACGCCAGACTGCCAGGGCCACAGACCGAGCCACCGCTACCTGTGACAAACCCCATAGACTTCCATGGGCTCGGCTCTGAGTACCCCATTGCCCTGGTAATCCACAATTGTGGTGGCGGGTCGACACACTGCGGCAAAATGCCAGGGGGCCCGCCGGATGTGTGAAAGAGGCCTAAGTGATAGTGATAGATTCGATTTAATGTAGGGCCACACAGTGACTTGTGACAACAGGACATTGTGATCTTGTGTCATGTGGCCACAGGTTTCCATGTAGTCTTAGCTTATGAGCCTATGAATGGTAACTGTTTGATTTATACCTTTTGAGACATTTTTAATGAGACCATCGCATTAAAAAAAAAAAGACTGTGGCTCCAATTTATTAAGACTGGCGTTATGAACGTACAATGTGCAGAAATTCTTTAAATTGGTTGTCTGCATTCAGGTACAGCTGGGCCCTCACTCTACGTGACTGCAGTGCTGTGAATGCTGAAGATTATACATTGACAACTCCTGAAATATGTTTAGACATTAAAGTAAAGCAAAGAAATGTATTTATAAAATGTATTTAAAAACAGCACATGAACAAAGTTGCAATTCAGTTTTAGCAAATAAATGTTATTCCTTCTCGTCTCAGCAGCGGTTTTATAACTTTCTAACAAACTTACTGTATCAGTCCAGTTTCTCCCAGTTCTCTGCTTGATGTCATTTACTAGAAACTTTTATGGCTTACTTATACTTTCCTTAGGACAGGTTGTCAATGTCTGATTGGTGGGAGTGCGACACCCAGGACCTCCGCCTTTCTGCTGTTCCCGGTATCGAAAGAAGCCGAAACTGCAGTGTAGCGCCATCAACTGTATAGTGGCCGCAGACAGGTACTGCACATCCACCCCCCGATCAAATCAATAGGGGGTGGATGTGCAGTACCCGGCCATGGCGACTATTCTGTTGATGGAGCTGCGTAGCTTCGTAGCAGAGCACTTCCACTCACCACTGACACCTGGTACAGCTGATTTTCGGGGGAGCTGGGTGTCGCCCCCCACCAATCAGACATGGATGACCTATCCTAAGGATATTCCATCAATGTTAAAGTCACGGATAATCCCTTTAATAACAGGAAGCAGAGGCCTTGAAAACATTGCGGTACGTATATAGAAAAAAGTATTGACAATTATTTAACTTTTCAGTATAGAAGAAAAAAAAAACATTTAGCTGCGTAATGGCAAATTCCCTTTGAGGGTTAAATGATAACCCACCAGTAAGTGATGGTTTTCAGCGGCCAGAAATCTAGAAGTGAGGGTTAGGTTGCAATACCCCAAAGGTTTTAGCTATTTGTAACTTGAAAACAGCAATTTATAGAAAATTAAATTGTATCCCAAAGTATTATTTACATGTGACAGCAAAAAAGGGATTTTAAAACATAACATTTATTGAATCAAAACGTTAAAAAACGGACACATATATATAACATCCTCAACCCAAAAAATTGAAAGTGTAGTGAGGATATTTGATATACCTGAAAAAATAGGTATAATCAATAATAGGGAGAATTAAAGATGTGCTTTAAATGTAATAGCCCTGTATAACTAAAGCTATACACAAAAACGCTTAATTTATCTCTTAGATAAATCCAGAGATAACAATAAATGGGGAGACAATATATATAGACAGCTATACAAAATGTCAGTCCTGCACCGCAAGAACTACAAATAGAATATACCTAAACCCTGCACTGCTAAGGTTAGGCTATCATTCTATAGGACATATAGCCTGTTTAAGAAAAAATGAAACGTTCTCATCATTTAAGAGCATATATAAATAACTATACTAATATACATTATTGCACAACAGAAATCGCAAATGCATATGTTTCAACCCTGCACCGCTAGAGTTGAATTCGCATTGTCTAGAATATATAGTATATTAGGCAATATGGAACGTTCTCACCCATTTAGAAAAGCATATCCAATTCATCTCCTATAGTCAGTCATTCTCTGGACAAAACCAGACTGTATGCAGCCCTTCCCGACGCGTTTCTTCCATCAGGATTCATCAGGGGATATATCGTAGGCAAGTCATACTTCACAATGAAGAGAGAGATACATGCTTGTGAAGTATGACTTGCTACGATATATCCCCTGATGAATCCTGATGGAAGAAACGCGTGCAAGCTCCCTTGTGAACAAGCTAACGCGAAACGCGCATCAGGGGTGCCCAGGCCACACCAGGTATGACCTCCCACTGACAGCTTTACTTTTTCAGCTGCTTAAATTTGCCCCATGTTGTAATATGTAGACTGTTTTTTGGTTGCATTTATTATTAGCATTTGCCATGGGCTTTGTACTCACATGCTGACACTTCTGACAGCTAGCATGGTGGGAGGCACATTCCTTTCACTAGTTCTTATGTGCAAGAATACATACTATATAGGAGCTAATTTCTAGCCTATTACTAGCCGATGTGGCAATATATGTAATATACCTGCACTTTTGAAATCTCTTTTACAGTGTTTATACCTGTTAATATTGGCCTGTTTCTTGCTGCATCCTCTTGTCCCCATTGGATTTTTTATCCTAATTATATGCATTTTTACTCTAATAAAATTTTGTATTTTATATGCTAAAAAGCTTCCCTTTTCTCCTTTTTGAATTTAGCGATATTTATAGCTGATACAAAATAGTAACAAAGCTCCTAACTTACCCACGATGCTTCATTCAGATCCTACACTTGTATCATAGTGTAACGCTATAATCTGTGCGATCTGTTTACAGAAAACTTAATTAGTATTTTAACCACCTGCAGGTTGTGAATGGTAAATCAGATTCCAGCCGCATAGGGGAAAAATGAACATTGTTATTCAGATTATACTGATTAGCGTGTGGAGTCATTAAAGGAAGTTCTCAGCCGAACGCACACAATTCATAGCTAGTAATTTAATTTACAAAGGCTAAATGTCTCGAAAATACTAAAACGATCACTAAGCCACAATTGTTACATTTCTAAAGCGTCTAACTGAATATATGGTTTACTAACATAGGCCATACACATTGATTTCATAGGATGTAAGTATATACATAGTGCCATGGAATGAGGTTTGGTAAAATATGAGAATGTTGGTAGTCCTCTATTTAGGATAATACAAGAAACTAATGCTAAGCTTAAAGATAATGTGCCATCAAAAAATGACCTAGGGTTTAAAATCAGGGTTTTATGTTAAAGGGGTTCTCCAGGAATGTGATAAAACGGTCCCCGTCACATAATTCAAACGGCAGCCCATCTTAGTCACATGTCAAGATGGGTTGTAGTCTGAAGAATCACAGTTCTAGATGTATATTTCAACTGACAGGAGCTGTAAGCACACATACCGGCGCTGCCGGAGAAGAGCTGTGTCAGGAGAATAAATAACATAGAATTCTTGGCTGAGCATGGAAGACTGAGGCTGGAGAAATCCTTTGTGCTCAGTTATGAGGAGAAAATAATTTCTTCTCATATCACAGCTCTTCTCAGGCAGCTCATTGACGTATGTCAGTTGAGATACTTGCAAGACTGCTATCAGGAATTTCATGGCCCCATACTGGCAAAATTTGTGGTCCCTTGAGACTCCTCTCAGGCTCCACCCGTGCTCCGCCTCCACCCCTCGAACCTTCCACAGTCCCACTGCCCACTTTTGGAAGAACTCCACTTCTGCACCACGTCCTCACCAATAACACATTCAGTTCCAATCTAAGGCTGGGGTCACACTTGCGAGAAACTCACAAGAGTCTCACACCTCTGCCGCCGTCACTCGGGACCAGAGTGTGCGGGTGCATGTATTTCTATACAGCTGAACACTCCGGTCCGAGTGCCGGTGGCAGAGGTGTGAGACTCTTGCAAGTTTCTCACAAGTGTGACCCCAGCCTAACAGCAGATCACTTACATAGCCAGCAGCTTTTGTTTTGGCCAAAAGATTTTTTAAGCCACCACCACGACAAGGTAGACTCTTTTGGCAGGGCCCTACTCTACTTTAACCTATTAAACTTTTCTTAAATTTCCCAAAACTCTTTTAAGGTTTATTTTCATCTATTTTTCTTTAAGGGAATGAGTCACATACATTTTTTAAACTAATAGAAACCTACAGTTCCACATTCCTTATCGCTGTTTTCCCATGGGGATGGATGGAAGGCATGAAGCAGCCGCTGTGGATATTCTGCAGAATGTCGGCGTGGCTGTCCGAGCCAAATCCGCCATGTGAACTGGCCCTAATAATTATTCCATATATTGTGTATGGGGGATAAGTATTAGGTTACTACAATATCCCGTTTAAGACAGGCAACTGTACCTTATTGCAGGCAGGCAGTAGTCAGTAGGGTTGAACTTAGTAGTACTTAGTAGTTTGCAGGTAGGCAGCAGATAGACACGGCCTCCCACTTCACACTGCACGAGCATGGAGTGGGGTACAAGAAAAGTAGCGAGTGGGGGGGCAAAAAGGAGGATGGATGGAGGAATGGGAAGATGGACGGGTGAGTGGAAGAGTGGGCATGCGCACCTCATCACTTTTGAGCCCTCAACTCCTGCATATAATGTGCTGCAAGGGCCTGTGGCGCGCTGGCTGCTTAGGAACAGAGAGAGAGCTGACAATGCCTGACATCATTGATTTTAGACGTAGCTGTCTCCTCTGCTGCGGCCATACAATGTATATAGTTGCAGATGTGAGTGACTGGGGCACCAGGGCCTAATAAAGCAAAGTAATTAGCCCAGGCCCAAGTGTGCCATGCAGTCTGCCAGGCCGTTTATACAGTGGCTCAGCTATGCTACCTCTACACAGGCAGCGCAGCATGTCTCAGCCAGTCCAGGCGGCGCCCCTCTCTGCTTCTGCTCACCGGGCCCCATACAGCAGCAATGGAAGCATTGCCCTGATGGCAGCCCTGGATATATGTCTCAGAAGCTATGTTTCTTCAGACTGTAACCTTCCTGACACATGATTAGGATGAGTTGTAATTGGAATTATATGATGGGGACAATTTCATTATATTTTTGAAGAACCCCTTTAAATGTTTTTTTTTGTAATGATTTTTAATTTTTTCTTATCTCTGTGGCTATTATAGACAGTAGACTCACCCTTATTGTACTTTCAGAAAAATACACATGTACATTAGCAGCAGTAGACTAACACATACACACAGTCTTTTATATTAAAGCATCTAATGAGCTTGGGCAAAGGTCATTGTGAAGGGAGGGTGAGGAGAGAGAGCTGTGACATTACATATGGTTTTATCAGCTGTGTATACAAGTGTTACCTGTCATTGTAATCCTGTCTGTGATGATACTGAGACTGCCAAAAGTCTTCTGTAAAGAACAGGAGATGTGAGTCTAAAATAACATCAGTGGCCAATGCAAAAATAATAAGATTGTATTTTTTACATATTTACAGTTGTTTTTAATAATCAATTCTGAACTGTTTGTATTTGCAGAATGCATTTATTCAAATACACTGCAAGCTGCTCAATGCCTTTTTGCGTTAAAAGGGTTTGTCCCATCTCATACAGTAAATTTATAGCATTCTTGCCTGAAAATTACTGGAACTTCCATGCAAATAGAGAGGAGCTTATGCACGGCCATTTTTTAAAATGACAGCATTATGTTAGGCCCTGTCTTAAAGATAGATACAGTTCTCAGTCTAAGATGTAATGATATAAGTAGTACACTTGCCTGTCATCACAGAAATAATATATTTGCACCAGTTAGATTTGTTTTCCATGACTCTGTAAGGTGTTCCAGAGCCACCTCTGTAATGGCACTGTGCATATGGAGCCGCCAGGTGAGCATTGTTAATTAGGATGCAGGAGTTCTCTCTAAGGCCACATTCACACGTTCAGTATTTGGTCAGTATTTTACATCAGTATTTATAAGCAAAAAGGAGTGGGTGAAAAATGCAGAAGTGGTGACGTGTTTCTATTATACTTTTCCTCTGATTGCTCCACTCCTGGTTTTGTCTGATAAATATTGAGGTAACATACAGACTCAGGGTCGGACTGGCCCACCGGGACACCGGTGAAATGCCCGGTGGGCCCAGAAGGATGAAGGAGAAAAAAAAAATTTAGGGACACGGGCCCTTTAAAACTGCAGGAGGCAGAGGCGCGTGGGCACTCTCACGCAGTCCCAACCCACCACCATAACCAGGGCCGGCGGCACAACCCGGTGAACCCAGGTAAGCTCTGGGGCTCTGGGCGAACGGGGGGGTGGGACACACGGTATGGTGTCCGTGAGTCTGGGAGGCCAGTGCCAGCGCTGTCACGGGCCCCCTCTAATACTCACGTCTCCTCATACCATGCACTGCAGTGTCTTCAGCGCCCTCTGACTCTGCAATGTCTCAGGGCAGAGGGAGCTATGATGTCATCACTGCGTGCTCAGCCTCTCTGTCCTCAGCACTGCAGAGTTGGGAGAGATGCTGAGTATACCAAACGGGGGTAAGTGAGAATTTGATTTTTTATGTATGCAGCATTACATGGGGCTATAATGTGTTGTATGGAGGAGTATGGGGCCCATAATACTGTATGGAGAAGCATGGGGCCCATAATACTGTATGGAGGAGCATTACATGGGCCCATAATACTGTATGGTGGCACATGGAGCCCATAATACTGTATGCAGGAGCATTACATGGGCCTATAATACTGTATGATGGAGCATGGGGCCCATAATACTGTATGGAGGAGCATCGGACCCATAATACTTTATGGAGGTGCAAGGAGCCCATAATACTATATGGAGGAACATGAGGCCCATTGTAAGGCTCTGTGTACATGTTCCTGAAACTCAGTTTGTTCGTCAGCCATTTTACTTTCTGTCTTGCTGCAGCTATCTTGCCCTCAGTCAAAATGGAGTTTCCAGCTTGCATGTTCCCGCCCTGATTCTCTCCTTTTGCTTCTTAAGCAGCCACAGCTGAGCAATCAGTGCTTCAGAATCTAGCCTGCAGTGAACCTGTGACCTGACTCCTAAAGCCTTGGACCTTGTACTCCAGCTATTCCTACTGAGGAACTCTGAAGCACTTGTGGACTCTGAACCCTGCTCTTTGAAAGACCCACGTTTGCATGGACTTACGGTAACAGAGAAGAAGATCCTGAACCTGTTGTGGAGAGTGATTGCTGAGCTTAGATTACTCTGGCCTGCTGTGTCTCCTGCTTCTGTGTCTGCAAACTGTGTGACTATTTTTGCCAACTTGTATGAAGTAATACAAGACTTTCTATATCAAACCTGTGTCTCATGTATTTTCATCGCACCCAAGCACAAGACGCTATATGAACTGTACTACATACATTACAAGATTCTGAAGCCAAAACGTTAGTGTCTGCTGGGTCTGGAAAGGCTGTGTCTGCTGTAACTGTGGATATCGGATGTCCGGTTGTACTTTCTGTGATGACAGTGGTTGTGACTTCTCACAACCATTCCAGGTGAGCAATTCCCTTAAGTGTTTTTTTTTCTGCAGTGTTACCACAGGTAAACACTATTGTTTTTTTTTTTTTTCTCTTTTCTCTTTTTTGTCTGCTGTAACTGTGGATATCAGATGTCCGGGTGAACTTTCTGTGATGATAGTGGTTGTGACTTCTCACAACCATTCCAGGTGAGCAGTTCCCTTAATTTTTTTTCTCTCTGTAGTGTTACCACAGGTAAACACTATTGTTTTTTTTTTTCTCCTCTCCTCTTCTTCCAGTACTCCTGTCTTAAAAGATCTGGAAAATGGAGGCCCGCATAAAGGAACTTTGCGGAGTGACTGATAATATCCTTGCAGATTTGCAGAATATAAAGACCCGTTTTTCAAGCCTACAGGACCTCACTAATCACAATTTGCAAATGTTTGGACAGACTGCCCAGGATTTGAGAGCCAGGATTGAGGTTCTAGAAGAGCGAGTCCAGGCTCCTGCCGTAGCCCGAGTTCTGGGATTCCCAAGTTGCCCCCTTTTCGTTTTGGCGGTGAACGTGAGAAATTCAGGGGATTTATTAATCAATGCAATCTTTTTTTTTCTGCACATGCTTCACAATTTCCCACTGAACGATCTAAGGTGCTTACTATAATTATGTTGCTTACCAACAAGGCTTTGATGTGGGCAAACCCTCTGATTGAGACTGAGGATGATTGTTTGAATCACCTTGATGCTTTTATTTCAGCCATGGGGCAGGTGTTTGATGACCCCAATCGAGGTGCAACAGCTGAAGCAGCCATGTTAGCTTTGCGCCAAGGTAAGCACTCGGTAGCTGAATATGCCTTGGATTTCAGGAGATGGGCCCTTGATACCACCTGGGACAGTTCCGCCAAAAAATCTATTTTTCGAAAGGGGTTATCTCCACTGATTAAGGATGAACTTGCTCGTGCCGACCCTCCCACTGCGTTAGGTGACTTTATTAACTACTGCATCCGTATTGATACTCGTCTGACTGAACGCAGGCAAGAGAGATGGTTCGAAAGCAATCGCACTAACCTTTTCCTACCTTCCTCTCCAGCTAAGGAACCTTTGAGTAGGATTACACGGGAACCTGACCCTGAACCCATGCAGGTAGACTCTTTACAACGACGGGTTAGTGATGCACGCAAGGAACATCGTTTTAAGGAAAATCTATGTTTCTATTGTGGTAAGTCAGGGCACTTCATTATAAACTGCCCCAGCCGTTCTCGTAAGACTACTGCAGCACTCATTCACTGTGAGTGTTGCGAGAGGGGATCTGTCAGGTCCGAGCCTCAGGCTCCAGAGAGATCTGCAGCAACAGATCTTGATTTCTCGGACTTAAACTCCGTTACCTCTGAGGACGTTGACTGTGTAAACGCTGCCATTTTTCAAGTTTCCTCAGCGGTGTCCCAGCTGAGTTGTAAGAAAAACAATTCTCATTGCTTTCTTTCCATCAAACTCTGGGTTAACTCAGCTTGGGTGTCTAGCTCTGCTATGATCGACTCAGGGGCAAGTGGAAATTTTATGGATGTCTCCTTTGCTCTGAAACAGGGGATACGTTCAGTGAAGAAGGCTACTCCAGTACAGATGGAAACTGTGGATGGCTCCCTGCTGACCTCTGGACCAGTGGATCAGGAAACAGAGCCTTTGAGGGTTCTTATGGGTAAAGATCATCAAGAGAAACTGTCCTTTATGCTTATCTCTTCTCCCCACTTTCCCATTATTCTAGGGCTACCATGGCTGCAGGCTCAGAATCCTACCATTAACTGGGAGACCAAGGAATTACACTTTCCAGAGAAACAGATGAGTCCAAAAGTTTCAGCTTGCTCTGTTCCTAAAGGAACCATGTCAGTCCCTGAACTACCAGCTGTATACCAGGACTATGTGGATTTATGTGACAAGAAGAACGCTGACCAGCTTCCTCCTCACCGTCCATATGATTGTCCAATTGAATTATTGCCTGGAGCAGAGATACCTTTTGGTAAGATCTACCCCTGGCGGGGCCCGAGCTAAAGGCTTTAAAGGATTACATAGACGAAAATCTAGCCAAGGGCTTCATACGCCCCTCTTCATCTCCTGCAGGTGCACCCATCTTCTTTGTAAAGAAGAAAGATGGATCTCTGAGACCATGCGTAGACTATAGGGAACTCAATAAGGTTACTATTAGAAACCGTTATCCATTGCCTTTAATCCCTGAGTTATTGGAGAGAGTGCGACATGCCAAAATTTTCTCTAAACTAGATCTTCGTGGGGCCTATAACTTAGTCCGTATTAGACCTGGGGATGAATGGAAGACTGCATTCAGGTCACGCTATGGACACTTTGAATATCTAGTTATGCCTTTTGGTCTGAGTACCGCCCCAGCCACTTTCCAACACTTGGTGAATGACATCTTCAGGGATCTCCTAGATACATTCGTGGTAATTTATTTGGATGATATTCTAATTTTTTCTAACTCCACAGAGGAACATCATGGACATGTGAGAATGGTCTTGGAACGTCTAAGACAAAATCATCTTTACATCAAACTTGAAAAGTGTGAATTCCATAGGACCGAAATTCAATTTCTGGGGTATGTACTGTCTACACAAGGAATTAGTATGGATGGAAGCAAAACCCAAGCCATCAAGGATTGGCCAAGTCCTAGAAATGTGAAGGAGGTACAGCGCTTCATCGGGTTTGCCAACTTCTATAGACGTTTCATTAGAAATTTCTCTGAGGTAGTGTCACCTATCACCCAACTTACCCGGAAAGAGTCTAGGTTCTCCTGGACTCCCCAAGCCCAGGAAGCATTTTCCCGTCTAAAAGATAAATTTACCACTGCACCTATCCTAGTACATCCCAACCCCGAGCTTGCCTTCATAATAGAGGTGGATGCTTCAGACTGTGCCGTTGGAGCTATACTCTCTCGGAGAACAGGTGAGAAGAATGTCTTGCATCCCTGTGCCTTCTTTTCCCAGCAGTTGTCTTCGGCTGAGAGGAACTACGATGTGGGCAATAGAGAGTTGTTGGCCATTATTGCCGCCTTCAAAGAATGGAGACACCTTCTTCAGGGAGCTGCACAGCAAATAGTCGTCCTGACAGATCATCGTAACCTTGAGTTTATCAGGTCGGCTAAGTGCCTGACTCCTCGCCAGGCTCGCTGGAATCTTTTCTTAAACCAATTTAATTTTATCATTTCTTATAGACCAGGATCGCGCAATGGAAAGGCTGATGCACTCTCTAGGATTTACTCAGCAGAGACACGTCCACTTACTCCTCCTAAGACTATTCTTCCTGACTCTAGATTCCTAGGAGTAATTCATAATCAAGACCTACTTAAGGACATCAAGGAAGCATACCATGCGGATTCCTTTTTGGCACAACCCCCAAGGGACGTAAGTCTTGTCTTTAAGAATGGTGTGTGGATTCAGGGACAACGCCTATATATTCCTGAAACAGTCAGATTGAGAGTATTGCAACTCATTCACGATTCCAAGATAGCTGGGCATAGAGGAATTCTAAAGACACAGGAATTTCTCTCTCGTTTCTTTTGGTGGCCCACTTGCAGGAAGGATGTTTTAAACTATGTCACTTCATGTGAAGTCTGTGCAAGATGCAAAACACCTCGCTCCTCACCAACTGGTCTGTTACAGCCTCTTCCCACCCCGTCCCGCCCGTGGGGATCCATTTCTATGGACTTCATTGTGGAGTTACCAACCTCTCAAGGGAAGAACACCATTCTAGTGGTGGTTGACCGTCTAACAAAGGCAGCTCATTTTATCCCTTGTGTCGGCTTACCCACTGCAAAACAGACATCAGATTTGATGATTAAAGATGTGTTTCGCTTACATGGAGTACCGGATGAGGTTATTTCGGATCGAGGGGTGCAATTCACTTCTAGGTTTTGGCAAAATTTCTGTGCAGCATTGGACATTAAAGTAAACCTTTCTTCTGCTTTTCATCCCAGACTAATGGACAGACCGAATGAACCAATCAAACCCTGGAGCAGTATCTCCGCTGCTTTATCTGCCACCTACAGGATGATTGGGTGGATCTACTTCCATTAGCTGAGTTCTCGTATAACAACTCTCAGAGTGCCTCCACTAAGCAGTCTCCTTTTTACTCTAATCTAGGTTATCATCCTAACATTCTACCACGATTTCCCATAGAAACGCCTTTACCAGCAGTGGCTGAAAGAATCACGTCTTTACAGAAGAATATGGATCTTCTAAAGGAGAATCTGGAATTGGCTCAGGAAAGGTACAAGAAAGCAGCAGATAAATTTCGTAAACCTGCACCAGCTTTCAAGGTAGGAGACTTGGTCTGGCTGTCAACCAGAAATCTTAAGTTAAGGATTCCATCGTCTAAGTTGGGACATAAGTACATTGGACCCTATAAAATCAGTAAAATTATAAGTGCCGTTGCTTGTCGTCTTCAACTGCCCAGAACTATGAGAATTCACCCTGTCTTTCATGTATCCCTACTAAAGGCTGCGACACCCAATACGTTTCCTGGACGTTCTTCTCCTTGCCCTGACCCAGTGCTAGTCGATGGTCAGGAAGAATTTGTGGTGGAAAGGATTTAAGATTCCAGGTTGTATAGAAATCAGTTACAATATCTGATTAAATGGCAGTGCTACCCAGTGGAGGACAACTCATGGGAACCAGTCAATAACGTTAATGCTCCTCGCTTGCTCCGTCAGTTTCATCAGAGGTACCCACACAAGCCTGGCCTGAGGTCATCCGGAGGTTGTCCCTAAGGGGGGAGTAATGTAAGGTTCTGTGTACATGTTCCTGAAACTCAGTTTGTTCGTCAGCCATTTTACTTTCTGTCTTGCTGCAGCTATCTTGCCCTCAGTCAAAATGGAGTTTCCAGCTTGCATGTTCCCGCCCTGATTCTCTCCTTTTGCTTCTTAAGCAGCCACAGCTGAGCAATCAGTGCTTCAGAATCTAGCCTGCAGTGAACCTGTGACCTGACTCCTAAAGCCTTGGACCTTGTACTCCAGCTATTCCTACTGAGGAACTCTGAAGCACTTGTGGACTCTGAACCCTGCTCTTTGAAAGACCCACGTTTGCATGGACTTACGGTAACAGAGAAGAAGATCCTGAACCTGTTGTGGAGAGTGATTGCTGAGCTTAGATTACTCTGGCCTGCTGTGTCTCCTGCTTCTGTGTCTGCAAACTGTGTGACTATTTTTGCCAACTTGTATGAAGTAATACAAGACTTTCTATATCAAACCTGTGTCTCATGTATTTTCATCGCACCCAAGCACAAGACGCTATATGAACTGTACTACATACATTACACCCATAATATTTTATGGAGGAGCAAGGAGCCCATAATGCTGTATGGAGGAGCATGAAGCCCATAATACTTTATGGAGGAGCAAGGAGCCCATAATACTGTATGGAGGAGCAAGGAGCCCATAATACTGTATGGAGGAGCAAGGAGCCCATAATACTGTATGGAGGAGCAAGGAGCCCATAATACTGTATGGAGGAGCATGAGGCCCATAATACTTTATGGAGGCGCAGGGAGTCCATAATACTGTATGGAGGAGCATGAGGCCCATAATACTTTATGGAGGAGCAAGGAGCCCATAATACTGTGTGGAGGAGCATGAGGCTCATAATACTGTATGGAGGAGCATGGGGCCCATAATACTGTATGGTGGAGCATTACATGGGCCCATAATACTGTATGGAGGAGCATGAGACCCATAATACTGTATGGAGGAGCATGGGGCCTATAATACTATATGGTGGAGCATGGGGCCCATAATACTGTATGGAGGAGCATGAGGCCCATAATATTGTATGAAGGAGCATGGGGCCCATAATACTGTATGGAGGAGCATGAGGCCCATAATACTGTATGAAGGAGCATGGGGCCCATAATACTGTATGGAGGAGCATTACATGGGCCCATACTACTGTATGGAGGAGCAATACCTGTACACTGACACTGTATACAGAGCTCCTGTGTATAATGTCACTGGTGATCACTGTATTACCTGTACACTGACACTATATACAGAGCTTCTGTGTATAATATCACTGGTGATTACTGTATTATCTGTACACTATACACTATACACAGAGTTCCTGTGTATAATGTCACCAGTGGTAATATTAGTGTTATTAGTATCGTGGTTTTTATTAATGATCAGTATTTTAGTACTCTCACTATATGGTGGTAATATGTGATCTGGTCATGATTTGATGGTATTTCTCTTGTATGTGGTAGTATTTGGTCACTATGTGGTCTGGTCATGATGTGAATGTATTAACCACCTATATGTGCTATTATTCAGTCACTATGTGGTGGAAATATGTGGTCTGGTCATGGTGTGGCGGTATTTGTCTCCTGTATGTGGTATTATTTGGTCACTATGTGGTCTGGTCATAGTGTGGCGGTATTTGTCTCCTGTATGTGGTAATATATGGTCACCATGTGGTGGGAATATGTGGTCTGGTCATTGTGTGATGGTATTTGTTCCTTTTGTATGTGGCATTATTGGTCTTGGTATAGTGGATTGTGTTGTGTATAGCGGTCCCTTGTTCTCTCTGTTATCAATAAGGGGAAGATTCTTGATTTCCAATAGAGATTAAATACTTGGACGTTTAACCCCTCCCTGTCCTATGACTATTACACAGCAGCAAATATGCACTTACAGTGGTTCTACTGTGAAAACAAGTAATCACCTATCCTAAGGCCATGTTCACATATGCATTGTTTGGTCAGTATTTTGTCTAAGTATTTGTAATCTAAAACCAGGAGTAGGTGATAAATACAGAAGTGGTGATGTGTTTCTATTATACTTTTCCTCTGATTGTTCCACTCTTGGTTTTGCCTTATAAATACTGATGTAAAATACTGACCAAACACTGAACGTGTGAACGTGGCCAAAGGATGTGATAAGTTATAGATTGGTGGAGGTCCAACAGCTGGGACCTGCACTGATCTGCAGAATGTGAACTTTTATCCCCATTAGTATGGAGCGGCATGTACGACTCGACCACTGATCCATTCATTACATAAGTGGCTGTGTGATGCACTTGGCTTTTTCTGGAAGCCCCAAAGAGGATGAATGAAGCTGCGGTCAGACATCCCATCTGCCGCTCCATTTTTAAAATGAGGATAAAAGTGTCATGTCAGGGATAAAAGTTTCCCATTCTTCTGATTGGTGTGGTTTCCATTGGTTTCCACCGATCATTAAGTTATCACCTCCCTTTCCTGTGGATAGCACCCTTTAATGCAAACTACGGTAATTGTGCATTCCAGTTATGGAGTTATGGGGCGCACAGTAGATGTGCAGCAGCCGCCTGTGTTTTAGTCGATGCTCCACTATATAGGGGATAACGGCTAAGTTATTTGCATATAGCTATAGGGTGGGCCCCTAGGTTCAATTTCCCCTGTGGTCCCCAGACACCCAGTCCGCGCCTGTACAGACCAAATACTGAATGTGTGAACAAGGCCTTATGCTTACCATTTCCTGTCTTCTGCTGTTATCCACGCCACTCCAGTAAGTGTCCAGCAGTTTGTGACCTGCCGGATCACTCCAAAGTTGGCTGGAACTTTTCATTGTAAGTCTATGAGAGCCTCGTTCTGGCCTCATTCTGGCTCTCATAAACTTGCATTGAGAGCAAGTGACTGCTACCTCTGACTTCAAAAGTTGTGATCACAAGATGGCGCGAGACCGGAGCGGTGCTGGGAAGAACTGAAGGCGGCAGGTGGTGAGAATAATACTAGTTTCAGGGACATTTTGTTATCGGTACCACTCCAGCTATGGTAAAAAAATCTTCACGCAGGTTGATATCTTTTCATGAACATCATCTTAGGTACATTCTATAGTTATGGAAGTATTACCATTTCTAGCTGTTCTGTATACTTACTTTTATTTTTGCACGTTATCTCACTGAATATGATGTCCTTCATTTTATTCCTTTGTCTAAGGTAACTAAGATGAATGTATGTGTAAGAGGATGAGCCTGAGCAGTGTTGTCGGTTTGAGTTTCGCTTTGGAGCCGGAACTATCGGGGCTGTCACCACTGTTGCTGGGGGACAACTTGTCTGTACAGGGACGACCTGAGCACCTGACAGAAAGTGGCGTGGGGGAGATAAAAGGGACTGAGCGCGGGAACATGAGAGACTTGGCGGGAAGGCGACTACAGAGCAGGATGAAGGTTGACTCCCTCTTCACCGCTCTGATTACCACCGCGACTGACGCTAGCTCCTTACAGACTGACTCACCCTCCCAGTACGCACTTACTGCATCATTCCCGGGTGCTCCCCTACCGGCCTGGTCCATATCGTGCAGTAGACATTTCTCATCTTCCCAATTTTGTGAGTCCGTGCGAGGCCTTGATACCCCTGCGGCCTGCTCGGCAGTGTGCTCCCGGTGTACTGCGTCACTCCAGAGGAACCAGCAGAAGGGACTGTATTCATGCATCAACAGACACGAGACCAACAGACCCAGATACTTCGGCACGGTCAGGAGACAGTGCATCTCGTTCCTATGCAGCAGAGCCAGAGACTTTGTCCATGGACTATGACGTCGTCGGGAGTTGTTCCAACTTCTCCCCAACAAGATCTCCATCCGATAAGTCACTCCTTTCATCTCCCCTTCCCTCTTTTGAATATTATATATTTACTTGTGCAAGTTCCGTTTTCACACTTGTGTTTCGTTGCCATATCATCTCCCTGCGTGGAGTATTCCCTATACTAAGAAAATCTGTTAAAGTCTTGTTAACCCCTACTCTACCTCCTGCTCTTTACTGCATCCGACAAACCTTTACATATGTAACAGGGGCCAGGGCTGTAGTAGTCGTGGCTAACAGTGGCAGTTCTGGTACACCCTGGCCCTCCGTAACATCAATACAATGTCCCTTCTGTTGTGCACTTTGTGGTCCACTTACTTGCAAGTCGTGGTCCACTTCACAGGGCCGGGAGTCCTTTTCCATTAGCAGCACACAATGACAATCAGAGTCCAAGTTCATCTTCAACAAAACAATTTAACTCAATTTGTCCAGTTTAGTCACAGAAACAGCACAAGATTCTTTGCAGAGTATCATCATTCCATTCCCTGCTCTGACCCTTTCTTTTCCGGGAATATCCACTGGTTCCGCCGATCCCGCAGCTTTCTGAGAGGACAGACTAACATGCTTCAGGAGTTCCCGCCTGCTTCTCTCTCCAATGGTGAAGTCAAAGAATGGCTCTGGGGGCGGAGCCTGGACGTGCATGGAGAAGGAGGCTTGAGCCACAGCTCCTCTCCACACTGTATCCTGCCTAAGCGTCTATCTGCTTTCTAACTGCTGGTGATGGGCAAATCTGACAAGATTAATACTGGGTGCACCCCCAGGAACACTAAGACCCCAAAAACACAGCGGGGACTGGAGGCTTTCCTGCTGAAAGGCTCAGCTACCTCAGGCTCCCAGCTACCAGACATGGCGTCGGTTCCCGCCACTGACACAGATTGTGAAGGTGACTCCACTGATGATGGGAGAGCCCTGAAGAACCGTTCATCAGGTTCAGAACAACTGACGATGCGTAACTTAAAGAAGCTGCTCGTTCAGACACATGCTCCGATCCGTGCAGATTTGCAAGATATAAAGCAGGAATTACTTAAGATGGGTAACAAGTGGAAGCCCTGGAAACTGGCCATGCGGCCGTCCTGCATTACAGCCATGTCTCTAAGACTAAGCTACAGTCACAGCATCGACATTTGAATACTGCAATCCTCCAGCTGGAGGACTTGGAGAACCGAAACAGACGATCTAATCTACGTCTGAAAGGCTTACCTGAGTCTGTGCAGCGTGAAGACCTGGAATCCACTGCCAAAGTTCTCTTTTCCTCCTTGCTTGGCACTGAACGGGGGCAGAATATTGAAGTAGAACGGATCCATCGTGCCCTGAAACCACGACCAGCTGAGGGTAATCCTCCCAGGGATGTAGTATGTGGACTCCTACGCTATGTGGATACCGCCGCAGTCCTGTCTGCTGCACGGGAGAAGGGCTCCCCAACTCTGGGTGAATATACCGTGGACTTTTACCCTGATCTATCGCCGGCGACACTAGCAAAGAGGCGTCTGGTTAAACCTCTTTTGGATCATCTTGGGACCCACAACCTGCCTTACAGATGGCAGTTCCCCTTTGGGATTCTGGTGCTTAAAGGAACTCTTAAAGTCTCAATTCGCCATCCTGATGATCTGGCACAGGCCTGGACTAAGCTTGACATCCCTCCAGTAAAAGTTCCGTCCTGGCTGCCGATTCCTGATGAAGAGGACCTGCCACAGTTGCCTGCCGTGGACATTTGGAGCACCCCCAAAAGGAAGAATAAGTCTGCAAGAAGTCGGCGACGGGACACCGCTGAAATAGAGTGAAGGTTGCCGGCATTAGTTCCGTCTGCTGTGCTGCTCTTTATTTGGTGAGCCTCACTCACAATGAGCCCATCGACCCGGACACTCAGGGAGAGGAGTTTTTCTTTTAGGTCCCTCTTATTCTCTGGCGGCAGGCGAGGACCCTCTGCATCAGCCTGAAGTTGGCTGCTTGCTGCTTCTCCTGACTGGGGCTGCAGGGCTCCTCAAAGTCTATTTGCCTTGCTCGCAGTGGCCCGGTGAGTGACACACATTCATTGCTGTTCTTCCTATCTATGCCATGGACTTCATCCTCCTGCTAGTACTAGTGCTCAGTGGTTGTTATTGTTATTTTTCTTTTGGGGTTTGCTGTTTAACTGAGTGCGCAATATGTGTTTTACAGTTTAGGGGTTAACTATTCACTGTTGTTTTACTGCTGTCACAGTGTTATGGTTCATTACCGTGTGCCTATTGCTACACCTAATTTGCATGCGCATAACGCGAGCCACATTTACACGCGCATAACGTGAACCACGTGTTCATTTGCGCGCGGGACCATTTGCTATCTTTGGGCGCGCCACAGCCCACAGTTCACATTTTCTTGTTTGTTACTTGTTTGAGCACATTCATAGATACTGAGGGTCCTACTATTGCTATTTGCGCGTGAACTGATCACGTTTTACCAGCCGCTTGAACTGGTTTAGAGTGACTAATGACTGCACACGCACATTGATTCCCTGTATTTCAGTTGCATTTATGCGCGAGTCCCCTTCCTCTCCGTGACGTGATCTCCCTGATTAGGTTGCATCTCCAGACGGCGCCCCCTCCCCGTGTTACAGTGCCTTGGTTGGTGCTCTTGGCCAGTTCTGTTAGATTACTGGACGGCCTCGCGCACCTCCCCTCCCTCCCCCCCTCTCCTTCTCGCGCAGGC
The DNA here is from genome assembly GCA_033576555.1 of Oophaga sylvatica. Classification (NCBI taxonomy): domain Eukaryota; kingdom Metazoa; phylum Chordata; class Amphibia; order Anura; family Dendrobatidae; genus Oophaga; species Oophaga sylvatica. Next base: position 105,871,586 of record JARQOD010000002.1, read on the forward strand.
GCTCCCTGTGGAGACGGGAGGAAGATGAACTGCCTTCAGTTACAAGTGTTAGCTGGGGTCCATCTTTCCTCCATCTTTCCTTTGTTTGCTAACATAGCTTGTCTGTTTGCCTGTCTCAGCACCCCTGCTTCAGGCAGACGGTGCGGTGCGACTAGGTTCTTATGGGTGGTTTTTCTTTTTATACCGCCCCGGTTTGACTAGGCTGATGCCCATTGCCTGCATCAGACCTATCCAGACACTCCTCAGGCATGTTCAGTGGAGATGCCTCGGGCTCTGGATATTTTTTCAGGGCTTGCGGGCTCCCCATTTTGGCATCCCATCTTTGAGGAGCTCCTTTTTTCAAGTTCAGAGTTCTTTTGGTTACTCCTCTTTCTCTTCACCCCTTCCCTATTCTTCCTTCATACTTTCCTTCCTCACTGAGCCACCAGTTTGTTTTTTCGGATCTGTTTCACCAGTTTTGCTCAGTAACCGGCCGTTCTGATGGCGTCTAGAGATAAGGTGACATTTTGTACCTTCAACGTCAAGGGCCTAAACGTTGCACAGAAGCGTTCCCAGGTCTTTCGCTTATTACAAAAAGAGAAACCTGATGTGGTTCTCCTTCAGGAAACGCACTTCAAGGAACAAGCGATCCCCAACCTCACTAGATTCCGGTACACCTCCTGGCATCATAGCTGTAATGGTTCCCACGCTTCCAGGGGAGTAAGCATTGGCTTTAAAAGAGGATTACCTTTCAAGGTGATTGCACACCAGATGGATAGCGAGGGTAGGTTTTTGTTTCTGAAGGTGGCGCTGGGTGCGATGAAATTAACGATTGCTAACATTTATGCCCCCAATGTAGATCAGGCCTTGTGGCTTCCTCAAGTACTCACCTACCTGTCTGCTTTTGCTGAGGGTACTGTGGTCCTTGGGGGCGACATCAATGTCTCGCTGAACCCTCTGCTGGACACATCCCACCAGCGTACTTCGGTGTCGTACCCCAAATTGGCCAAAATCAAACGGTCCATAGCTGATGCTTCCCTGGTAGACACTTGGCGTGTCGTGCACCAGCCAAGAGAGATTATACATTTTATTCGGCAGTGCATGGCTCCTATCACCGCATAGATGTTTTCTTGCTTTCACGGCATTCACTACCTTTCATCTCGGCAACCCGTATTGGCTGTATCTCGGTATCTGATCACGCCCCAGTTTACCTGACCCTTTCCCTACCCGCGGAGCTGGGCTGCAGCTTCAACTGGCGTTTAAATACGTCGCTATTAGATGACAAGATTACGGTAACTAATCTGGCCGCGAAGCTACGTACCTTTTTTAGTGAGAATGATAATGCCGATATGCCATTGCCAACATTAATGGAGGCACATAAGGCCTTTATCCGAGGCGAATTCATAGCCTTAGGCTCCTATATGAAGAAGAAAAGATT
>JARQOD010000002.1:105873102-105993728 GCA_033576555.1 Oophaga sylvatica
TTGAAAACAAACATAATAATGAGATAACTTGTGTAAACCAAGTTACTGTGTTAAATATAATTTTTAAAAATATAACATGATAATTTCTTGTTTTTGTATTGAACAGATAAAGTCTATATTTAAAAATCTGAAGTCCTGAAGCTTTTACTCTAACGATGCCTCATAATAGACTGGATTTAAGAAGCTAAAATAGTGGTGTGCATAGAGTATCAGAGATCAAAACTGAGCGCCACCATTATTTACCACCTGGGCAGAAGGGCCTAGAGTTTGTTGCCTCCTCTACATCCTATCTATAAAACTCAGGAAGATACTTGACCCCCTACAATGCAGTTCAACTGGAGTCTGCCATAGGTTGTTGACACCTAATAGCAAAGCGGTTGCAACCTCTTGTTCTAAAAGCCTTACAAGAGCTGTATGGTTAGCCCTCTATGTATCCTTAGGCTATGTGCCCACGTTGCGTTTTTTAAGCGTTTCTGCAGCGGTACTCAATCCAGGAGGCCTGCACACCTCCATACAAACAGACATGTGTGAGACAAGCAGGTCTCATTTTACCAAGTGAACCACACACAGGGATGGAGAATTGGCGAGCAGCTCTTCAGCTGCTCATAATCAACCTGTCATGGCCGGTTAACCTTACAGGATATAATGCTGTGAGATAAACAAGAGGAGTACATTATACAGTACATGTGATGATGGAACTGAAAATCCATCACAGAAAATGTGCTTTATATAAAGAGTTGGTTTAGAAGAGGTTTCACTTTATACATAACGCATATACACATCCAAAGAATAATTTACGGTAATATTATCTTGTTGAGATGTGGGGACAGATAATTTATTTTATGGTCCATTTTGGAATATAGGTTGCATAACTGCAAAATGTGCTGTCTAATGTCAAAAAACTTGGTCTAAGTCTCAGTCATGGGTCCTCCTACATTATAATGACCCCAAACACACAAGCCAAAAACATCCAAGAATGGATAAGGCTGGGTTCACATTGCGCCAAGGCAGTCCGTTAACGCTGCCATTGAACCCCATTGTTCGGCGCATTGCGACGCATGCCGTAAAGCGGCATGTGTTCCGACGTGCCGTCATTCAGTGACGGAGCCTCGGACGCGGCCTGCAGCATCTGGGCTCCGTCACCGCTAGCACAGATGAATCATCTGCTGATTCATCTGCGCAAGCGGGTATAGCATAACGCGATCGCATTATGCTATACCGTTACCAGCCCGTCAACGCTATGCGTTGAACGGGCTGGTTTAATGAAATGTGAACCTAGCCTTAGTGCAAAACATTGGACTATTGTGAAATGGCTTCTATGAGCCCTGATCTAAATAGTATTGAGCATCTGTGGAAGGAACTGAATCATACAGTCTGGAGAAGGCACCTTCACACCTGAGACAGCTTGCTCACGAGGAGTAGGCAAAATACCTGTAAACAGGTGCAGAAGTTTCATTGAGAGTTACAGAAATCATTTGTGTGCAGTGAAAGGTTGTGCAACAAAATATTAAGTTTAAGGGAACCATCATTTTTGTCCAGACAATTTTTCTTAGTTGTTTTTTTTGTTGAACCAAAATTGAAAAGCAATGTCTGATTGTCATTAGTTGATATTCAAAAATTTAAATTGAAAATTACTTTTGTCAGTTTCAAGTTATTTCAGTGACCATTGTTGGTTTTTCTTAGTTTATTGTAAAGGCACCAACAACCATATACTATGATTTAGGACATTTTAGTGCCAGAAACGCGTCAGTTTTTAAAAATGTTTTTTTTTATGGATCCACTTGTTTTAAAAATGTTCTAATAAAGATCTATTTATTTTTATCGAGTTGTTGTACTACACCACTCCCTTTTTCTATATACCATAATTTTATCCACATCTTAGCATCATGAAATATGTAATTATTTCACAGTAAATCAGCAACAGGTCACAAAACGAATAACTCCTGCATCAACACAACATAATAGAACTAAATAAACTGTAACTACATTCAATTTGCATTTAATATTTATGTAAAGCTGGAAATACCACCATTAACGATTGGCTAACCTTCCCTCATACACATTCAGCTTAGCTAAGCATGTGTCACGGCGGTAACTCGCACGTGCTCCCGGCGCCATGCTACTAACTGCGTTTCCGCTTTGTTTATCCTCATGTCATGCCACCGTGACGACTCTTCAAGCAGCACTTCCAACTTGGGTGCAAATCCCTGATGTCTCCACATGGCTATAAGTGGGTGCAGCCAGATCCTGCAGGAATTTACCCCTGCTGTGTCCTGCAGTGTTTGGATTTCCAAACCAATCATCATCCTGCAAGTGCTATATCAAGCAGCGCCGTCCTCCACACCATGCTTGAGCTTAGTTCCAAGTGTCTTTTGTCTCTAGCTTCCTACTAAGGTGTACCTCTGTTTATTCTCCTCTGTTATTCACCCTGCTTGCTACTCATCTGTTCTGATCTCTCCATTTGTGAACCCATGCTGCCTGCCCCAACCCTGGACAGTCTGACTACTCTTCTGTCTCACCCCTCTGTACCCTGCATACCCACTCTGACTGGTAGGTCAGCTGCTGCAGGTCCGGACACTGCCCTGAAGTGGCACCTGGTGGCTATCATGCGGCTCAAGCCTATACTTACCATCAGAGGAAGTAGTCACCCCTCCAGGGTAAGTCTGGCGCATAGTGGGTCCACACAACCAGCATTACTGTGTTCATGTAAAGAGATGGACTTGTTTATCGCGTTCCTCCTTGAAAAAAATGTAAATTATTGTAATATGTAATGAGAACCGTAATGTACAACGTGAATTGTGATTTGTGTTGATGATGTTGATAATATGTGTAGTTTGATAGTAGGGAGAGTAACAGTTAATGGTTGTGACTAGCCCAGAGTGGAAGGGGCTAAGTTGAAGGGAAAATAAAAGTTTATTGTTAGAGAGTCAGAGACTGGAGTGCATAGAAAAAGGACCTAACGTCCAATGTGAGCATTGCTGCATTCTGGGGTGTCCCTGAAGTGAGAGGAGACCAAAAGAAAGGCATAGCGAGATCCGGAGCAGAAGTGCTCTGGGCAGAAGTTACCGAGTTTCAGGACTAGAGAAGATAAGTACCCGCCATACATAAGTAAAGGACTCTTGTTAAACAGGACATAAGTATTGAGCTGGGTGGTGGTGAAGTAGTGAGGAACAGTGAATACAGAGGACCAATAAAGAGAGTGGAGGGAGAGGAGGGAATTGAAACTGGGTGAAAAATGCTCCAAGTTGTGAAAGAAATGTTCAAAAGATTGTGTACCCGCTATCTCCTGTACATCTTCCCTACCAAGTTCCCGTTGAGTAAAAAGTTTACTTTTGACTGGTGAGCTCTCTCATTGAACTGTGAAACATCTGGTCCTGGCATGCCCACAACAATGCTTACATGCAGCCTGCATGGGCGTAACACCCTCACAGCACAAGTCCACACATACAGCTAGGACCTCCTCCACTTTCATGTAATGTGTCAGGGTGTAAGAGACGAGTACCTCGCCCATGGCTTCTTCTGACCCACGCCACGTTACAGTCACAAAGCAGGAAAGGAAATACGTTTGTGCCAGTCGTGTATGCAGTGGATTGTCTTTCGTGAGAATAAAGGATGTTGTTTTACATCCTTTTTTTCCCCCATCATGTACCATTGGGAAAGAGTTTAGATACTCAAATACACATTAAATACTAGGCTGATCCCGCCAAAATTTGAGGGTTTGGACGATGTTTATGCAGTGTGTACGGCCACTTTGAGACTATGAGCATCATACATTATTATAGAAGGATTGTAATAACTGCAGTTGAAGTGATACAGACCAAGGTTACTTGTAGGCTATTGTAAAGGTGGCCATACAGGTACTGTTTTTTTCAATCAGTTTATGGTGCCCAGTCAATAGGTGGAATATTTATTTAGTTTTTGTTCATATCTGCATTGTGGTATTGTGAGGGAGTGAAGGGGTGCAAGTGCGGGATTCTGGGGCCGTAACGGACGCTGATGGGAGGTGGTAATGAAGATAGGAAGTAGGTATTTCTTCCAGGCACCGCACGCCCCGGAGCCTGGAATACTGACAAACGTATGAAATTGGGAGAGAAATATGAGTTAGGGGAACCACTGAGAATTTTTGCAACCCAAGTTACAATTTTTACTATGGAAGTAGAAATACTTTGTGCTACCTAGGAAGTGATGTCATGTGAACAGAACAGTGACAAGTTGCCCAAAACAATGACCTAGAATATACCATGTGACAGAAGGGTCATACAGATTTTCCTCTCTTATACTGCCCTCTAAGAGTTCATGTAATGGATACTACACAGTTTACTAGTGATCCATTATATGAAACATATAACCAAGGAATCCAATCCATGCAAATGACAAATATCAGGTCACTTGAAAGTAAATTGTAGGTCTTGCTGTTCCAAGGATTTTTATGGAATACTTTAACGCCCAATATACTTTGTCCTCTAGACGTTGTATAGCGCTACGTTATATTTCACAGCATCTGTATGATATAAAGCACTCAGCAGTGTTTATCAGACCCAAGTTTAATCTTTTTGATTGACCCATAAAGAATTCCAGGAAGTCGTTAGAGAAATGCATGGGCCCCTAAAGGTAAAGATTTTGGCGTCAGGCAGCGGTGGAGGATTGATGTCCGGGTCGGGACACAATTCTGCTGGTTTGGCGCAGGATTTACTGGAGCCGAAGACATGATCAGAATTTATTTAACCTGATAGCATTCTGCAGATATGCTGGAAAATCTACGGGCTTTCTTGTCCTTTTACAAAGGCTGCTGATGCTATCAAGTAATTGAACTCGGTATCTGGTTTATTAAATTGTCAATGTCATGATTTCTAATGGCATTTGCAAACTAAAGAGGATTAAATCTACCTTTGACATTTTCCATTCTCTTGGGTGCGCTGTGCCAAGATCAAGGTAATTCCTCTTCTTTTCCTCCCCACCCCTTGTGATGAAGGTGTCCTGGTATGACCAGACGGCTGCTCGTCAATGACTGTAGTGCCATGCTCATGGAAGCAAAACCTAAAGGATTGTTACTTTTCTGTTTTTTTTTTTTATCATCTGAAAAAATTGTCCATTTATTCTTAACATCAAAATATCTGTACTGTCTAGCGCCACTTACAAGTGGCTACCTTGCAAATGATATCCAAACCTTATAGTGGTTGAACATATTCTTGGGGAAGGTCATCGATATCATATCAGCTCTATGTAAAGTGACTGGAGCAGGGAAAAACAGCTTTGTACATTGTAGTCAATGTTCTCGGGTCCTGTAGCTGAGGTCACATTGAAGTAAATGGGAGCTGAGCTTCAGTACCAGAGAACGGCTGTTACTACTGTGCCGTTACGGTTCTGTATATGGTCTACGTTTGGATGCTGCTGGAGCTGAAAACAGACGATCGGTGGAGGCGTCAGGTGTTGGACTCCCGCTATTCTGATAATGATTACCTATTCCTAAAATAGGTCATCAATATTGAATTTCTGGACATCCCCTTTAAGGAGTTTTGGCCCTAAATTATTACTATATATTTTTAATTTTGTGCAAGTATTTGTTTCTTTGCAACAACTATTTTATGTTTTTATGCTACCAAAATATTTGCATTTATTTAAATATATTTTTTAATTTATTTTTGTATATATTACCCCTAACAGATCACTGGGGTATTTTTTTTAATATATACATATATATATATTTTAGTTTGGATCAAATTTTGTGAGATGAGTGTGAGGCCTCCTGTTTGTCTACATACAGTTACTGACACCTTAGAGAGTTAAAATCCTTGAACAGAGAAACATTCGTTTCTCACCCCGGCCAATTACATTGCACAAAGGCTAAGATGCACTGTTCAACGTTTTGTGTCCTAGTGGTTGGGAGAACAATGACAAACTGGAAAAACAGCAGGAGGGTCACAGAGGTGAATCTGTGGATGGACAGAACATCAGATTAGAAGAATGGATCCATTCTGCACTGCAAGTGAAATTGAACATCACATACCAAACCTAAGGAGTCAGAGTCTGCACAATCCATCAGAAGACATGACATTGGGTTACGAGCCAGACATCCAGCTACAGGTGTTACATTGACCTCACGCCACCTCAAAGGCTATTATGGTGCAAGGCAAGATGGCAATGGGGGGCTGGAATGGAGGGCCATCCTCTTAACGGACGAGTCATGCTTTTGTCTTGGATGCAAGATAGCCATAAATTAGTTTGGCGACCATGTGGGCAATTCAATGAAGAGACCTTCACAAGGGAACGTCATGACGGTCCTACTTTCAGGATTATGGTGTGGGCTGGCATAATGCATGTATGGCAACTGGACCCCTCTAGTCTTTATTTCAGATACAGTAACAGCTCGGTGTAAGGGTAGGTTCACATGAGTGTATAAAAAAAATAGTCACGAGTTTCATGCAGATTGTGGGACGAAATTTTTTCTCACTTGTCATCTGTGTGCAATCGTTTTTTTTTTTTCACAGCAGCAGCCATTAATCATTTACAGAATCCATTGCGCTTCATTAACATAGGAATTACAGAATTGCAATGTATCCGTAAAAATCGCATGTTATACTGCGGCTCTGTAAGGCATCCCATTTTTTTATGTACTTAGGCTTGAATGGGTGAGTCTCATCCAATTTACGGAAGAAACTAGTGCATGCGCCAATTTTTTTTCACACTCAGATTTGGACAGTAAAAAAAAAACAAACAAAAAACACTCATCTGCACTGCCCCATTGAACAACATAGGTCCAAGTGCTGTCCGTTTTTCTAAGGACAGCACTTGGACCAAAAATATGGTGATGTGAACGACCCCTTACATTGATTTGGTCATTGAACCAGTGCCACAGCCATTTCTCCAATGTGCACCAGGAGATGATTTCAACACGACAACGCCAGGCTGCATGTTACTTGTGCTACTGTGAGCAGCCCCCAGCAAGGCCTGAACGTGCTACCATGGGCTGCAGCATCTCCGGACTTGTCTGTAGTTGAACACACCTGGGACATCATTGGTCAGCAAGTTCAAAAGGGAGCTGCCAGCAGAGGATCTTGATGATTTTTCCAAGTGTATTCAGCATGGCAGACATTCCTCAGACAACCATTAATAACCACAGCCAAAGTGTGTAAGTGTGGGTACTTTTGCGCATGGTACGCATTCACATGTGGTCAAAATTGTTGGTACCCCTCGTTTAATGACAGAAAAACCCACAATGGTGACAGAAATAACTTGAATCTGACAAAAGTAATAATAAATCAAACATCTATGAAAATTAACAAATGAAAGTCAGACATTGCTTTTCAACCATGTTTCCACAGAATTTAAAAAAAAATAAAACTCAAGAAATAGGCCTGGACAGAAATGATGGTACCCCTGAAAATACTGTGACAAAAGGGACATGTTAAATTGCGGTGTGTCCACTAATTATTATCACAGATGTCTACAATCTTGGAATCAGTGAGTGGGCCTGTATAGAGGGCTACAGATACTCACTGTGCTGTTTGGTGACATGGTGTGTATTACACTCAGCATAAACCAGAGGAAGCGAAGGAAAGAGTTGTCTCAGGAGATTAGAAAGAAAATTATATGTTATAGGTAAAAGTTATAAGACCATCTCCAAGCAGCTTGATGTTCCTGTGACTACAGTTGCACATATTATTCAGAAATTTAAGCTCCATGGGACTGTAGCCGACCTCCCTGGACGTGGCCGCAGGAGGAAAATTGATAACAAATCAAAAAGACGGATTATATGAATGGTAACAAAAGAGCCCAGAAAAACTTCTAACAGATTAAAGGTGAACTTCAAGCTCAAGGAACGTCAGTGTCAGATCGCACCATCCGTCGTTGTATGAGCCAAAGTGGACTTCATGGGAGACGACCAAGGAGGACACCATTGTTGAATAAAAATAATAAAAAAGCCAGACTGGAATTTGCCAAACTACATGTTGACAAGCCACAAAGCTTCTCGGAGAATGTCCTATGGACAGATGAGACAAAAATGGAATGTTTTGGCAAGGCAAATCAGCTCTATGTTCACAGACGGAAAAATGAAGCATATCAAGAAAAGAACACTGTCCCTACTGTGAAACATGGAGGAGGCTCTGTTATGTTCTGAGGCTGCTTTGCTGCATCTGACACAGGGTGTCTAGAATCTGTGCAGGGAACAATGAAATCTCAAGACTAGCAAGAGATTCTAGAGAGAAATGTGCTGCCCAGTGTCAGAAAGCTTGGTCTCAGTCGCAGGTCATGGGTCTTGCAACAGGATAATGACCCAAAACACACAGCTAAAAACACCCAAGAATGGCTAAGAGGAAAACATTGGACTATTCTAAAGTGGCCTTCTATGAGCCCTGACCTAAATCCTATTGAGCATCTTTGGAAAGAGCTGAATCATGCCGTCTGGAAAAGGCAACCTTCAAACATGAGACAACTGGAGCAGTTTGCTCTCGAGGAGTGGCCAAAATACCTGTCGAGAGGTGCAGAAGTCTCATTGACAGTTACAGGATTGCAGTGATTGCCTCAAAAGATTGTGCAACAAAATATTAAGTTAAGGGAACCATCATTTCTATCCAGACCTATTTCATGTGTTTTTTTTTTTTTTTTTTTATTCTGTGGAAGCATGGTTGAAAAGTAATGTCTGACTTTCATTTGTTCATTTTCATAGATTTTTTATTTATTACTTTTGTCAGATTCAAGCTATTTCTGTCACCACTGTGGGTTTTTTCTGTCATTAAACGAGGGGTACCAACAATTTTAACCACGTTTGTACTCTATACTGAATAAATCGAGAAGTATTTAACATTTTTTGTTTCCATTTTTTCATCATTTGCATATCATTAACATGTCCATCCCGTGATTTCCATAAGTCCACGACTTTTCCTTGTTGGTGTTGCAATTTCAACGTTGTGGAAGGTATGTACAGTCTCAAATTACAGCTAATATTTGCAAAGATCTTTAACAAAATATGTCCGCCATGTCATGAAAGAATTTTCACAGCACTTTTTTTTTTTTACTTATATTGCAGTTTTACACTGAAACTGTAACAAATCATTGGAGCCCAAATTACTGGGAAAATAGGCCTCTGTGGTGCTATTCGCAGATCCAGATCAGATTTGACACCACAATGTGGCGGTCCTCGTGTTCTATGAAAACAATGGGCAGCAGCAAACGGAAAAAGAATAACAATTAGAAAAATGCTTACATGTCACTCTTTTTCAAGCAAACATCAGATCTGAACTTTTAGGATGCGAGATCCTGGCATTCAGGGTGCGATCCCAGAATCTTATTATGGCCGGGTCACACTTGCAAGAAACTCGCACCTCAATACCCGGCACTGCCGCCGACACTTGGGACCGGAGCGTTAAGATGCATCGAAATACATGCAGCCGCACACTCCGGTCACGAGTGCCGGGTATTGAGGTGCGAGACTCGTGCGAGTTCTCGCTAGTGTGACCCTGGCCTATGGCTGTTACTAACTGCTGTGTACATAATGCCGCAGTGCTACTTTAGTTAAAAGCGCGAGATCTTATGTTTTGTCAGTGAGGGGGTCCATGGAGAGTTGTGGGACTCCGCTTAGCATGCCACGATCTCACCACTTGAAAGTTCAAAACCAAATTTTACTATAAAGTAAAAATTTTAGCCTGGTATTGGGAACACTTCTGGACATTTTTTCTAATTGATTTTCTTTAGTAAAGTTAAAAGGCAGCTACAAGCAAGGTATTCTTTTTAACTTGCACCATAAAATTAAAAGGGCGCAGGTTTAAAGCCTATGAAAAAGCTGCGGTACGTGAATACTCTGCTTGTACACACCTAATTGAATATTGAGGGTGCTGCCTTATTGATGGGGGTAAGGGGGTAGTGTGCAATACTAAGGAAGGGGGCCGTAAGAATGGGGATACACTGATTTAGATAAAGTTGCCTTCATGCATTATTACCTGCCCCCTTCCCTGGCCTTAGTGGCAAAATGGTATAGCCTGAAGACTACTAAGTTAACAGTCATAACCCTTCGCCTGCCTCTTTTTTTCCTGGCGGTGCACTGTACCCCTTATATTATACATACTTTAGTGCACACAAAAAGTTCTTTGCATTACTACACAGGTATAGTAAAGATGTACCGTGTTAGCCAGTAGATAGAAAAATATTTAGACTTGAGAGTCCTCAGTGGTTGATACCTTTTAATGGCTAACTGAAAAGATGGTAACAAATTGCAAGCTTTCGAGACTACGCAGGTCTCTTCATCAGGCGTAGACTAAAACAAAAACTGAAGAATAAACTTCCACTGGTCAGACGAGGGAGAAAGAGGAAGAATCCGGCCCATACACGAGCATTTAACCCCTGAGGGTGCGGCCAGACTCCACTTCCTCCTTCTTCCCGTTGGTCAGTGGGGTCCATTATATGGCATCACCTGGGAGGGGGGAGTGACGGGAGGAGGGAAGCACGGCCCACAGTTCCTTCTAACTAAAAAGTCTATATGGGCTCCTCAGTCAGAAGCTCGATCCCTATTCGGTGCCGTGCTTACCAGACTGAAGAGACCCTTGTGGCGTATAGCGGTGCTTCCCCGCCTCCCGCCAATCCCCATAATCACAAACAACAGCAGGTCTGGATGGGTTGAACAGGTCGGTCACAGTTTATTAAATTATAAGCAGAGAGGGCAAATACAATCCGCAACCGCCTCTCTGCCGAGGACCCCCGGCGCTGCCGGTGGGCGTAATTTACAAGGAGGGAGGGGCAAATACGATCCGCAACGGACTCTCTGCCGAGGACCCCCGGCGACGCCGGTGGGCGAGCAGGCAGATGAGAGGTTACGAACCGCTGCCCCCCATACTACCGCCACGGAGGATCATGTGTATACCTACACAGGACTCCGACCCCCACACAACAACATTAAGGCCTGTTCAACCCCATCCTGTAAATTGGTTAGAAATATATCGAGCCCGATATCATTCAGATGCACGCCATCCGGTCTCAGCAGATTTACATTGTCCTTCTGCAGGTCGTGGTGGTTAACCACAATGCCGTAGTTTTCCTTGACGAGTTTTGCCATCCTTTTGTTTATTTTCTTCCTTGATTTATCAATGGCTTTCGGATCCTTTGCTCCCCACCAGACGGCGCGTGGTATTATGTCGGACCACACCACCACCGTATCTGGGCATAAGCAGGTAAAGTGCCGTATATCAGTCGACATCCTTGAGTATAGGTCGGCACCTTTTCTCGTGACTAAATCATTTCCGCCGGCGTGCAACACCAATACCAGAGGCCCTGTGGCCATTTTTATGATGTTGGCCATTTCAGGGAATATTTGCTGCCATCGCAGCCCTCTGACACCTCTCCAGATGACCTCCAGTCCGGGGAAACCAAAATTTTTTCCGCCTGGGCGTAGGCTTGCCCTTTTGTACGCCCAGTAAACATAAGAGTGCCCTAGTACCCAAACTGTGGGTTTGTGGTCGCCTGAAAGAAACGAGAGGTATTAGAGCAGATCTGGTCTTATATATCTTGCGAAGCATGCGGATTTCCAGCGGCCTAATCTCTGGACTTCAGATTCCGGTACGCCGGCCCTAGCAGCTTTGGTGGCTGCCCCTATTCTGAAGGAATGCGTCCCGTATTGTTTTGGGTTACCGCCGACTGCCTCTATGCAGTGTTTAAAAATCGAGTCGAACTGATATTTGGTAAGCGGGGACCCGTCGGTGTGTGAGAGGAAGAATCTACTGTCGTGTCTTATACCCACGAAGCGTTTTACTATTTTTAACGGGCATATTGGGCCGTCTAAGGCCTTGAGCAACACCCACGCGCCTCTACCGGTTGGATCGCACTTGGATTTTCGTACCCTAATGCGCAAAGCATCGCTACATATGACGACGTCCTCGAGGATCAACCCGCCCACCGATGCGGTTTTTGACCGCGGCATTAGTTCGCCAACGCGCAGAGCCCCGAAAATGCGATTGCAAACGCTGAAGATACTAGAGCCGCCTCGTACTGCGACTTGCAAACCGACGTCGAGATTATGATGATATAACGCAACAGGCTTAGAGACTTCAGATTTTGTATTAGTTTTGCCTGATGAAGAGACCTGAGTAGTCTCGAAAGCTTGCAATTTGTTACCATCTTTTCAGTTAGCCATTAAAAGGTATCAACCACTGAGGACTCTCAACTCTAAATATTTTTCTACACAGGTATATACATTAATCTGGTTGAGATTTTGTTTTATTTTTTATATGAAAATGATTATTCAAAGTCACAGCTGGCAGTATGGAATAAAACGTAGTGGTGTCGATCAGCTTCAATGGCGGACATTCCCGCTTGGCGTCAAGTATATCGCTCCAAAGCACAATGGTTACGAGGTTGTGTTTATAATAAAGAACATTTCTTTCATATCTTTCCATAAATGCTGTGACCAGTCTCTATCCAGCAAAAGCTGTCTTATTTTGGGTTAGTGGGGTGGGCGTCACATTACATGTGCATTATTTGGTTAAGGAGCTTTGAACCTTCACCCATCTCCAGGACAATCAAAAAATGAATGATGAAACTCCCATAGCAATGAATGTAGAAAGCCAGTGGAAGCGCTGCCACCAATCCACTGACTGCTGGTGAGACACCAACCAAAACGAGGGATTGGAGACAACTGCTTCAACTCTCAATATTGAACTATAGATGCATAGCATAAGAGATTCTATTCAAACTGCTGTATGAGGAATTCAGGGATCACACATCTCTAGAAATATATAAAAGTAGACTTTATTTTGTATTCACATTTCATCTATAAGGCCATATTCACACATTCAGTATTTGGTCAGTATTTTACACCAGTGTTTGTAAACCAAACCCAGGAGTGGGTGATAAATACAGAAGTGGTGACGTGTTTCTATTATACTTTTCCTCTGACTGTTCCACTCCTGATTTTGTCTTACAAATACTGAGGTAACAAACTGACCAAATACTGAACGTGTGAATGAGGCCTTATACAGGTTTATCAGTTGTATTGCACACGCCCTTAGCACTGCATTGTAAAACAACCATGTACATGTGCAAAAACCATCTGGACGCACATCTGTAGTAGAAAGGGTCCATCACTCATGAAGATCTCCTTCATATCCGTCACACTGAGGAAATGTTAGAATTTGGTCTCAATATTTCTGCAAAAGATAAAAGAGAAATCGAACAATGACTTAATCCTCTGGAGATGCAGGCAAGATGTGTAGGAGCAATGAGTAAAGTGTGGAGGTTGTGCCACCCGACGGCAGGACCCCCGCAGACCAGTGCAGGCCGGGCACCTGGAAACCATAGCAACCCATTATCAGAAGCCATCATTCTGCCCTTCATTCCCAATTAATATTATCTACCTAGGATTATTTTCTTACTCCATGAAAAATTACATTTTTTCCTGCAGTAGGTCACCAGGTCTTACAAGAAGGCAGCAAGGTTTCCATAGGAACAATTAGTACAGCTCTTCCGATCCTTCATATATCATCCATGATAGGGGGTGATTAGTAACTGCATTTTGCTTTCCGTTGAGACTAGTGAACAGTTTCCCCACTAACCATACAAGAAGGATGAGAGAGTAAGACATCAGATAGCGATAAATCTCATAGTTCACAAAATAAAGCTAAAACGTAGTCCATAATTACTAAGAGGTGCAAACACTGAATCAGGAGGACACATAAAAAGTAATGGAGGCACCCCTGGGTGACCCCAATCTGTGACCTGACCCCTACTCTTATATTCATGGATGTACCAGGATATTCTACAATGAACATGCGCCATGACAGGTGTTGGAAAACATCAGAAAATGACCTATACCACATATATAACATGTACAAGAGAAGAAAAAGCTTTATGTGAAAGCTATATCAAAGGGGCATTCTGGCAGTTCCCACCGATCCACAAGATGGTGCACTTTTATGGAGTGGAAGTGAGCATGCTCAATCCCTGCTCCATTCATTCTCTATGGGACTGCGGAGAAAGCCCTGTAAAGCACTCTGGTAGCCCCATAGAGAATGAATGAGGCGGAGGTCAAACATGCGCTCTGCCATGACATTCTAATGGGGATAAATGTGCCCTGTCCGACCAATCTGTGGAATCGGACGTCCACCGATCTACAAGTTATCTTATGGGCATGTTATATAGGGCAGTAAAGTAGCTACCGGGTGGGATGGTAGAGGATGCGGTCGCCCCAGGCCCAACGCTCAGAGGGGCCCACCCAGAGCTATGTTACCCTCAACTATATCGGCGGGTGCGGCTCGCCTATACAGATATGCCCGGCGGTAGAACAGGGAGTCACGATATCCCTGCATTAACCCTCTCCGTTCTGTAGACCGCAGATCGCTTTATGCCTGCGGTCTACAGAACAGCTGAGGAACACACAGAACGTCAGAGTCGCAGCATCCTGTGCGTGCGTCGGCGCTATGATAATGCATTAGGCAGTCCGGAGGACTCGGCAGGATCCTGGATTAGGTGAATACATTATGTCTTTTATTTTGATTAAAACTTAAGGGGGCATAAATAATGGAGGATCTTGAAACAGTGGGGGTGCCTAATGGATTATATGGACTACTGTGGGGGCCCTTAGAAAGTGTGAGGGGCATTCAATATTTTGGGGGCTAATACAGTGGCCTTTATACAGAGTGGATGCTAATGAGGTGGCCATTATACAGTGTAATGCGGGAGCAATTATACAGCTTGGGGGCTAATGTGAAAACCATTTTACAGCATAGATGCTAATATGGAGGCCATCACACAGTATGGGGACTACTGTGGGGGGCCCTCATACAGTGTGGAGGGCTCTTATACATTGTAGGGACATCTGTGGGGGTCCCCATAAAGTGTGGGAGCTGTTATAAAGCATGGGAGTTAATGTAGGAGACATTACACAATTTGAGGGCTAGTGTGGGGACTACTGTGGAGGGTCTAAATATACAGTGTGGGTTCTACTGTGGGTGTCATTATACTGTGTTTTGGGGGAGCAATGGGGACATCATACTATGTATAGAGGAGCTGTGGGGGCATCATACTGTGCATAGGGGAGCTGTGGGACCATCATACTGTATATAGTGGAGCTGTAGGGACATCATCCTCTGTATAAGGGAGGTTTGGGTCCACCATACTGTGTATAGCGCTGCAGATTGGGGGGAATCTGTGGACTTTATTAAATGTTAAGTGGGCACTTAAGAAGCATTATTGTTATAGGGGCACTCAGTGTATTGTAATCATCAAAGGAGAAAAATGTGGACACTGTTTTCTAGGGCATTTGTGCAGGGCATTAAGAATTTCTAAAGGGGTAATTTTACCATTTAGAGGGCACCAAGGAGGCATTATATTATGTAAGGGGCATTATTATGTGAGGCAGTAAGAGGAGACTGTTATTGTAACACACAGCAGGTGCAGTAATAGGGACACATACGGCAGCAGCGGCTCAGCATTGGGGTATCAGTAGGATGAGGAGTTTGTGCAGGTTGGGAATAGATGGGGACGGTGCAGGAAATGTGAGAAGTCATATTTGTCATATATGTTTTGTTGTGATCTTTGCAGCAGTGTCTTGGCTGGAGAAGTTGTAACATCGGTCTAGGCCGAAAAGAAAAGACTGGAAAAATGAACGACTCCATCAGAAAGAACATCAGCAATAAGTGACTATATGTAACTGCGCTGTAATCACTTGTATGTTATGCAGGACTAGTATCTACCACTATGTGATCACCATATGGCGGTAATATCAGTGTGCCACCATAGTTGTAATCAGGGTTATTGGTTAGGGACTCGCTCAGATGTCCCCCCCCCTCCCCGAGCTGAACCCCTAGCTACGCCTCTGATATACGGGTTTTACAGTGGGAAGAAGTTATGATAAAAAACAATGCACAGCCCATTGGCTTCTACCAGTCCAGATGAATGGCAAGCAAAGACAGAGGGACTTATAAGGTTATAGCAAGCACAATCCCTGCCAGTAAATTGCACTTCACTTCCAAAACCAGTTCAGGCAAGGTGTGGCCAGCCAGTCCAGATGGAAGGAGCACGGCAGTGGCGCTGATAGTAAAACTGTGGCACTATTACTTGTCAGGTTTTCTACATAGAAGGGGAAAAACAACATTTTTGTGGAGGGTGATCCAAAATAAGTTGGGTGGTCCCAAGTTATTCTCATTATTGTCTGTTTTACCCTAATTCAGTTCTTGCAAGGTAACATATTAACTTTAATCCACTTGACCAGTGGATTTGTCCGAGCTGGTGGTTACCACTACCGGACCCCTAACTTCCTTGGACTTACTATCTTTTTGGCCTACCATCATCCTTTCGATAATTTAAAACAGGATGCAGCCAACCCAGAATGGCGCCCCCTCTGCTCCAGAGGCCGGATAGCAGCTGCCTAGTCTGCCTCAATGGTGGGTATGGCCTCACCTTATTCAGAGTCTTGTTATCCAGACGCTCCATTACTGGACGGCACGTACGGATGTTCTTTAGTATGTGACCTTAGTGCCATTTGCTCCAGATTCCTAACTACAGTTTGGCCATCACTCTGCCTTAGCGAATTAGAAGTCCTATGAGACAGAAGCAACATTTACATCAATTTCTTAGAGACTTCAATTCATCATAGAAAGGAAGACTCCAATATGGATGGTAATATTTAACATTACAGAAAATATTCCTTTCTTTTCATGCTCACCTTGGTGGTGTTGACTCAACGGGCTGACTGAGTGAACGCTTTACCTAATAAAAACCATGCAAAAAAAAAAAAAATCCATTAATAGGTTAATAAATAAGTGGAAAAAAAAGGATAAATTCCTGCATAAGAAACTCAAGCTACATTTACACTGCGTTCCTAGGAATGCTTGTTTCACAACAAAACGCTTGTCTGTTGGGTGAAATGATCATGGTTCTCGGCAGCGTAACGCTCAGTGTACACAGGACTCGTGCTGCCGAGAACAATGGCAGCCTAAGCACACTGATCGTTCTATTACAGATCATTCAGTGCACATCTCATGCCGGGTTGGCCTGTGGACAGGCGCTATGAAACGACCACCGATCAGCAAACAAGTAGCTGATCAGTGGTTGTCTAGTGCCGCCGCAGTCAGCTGGTGGAAATGGACTTTTAGTAATGCTAGTATGGACTAAAGGTTTAAACAACAAACCCTATTTTATCTGTTTTTTGGAGATTACACTTTATAAAATTAGATTTGCAAATATCCCATTGTCAAACTTTAAAAATCATTAAAAGGATAGAATCATGATGTGGGTCAAGATCCCAAGAGATCAGACAAACTGCTGATTTTGGTCAGAAAAGTCACGTTCAGCCAAACAGACTGCCCAAGTCAGGAATAACGGATCATAGGGGGCGATCCACATCAGGACATCAAAAATGCAAGGCAAGGGCTGTCAGGCTGGAACAACCACTGTATGGAAGCTGACAATGAGAAAAACCTCAAAAATAGGACTCAAATAGAGGTCTAACGTACCCCTCAGTGAACAACCAGGGGCCTTTCCTCTTTCTGAACCCCTGCAGTAAAGATGTACCTGCACGTTCTTTATGCCACCTAAAACACTAGTATTAACAATGGCGTACAGCAGGGGGACACCAGATT
The DNA here is from genome assembly GCA_033576555.1 of Oophaga sylvatica. Taxonomy (NCBI): domain Eukaryota; kingdom Metazoa; phylum Chordata; class Amphibia; order Anura; family Dendrobatidae; genus Oophaga; species Oophaga sylvatica. The sequence continues at coordinate 105,890,667 of JARQOD010000002.1, forward strand.
TTTTTCATCGAGACTCTGGAGCATCATGTCATTGCTTCGTCGCTCATCCATTTAGAAAAAGAAATTCAAGGGGGCAGATTCATCAATGCTTTTATGCCAGTTTTCTTTGCACAACAGTGCAGAGCTTTAATCATGGGAAAGTGGTTATTCTGATGGACAGGTCTGGTCGCGTGCTCCTCCATGTGCTGCCATGTCGAGAAGAGGAGCGCTGTGCAGTCTATGAGAAAGGCGGCACTGAGACTAATATATTAGTAATTGTCATGTCCCAAACACCTAGATTAAAATAACTGTACAGTGGTCAACCCTTTTAATAAACATTGTCCTTTCTAAGCCCCGTCAAGCGGGAGAACTGAAGGTTTTCAACTTTGAGGTCTGGTGTGCCGACCAATAACATGAGGAGTACCATGGTGGCAATGTGTCCCAGGCACTGAAGAACTATGTAGAAAGACGACTATGGAGGGAGTTGATCAGTGGCTTTATGACACTAATGTGGTGTAAAAAATAAAAGATTCTTATTGTGCGTGCTATTCTTAAGATTTCTGCTAAAATGTGTGACTTTCTGCTGCTTTTAACCCTATAGAGGACTGTCTGGAAAAAGTATGGATTTAAGTGCTAGGGTGAGGAGCCACAACTGATCCAAACCATGTAGTGCAGATGTACACCTCCTAGCCTGCCCCTATGGGCGGTGGAGAAAGGGTCAATGTTCTGCCGACTACTTACATCTGCAATCTCTTCTGCTGTCGACCCTACAACCAGAATATTACCCCTAGCGTCTCCAGTTTTCTTCCTCACCCACCACCGACTAGTACAAGCTTACAAGTAACGTGTTTCTATGTAGGTCAGAAGACTATGGAGACACAAGATGGGCAGAGAAGGTGTCTGAGTGGAGACATTGTACCACAATTATGTAACGTATAGCCATACCCTTCGACTCTGGGGCAGTTTGGTGCCAACCACATCTCCCGGTAAGACTGGCAGAGGAGGGTCTTGTTTATTCAGATGCAGGTTAGTGTTGACGTACGTTATACATTCATCTAATGTAGAACAGATATAAGAACATGTCCCCTGCAGGTTGGAACACGCTGTATTAACTTTCTAAAAAAGAAGAAAAAAAACATTCCTAAAACATTTTATACACAGCTCTTACCGTAAATTCTGCAACAAAAAGAAAATAATCCGACAATGGCTGAAACATCTAAAGACGGGAATAGCTCTCTAAAAGTTGTCATATGTCCATAGGATAACTTATACATTCTTGATAGTGGGGAGAAAATCGCTGAAACCCCCAAAGATCCTAAGAACAAGGCTGCAGAGCCCCTTCTAACGTACAACAGCTGATCACGCACATCCACACTCCAGTCATTCTCTGTGGCACTGATGGAGATAGCCAAGTGCCAGACTCGGCTTTTTCCAGCAGTCCCGTAGACAATGAATGAATGGAGCGGTGCGTAATCAGCCACTCTATGTTTAGAAGGGGCTCTGCAGAGCGGACCACCACCAATCACAAAAGGTAATATCTATCTTATGGACAGGGGATAACTTCTAAAGTAGGGAATAACCCTTTAACTATGGATCTATCAATTTTGTTTTGTCTGGACAATCCCTTTAGTCTAAGGCCCTCACCTATTACACATCCTAGGGATATGCCACTAATGTCTATCATTGGACTAGTCCTTTAAGTCTAGTAAACGCAGATGTTTATTTCCATGGTCCTAATGAGATGAATAAAAATAGTGACTCATACAAAAAAAAAACTAATCTCCCAGAACAAGTGTGTATATATGTTTACAACGTCCAAATACGGTCAGACTAATAGAGCAGATCCATTTCTAACTGCAGCGTTACAGATTCCCGCATAGTTTCTGCATGATTGTAGAAGTTATATTACATTTTCTAATATATGGAATTTTTCTTTTTTTGGTGAATCTCCCCAGGTCTCGAACCCACAACCCTCAACCTCACAGGCAGGAAGGAGCTAAAGCTATTGAGCCGCAAGCTCTAGTGTCATTTTCTAATATAGTAATTGCAGATTTCAAGTGGTATGACTGTAAAGGAACACTAAACACAGAAAAGGCACCAAATCCTCCATTAATCTCAAAATATTTGATCTGATCTTATATTACAATAAAAACTGAGAAATAAAAAAAAAATAAATCTCTGTATCTCATCCATGTCCACCCATCCGGACTATTGTGTGTGGCTGTGAAACAACTTGCTGCAGCAGGAGCCTCCCCCCAGTGCCCAGCCTGCAGATGCTAAGTCCCGCCCCTTACGCTAACGAGACAGGTTTCTGTTGGCACTGATATGCGGATTAACGCCTTGTGTTCTCTGCAGGTTTTCTACCAGATCCTCAGTTTGCAGTCTTTTCGGTATAATCCCGATAAAAATAGTGAACGCAACAATAATTTTACTTTAATTTATACATTCACTTCTAGGCTTACACTTCAAGCCTTATTTTGATTAATTTTTCCCTCCAGGAATATTCTCTGGTCCGATATGTCACAGAGAGTTGAGAGACACAACTACTAGCTGGGCGGTAGAGCTGGCAAACCAACATATGACACCCAGCGAGTTTCATACATAGGTACAATTACAAATAAATGTTGATTTTAATACATTATTTAATTATTTTTGTAACAGCTAGGACTTAGGGATGAGCGAATGTGCTGGGATAAGGTGTTATCAGAGTATGCTCGGGTGCTAACCGACTATCTTCAGCGTGCTCGAAAAACATGTTTGAGTCCGTGCGGCTGCATGTCTCGTGGCTGTTTGACAGCAGCAACACATATAGAGACTGCCTGTTAGTCAATCCCTGCAAGTATTGCTGCTGTCAAACCGCTGCGAGACATGGAGCCGCGGGGACTCGAACATATTTTTCGAGCACGCTGAAGACACTCGGTTAGCACCCGAGCATGATCAGATAACACCTTATCCCACAACTCATCACTGTTAGGACTTCATGTAGCCTAGTGCATCATATTGACGCAAACACATATTTATAACCCATCTTACTATATGAAGCTATGCCAAAGACTATGGGAAGCTCCACCACTGAAATATGCACAGATACTGTCTACAAAACGTATCTACAAAACATATCTACAAAACAGTGCCATCTGATAAATGGTGAAACAAGGATCCAACTTTCTCCATGTCATTTACCTATGAGTTATTCTCAGCAATTAGGTTTCCGTCAATACAAAAACAGGTGACACCGTTAAAACCGTTTGGTTACAATGGTTTTTAATAAAGAACTGCAAGAGTAAAATGACATGGATCACATGAATCTGTGTAACTGCAGGCAAAAAAACTGAGAATAAGCAAATTTGCTCTGCACAATCAGTCAGATGTAGCTGAATCCCCACACAGGGACTCGCCTGTCCCATTAGCTTCCAGAATAGCGGTCATTTCGGACATAGATAAAAATGTAATTTATTTATAAAATTTATTTTGATAAGTGGAATAGTCCAAACATGTGCATCACTGATCATTGTAACATGGACACGAGTAAAGATGGATCTTGGAGGCAGATGGACAAAAATAAAAAGTAGCTTCTCCTCCATCTGCCTCTGTTATCAATGGATCCCCGCTGATTTGTTACTCTATGTGGACCTTCCCCTCATGTAAATGTTCTATCCATTTTTGTTTTTTCCACAAATAGCACTCGTACCCATTATACTTTATGTGACTGTTCACATATCAATGTTGTATTATGAACTGAACATCTGCAAAAAAAGAGAAGCAGAGACTTGTCCGTTTTTGATCCGAGCCGTGGATCAGGCTTGTCAATGTAAATCTATGGGTCCATGAAAACCATTGGGCGGCACAATGATGGCATTCTCGTTGCTTCCTAGTGCAGTTCTTACCTCGGTGTTTGGCGCAGCTCCTGCCTCTTCTGTAGTCAATGCTTCCTTTACTTCTGCCACTTGCCCCATGAGCAGATCACAGAAGAGTCGTAGTTCTGACAGTTTGCGGCTAAGACTTTCATTATCGGGCAGCACATCTAGGAAACGCAGGTATTATTATTTACTATTATAGCGCCATTTATTCCATGGCGCTTTACATGTGAGGGGGGGTATACATAATAAATACAAGTACAGTAATCTTAACCAATACAAGTCACGACTGGTACAGGAGGAGAGAGGACCCTGCCCGCGAGGGCTCACAATCTACAAGGGATGGGTGAGATACAGTAGGCGAGGGTAGAGCTGGTCGTGCAGCGGTTTGGTGGATCGGTGGTTACTGCAGGTTGTAGGCTTGTCGGAAGAGGTAGGTCTTCAGGTTCTTTTTGAAGGTTTCCATGGTAGGCGAGAGTCTGATATGTTGGGGTAGAGAGTTCCAGAGTAGGGGGTGCGCGGGAGAAAGCTTTTATGCGATTGTGGGAAGAGGAGAGGGGAGGAGAGGAGGAGATCCTGTGAGGATCGGAGGTTGCGTGCAGGTAGATACCGGGAGACCATGTCACAGATGTATGGAGGACACAGGTTGTGGATGGCTTTGTATGTCATGGTTAGGGTTTTGAACTGGAGTCTTTGGGCAATGGGGAGAAATATTTTTGAGTTGGAATTGGCAGGAAGTGGACAGGGCTTGGATATGTGGTTTGAAGGACAGATTAGAGTTCAGGGTTACCCTGAAGCAGCGAGCTTGTGGGACTGGGGAGAGTGAGCAGCCATTTACTTTAATGGATAGGTCCGTTGGGGAGGTTGAATGAGATGGTGGAAAGATGATGAATTCTGTTTTGTCCATGTTAAGTTTTAAAAATCGAGCAGAGGTACAGGATAACTTTCCTCAATTTAAAATAAAACTAAAATAAATAACATTTTTAAAGTTCCCTCAATCTGACAAACCTTGCTATGCTAAAATAGCAATGGCCAGAATGTGGTATAGGACTGGGAAACTCATTGTACAGCATTGGCAGAAAAACTCACCCCGTCCTGCTGAAGGAATTCACACATAGGATGAAGTGATTCATCTCAACAGAAAAGCACACACATATATATGTACCATATTTTTTGGACTATATTACACACTTTTTCCCCAAAAAATTTGGGAGGAAAATGGGAGGGGGCTGTCTTGAAGTACGAACGCAGGCTTACCGGAGGGTTGCGGCAGTGGTGTAGCAGTGGAACTGGCGGCGGCAAAAGTGTGGCAATGCTGAGGCTCGGTGTCAGCGGTGTAGAGTGCACCTGAGCAGGGTCCCTTCCTCAGGATTTATTAGAAGACAAGATATATAATATAATTACAGCTTTATTATCAATAAAGCTGTAATTATATTATATATCTTGTCTTCTGATGAATATTTTTTTTTTATTAAACATTGATATTTAATATTCATTGATCAAGTATTGTGTTGTTATATTTCTGGTATTTCTTTTCTGTATAGGATTTTGTTCCCTTCCTCAGGATGCCTGAGGCAGAAATGTGGCGACGCTGTAGCCCGGTGTCCACGGCAAGCAGAGCTGAGTGCATTATCGGTTTCCTGCAGCCATCTTCCTGAAGCCGTGGGCCGCCAGAGGCGGCGCGTGCGCAGATTGAGATCTCTGTGGTCCTCGGCTTCAGGAAAATGGCCACCGGAGGACGCAAGTGTGCAGATTGAGATCTCAGAGGCCATTTTCCTGAAGCCGAGGGCTGCCGAGATCTCAAACTGCTCACGCGCGGCCTCAGGAAGATGGCCGCCGAGAAACAGGTGATGCACTCGGCTCTTCTCGCCGTGGACACCGGGCCGTGGTGTCGACACATTTCTGCCACCGGCATCCTGAGGAAGGGACCCTGCTCCATGCTCTTCCTCACCACCGACACTGGACCCACAGCATCGCACCTCGGGACTGCAGCATTGCCTCACTTCTGCCGCCACCGGCATCCTGAGCAAGGGACCCTGCTCCATGCTCTGCTTCATCGCCGACACAGGACCCACAGCATCGCACCCCAGGACTGCAGCATTGCCTCACTTCTGCCGCCACCGGCATCTTGGGGAAGGGACCCTGCTCCATGCACTGCCTCACCGCCGAAACCGGACCCACAGCATCGCACCCCAGGACTGCAGCATTGCCTTACTTCTGCCGCCACCGGCATCCTGAGAAAGGGACCCTGCTCCATGGTCTGCTTCACCGTCGACACAGGACCCACAGCATCGCACCCCAGGACTGCCTCACTTCTGCCGCCGCCGGCATCTTGAAGGGACCCTGCTCCATGCTCTGCCTCACCACCGACACTGGACCCACAGCATCGCACCCCAGGACTGCAGCATTGCCTTACTTCTGCCGCCACCGGCATCTTGAGCAAGGGACCCTGCTCCATGCTCTGCCTCACCGCCGAAACTGGACCCACAGCATCGCACCCCAGGACTGCAGCATTGCCTTACTTCTGCCGCCACCGGCATCCTGAGGAAGGGACCCTGCTCCATGGTCTGCTTCACCGTCGACACAGGACCCACAGCATCGCACCCCAGGACTGCAGCATTGCCTCACTTCTGCCGCCGCCGGCATCTTGAAGGGACCCTGCTCCATGCACTACCTCTCCGCCAAAACCGGACCCACAGCATCGCACCCCGGGACTGCAGCCGCAGAATTCCTGAGGAAGGGACCATGCCTCCTTTGACCCTGCTCTACCACAGCGGGCCCTCAGGTAAGATACCTTAAATTCGGACAATAAGACGGACCCCCATCTTATAAAAATCTTTTCTCTGCTATTTTCCACCTCAAAATTTGGGGTGCGTCTTATAGTCCAAAAAATACGATATATAGAGTGACAGGGAGCAGGGTCGCGCAAGAGAGACAACGGGGGGCGTACAAGAGAGACAGAGGGGGCGCTAGAGAGACTGTGGGGGCGCGCAAGAGAGACAGCGGTGAGCGCGCAAGAGAGACAGCGGTGAGCGCGCAAGAGAGACAGCGGTGAGCGCGCAAGAGAGACAGGGGTGAGCGCGCAAGAGAGACAGCGGTGAGCGCGCAAGAGAGACAGCGGTGAGCGCGCAAGAGAGACAGCGGTGAGCGCGCAAGAGAGACAGCGGTGAGCGCGCAAGAGAGACAGCGGTGAGCGCGCAAGAGAGACAGCGGTGAGCGCGCAAGAGAGACAGCGGTGAGCGCGCAAGAGAGACAGCGGTGAGCGCGCAAGAGAGACAGCGGTGAGCGCGCAAGAGAGACAGCGGTGAGCGCGCAAGAGAGACAGCGGTGAGCGCGCAAGAGAGACAGCGGTGAGCGCGCAAGAGAGACAGCGGTGAGCGCGCAAGAGAGACAGCGGTGAGCGCGCAAGAGAGACAGCGGTGAGCGCGCAAGAGAGACAGCGGTGAGCGCGCAAGAGAGACAGCGGTGAGTGCGCAAGAGAGACAGCGGTGAGTGCGCAAGAGAGACAGCGGTGAGTGCGCAAGAGAGACAGCGGTGAGTGCGCAAGAGAGACAGCGGTGAGTGCGCAGAGAGACAGCGGTGAGTGCGCAAGAGAGACAGGGGGGGCGACGAGAGACAGTGGGGGCCTGCAAGAGAGACAGTGGGGGCTGCAAGAGAAACAGCGGGGGGCGCGCAAGAGAGACAGCGGTGAGTGCGCAAGAGAGACAGCGGTGAGTGCGCAAGAGAGACAGCGGTGAGTGCGCAAGAGAGACAGCGGTGAGTGCGCAAGAGAGACAGCGGTGAGTGCGCAAGAGACAGCGGTGAGTGCGCAAGAGACAGCGGTGAGTGCGCAAGAGACAGCGGTGAGTGCGCAAGAGACAGCGGTGAGCGCGCAAGAGAGACAGCGGTGAGCGCGCAAGAGAGACAGCGGTGAGCGCGCAAGAAGTAATACAATGAAGGATATGTAGTCTTAGTGGCTGGACACAGAGGCGTAGCTAGGGGTTCAGCTCAGGGGGTGCGAAAAATCCGAGTGGACCCCAACCGGTAACCCTGATTACAACTCAGGTGACGCACTCTAGTCCGGGGTCTCTCTCTCTATATAATGCATTTTCCGGGTTGAAAAGTTCACAACGGATCCGCCTTAAAATCGGATCCGTTGCATCCGTTTTGGCACTTTTGTGGCGGATCCGCTTTTTTTCACACTTTGGCGGATTTTAACTGACGCCAAACGACTGAATTGTGAAAGAGGCCTAAGACTTGGTCTGTGCGCCCATAACTTGCTATTTATGATATACGATGGATGGTTGTTATTCGACCTTCAACTCTTCTATAACATCGGTTATATTCATATAGCATGTTTTGGGTTTTGGTGGGTGGGGGATTAGGGAGGGCAACGGGGATAGGGCTGTTTTTCGGTATTTCACAAGAAAAAAATCTTTTCAATAAAGTTAAATTCTAAGCCATCAATTTATGATCTATGAGGATCCAATTCCTGGGCCCCCCACCAATGCACAGATGTGATGGGGTCACAATTTTGGCTTAGTACCGATTTCTCCTTATAGCAGTGCTGCACATCTCAGTGGCCGGAGCAGTGCTGCACAGAGAAAACTTAGAAGGAGATGCGGCTCGACACTAATGCTGCAGCCCATTCATTTTTAGGATAAATTAAGGGGGGGGGGGGTCACAATACCTATCAAAAACTGCTGCAGATCCTATCAGTATGCTGTCACTTTACAACATGGGAATAAGCCCTGAAGGTTTCTCAGTTCTCACACACCATCCGACACCGTCAGCAATTTCATGACCAGCAGCTTGAACCAGTTTGTTTGCATTTCCGCACATAGAGAACCAGTAAGACCTGAGATCCGCTGTCGGTCCTGTATGACATAAGTGCAGGTATTCTCACTGTGTGTACAGGACCATCCCATGGATGATTGAAAACCTATTCTAGTAAGATCCTGGCCTAAATTCTGATACTGCCAAATCCACGTAGCGCTGTGCTGACAGTTCTCTTGCCTATTCTTACAGATAGTCCCACTTACCTTTAGAGTTTTGGGTTGTGATGTCTCCTAAACAAGCTTTGGCGGACCCCAAGGCCACCAGCCACCTCTGCCTGTCGGCAGCACTGTCTGCGCGCAGGTAAAAGCACTGCTCCTTTGGTATATACAGATCCATCCGGCAGCTGTCAGCCTGGTGCACTGCAAGGAGAGGGAATCAGTGCAGAGACATAGAGAAGAATGTCAGCTAGAGATAGAGTGAGTCCTCCACTCACTGCCGACTTTTATTTCCCATTGACTTGCATTGGGGTCGGGTTTCGGTCGGAACTCCGACTTTTTTGCCGCTAGTCGAACCAATTTCGTCCGAAACGACTTTTGGTAGAGTCGGATGGTCTGAAACCCGACTCGACCAAAGTCGCTCATCTCTAATGGCAGCTACAAGATGTGGGGTGACGAGACCAAAGCCCCAGACCTGTATTTCGGCAATATACTCAGTTCCAATGGTATAGGCTGCACGGTGGTTCAGTGACTAGCACTGTTGCTTTGCAGCGCTGGAGTCCTGGTTCAAATCCCACCAAGGACAAAATCTGCAAGGAGCTTGTATGTTCTCCCCATGTTTGCGCGGGTTTTCTCCCACACTCCAAAGACATACTGATAGGGAATCTAGATTGTGAGCCCCAATGGGGACAGTGATCATGGTGTCTGGAAAGTGCTGTAAAATATAATATATAATGTCGCTATATAAGTAAGCATAATAATAAATAAGGTTATTGGTATCCATTTTCTGAATGGGTAAAAAAAAACAAAAGAAAAACAGAAAAGAACGGTGAAAGAATTTAAAAAAAAAAAAAAAAGCCACCCATAAAATCCAAGAAAAAAATGCATCATGTGAATGAGATTTTCTAAATCTTATTTATCTTGCCGCTACTATAAAGTGCAGCATTTTTTTGTGTGAAAGCAAAGCACCAAAAACACTTCATGTGAACAAGCTCTTAGAGCTTAATCAACGTTTTTATACCTTTAGGTCATGTTTAGCTGATATAAAATCAATGGAAAAAAAAAAAAAACAATTATCCTCAACTGAAGCAAAGACTTATAAATCAACTCTGATGGCTAAAGCGCAGCAAAATGCAGTATATAACACCTGGGCTTCAGGTACAAATCCAGAATATCCCACTACTGGCATGAAGAGAAAACCACAGTGGGTATGCTATAACAACGAGCATTCAGTCGCACTGCCCCGGTCTGGCATCCAGTCCTGCCCTCTGTGGCAGCCAGTTTCCTCTGCGCCTGGCATCCTCGTCCCGACATCCTGGTCACTCTTAGCACTTGTACATCATAAGGCTGCAGGGCCTACTAAGCTTCAGAAGAGTCCAGGGTGGCGGCAGAGGATGCCAGGCACTGCCCAGCTGCCATGGAAGACAGCACTAGATTAGTAGTATTCTGTAACAGAAGCACATATTACCTCGGATCTCACACACGGCCATCTTAATGCTGCCCTTGCTCCCTTTCCCCACATCATCCTGTGAGTCGTAGTAGGACAAGATGCCTCCATCCAGCACGAAGTAACGTGGCTGCCAACCTGATCCCAGGAGAAGACAACAAGTGGCACATTTCAATAGTGGCAATCAAATGAAGATTTATACCTACCGACAGACTTAGAGACCAGATCATGCGCAGCTATATGATGCCCATAACATCAAGTCAGCGAGCAATATACAAACGAACCGGCGGGCAGCATACCAACCAACCGGCAGGTAGCATACCAACCAACCGGCGGGCAGTATACTAACCAACCGGCGGGCAGTATACCAACCAACCGACGGGCAGCATACTAACCAATCGCGGGCAGTATACCAACCAACCGACGGGCAGCATACTAACCAACCGGCAGGCAGTATACCAACCAACCGGCGGGCAGCACACTAACCAACCGGCGGGCAGCATATCAACCAACCGGCGTGCAGTATACCAACCAACCGGCGGGCAGTATACTAACCAACCGGCGGGCAGTATACCAACCAACCGACGGGCAGCATACTAACCAACCGGCAGGCAGTATACCAACCAACCAGCGGGCAGCACACTAACCAACCGGCAGGCAGTACACCAACCAGAGGGCAGTATACAAACCAACTGGCAGCATACCACCCAACCAGGGGGGAGCATACCACCCAACCAGCGGGCAGTATACTAACCAACCAGCGGGCAATATACAACCCAACCAGCGGGCAGTATACAACCCAACCAGCGGGCAGTATACAACTCAACCAGCGGGCAGTATACCAACCAACCAGCGGGCAGTATACCACCCAACTAGCGGGCAGCATACTAACTAACAGGAAGTATATCACCAACCAGCAGGCAGTATACTAACCAACCAACGGGCAGTATATCACCCAACCAGCAGGCAGTATACCACCCAACCAGCAGGCCGCATACTAACCAACCAATGGGCGGTATATCACCCAACCAGCAGGCAGCATACTAACCAATCAGCAGGCAGCATACTAACCAACCAGCAGGCAGTATATCACCCAACCAGCGGGCAGTATACCACCCAACCAGCGGGCAGTATACAACTCCACCAGCGGGCAGTATACCACCCAACCAGCGGGCAGTATATCACTCTACCAGCGGGCAGTATACAACCCACCAGCAGGCAGCATACTAACCAACCAGCGGGCAGTATACCACCCAACCAGCGGGCAGTATATCACCCAAACAGCGGGCAGCACACTAACCAACCGGCAGGCAGTACACCAACCAGAGGGCAGTATACAAACCAACTGGCAGCATACCACCCAACCAGGGGGGAGCATACCACCCAACCAGCGGGCAGTATACTAACCAACCAGTGGGCAATATACAACCCAACCAGCGGGCAGTATACAACCCAACCAGCGGGCAGTATACTAACCAACCAGCGGGCAGTATACCACCCAACTAGCGGGCAGCATACTAACTAACAGGCAGTATATCACCAACCAGCAGGCAGTATACTAACCAACCAACGGGCAGTATATCACCCAACCAGCAGCAGTATACCACCCAACCAGCAGGCCGCATACTAACCAACCAATGGGCGGTATATCACCCAACCAGCGAGCAGCATACCAACCAACCAGCAGGCGCGCATACTAACCAACCAATGGGCGGTATATCACCCAACCAGCGAGCAGTATATCACCCAACCAGCGGGCAGCATACTAACCAATCAGCAGGCAGCATACTAACCAACCAGCAGGCAGTATATCACCCAACCAGCGGGCAGTATACCACCCAACCAGCGGGCAGTATACAACTCAACCAGCGGGCAGTATACCACCCAACCAGCAGGCAGTATATCACCCAACCAGCGGGCAGTATATCACCCTACCAGCGGGCAGTATACAACCCACCAGCAGGCAGCATACTAACCAACCAGCGGGCAGTATACCACCCAACCAGCGGGCAGTATATCACCCAAACAGCGGGCAGTATACAACCCAACCAGCGGGCAGTTTATCACCCAACCAACAGGCAGTATACCACCCAACCGGTGGGCAGTATACCACCCAATCTATATGATGGATGACACCATCCCGACATCCTTCAGCACCTGCTGGCATAACCCTTCAAGAAGATTTCAGAACATGGACCTTCTGCGATCACAAGAACAGGGTTCCTGAATGTCCCACTAGAGTGGGCACATCCTTACTAGCGGTATTCCTCTCATAGAACCCTCTAGGATGTATTTTATGCAACATTGTGCAAAATGTGCGATTTTTTCCCGCTTAAGTGTCATAAAATCAGTTAAAATTAGGAAAAAAAGTCAATTTGGGCCTTTGTGCAAAATTCATGCATTCATCCATTTTGAGAACTTAAGACACCAAAAAAGTCTGAAAACCACGAGTCGAAAAAAAAAAGCGACTTGTAAAAAAAGCACGATTATTTGTTGTTGCGTTGTTTGGTATTTTACGCTTTTTTTTTGTTTTATCAAATTCATCTTTTAATTTGTGCCTTATTTTTAGTTTGCCGCTGTGGGAGGAGTTTATGGTTTCCAGATCATTTTGGTGACTTCGTGGTCCGGGGAAAAATATCAGAGCGATAATCGGATTGCACTCGGACATTGAGGTCTATGGATCCGTGGAAAACATCCTCAGTCTCCCCCACAACATCCCGTCCGTCCATGCGGGGGACGCTGGACTGATAGACACAGTATGAGGGGGAACACTGGCCAAGCCCACCGCCTCATAAACTCAATACTGATGACAACTTTCTATCACGTCCTTGAGGGAAGTCGCTCTCCTTGTGGAGCCAAGTAACTGAGAATTGCTTCCTGGGAACAAAATATGCAAATTAGCTCTCATCCAGAAGGAAGAATGGGACGCTGTCTCTCTGCCGCCACCCAGTGGAGGGAGCTATCTGCGCCATTTTCCATTGTTTGCCTCCTACATTCTGATTTGGCCGTAAATAAACGTCTAAAAGTCAGAAACCCCTCTCATAGTCTCCCCGCCTGCAGCACTGGCTCGGTATACAGAAGCAATGCTGGAGGAGAGCAATATACTACAAAGCCTGCGCTGCGCCAACGCAGAACTACAAGTCCCAGCATTGCCGGTTTTAGTGCTGCCCCTGGATAGATGCCTCCGGACACGAGCCGCACTGCCCGGACCACGGCTGCCGTACGCACCAGACAAGTAGTTGGTCCATTTCAGCAGAGAACCCTCCATGGCCAGCTGCTTCATTGCCACGCCCACCACCCCAGGTCCTATCCCTAAGCGAGTTATCTAGGAAGGACCAATGAATGAGAGGAGGGGCGTGGCTTAGCCTAAGGAGAGACGATTTTCTGTCCTCATCCAATCCATTTTCAGAGTGACCGCCGCGTGGATTAGTGGGCGTGTATTCAGGTCATCACATGACACTATGATTGTTACGTCAAGGTCCCCTCTCTATAGGCTGCGGCTTTACAAGCGTGCCGACCAAAACGTTATGGGATTGGGCGGTTTAACGGCTGTCATTTGAACGGTGGCATGCCGGGAAATGTAGTTTTGAACATGTCATCCTACGTGTAATTCATGTAGCGTCAGAACTACAACTCCCGGTGAACCATGGTGTTTTTGACTGCATGACCTTCCGGGGCCCTCCTTCCCGCCCCGGCCATTGTTGCTGGTTAGCAGAGAGCAGGAGGGAATGAGTGAGACCGAGGACTGTGGGAACCAGACGTGCCCCGGGAGTCCCAGGTAGGAGGCGCAGTCTGCCGGACTGTTCCTCTCCACATAATGGCGCTGATAATGAGTGAGAGTGCTGCTCCATGCTCCGGCTGGCGCTGTCATTGCTGCGCTCCCACTTACAGCGTCTCCTCTCTGGAGGACCGGACCTGTCCTTCCGGACGCACACAAGCCTTTGCTTTGAATGGGCACTGTGTAATGCGTCAGGTGCCCAGTGGAGGCGCTGCAGGGACTCTATAGCGCCAACATATTGTGCAACACTGTACAATAAGCGGAGACGTGTGCAGGCAACAAATACAACACAGAGTACCACAGAGCTCAGCAGTTCCAGGAGGAGTGAGGTCCTGCTGGCAGCTCAGTCTATAAGGACATGGGGGGCACTACACAGCTCAGCAGTTCCAGGAGGAGTGAGGTCCTGCTGGCAGCTCAGTCTATAAGGACATGGGGGCACTACACAGCTCAGCAGTTCCAGGAGGAGTGAGGCCCTGCTGGCAGCTCAGTCTATAAGGACATGAGAGGCACTACACAGCTCAGCAGTTCAAGGAGGAGTGAGGTCCTGCTGGCAGCTCAGTCTATAAGGACATGGGGGGCACTACACAGCTCAGCAGTTCAAGGAGGAGTGAGGTCCTGCTGGCAGCTCAGTCTATAAGGACATGGGGGGCACTACACAGCTCAGCAGTTCCAGGAGGAGTGAGGCCCTGCTGGCAGCGCAGTCTATAAGGACATGGGGGGGGGGGCACTACACAGCTCAGCAGTTCCAGGAGGAGTGAGGCCCTGCTGGCAGCTCAGTCTATAAGGACATGGGGGGCACTACACAAGGACATGGGGGGCACTACACAGCTCAGCAGTTCCAGGAGGAGTGAGGTCCTGCTGGCAGCTCAGTCTATAAGGACATGGGGGCACTACACAGCTCAGCAGTTCCAGGAGGAGTGAGGCCCTGCTGGCAGCTCAGTCTATAAGGACATGAGGCACTACACAGCTCAGCAGTTCAAGGAGGAGTGAGGTCCTGCTGGCAGCTCAGTCTATAAGGACATGGGGGGCACTACACAGCTCAGCAGTTCCAGGAGGAGTGAGGCCCTGCTGGCAGCGCAGTCTATAAGGACATGGGGGGGGGGGGGCACTACACAGCTCAGCAGTTCCAGGAGGAGTGAGGCCCTGCTGGCAGCTCAGTCTATAAGGACATGGGGCAGGGTGGATAAAAATCAATGATTTTTTTAAAAAAATAAAAAAAATCGGATTTTTTTTGATTTAAATCGGATTTTTTTGATTTAAATCGGATTTTTTTGATTTAAATCGGATTTTTTTCAATAAACTGCTTTTTGAGGAAAATATTTTACCATCCAAAGGTTCTTCCATCATGAGATAAAGCTGAGTTGTTTAACTCAGTAGAATAAAGGCTGTATATGTGTAACATTCACAATGCCATGCTCTTCCAGAGGTTTTTCTGTAGGATTAGTGGGCAGTTTCTCTCCTATATTATCACAGACGCTCGCTTTATTTACTCAGTTCTCAAAACTGAATTTGACTCCGCAGAGGTCCCAGCCTCTTCTTCATGGCAAAAATGTTACAACATGAACAGAGTTGAGAAAAAGACCTTAATCCTATTGTTCTACAAACCTATGAATACAGAATCAACCCCTTCAGTGCCAAGTCCAAGAAGTTAGACAATATGTTTCTGATTGTTTGGAGTGGAATAGATCTGCACAACACAAGAAGAATGTGAATCTAAGTGTGAGGAGAAGGAAGGGCAAGCAGACAAGAAAATGAAAGTGAAACTTTGAGCACAATACTGCAGCATAGCCACAGACAAACAAGTCTGGATCTGTTTGTGTGTACGATCTGAGGTTTATTACATTCTTTCCTTATAATGGCAGCAGGCCGAGAAATAAAATCTGAAAAATAATTGTAAAATGTTTGGTATTTCCACTTTTAAACACTAGGCAGAGCAGCTGCTGAAATATAAACTGCTAGCTCGTATTGCGACAGTAGTAAATGCAGGCGGGGTCTGATCACGTGTGACTTCTCTCCTCCGTTACTAGGTGTTTGTAATAACAGAGGATGTAGTTTAGGCTCACAGAGCGGAGCCATTTTGTTGGGGGACTGCCAGTGATACTGACAAGTAGGCTGTCACTGAGGACGACCGGCAGCATCTATTCTGTTAGTTCATGCTGCTCGCTGTATTATAAACTGAGCACAGATACGTGGAGAGTATCACACACTGGGATTATTCACAGCACATGACACACTGCATGTATCTAGATACAGTGCTGAGTGTAGTGTATCGCATTATGGGATTAGATACACCGGTCTGGGGCATATCGCGCATGATGAAATTAGATACACCGGTCTGGGGCGTATCGCACATGATGAAATTAGATATACCGGTCTGGTAGAACTTTGATTTAAATCACTGATTTAAATCAAGCCTTACTGACTAGTGATTTAAATCGTGATTTAAATCGTGATTTAAATCAGTTTGATTTAAATCAAATCCACCCTGACATGGGGGGCACTACACAAGGACATGGGGGGCACTACACAGCTCAGCAGTTCCAGGAGGAGTGAGGCCCTGCTGGCAGCGCAGTCTATAAGGACATGGGGGGCACTACACAGCTCAGCAGTTCCAGGAGGAGTGAGGCCCTGCTGGCAGCTCAGTCTATAAGGACATGAGAGGCACTACACAGCTCAGCAGTTCCAGGAGGAGTGAGGTCCTGCTGGCAGCGCAGTCTATAAGGACATGGGGGGCACTACACAGCTCAGCAGTTCCAGGAGGAGTGAGGTCCTGTTAGCAGCGCAGTCTATAAGGACATGGGGGGCACTACATAGCTCAGCAGTTCCAGGAGGAGTGAGGCCCTGCTGGCAGCTCAGTATATAACAGACCCGGGCAAGGGCGGCCCGCCGGCTGTCCGTGACCGGCCCGCGGAGGCGCTCCGGCAGTCTCAGGGCCCCGGCATCAGCTGGCACAATACTTATCTCTCCCGTGCCTCCGCTGCTGCAGCTCCGGGCTCCACCGGCGCTTCCTTCACAGCCGGCCGCTGAATGACGTCATCATTCAGCGGCCGGCTGTGTCAGAGAGCGGGGACGCTGAACAGGTAAGACGTGTCTCTGTGTGTGTCTGTGTCTATGTAGTGCGGTGCTTTGTGTGTGTGTGTGTGTATGTATGTGAGAGAGTGCTTATGTGCTGTCTGTGTGTGATGATGGGCAGGCATTGCTGATAATGGGGAGGCATTGATGATGATGGGGAGAAGATGATGATGGGCAGGCATTGCTGATGATGGGCAGGCATTGCTGATAATGGGGAGGCATTGATGATGATGGGGAGAAGATGATAATGGGCAGGTATTGATGATAATGGGCAGGCATTGATGATGGGGAGAAGATGATGATGATGGGCAGGCATTGATGATGATGGGGAGAAGATGATGATAATGGTCAGGTATTGATAATGGGCAGGCATTGATGATGGGGAGAAGATGATGATAATGGGCAGGTATTGATGATAATGGGCAGGCATTGATGATGGGGAGAAGATGATGATGGGCAGGCATTGCTGATAATGGGGAGGCATTGATGATGATGGGGAGAAGATGATGATGGGCAGGCATTGCTGATAATGGGGAGGCATTGATGATGATGGGGAGAAGATGATGATGGGCAGGCATTGCTGATAATGGGGAGGCATTGATGATGATGGGGAGAAGATGATGATAATGGGCAGGTATTGATGATAATGGGCAGGCATTGATGATGATGGGGAGAAGATGATGATAATGGGCAGGTATTGATGATAATGGGCAGGCATTGATGATGGGGAGAAGATGATGATGGGCAGGCATTGCTGATAATGGGGAGGCATTGATGATGATGGGGAGAAGATGATGATAATGGGCAGGCATTGATGATGGGGAGAAGATGATGATGATGGGCAGGCATTGCTGATAATGGGGAGGCATTGATGATGATGGGGAGAAGATGATGATAATGGGCAGGTATGTATATATACAGTGTGTATATATATATTATATATATATATGATATATAATATATATATATATATATATATATGTATGTATATATACAGTATTGGGTAGAACGGAGTTAAGTATATTAGTCCGGCCCTCTAAAACCATCCCAATTTCTCATGCGGCCCCCTGGCAAAATTAATTGCCCACCCCTGGTCTATAAGGACATGGGGGGCACTACACAGCTCAGCAGTTCCAGGAGGAGTGAGGCCCTGCTGGCAGCTCAGTCTATAAGGATATGAGAGGCACTACACAGCTCAGCAGTTCCAGGAGGATGAGGCCCTGCTGGCAGCTCAGTCTATAAGGACATGGGGGGCACTACACAGCTCAGCAGTTCCAGGAGGAGTGAGGTCCTGCTGGCAGCTCAGTCTATAAGGACATGAGAGGCACTACACAGCTCAGCAGTTCCAGGAGGAGTGAGGCCCTGTTAGCAGCGCAGTCTATAAGGACATGGGGGGGCACTACACAGCTCAGCAGTTCCAGGAGGAGTGAGGCCCTGCTGGCAGCGCAGTCTATAAGGACATGGGGGGCAGTACATAGCTCAGCAGTTCCAGGAGGAGTGAGGCCCTGCTGGCAGCGCAGTCTATAAGGACATGGGGGGGCACTACATAGCTCAGCAGTTCCAGGAGGAGTGAGGTCCTGCTTGCAGCTCAGTCTATAAGGACATGAGGGGCACTACACTACTCAGCAGTTCCAGAGGAGTGAGGCCCTGCTGGCAGCTCAGTCTATAAGAACATGGGGGGCACTACACAGCTCAGCAGTTCCAGGAGGAGTGAGGCCTGCTGGCAGCTCAGTCTATAAGGACATGGGGGGGCACTACGCAGCTCAGCAGTTCCAGGAGGAGTGAGGCCCTGCTGGCAGCTCAGTCTATAAGGACATGGGGGCACTACATAGCTCAGCAGTTCCAGGAGGAGTGAGACCCTGCTGGCAGCTCAGTCTATAAGGACATGGGGGGGGCACTACACAGATCAGCAGTTCCAGGAGGAGTGAGGCCCTGCTGGCAGCGCAGTCTATAAGGACATGGGGGGCACTACACAGCTCAGCAGTTCCAGGAGGAGTGAGGCCCTGCTGGCAGCGCAGTCTATAAGGACATGGGGGCGCTACACAGCTCCGTGCTCACAGGCTGCCATAGTCCTCAGCAGCACGGTTTCTGCTGACACAGATATGCTCTGCCGAAAATGAGTTTTTTTTTTTTTTGCTCTGCCCATAAGATCATTCTACCTGTTTGTCAGGTGATCGGCAGCCGGTTTACACGGTCGGGTAATGGTGACACAAGCGGTTTTCACTTGTCCAGCATGATTTAGTGTAAATCCCCCTGAAGGTCCACATACACCGGCAGATAATCAGCGATGACCAATGGGATCATATCTCACAGCGAGCAGTATTAAGTACTGCCATAATCTAATCTCTTTTCTAATATATTTTAATTAAAACCTCCCTACCGCTCCCCATCTACTCGGCTTTTATTTATTACTGCTTCCCCTTTGATGCTTCGGTTGGGAACCCCAGTGCATGCTGGGATAGTTAAACAAGTTGTCATCAGGGGGCAGCCTCTGCCTCCTCCCTGAAACGGAGCATCGTAACGTCAGTTACAAGGACAGGACTAGTCCCTGGTCTGAGCATGCGTTAATTCTGATGTCTGCTGAATAGATTCTAGTCACGGGGCAATATACCCTGACAGTGCGCTCCATTGCCGTCCCTGATCAGAAGTGATGGGTCAGCACTGTTAGCGTGTGTTGTAAGGAGATTACCCAGCATGCAGGAACAGCAGAGACCAGCGCTGCCCCCGCAAGAGACTTCACTTACGGGGGCGGTGCTGGTCTCTGCTGTACCTGCATGCTGGGTAATCTCCTTACAACACTCACTGACAGTGCGCTTTCTTGCCAGCTTGACTCTTCCCGTCAGAGCCATTGAGGGAGCGCACTGTCAGGGCATGTTGCACAGTGGCAAGTATCTACTGAGTATATGTCATAAATGAAGCTTTTACTTCAGAAAGTTGAGTTGCTCCAAAATGGTTGGAACTGGGGAGGGGACAGGATGTGGCTGTGCCCACCTTCAGAGTCATTAAAAGATGTATGGGCTTCTCACTCCAGACATTTTTCGTCATCCTCTGACCGGAGTAGCGTTTCTGGCAAGTGCACAGAGTCGCACGCCACAGATGCACCAAATTCATTATGTAGTATATGCCTCTTGGGGCTCATACCCACTTGCAAGAAATACGGACAAGTGCAATCTGATAAAAAATCGGATTGCACTTGGACCAATGTTATTCAATAGGTGACATCTCATTTGCGAGCTTTCTCTCAGCCGAAATTGGACTTGACAAAAAAATCGCAGCATGCTATGTATTGCTGCAATTTTTGGACGAGACTCGCCAATACAAGTCAATGGGTACGAGAAAAAAAAATATATTGCTCAAAGAAATAAAGGGAACACCCAGATAACACATCCCAGATCTGAATGAATGAAATATTCTCATTGAATACTTTGTTTTGTACAAAATTGAATGTGCGGACAACAAAATCACACAAATATCATCAATGAAATACCAAATTTATTAACCAATGGAGGCCTGGATTTGGAGTCACCCACAAAATTAAAGTGGAATGTAATGTCCATAAAACAAGTCAAAATGATGCTCAGTAGTGTGTGTGGCCTCCACGTGCCTGTATGACCTCCCTACAACGCCTGGGCATGCTCCTGAGGGATCTCCTCCCAGACCTGGACTAAAGCATCCGCCAACTCCTGGACAGTCTGTGGTGCAACGTGACATTGGTGGATGGAGTGAGACATGATGCACCAGATGTGCTCAATCGGATTCAGGTCTGGGGAAAGGGCGGGCCAGTCCATAGCCTCAATGCCTTCATCTTGCAGGAACTGCTGACACACTCCAGCCACATGAGGTCTGGCATTGTCCTGCATTAGGAGGAACCCAGGGCCAACAGCACCAGCATATGGTATCACAAGGGGTCTGAGGATCTCATCTCGGTACCTAATGGCAGTCAAGCTACCTCTGGCGAGCACATGGAGGGCTGTGCGGCCCTCCAAAGAAATGCCACCCCACACCATTACTGACCCACTGCCAAACCGGTCATGCTGAAGGATTTGCAGGCAGCAGATCGCTCTCCACGGCATCTCCAGACTCTGTCACGTCTGTCACATGTGCTCAGTGTGAACCTGCTATCATCTGTGAAGAGCACAGGGTGCCAGTGGCGAATTTGCCTATCCTGGTGTTCTGTGGCAAATGCCAAGCGTCCTGCACGGTGTTGGGCTGTGAGCACAATCCCCATCTGTGGACGTCGGGCCCTCAGAACATTCTCATGGAGTCGGTTTCTAACCGTTTGTGCAGACACATGCACATTTGTGGCCTGCTGGAGGTCATTTTGCAGGGCTCTGGCAGTGTTCCTCCTGTTCCTCCTTGCACAAAGGAGGAGGTAGTGGTCCTGCTGGGTTATTGGCCCCCTCCACGTCTCCTGGTGTACTGGCCTGTCTCCTGGTAGCGCATCCAGCCTCTGGACACTACGCTTACAGACACAGCAAACCTTCTTGCCACAGCTCGCATTGATGTGCCATCCTGGATGAGCTGCACTACCTGAGCCACTTTTGTGGGTTGTAGAGTCCGTCTTGTGCTACCACGAGTGTGAAAGCACAACCAACATTCAAGTGACCAAAACATCAGTCAGAAAGCATTGGTACTGAGATGTAGTCTGTGGTCCCCACCTGCAGAACCATCGTTCTCCTGGAAAAAAAATCCAAAATAAAAAAGCAACACTATACCCATACCTGTCCGCCATACAGTCAAGTCCCACGCTGCAATCCATCTGAAGGGGTTAAATAGTTTACAAGCGGGACCGGTGCTAATGCGACCGGCCCAGCTGTATTCCATGGAGGAATGAAGGAAAAGCTGCCTGCGCAGCCTCTCCGCCTGACCGGACATGAAGTGATTAGCGTGGGAAAGTTTCTGAACATTTTCCCATGCTGTCAGTTCACCGCCGGTCAGGCATGGAGTCTGTGCAGCCTCAGTGACTAGCGCTGACATCACTGAGGCTGCGCAGACTCTCCGCCTGACCTGAGGTGAACTCTCCAAAATGTTCAGAAACTTTCCCACGCTAATCAGTTGATGTGTGGCTTCGAATGGATTGGGAGTGTAATAAAGATGGAAAAAATGTGTGTTTATTTCATTGTCGCGCCAGTGAATTTTCTGCCTTTACATGAATGTATTCTCATAAACTGTCTACTGATCGTTAATAACGCAGATTAATATTAATACTTACATCTTTTTTGCAGTATAGAGCAGATGCTGACGTTGTGTCCTGGGAAGACCCCCATCAGCTTACTGCAGGAGTATGGGACTCGGGTAGGAAAGACCCCCGTGTATGACCTACTCAAAGCTGAAGGACAAGCCCATCAACCCAACTTTACGTTTCGTGTATCTGTTGGAGACATCAATTGCACCGGTCAGTGCATTTATTGAAGCGGAGCTTGAAATGAAGTTCTCTGATGATGCACTACTATCTGGCCTCAGGGATAAATCGCTGTCCATTTTACATTTCTTATTCAGCTATGTATGGAATCTCCTCAGTGTTTTTGCCTCTTTTTATCCGTATGAATAAGTCTGAGCTATAATACCAGACACATCTCTAGATTAATCTGATATAATCCTATAATTCTTATGAAGAGGTCATCCCATAAACATTTATCACCTTCCCATAGGTTAAAGTGTTAAATATATGATCCAACAAAACCAGATGTATTTGAAGTCCTCGGTGTGAATGATCACATATTCACAAGATAGATAATGTATGATCACTGAGACACCCACGAAGACCAAGAATGGGGGTTCCATATTCCCCTGCATGAGTGAACTGTGTGATGACTGCTCATATAGATAGGGATTAGTGCAGTGGTCCTCCATGTGTACTGGACCCTGTTCTCATGTTCCACCAAGGTCCCAGCTGTAGTACCCCTTGTAATTATACATATATCTCCTCAATAAATGTTATTTATGGGACAATCACATTAATGGAGCAGCAATATAAAAAATAACCCCCAGGGTCCTCTAAGCGCTGCGATTGCGGTGCAGTGCGATAGCTCGGACAGGTGTCCTCATCGTCTATGTGGACAGAAAAATAAAAAAAATATATGGCTTTTAGAAGAAGGGGAGGAAAAAATGAACAAATGGAAATTTGCCATGGCTTAATGGGGTTAAAGCGTAAAGAATGATTTTGCTACATGATGTCCTATGAGTGTCCATGATGTCTTCTCAGATCACGGTTCTGTCACTGTTCTCTTTTGTTGTCTTGGGTCCTGGCATAGGGGCATTCATAATGGATATATTGTCCCGTAAGTAATTTTTTATGCTACTTCTCTCCTCAGGTCAAGGACCTAGCAAGAAAGCGGCAAAGCACAAGGCAGCAGAAGTGGCAATCTCCCTTCTCAAGAGTGGGGCTATGTTTGCAGCAATTATTGAGGAGAACAGGTGAGGATGGGTTAAGTGCTGCTTAAAGATGCTCTGTCACCTGGTCAAAATTGGTCAGTATTTGATTTTATTTTATTCCTGTCGCTTGACGGGCTACTCTGGGGTTTTGTTTTTTAAATCCACCATATCGTTCCAAAAATGTTGGCCTTTTCTGTATCGCTTCATTGGGGGGGGGGGGGGTGGAGACATGGGAAACCATGGGTGCATGCTGCTGTCACCAAGAGAGTGACACTAGGTAAAAAAAAAAAGTTAACTCCACCTCAGCAGATTGCACCCACTAATTGGAACAAAGCTAATCTGTTTTAGCTTGGTGTCAGTAGGAGGCAGACACGACCTGTGTTTCAGACCCGTTTCTACCCTAGGTTTTGTTTTCTTCTATTGCTTTCACTTTGACTGTCAGGTTTGGCATGTGATTGGGAAACAGTGGAAATGCCAGTCTGTCACCCCACTTAGAGACTGAGAGTACTGTGCTGAAAATGTCACGCTGTATCCTCTCTGGTTTATGGGTCAGGACCCTAACCCTCTTAATGCATGAAGAGCGTTTGGAGCAACAAGGCATTTGAAGCAACAGTCCTTGCCATCTATCTCCATCCTGCTCATCCAACTTAGTGAGTTGTGTGCAGGAACGGAAAAGGAACGTTATTCAAGTGACTCTCCTTCCCGGGGCTCCTGATGAGTCTTCTATCCTACAAAGGAGTCGAGATCCATCTTTAAAAACAGGTACTTTCAACTCCTCTTCCAGGCACTCAAGCAGTAGGGGCTCCGAAATTATTTTTCTGGCTTCCCTGCTCCTTTCCAGTGCGACCCGCTGCGAACCCAGTTGAAAATCTAGGCTCCGGCTTTTCCGAGACCTGGTCACTTCCTTAGGCTATGCCCCTTCTATCTACCCAATCAGTCGTGCATGGGTATTTTTCGCACATTTTTCCCGGCACTCAAACTATCGACTTTCTCCTTCCTAGCCTATCAGAATCTTTGTGCATTTTCAAGGCTTTGCCCCTCTTCTTGTTTCCTCAGCACCATCTCTTCAGTGGACTTTCTTTGGGTCTTGATCCTGCTCTGCACATTCTACAGCCTGGATCCTGCTCCTTTTTCCCTAATTCTCAGGACTCCTCTCCACAGACCCTCCATTCTCCAGGACCTCATAGGTTCTGTCGCTCTCATATTCAGATAGTGGCCTTCCTCAGTTATTCCCATAACTGAAACTTTCCAACTGTTTTCTCCTTGTTTAAGCTCAAGGAGAATTGCTTCCGTCCTTCCCCTACCCTAGTCCTGCATTTTGCTTGCTCTTCTGTAAGAGAAAGTGTTTTCTTTCAGGTCTATTCCAATTGAAGCCTTCACCCAACACAGCCCTCCCGAGTGGTCCACAGAGCTGTCAGTCTGCCGCGTACCTAACTAAGGTATCCCCCAGGCCTTGTTTTCAGTTATGGAATGTATGCCTGATCCATCAGTAGTCATATACTCCGGCACACAAAAGATCATTAGATGCAAAAATGGATGCAAATAATAAAGTCTTTATTTGATATAATAATGGCTCATTCCAAAATTGCGCAAGATATACTCATGAATACAGGTACATTATCCAGGTACAAAATTCCATAATTTTCCATAATCCACTGCCACAGCACAAATTGCTGGACGCTGTCCTCTCGTACACCCGTGTTACATAAGCAATAGGTACCTCTTGACAAAGGCTTATTATGCCGAAACGTTGAAATTTTGTACCTGGAAATTATGGAATTTTGTACCTGGATAATGTACCTGTATTCATGAGTATATCTTGCGCAATTTTGGAATGAGCCATTATTATATCAAATAAAGACTTTATTATTTGCATCCATTTTTGCATCTAATGATCTTTTGTGTGCCGGAGTATATGACTACTAGTTGATATCTTTTTCTCCTGAGCACCTCTACATTTAGTGAGCATCTCCCCTTTTTTTGATCTGCCTGATCCATCAGACACGAACGAGCTCCTCTTCTAGGTTTCCTTCAGGATAGCCTCCATCTTTTTCTTCTCCCAAACCTCAGGTAGTTCAGGAATTAGACCTCCGGTCTATGTCTGTCTGTTACATCGACTCCAACTAGACCTCCAAACTTCAAGACATGGTGGACAGTCTGGTTCTAGCTGTTAATCAGACTTTAAATGTCTATGGGGGGGGACCCTTTGCTCTTGAAGCAAATTGTATCCTTTAAGAGGGTCAAGGTGCCTCCCCAGGTCTTCTCCAATCACAAAGAGTTTGATTAGGTATTTTCTAAGGAGTGGGAGCACCCAGACAAACATTTCCAGAGACTGAGATGCATGGACATCCTGTACCCCTTTCTCTCCAATGTCCTCAAAAACTGGGCTGAGTTCCCGCCAGTGGACAGTCCACTATTCCTCGGTTGGGGAAGCAGTATTCCATAAACTCACACTTCAGGGTTGCTGGAAGGCTTAGGAAACCTCACTTCCTATCAACATTCTGGAACTCTGAGCAATGCATCTGTCTCTCTTCAATTGGCAGGATCTTTTGTCAGGCTGCTCGGTACTCGTCCAATCTGACAACAGCATGGCTGTGGCATACATCAATTACCAAGGTGTAACTCGAAGCCAGTCGTCATGGCGGAGGTATCTTGTATCCCGTCATTGGCGGAACAAAGTGTGGCGGCAATTTCAGCAGTACACATCCCCAGAGTGGACATATGGGATGCCGAATTCCCAAGCCGAGAAGGACTATTCATGGAGTGGTCTCCGAATCCAACCGGTCTTCGACCAGATCTGCCTAAGTTAGAGCATTCCTGACATCAATTTGATGGCATCCGTAATGAATAATAAGTCACTCAATTCATATCCATGTCCTGCAATCATCTACTGGTCGACGCTGATGCTCTGGCAATCTCCTGGTCCCAGTGTGTCCTTCCATATGTTTTCCCTCCTACCTCTGACCCCCAAGCTGATCAAGGTGGAAGGTGTGCCAGTCATCCTCGTAGCTCTGGACTGGATCTCTGGGGAGATCTCATGCGCGCAGTTCATGCTAGACAGCCCAGGAATTTACAGGAACTGGAGGCTTTTTACCAAGAAGAGTGGGCAGCTTTACCTTCTGAGAAAATAAAGAACCTCATTCACAACTACCACAAAAGACTTCAAGATGTCATTGATGTTAGAGGAGGCAATACACGGTATTAGGAAATGGGGTATGTGACCTTTTGATCAGGGTCATTTGGATGTTTTGGGTTGTCATTATGATTTAAGAACAGAAAACACAGTAGTTTGACAATAACTGGCTTCACCCAACCACTAACCAGGAGTGGAGAAAACGTTTTGGTGTTATCATTCATATTTTCTGAAAAAAGGCCAAGAAAGCAAAAATTCTGCACGGGAATGTAAACTTTTGAGCACAACTGTATACATAATGTGTGTGGCCACATCTCTACCTCTGTGGTTATAGCAGTCTATAATGTCGGTGGGTGCAATGATGTTTTTGTACGCTTCAATATTATCAGCAGCACATCTCCCCATGTAAACAGGAGATGTGCTGCCAAGAATGACATTCTGTGGGCACAGAACAATTGGTGATCAGTCTGAGCACAGAATGTTTGTCGCATTGTCTGTATGGAGCAGTAATTGGCTGTTTGGCCCCGGTGCACAACATGTTAGATGTTATTAGAGCTGCACATCTTGTAAAAGAGTAGACACAGTACCTTACATGAACTCTTAACTTTACACTGTTATGTAGCATAAAAAATGGGGCCTGCCATCTGTGAATCTGGTGGCTTTTATACCGTCTTAACCACACTTTTAAACGTGGCTTGTGAGGCTCAAAAATTGTCGTAAGACAATAGTTGTGAACAGCTTCAGTTTTTTTTGTTCTGATTGAATCCACATTTTTCTCACATTGTTAGTCGCTGATTCTTTATGCACTCACTGGTATGTATGTATGTGTCTATCATCTGTAGTACCACGTTCACGGAGGAACCACCTAAAGAAATAATACTAAAGACAGAGACGTCACCACCTCCACCTATATCAAGGTAAATCATTCCCAATATAAAGTGAGCAGTGATGGCTCTCGTCCCTTCAGACAGTGGACTAACCACAAAGTGACTTTGCTTTTGTCTATTTTTCTATTTTTTTTTTTTTTTTTTCAAATTTGTCTTTCCAATGTTTAGTGGGTAAATCAGGGATAATAACTACTCCCTGAACATTAAAAGTCAATATCATCCCTTTTAAAGAACCTTGCCATTTGACTTGGGATAAGAAGCCAAAACTGAAACTCCATTTGCAGGCACGTCTTTTGTGCTCCTCATCA
This sequence comes from Oophaga sylvatica, assembly GCA_033576555.1. Classification (NCBI taxonomy): domain Eukaryota; kingdom Metazoa; phylum Chordata; class Amphibia; order Anura; family Dendrobatidae; genus Oophaga; species Oophaga sylvatica. Next base: position 105,918,476 of record JARQOD010000002.1, read on the forward strand.
GTACAAAGCAGGAGAACTGATTTTGGATGGATAAGAAGCCTACTTATGCTCACTTGGCTTTTTTTTTTCACCAAAAGAAACTTTACCCATCGGGACCCCCTATCACAGACCTCTCATCCAGCCAAACCCGTTCTCCTACTTTGCACGGATGAGGGGCAAACACCTGCGAAACACGTGTCCGCAAGTGGAGTGTCTTTTTTTTTTTTACTTACGTCATGTGGCAATGCTCATTAAAGGGTCAATATTGACTTTTAGGATTGCTACCTCCAATAGATGTCACTAGAGTTCCTGTCCTCTTTTCCTCTGAGAAGCTGACTATTTGCATCCTTTTAAAAGGAAAAAAAAAAGTATGAATAAATTGATAACTGGATGGTGCTAGTTGGGGGCGTGTCACTGCATAGTCTGGCAGCGTCCAATCAGTGTCAGTGTAGGGACATGCCTCTTTGACAAGGTGAATGGTAACACCCAGTTGTCTATTCATGAATATTTATAAGCTATATGAGTGACATACACAATGCATAGTTATAGGAAAAGAGAGCCTAGAATTGTTATTTCATGGGTAATACAAGTACTTTGTAGTACAGACATGTCAGGGGAGGGTTATTGGGTCATTTCTAGCCTCTTAATGGGATTGTCACCATTTAGAGGGTGATTATTTAATTTTCTTTTCGTTTTATTTATTGTGCAGAGCAAATGATTCAATAATAATTTGCTAAATATTTGTGTCATGGTATCCTATTCACTGACTTCAGGCACTCCAAGGACCCTAAATACAATGACTTGCTTTTTAAGATGGCCTCTCCTCAGTGCACGCTCTCACAGTCCCATTGTGAGAATTGTGGTTGGGCTTGCATCCATTGACATGTCGGGGGCGACGCGTTTGTTTCCTGATTGGATAATGAGAGATGACGTCATTGTGCAGGGAGGGGGACAGGGTGAGCTGTGACACACTGTGAATGGTGGATCCTGTGTAATCCTGCCTTTGGTGACATTAAGGTGACTGCTGTAAGTGATCTCTACAGCACAGGAAGGGTCAGCTTGCTATTAGACTTGAAAATTGCTGTATTTCAGATTTATGTTTTAACGGTAGCTTAGTGATATGGAAAGCGTACAAAAACAAAAAATACATTGAACATAAAATTTTGATGTAACTATAGTAGGTTTTTGGTCACTTTCTGATGTCCCACTCCTTTTAATGTCTTTGTTTAGGAATCACAGCGTTGACATGAAGCCGCCTCTGTCTGCACAGCAGTCGGATGGGAATCCTGTGGGGGCCCTACAGGTAAATCCTCTCCTGCCTTAATTGTGATAAATTGTCCTATTTGTTACATCTTTTTTGGTTTGTTAGGAGCTGGTGGTGCAGAAAGGCTGGAGGCTTCCTGAATACACGGTAACCCAGGAGTCCGGACCGGCACACAGGAAAGAGTTCACCATGACCTGCCGGGTGGAGCGGTTTCTAGAGATTGGTACGTTATCGCCGCACCAGGGAGACAGGATTGGCTTATTCATACAGGTTGGAAGGAGGCATCTGAAAACATACTTTGATTGCAGTTCCAAGAGCTTGTGTTCCAGTAAAGCTCTAACCTCGGCACACTGCATATGACGTGTATTGCGCTATATGCAGATTGCCTCTACAGAGAGGAAGAGGACTAGAACTCTATAGCGCCACCTGTTGGAAGTAGCGATCCTACAAGTCAGTATTGACCCTTTATCGAGTCTTGAAATGTGACTTAGAATAAAAGCCAAATCAGAACCTCAGTTTGCAGACAGTGTTTTAGGGTATTGCCCCTCATCAGTTCAAAGTATGAGAACTGATTTGGCTAGGTGAGCGGCTCTGAATTGAGGTCTAAGGGGTAACGTTTCTCCTTGTGGAGAGTGACATACCGGCTCTGGCATGCCAATGTCAGGAGGCTTATTTGCCCTGTAATGCTCCTCTTTGAAATTTAATATGCAAATTGCCTCTTCAAAGAGGAAGAGGTCTTGCACTCTCTAGCGCCACCTGTTGGAAGCAACAATCCTACAAATCAATATAGACCCTTTAACAAGCCTTGAAATGTGACTTAGGACAAAAGCCAAATCAGAATCTGTTTGCAGACATGGTTTTTCAGGGTATTGCCCCTCCTCAGTGCAAAGTATGAGATCTGATTTGGCTAGGTGTATTAAGCTAGTCATTTATTATGTTATAAAACTACTGTTTAATGGGATTTGTGCTACTTTTTATTTAGTTGCCGTCACACTGCTTGCTTGTTGTTAATATATCAAAGCAGCATAAAAGCATGTAAAGATGGCTATAATATCATGGTAAGATGGCTATAATATCATGGTAAGATGGCTATAATATCATGGTAAGATGGCTATAATATCATGGTAAGATGGCTATAATATCATGGTAAGATGGCTATAATATCATGGTAAGATGGCTATAATATCATGGTAGATGGCTATAATATGTAATGCTATATTGGTAAGATGGCTATAATATCATGGTAGATGGCTATAATATCATGGTAGATGGCTATAATATCATGGTAGATGGCTATAATATCATGGTAAGATGGCTATAATTATGCAAAATGCTATAATATGTAGATGGCTATAATATATGCATGGTATATAGTATGGCTATAATATCATGGTAGATGCTATAATATCATGGTAAGATGGCTATAATATCATTGGTAATGATGGCTATAATATCATGGTAAGATGGCTATAATATATGTAGATGGCATATATGGTAGATGGCTTAATATCATGGTAGAGTATATCGGTAGAGCTATAATATCATGTAGAGCATAATCATGGATGCTATAATATCATGGTGAGATGGCTATAATATAGTAGATGGCTATAATATCATGGTAGATGGCTATAATATCATGGTAGATGGCTATAATATCATGGTGAGATGGCTATAATATCATGGTGAGATGGCTATAATATCATGGTGAGATGGCTATAATATCATGGTGAGATGGCTATAATATCATGGTAGATGGCTATAATATCATTGAGATGGCTATAATCATGTGATGGCTATAATATCATGGTGAGATGGCTATAATATCATGGTGAGATGGCTATAATATCATGGTAAGATGGCTATAATATCATGGTAGATGGCTATAATATCATGGTGAGATGGCTATAATATCATGGTGAGATGGCTATAATATCATGGTAGATGGCTATAATATCATGGTGAGATGGCTATAATATCATGTGAGATGGCTATAATATCATGGTGAGATGGCTAAAATATCATGGTGAGATGGCTATAATATCATGGTGAGATGGCTATAATATCATGGTGAGATGGCTATAATATCTGGTGAGATGGCTATAATATATGGTAGATGGCTATAATATCATGGTGAGATGGCTATAATATCATGGTGAGATGGCTATAATATCATGGTGAGATGGCTATAATATCATGGTAGATGGCTATAATATCATGGTGAGATGGCTATAATATCATGGTGAGATGGCTATAATATCTGTAGATGGCTATAAATGGTGAGATGGCTATAATATATGGTGAGATGGCTATAATATCATGGTGAGATGGCTATAATATGGTAGATGGCTATAATATCATGGTGAGATGGCTATAATATCATGGTGAGATGGCTATAAATCATGTGAGATGAGAGGCTATAATATCATGGTGAGATGGCTATAATACATGGTAAAGGAGGCTATAATATGGTAGATGGCTAAATATCATGGTGAGATGGCTATAATATTGTGAGATGGTATAATATCATGGTGAGATGGCTATAATATAGGTAGATGGCTATAATATCATGGTAAGATGGCTATAATATCATGGTAAGATGGCTATAATATGATAATTCATGGTAAGATGGCTATAATATCATGGTAAGATGGCTATAAATGGTGAGATGGCTATAATATCATGGTGAGATGGCTATAATATCATGGTGAGATGGCTATAATATCATGGTAAGATGGCTATAATATATGGTGAGATGGCTATAATATCATGGTGAGATGGCTATAATATCTTGGTAAGATGGCTATAATATGGTAAGATGGCTATAATATGGTGAGATGGCTATAATATCATGGTGAGATGGCTATAATATCATGGAGATGGCTATAATATGGTGAGATGGCTATAATATATGGTAAGATGGCTATAATATATGGTGAGATGGCTATAATATCATGGTAGATGGCTATAATATCATGGTAGATGGCTATAATATCATGGAAGATGGCTATAATATCTGGTAAGATGGCTATAATATATGGGAGATGGCTATAATATCATGGTAGATGGCTATAATATCATGGTAGATGGCTATAATATCATGGTAGATGGCTATAATTTCTGGTAAGATGGCTATAATTACCATGGTCCATTGTATATGGGGCTGTAGAGCATCTCTGTAGATCACCCGGTGCAGTCTGTGGGCAGTGATCTGGCGAAGTGTTGGCTGCTTTGCCGCACCGGAAATCGCTTCTGGCATTTATTTAGTTGAGAGTTTTAAAATGTCTTGTAGTGGAGGATGCGTCATTTACAGAGTGGACTGAAGTCTGTGGATCGTGCACTTCAGATGTAGCAGAGCGGAGTGTTGTGAGTGATCAGAGTACACAGATACAGCAGTGTGGAGTTTTCTGTGTGCATGCTGATGAAGTGACAGAATGGCTGCTCACCTCTGCTACATCTGTACGTGTTAGATACAGAATATATACAAATGTAGCAGAGCTGAGTGTTAGGCTGTAGCAGAGGCAGGCTCACTTTCAGTTAGCTTATCCCTATGATCATGATGACGTTGCGGAGCGTATGGCCGTTTCATACAGGTCAAACAGAGCTGAGTTTTTTTTGTTTTTTCTCATATTGTGCGGTGAGACTGTGGTTGTAGAGGAGCAGTGTTTGTTGTACAGTCAGACTATTTCACTATCTGATAACCCCCTTTAAGCGTTGCCTAAAGTCACGGCAGAGTTGAGTTTGGTATTGCCTATCACGGTAATTGTGTGATGAGAGAGTAACATGCAGTGCTTGTTGCTGTGTGTTTATGTAGCATCCACATTTATAAATCCCGGAGACACAGATGAGAGTCCATAGGTGTAAACATGTCGGTAATCGCCCAATGAACGAGCAAAATGCTGCTGATTCATCGGGTGATTGGATTATTTATGGCGGAACGAAAATCATTGTTCTCCGCAGCACATCACCTGGGTAAAACTGCAGATGTGCTGCCGATACCATGATGTGTGTGAGATTGATCTGCTAGTGATAGTTCTGTGCCCATCTTTCTTTGTCATCCTGTGTAAACAGGAAAACAAGCACCAAACAACTTCAATATTGTCAATCGCGCTCATTTAACGGCCTCAACTCAGCGCACGTAAATACAGCCGAAATGTCTGTGACGGTGCAATATGTGAGTGTTTAAGGCCACACTTTGTCTAAAAGTGACCTGTCTGGCAGCGATAATCTCCTGCTGATGAAACACTCAATGTATTGTAACAGCACACAGCCTAGTAAGTGACACATCCCTGAAATCCGTGTCTCCGTACCTACCTCATGCTGCCAACTGATTTCATAGCAAAAAACCTGACTGATTCCCTTTAAAGTGAAGCATCAGTCATAGGGTTGTCCATACATGTGGGCACAGGAGCCACACACAGTGATTGTGGAAACTTTCAGCCTTGTGGCTGTTAGAGGTGAAGTTCATCAAACGTTTTGCCTTTTGTGTACTTGCCATGTAGCCGTAAACCGCATTACGATCCCCCGGTAAAGGTGTGCGGTGATGGCTGTGAGTCTACTTGTTGGGCGGTACTTTCAGAACACGTTTTGTATTGGGGCTTTATAGAGAAATCAAAACCTGCTCATCACGTTGATATTGCTGGGGTCATTTTTTATTGCTGGGGAGTTTATTTTGGAGAAATCTCCTAAACGAGCAACAATGGAAGTTGTATACAATGTGTAAGATATCCTTGCTACCCTGAACCAAATTGATTGATTTTCGGCCGCTCTGCGTTGACCAGATTAGTATTCTTCTAGAATGGAGACATATGTGTGAAGTCATCCTGGCTAAGGAGAACTAAAGTAATAACTTTATAAATCTTGAGCAATATATGCCACGTTTTTATTGTGGAGTTTATTATGTCTGTCTGCCTTGGCAGAGTTGTAAAATACCTAGCAACTTGTGACATATGGCCGACAAACCGCGCCGTAATTAAGGAAACGCATAGCTTGCTTGCCATGTTTTATATAGATGGATTTTGTTTCTTGTTGGGTATGTTACACACTTGTTTTAACTGCATCCTCCCTGGCTCACTTTACCACAATATTTTGTACCATAAAATATAAATACAGATTTTAAAATCCTTTTCTTTTTTCTTTTTGTTTCAGGCAGTGGCACATCCAAAAAGCTGGCGAAAAGGAATGCTGCCGCCAAGATGCTCCTACAGATACAAAGGGTACCCACTGAACATCGGGAGAATGGAGAGATGGAGGCTGACGACGATCAATTTTCTATGGTATCAGATTATTATCAATAATCTTTTATAGCGCCACCATGTCCTGCAGCTTTAGACATTAGCATCACTGTCCCCATTGGGTCTCACAATCTAAAGGCCCATGAACGTGTTTGCGTAGACAGATCATACATACTTACAGCGGGTGAAATAAGTATTGAACACGTCATTCATTTTCTGAGGAAATATATTTCTAAAGGTGTTAATAGCATGAAATTCTCACCAGATGTCGGTAACAATCCATCCAATCCACACAGGCAAAGAAATCAAACTATAGATGTCCATAAATTATGTGTAATAATGAGAAATGACACAGGGAAAAGTATTAAACACGCTTACTGAAATGTATTTAATACTTTGTACAAAAGCCATTGTTGGTAATGACAGCTTCCTCTCTTGTATGGAGAAACTAGTCGCATACATTGCTCCGGTGTGATTTTCTCCCATTCTTCCACACAAACGCTCTTCAGTCCTGAAACTTCAGTGGGCTCCTTCTATGAACTCTGAGCTTCAGTTCCTCCCATACATTTTCTATTAGATTCAGGTCAGGTGATTGGCTCGGCCATTCTAGCAGTTTTGTTTTCTCTCTCTGAAACCAATTGAGCGTTTCCTTGGCTGTGTGTCTGTGATCATTGTCTTGCTGAAATGTCCACCCTCGTTTCATTTTCATCATCCTGGTAGGTGGCAGCAGTTTTTTATCAAGAATGTATGTGTACTTTTGTCCATTCGTCCTTCAATTACATGACGTTTGCCAGTGCCATATGCTGGAAAACAGCCTCACACCATGATGTTCCTACCTCCAGACTTCCCTGTTGGTATGGTGTTTTTGGGGTGATCTTCAGTGCCTTTAGACCTCCAAACATGGTGGGTATTATGGCATCCAAAGAGCTCAATTTTGGTCTCATCTGAGCAGACTATACTTTTCTAAATGTTTTTAAGCAAACATTAAAAGTGCTTAAACATGATTTTTGCTCAGCAGTGGAGTTTTGCTGGTGGGTTGCTTTGCTTCTTTAGGCACTGGACATATCTAGCCTGTGAACGGCAAGATGCATTTAATCAAGTATCAGGAAATCCTGGGGGGTAATGTAATGGGGAAAGCTGCCTTATTGGCAGGTCGGATGATGCTTCAGTCATCCCAAACATACCTCAAAGTCCTCCAACTTTGGTTTCAGAGCAAGTCCTGTATGATTCTGGAGTTGCCTGACTTGCACCCCATGAAAACTTGGTGGGATTTGAAGAAGGCGCTTTTTTTTCTACTAATAAAGCTTATTGCATTTTGTAGATATTTTTACAAGTCTTATGTCATTTTCTCTGGGCCCTGGTGGCGTTTATGCACTTATTTGTTTTTTCCTTTGCCTTATGGTCTTATATATTGGTGTATGGCACAGGACTCTTAACACTTTTTTTTTTTTTCCGGTGCCGATTTAGTTTTGCATTACAAGTTCAAATCACCCCCACTTTTTTTTTTTTAAATAAAAGAAAAAAAAATACATTTCATATCGCTGCGTTCTTAAGTCTGAGCTATCAAAATATAAAATAATCCGATCAGTAAATGAGAAAAAAAATATCAAAAAGCTAGAACTACGTTTTTTGGCTTGGATTAATAGACTGCAGTAGTCGGGGTCATTTTGTGGTGAGTTTGGAGAAACCTCCGGTGTTGAGCTATTTATATTGTCCTTGTTTGTAAATCTTTTGCCGTTTTGCAATAAGTCAAATTTGGCTAATAAACCAGATTTCTTAGTCTGACAGACGTCTGCTGAAAAATGTCCAGTTTGTATCGGTTCTCTGATCAGGGACACTTTCAGTGCACATTTGCCTTTCCTCTTTAATTTTTCTAACTGATCCAAAAAAAAAAAATTAAAGCGAGTGTTGATTTCTTACATGTGCAGAATACCGGAGGGGGGCGGATAGATGGAAGCCGGGGCCGAGGATTAGCCTGTACCTGGGACTCTCTGCGGAATTCTGCTGGAGAAAAGATCCTTCACCTGAGAAGTCACCCACTTACCATCCTGAGCTCTGGCTTCTGCACCCTCCTACAGGACCTGTCCGACGAGCAAAGCTTTCAGATCAGCTATCTTGACATCGGTAAGATGGGGATTTCTACTGCTAGAGATCGGCACATATGACACCTGCCTAATTAGACTTTTTTTTTTTTTACGTAAACCTTTGCCAGAAACTAGAAAAAAAAACCTGTATTAAAAAGGATTCTGATAAATTGATAAGTCTCTTATCATCACTTGTTCTATTGATCTATAAAACAAAAGGGGTTAAAGATGGGGCTGTACAATGACGTAATGATGTAGGAATCGTCATAGTAGTACAGTATCAGACTGCTGAGAAAGAAAAGTACCAAGTTTTTGGGTTTGTTTGTTTTTTTTTAAATGAGCTGATCTGATCCTGCCTAACAATCGTAAGCTTGTCCTTGGAGTTGTTGTGCCCCAATGCCTAAGACACAAGTGCCACCCCACTACACACACACAACCCTGACTCTCTCGGGTGGCCGAGGGCCCGACCTTTTCTAGCTCTTACAGCAACATAAACCATATTAAGGGGCGCAGGATGGGTGCACAATCCCTGCTGCTCACACCTGGGAGCTGCAGGTATCCGTAGACATGATGGCACCGGCCACTCTCTGCTCCTGGCTCTGAAGTGAGCGGAGCTGACTTACCCCTTCATCATCAGTACTGAGCTTTCATATAATATAGCCAATGTTTTATATAGTCTTAATAGCACACGGCATTGAGGCGTTGGACATTAGGTGTGTACGTGGGTTTAAACTCAGTTTTCAATTTTTCTTTTCCTGCTTTTCATCCAACCATTTTTCTTTCCCAGATGAGTGCAGCTTGAGTGGTCTCTACCAATGTCTTGTGGAGCTTTCAACCCAGCCCACGACTGTATGTCACGGCTCTGCCGCCACGAGAGAAGCCGCCCGGGGCAACGCTGCACACAACGCTCTGCAGTATCTGAAAATTATGGCCGGCAGTAAGTGAACGTGATGAAGAGAGAAGGCAACACAGCTTATGTTCTATCAGTTACTTCAGTCACTCAAGGACTCGACACCACAAGAGCCTAAACCTCGTGTGCACCATAAAGCCCCAGGTCCTGGTAAACTGTGCTGCTACTGTGGAAACCTACCGCAAACTCACGATCAGAAGTTACTGAGGTTGAGCTCGTGGTAGAATTTGTTTGCTGGGCTCCATGGTTTCCACCACAGTGGTTAGCCGTCAGCTCTCCTCATGAGATCCCTCAGCTAATGTTGGGTGGAAATGCTGAACCCCCATTGATCGTTCTTGGGGGGTGGGGGGTAAGGTGAGTGTTCCTCCTCACTCTTGATTATTTTGCACGGGTTTCTATTTTGTGGTTTTTAGTTTGACGAGTGTTCATCATAAAGGGGACAAGTTCTCTTTTGTGAGCTGGTGCTTCTGTGGCACTTTGTCTTTATTTACCTCAAGGATCGGCAGAGTGGATGGAAGAAGAAAAAGGACATGAGATCTACGACCGTGAGCATGCAAGAAATGAAATTCAACCAGAAACATGTCGCCTCTATTGGACACTTGAGATGCTTTTATATAATTTTAACCATGTACATCTGATGACGGCCGTGTGCGTCCTCTCCGTCAGATTTACTGTACAGGACTGTGTTGAAACAGTCCTCATCCATTTTTCTGGAAATAACTATGAATTGTTCTTATTTAGTTTTTTTCTTTTTTTCTTAAAGCTGAACAATCCGTATGAATTAAGGTGAAAAAAAGCAAAATTTGTAATTTTCTGGTGTAAATATAAAGCCATATGTGGAAGCGATGCGTCTCTTGCATTACTACAGAGCTTTATGAATGCTTTATCCAATAGTATGTGAACCAGTTCATATATATAGATATATATATCTCTATCTCAAACAATGATGATCACTGGACAGTAGGTGGTACCTCAAAAGATTAAAAAAAACAAAGATCCTTCCCCTGGACACCGAAAGGAGTTTTCACGGTGTGGTACACCAAAGGGGATCTTGCTGGATGGGAGATATATTTCTTCTAGCAGACTGAAGTTTGCTCAGGATTTTCCATGATCTCAAGGACCTGTGATGAGGTCATAGTCACGTGATCAGGTCAGCTGATGTATACCTCACCTGAGGGTGTGGACTAGGCCTATTTAACAGGAAGCTGTGGGGGTATGTGGTGTGGAAGGAAGGAGTTTGGCAGGAGTCAGCCTGGAAGCTTGTTTTTGTTACAGTGTGTCAGTGTGCACCAGGAAGCGAGTACCAGACCACCCGGAATGGCACCTGGCGGTCTCTGCTGACCTGCAGCCGCTTAGTTAAGCCCGTCCCAAGCAAGGGTGAGTCTGGGACCAGTGGTTCTCCAAACTGGAGTGATTTATGTTCTGCTTTGATTTCGTTATCTGGACTTTTTGTTGAACCCGTTATTAAAACCACTGAACTTTGAACTAAAAGCCTGTGTGTATGCCTCATTACTGCGGCCCAGCCCCTGCCTACCAGAGCGGATCCCTACAATTGGTGGCTTGAATGCGGGCATACGCAGTGAGGTCAGGCTGTTTTTTTTTTTTTTTTGTGGATGTTTTGTTTTTTCTCTGCATGACAGTAAATGTCCTGGGTGAAGAAAGTGACGCAAAACCCGGTGGATAGCTGTCCGGAGATGGAGAGCACAGTAAAAATGCTTGTGGAGGCCATGCGACAGCAGCAGCAGGCTATGCAGCAGCAACAGGAAACCAATAGTCTTCTGATGCAGCACATCGCAGCGCCGCAGACAGCAGGAGCTGCCCGGGGATACCAGGATGTCCGGAAAGCGGTGCGTACAGCGATCCCAAAGATGGAGCAATCAGATGACGTCGAGGTGTACCTGGAGATGTTTGAAGGCGTGGCTAAGAGGGAGAGACTGCCCCTGGACCAGTGGGCCGAGATCGTGGCTCCGTTTTTGGCTCCAGGACCCGCGAAAGCCTGTAGGGACCTACCCCCCCGAGCATCAGACGGACTACGAGATCGTCAAGGGTGAGATACTCGCACGTCTTGGGGTAAATGTGTTAGTCCGGGCCCAGCGGGTATACCAGTGGAAGTTTTCCCCTTCCGAGCCAGCTCGGTCCCAGTATTATGACTTGATACACCTGATGGAAAAGTGGTTGCAGCCGGAGGTGTTGTCACCCCGTGCTATGCTGGATCGTATAGTGACTGATAAATTCTGGAGGACTTTGCCCCACACCCTGCAAACCTGGGTTGGACAGGCAGCCCCTACTGATGGTCTCCAAATGGTAGACCTCATTGAAAGATATGGGGCTACCAAGGAGATACAGGGAGAGACTACCCGGAAGGTAATGAGTAAATTCCCCAAACCTTCACCCGCTGTTCGGCGAGCAGAGACTCGGAAGGCCGCCCAAGACACGTCTGGGGACGAAAGAGGCCCCTTAATCTGTTGGCGGTGCCAAGAACCAGGACATGTGAGAGCTGATTGCCCCCACCTGACTGAGCCCATGGACACCAACTATGGGTACTATCAGTCTCACTATGCCGAACACATGTGGGCAAACCAGAGGGACCCAGTATGAACCATTTGTGTAAAGTGGAGGGTAACCCTGCTGTAGCTCTTCTGGACTCAGGGAGTCTCGTGACCCTAATACGAGCCAGCCACGTCCAAATCAGCGAGTATACTGGTCGGAAAATGGGTGTATTGTGTATACATGGGGACCTAAAACATTATCCTACCGCCCTGGTGATGATCAATACGCCAGCGGGGAGGAGGTGCCACGAGGTGGGGGTGGTGGTTAATTTGCATTATGAGGTAATAATGGGGAGAGATTTTCCGTTATTTTCTGTGCTTTGGCCTGTAATTACCCCTCCCACGGAACAGTCGCCGGCACCAGTGGCAACCAGGTTGCATTCTCCAGAAATCGGGCATGAACCTGGTGGCCCAGAGGAAGATGTGCTGGCGGTAGGAGTACCTTTGCCTTCGGTGGAGGAGGAAAACCCCTCTCCTATAGAAGTGTTAGCTGGGGAGATGGAAGATTTGCAACCGGGACCGAATTGTCAGACTTAAATGTGACAGGTGACAATTTTGGTACGGCGCAACTCTGGGACCCTACGTTGGCTCGAGCTCGGGAAAATGTACTGGTTGTCAATGGGGAACCCCAACAACCCGGGGCAGCTACAGTATTTCCCCGATTCGAGCTGAACCAAGATTTGCTGTATCGGGTTGAAAAAGTACGTGGGGAAATTGTCGAGCAATTGCTGGTACCCCAGTCGTATCGTAAGTTGGTAATGGACCTAGCGCATGTACTGGGGGGACATCTGGGTCAAAAGAAAACCCTAGACCGAATTCTACAAAGGTTTTACTGGGTAGGGGTCCATGAAGAAGTTAAACGGTATTGTAACTCTTGTCCCGTGTGCCAGGCAACCAGTCCGCAGCCTCATTTTCGGAGTCCCTTAGTACCATTACCAATTATAGAGGTCCCGTTTGAGAGAATAGCCATGGATCTGGTGGGGCCTGTTAATAAATCAGCGAGGGGTCACCAACATATCCTCGTAGTTTTAGATTACGCTACCAGGTATCCTGAGGCTATTCCCCTGCGCCACACCTCTGCCAAACTTATTGCAAAAGAACTCATGGGTATGTTCTCTCGGGTGGGAATCCCTCAAGAAATCTTAACAGACCAGGGGACCCCCTTTATGTCAAAAATCATGAAGGAACTCTGCCACTTGTTGAGTGTTAAACAGTTGCGCACATCGGTCTATCATCCTCAAACAGACGGGTTGGTAGAAAGGTTCAATAAGACCCTGAAGAATATGTTGAAAAAAGCTGTCTCTAAGGATGGTAAGGACTGGGATCTCTTGTTGCCATACCTGATGTTTGCAGTGCGGGAGGTGCCCCAGGCATCTACGGGGTTCTCGCCCTTCGAACTATTATATGGCAGACATCCCCGTGGCTTACTCGATATAGCTAAAGAGACCTGGGAGAACCAACCAACTCCCCACAAAAGTGTGATAGAACATGTGGCCAAAATGCAAGAGAGAATGGAGACAGTCCTACCATTAGTCCGAGAACATATGGAAGCAGCACAAAGGTCACAGAGGCAGGTCTATAACCGGGAGGCATGGGTAAGGTCCTTTAACCCTGGGGATCGGGTGTTGGTACTTGTGCCTACAGTGGATAGTAAGTTCCTTGCAAGGTGGCAGGGACCCTACGAGATTATGGAGAAGGTGGGTCCCGTAAACTATAAAGTACACCAACCAGGGCAAAGAAAGCCAGAACAGGTATACCATGTGAATCTGCTCAAACCATGGAAAGACAGAGACCCTCTTGGTGAGGCTTGTCCACGGCCTGCATTTCCAGTAGAGAGGGCTCCCTTGCCTCAGGAAAAGGCAAGAGAAGTCCTCTCCGCCGTCAAAATAGCAGACACTTTGTCTCCTAGACAAGTTCAGGAGGTCCGAGAGTTTGTTAGCCGAAATACCGATGTTTTCTCAGAGCTCCCTGGCCGTACCTCCCTAATCCAACATGACATTGTCACGGAGCCACAGGCCAAGGTCCGATTAAAGCCATATCGGGTGCCTGAGGCCCGGCGACAAGCCATCTCGGAAGAGGTAAAGAAGATGCTGCAGTTGGGGGTTATTGAAGAGTCCCAGAGTGAGTGGGCCAGCCCAATAGTCCTAATACCAAAACCAGATGGGACACTAAGGTTCTGTAATGACTTCAGAAAACTGAATGAAATTTCTAAATTTGACGCCTACCCCATGCCCCGGGTCGATGAGTTAATAGAGCGGTTTGGGCAGGCCCGGTATTTTTCAGTCATTGACCTCACAAAAGGGTATTGGCAGGTGCCCCTAACAAAAGCAGCGAGAGAGAAAACGGCTTTTGTAACACCCGAGGGACTGTTCCAGTATATAGTCCTACCCTTCGGGTTGCATGGCGCTCCAGCGACTTTCCAGAGGTTAATGGACGTTGTTCTTCGTCCTCATCGCCGATATGCTGCGGCCTATCTGGACGATATTGTGGTGTACAGTACAGACTGGGAAAGTCACTTAGCCAAGGTACAGGCGGTGATTGATTCTCTGCGACAAGCAGGGCTAACTGCCAACCCAAAGAAGTGTTCCATAGGGTTGGAGGAAGCTCGGTACCTGGGGTATGTGATTGGGAGAGGAGTTATCAAACCTCAAATAAACAAAGTGGAGGCAATCCAAAACTGGCCCCGTCCCCTCACCACAAAACAAGTGAAAGGGTTTTTGGGGTTAGTGGGATATTACCGGCGGTTTATTCCCAATTTTGCAACCCTGTCGGCGCCGTTAACTGACTGCCTGAAAGGGAGGAAGTCAGTAATGGTGCGCTGGAATGATCAGATTAAAGAAGCGTTTGTAAAACTAAAAGGGGCACTGTGTGGGTCACCAGTTCTGATCACACCCGACTTCAAAAGAGAATTTATTGTCCAGACTGATGCGTCAGAGGTAGGTCTGGGTGCCGTGCTGTCTCAGGAGGTTAACGGGGAGGAGCATCCCATTAGTTTCCTGAGTCGAAAGCTTACTCCAGCTGAAACCAGATACAGCATTGTAGAGAGAGAGTGCCTGGCCATCAAATGGGCACTGGAGTCATTGCGCTACTATCTGTTGGGAGAACGTTTCGGTTGGTAACTGATCATTCCCCTCTGACTTGGATGAGTCAAGCCAAAGAGAGAAATGCACGAGTCACCAGGTGGTTTCTGTCCCTGCAAAATTTCAAATTTTCAGTAGAACATCGGGAAGGCAAATTACAGGGGAACGCAGATTCCCTGTCCAGAGTTCACTGTATGTCATGTGTCCACCCTCCTAAGGTTGAACAAAGGGGGGAGGTATGTGGTACACCAAAGGGGATCTTGCTGGAAGGGAGATATATTTCTTCTAGCAGACTGAAGTTTGCTCAGGATTTTCCATGATCACAAGGACCTGTGATGAGGTCATAGTCATGTGATCAGGTCAGCTGATGTATACCTCACCTGAGGGTGTGGACTAGGCCTATTTAACAGGAAGCTGTGGGGGTATGTGGTGTGGAAGGAAGGAGTTTGGCTGGAGTCAGCCTGGAAGCTTGTTTTTGTTACAGTGTGTCAGTGTGCACCAGGAAGCGAGTACCAGACCACCTGGAATGGCACCTGGCGGTCTCTGCTGTCCTGCAGCCGCTTAGTTAAGCCCGTCCCAAGCAAGGGTGAGTCTGGGACCAGTGGTTCTCCAAACTGGAGTGATTTATGTTCTGCTTTGATTTTGTTATCTGGACTTTTTGTTGAACCCGTTATTAAAACCACTGAACTTTGAACTAAAAGCCTGTGTGTATGCCTCATTACTGCGGCCCGGCCCCTGCCTACCAGAGCGGATCCCTACAACGGGTAAAGCATTATCCACATAATTGGTGTATGATGGCCGCGAGCCCTCACTGCTGACATCCCTATTGGCACTAGTGGGTCTCCGCTCCTTCATTTACTGGACAAGCGGAGGGGGATTTAACCAGAGGATTGTGCTAATTTATTATTAATATAATACTTTATGATCTGTTTATTTATGACCAGAATTGTTGGCCGTAGCGCCCAGTAATTGGCAGTCATTAACTCTTGCTATGGTATGCACTTACTTAAAGCTTAACCATCATTTTAATTTTTATTTCATAAATCAATAGTACACATGAAAATAACCAACTGTGTAATATCTTACCAGATAAATCTGCTTTTTTTCTCCCCCAGAATTGCTCAGTCATTATCAAAATTCTCAATTCTGCAGTAAAGTATGTATTCAGTGAAGACAGACAGACCATTACTGAGGTAGGAGATGAGAGCTGCTATGGATACAGGTCTATGTAGATAGGAGGAGGGAGGAGCTAGACAGAGCTCCTCCCATCTACATAGGAGGTGGCAGTTACTATGGATACGATTCTATGTGGATGGGAGGATCTCTGTCTCTACCTCCTCCTGTCTACATCGACTTGTTTCCATAGTTACTGCCACCTCCTATCTCAGTAATTGTCTTCACTGAATATACATTTTACCTGTTATTAACTACCTGCCTGGTGACACTCTGCTCTGGTTCAGAGCTGTCACAGACTGCTCCTACCAGTGATTCTCCTTTTTTCCTATGACCTCATCTCAAAATCACAGCGTCTTCTCTTCTGTCCGTCTTCTACCAGTGTTCTCTTCAATCACTGCTGATGACACGCGAACTGGCAGTTTGCTCCCTGCTGCCTTACTGCGGGGAGCAGGCTGACAATCAGTATGATGTTGGCTGTGACACCCTGACGATAGAGCAAAGCTGAAGAGAAAAAGCTGCTCTTTTGATGTGAGGTCAAATGAAATGGGAGAATCGCTGCCTAAGCCGATTGAGAGAGAAATCCAAAAGGCAGAACAGGCAGCTCTTTGGCAACGACTTGCCTGTAACTTCTTAACCCAACAGGGGGAAATAAAAAAAAAAAAAAAAAAAACTAATTCCGGGATAAACCCTGTAAAGAGATTGTATACTTGCTGATAGTGCAGCTACTGGGAGAAAATGAACTTATTTCCTACCTGGAGCTGCCAGCTTTGTGATGGGGCTCACTATCCTGCACGCTCCGGCACTTTCTTTTGACTGACGGCTCGCTGTGAACGGCATCGGTGCCCAGAGCTGTGAATACCGTGCAGAGACATGCTTGCAGCCCTTGCTCGCAGAACAGTGAGCAGTGTCTATACCCGCTCCGTTCACACCGGCCGCTCCACAGAAAGTTATTATTCACATACATCATGTTACATTTTTCCATTGGGACTTGTACGCGGAAACCAAGAGGGCGCGATACACTGGAAAAAATGGATCCTGAGCTCTGACGAGCAGCTATACAAGCAGATTTAGGGAATGGAAGCCACCCAGTCTATGTTCAGACAAATCTAACATGTTCTGCCTCAAGTGTGTAGTTAGAATTTAAGACTGCTGAGTCCCCAGCATTTCCATTTGTATTGAATCCTTAACATGTGATTGAAGAAGCCGTGTTGCCAGGTGTGAAAACTCTGCATTCTCTACAGGTTTATGGCAACAACATGCCCTGATTATTGGATTTGGTTTTTTTTTTTGCAAAAAAAGGGATTCTGCACTTACACAATTGCGGTTTTTACATGCATTTTTTTCAGGCTCCCCAGCAACTTTTAAATGCTCCGCAGGGGCGTGAGCGCTCATGAAATCACATGTACCTGAACAGTTAGGGCTCATTTAGATGCACGTCTTGCACATACTGGTTCTGTCTGTGTCTTTCAAGGTAAGAACTTGTAGCTAATTTTATCTAGGTCCCTGTTCACATGACAGTGTATTTTGCGGCCCGAAAGTCTGCAGATCAATGCAAGTCTATGGGTCTGTGAAAAAAAAATGGATAGAGAGTGCTGGCTTTTTTCATGAAATGCTTGAGAAACCTTTTATCAATTTTTTTTTTCTCAAAAAATAGAAGCTTAGGTTTTTTTTCTAACACTGATGAAAATCCGATCTAAACCAGTGATAAAATGCTGTTTGTTTTTGCATACAAGAAAAAAATCATAACATCAATGTAGATTTTTTTTAAACAATGAAACCTCAGCCTTTATGCTTATATGGGAACATGACCTAAAAGGAACTGATCAAACTGCCAAGAATAACCAGCAACAGCCGCTATAAATGACTTTATTAACGTATAACAATGAAGGATCACGGGAACTTGTTACGTCACTTGATACAAGGTTTTATATACATTGATTGGGAGTCTTGGTGCAGTCATCTGCCATCTTTTCCATCAGAATGATAGTAAAATTGTGCATTTACAAAAAGATTTGACCGTCCTGCAGATGGCAAGTATTTCCAAGCACAGGGCTAATATCCAGTAAGTCACAGAAAGCAATGCGGCATTTGTGGCCACGATGTGCCTGCTAAATGAGGAGCTGAAGCAAAGTGCTGGTATATTAGAATAGCTGTTCGGTATTGGTGGAGATGTGCGTGGACACTTTCATATGGTAAAAGAAAGTGCAATGCAACCGGTGCCGGATCTGCGGACAGACAGTGTGCTGGTTAATACACGGGTTATTTCTTTCTGCCAAAGCGTTGGGGAACGGCCATACTCCAGAACTGGGGTGCAGAGTCCCATCCTCGAGAATGGATCCTGCTGTCTCCTGGCGTGGAGCTGCGCTCATCTCTTCCAAACCTTCAACGATGTAGATCAAAAGGTCAATGAAGCGTAATCATATTATGCTCGGATTGTCACTGTAATATCGGATTACCATATAAGTTACATTTACCCATAATATACAATGGGAAAACCAACTTACTTTGTACTCTGACCCTTGTGGGATGGATCCAATGGCTGCCTTACTAGTCTCCACACCAATCACAAGGTTACATTTCACGGATCTGAATTTCATCTTGTGTATAGATACTTTGGGCTCCTAGAATTGCCTATACTTTCTCCTTGTCCTTACTTTAAATGTCTACATCTGGCACTCTGTGGCATCCTATCACCCGTACAGATTCACATGTATGGTATTTGACACCTTTTGGGAATTTAAATTCTAGACTCAGATCTGATCAATTTTGCAAACTCTCTTGACTTCATATGTACACATGCAGTATAATCTACATTACCATGCATGTTTTATCAGCGTGAAACCTTGGACTAAACCGGTAAAGCACTCGGTAGGTGCAAATAGCTATTTGGTAATGAACCTGAAATATAATGGAGAAAAACAATCTGATGTGAAGTCTATTGAGGCGCAGTCAGACGGGCATACAACACAGACGACAAGCCCCAGACTGGCCGGCGGTAGAGCGTGACCGCTACATAGTAATAGATGCGGATACTCAGATGAGCGAATTTGTTCGGATTCGGTTCCCAATACGATCGGACTCGAATATTGTTTTTGCAATATTCATCGAACACATCCGAATGTCATTAGAGTCAGTGGGAGTAGAAATTACAGAATATGTTCGGAACCTATCATAAGACAAACATTCAGCACAAATATTGCTCGAATATGTCAATCAGATTCGGGAACAAAATCCGAACAAATTCGCTCATCTCTAGGGTCCGTCAGTCTCCAGTCAAGAGAGCCGCCGGCCCGTCCGAGCATTACAATGCCATCATCATTCGTGGTATACGTCCGTCTGACTGCGCCCTTACCGGTACCCATGTTCCAGAAAAGGCTACAAGTAGATTGTGGAAAAACAAATGGTCCATTATACTGTTGAAAGGACGGATTTCATATTCCAGGTTGGAGTTATGCTCATTTATAAAGCTTTTATTTTAGAACCATTTCCCCGTACTTTAATTGGGAGACCTTTTGTATTCACATCTTCATCTGCAGTGAAAGGAGCTGATCTTAAAAGTAGTCATAGTGGTGCCACTATTCTAAGGCTACGCAAGGAGTGGAATTACTGCGGACCTCCAACGATAACCTATTGAGTGACACTTTCTTCTTTATATACTTGTCTGAAAGGTACAGGGCAGGTTGATTTGTTTATTTGTAAGTTATTATTATATTTTAAATATTGCCTGTGGGTTATTATTGTCACCTATATGTGTTTGTATAATACACGGACTACTTTTCTTCTCATTTTTATTGAATTTGAGAAAAACCCGAGCTCGGATCGAAACGTTAAAGAAATCACTTGAAAAAAAAATATTTTTTTTTTATTTCTTTCAATGCATTGTTATTTACCACTGTGGTGAATTTTTGTGCAGAAGAATAAAAGTGTATATCTTGAAGTAACTCTTATGAGTGCGGCTGTTAACCACATACTTAGAGTAAGTGGTCCTGATCCCGGTCCAGCGAGCACCACCATTAAAATGTACAGTGCGCATCTCATAGGATTTTCTACTCCAGCAGTGGAAGCCCCTCAGTGCTACCCGCAGCTGCGCCTATATCTTAACAATGGATATTTTTTGCAGCTTGTAACGTCTCAAAATTTTGTGCACTATGCAGGAATTGTAAAATGCAGAGGATTTTCTGCAAGCAAGTGTTCAGCCAAGAATCCTCTGTTTTAGATCCAAGGGAACTTGGTCAAATAGTTGAAATTGTGTCCCACACACGCTTTCCTAATAGCCACAGCTGCTTTTGCACTAGTCACTGTTTGACTAACCACCTTCCTCCCGATGAAGCAGCCATAATAGGACTCGCTAGTTGTAATGGCATATATTCAGTTCCTGTAGGGATGTGCGCTCTGCCGGCAAGTGGCTACATACCAGACGCATGCCACCAGCTCCAAATACTCTAAAGCAACAAGGTTTTTAAAGTTACATGAAAAAAAACCCACTTAATTGAAGGTTTTGGTACCCAAGCGAAATCCCTTCTATATTGGAAAGGAGCGGACGTGTGCATGCTGCGGATAGACATCAGCGCCATTACCTTTGTGGTTGGAATTGGAAGGAGCTGCGGGAATTTCTGCTGTGCAGGATGGTTCTCAGCAAAGAATTCAGGCCAATCTTGTCATCTGATAAGGGTTGTGACGGGAAACTTTCCTCCAGCTGAAATCCAGAAACCAACATATTCAACAAATACACAATTCTTTTACATAAGAGGTGGCTCCACACTTCCAACATTCATGGTACAAGTACAGAAGTCCGGACTGGCCATTGGTCTCCTGATCAAAACTCGACAGGTTTAGTTGAGGCTGTTTAGTTCAGGTCAGGAGACCTGCAACAAATCTGAACCCTATAGTCTGCACTCGGACCATGAATGTAAGAAAACTGGCCTATTAGAAAGTATGAAAACTTCTACTGCTTCTCCCTACAGTAAATACTTGTGTTTCCATGTAATATTTCTGGATGATCTTTTCTTAGAACGTCATTATGATGTTCCTCTGTTAATCCTAGAAACTTCTAAGTAACAACTGGGTGCCACCACTCTCCACGTCAAGGGAGCCTGGCACTGTTAGATAGGAAAGTGTCAGTGTGTAGGAGCAGATCCCCAGCTGGTAACGCTCCAATCCCATGTTCTTCAAAAGTTTCTAGGAAGAATAAAAGAGGAACCGCACACGGCAGAGGACTAAGAAAAGATGTGCCAAAATGGTCACATTAGGGGCAATACAAGTTTTTACTAAAAATAGGCATCAATTGTCAGCAGAGATGACAGATCCTCTTTAAAGAGAATGTACATCTTCAGATTTTTTCTCATTGTATTTATTAAGCAAATAAACAATAATATATAATAAGTTGAAAAAAATTTCTAAATGCTGATCGTTACAATTTTTTACAATTTTGCTTCTGCAAAGTGTTTGTATGTGCTTTTTCTAGCTGCTGGTTCTGACAGCTTTACCTGTGTTAAAGATAGCAGCAAAGCGGAATTGTACACAGATTTCCAATCTTTGATGGGAGAAAGTAGCTACAGTCTCGGGGAGGTCAGACATATAAGGTTGTCAACAAGAATGTAAGCACATGAAGAACAAAAGTGGGGGGAAGAATAAAAGCTGTGCTGATTTCTGAGTTAATGAAGGGAGAAGCACTCTGCCCTCACGCAGACTTTATATCTAACCTATATTACTGAAAGAGTCACTCCCCAAAAAATCTGAAATGTGAATTAGACGATGGACAGAGCAGCGGACTGGCTCACTGATAAAAGAGTAGGTGGATTACAGACACTTGCCAACATTTCAGAAAACATGAGAAATTGTGAAAAGTGATGCCACATCCATTAATAAAGGACACACGTCAAGCATACAGCATTTTATTACCCAAATAGTGGATATAGGAACCTTAAAATGAATACAGTACCCAGACCAGACCTTTGTATGACTTAAGTGACATTTAGCATTTTACTCTCCACAGTTTGGCATTGTTGTGTTTTCAGGTGGAATTTCATGACGTGATTCTGTAGTCTGTGGAGCTTATTATTTTAATTGATCTTACTAAATGGTTTCCTGACAAGGTTCCTTATGACCAAGGTTCCTTCTGTCAGGAAGACGGATGTGTTTAATTGATTACGCTGAACACTGGACTTAAGTTCTTTAGAGATTTGTGACTAATATGCCCTAAGGATCAATTGTGAAGGCCAGAAGTCTGTCAGACGTTGTGTAACATTTTAGCCGTTGGAATCACCAATGTGCCGACTTGTCTTCTCCACAGTGATTCGAGTTATTAGAAGCCTGAGAAGATAACGTGTCAGAAAATGAGGCTTCAATTTATCTTTTATCATGTTTTCCTACCTGCGGATGAAGAAGAAGCATCAAGACCTCGTTCAGACTGGCACATTGTACCCGTGTCTCTGACGGTCACCTTCCGGATGTAACTTACGGCACCTTAGATGGCACATTCCGGTCAATAGAGCAATGTGTTGTATCCCGACAGCTATACGGCTACAATAAGTTCACACGAGTGTATGAAAAATCCTAAAAATCGTCCATCTTTGATATTACACCTGTTTTTTTTATATTGATAATTTAAAACACACAAAAATGGATACCATATGAATGGTGCATCTGTTTTTTTGTGCATCCATTAAAACGTATAGGCGAGTCTCACCTGAAAAAAGTGTTTTAATCCAAGGCATGGATTTGGGGTAGTGTCCTTACACTTTTACTTTGGTTTTGGGAAGTTCTCACTACGTCTACATCCCTTGGATAAGGGATTGATCTCTAGGGGTCCGACCAATAGGACTACACCTATCCAAAAAATAGGAATCCCAAAGTCCTATCTGTCAATGGAACAATAATACACCTGCATGACCACTGCTCCATTCATTTCTATGGGACTGACAGAGATAGCTACTTTGTCAGTGAAGTGAATGGAGTGGTTTTTGAGAATGTCCAAAAATAATCCACATTTAATGAGATTTTGGAACTCAGGATTGGTGGTGGGAATCTGTGACTATACATTTATCACCTAACCACGGGATAGGTGATAAATGTATTTTACTTAGTGAGAAAAGACCTTTAATAGCTCATAAGTCTAAGAATTGTCTGAGAACTAATTTTTGGTTCTGATCTATTACCCAGGTACTCCTACAGTGGCTAGGTAGTTGTAGCTTTGCACATGATCCATTGGAAACATCGGATGCTAAGAGCCAGGACATTAGTGATGCCTTCAAGACCCACAGAAGTGACATTTGCCAAATTGGCTAAGTAACATGCGAATAATAACTCCTAGCCCCTGCAATACCTGTATCTGGTTACTACTGTCCTATTGGGAATATAAATGGTTAAGGACATTTATTACATTACAATGAATTTAATAAATTGCAAAAATCTCATCTTACCCTTGGGGAATGACCATGACTTACCTGCGAGTCAAGGAAACTTGGGGACCCCTCCATGAAGTGTTCAGGTGACTCGTCACCTGCCTGATGAAGCTGGGCACTCCTGGCACAGGAAAGGAGAGCGAGGAGCATCAGTGTCAGCATCTCCATGGCTGAGAGTGAGATGTGACAGAATGGGCATGGGTCTTGTGTATATAGGTTGTGAATTACCGGGAGGAGCCAGCGTCCCTACAAGGTGCATCTGGTGATTAATCTGTGTAAGAGCCACATGTTCTTGTCACTCCATGACAGGTGAGATGTGGCCCCAAGGAGAAGAAATACTCCCAGGAGTGTACAAAGCTCCCCACAATGTTATTACTGTGATAAATCCACTTAATTTGTGCTTTAAACCCCTCTTTTGGATACTTAATTGAAAGCTGTTTGTCCTGCTAATGTATCGGGTCCCAGTGGACGGATCTGGTGGTGATTTGCTCATTTGTACTGCACAGAAATTTTGTTTTCAAGTGAATAACTGCAGCTATAGCGGGTGTGGGGAATTCTCCTCCATTTCTATAAGATTGCTCTATACACTGAACTCATCCCCAATGTCTAATATAAAGGAATAATTCATGCTGCACACAGGGAGTAAACTGTCCTTCCGAGGTCCAGGATGCGGAGCTCAGACATATTTGGACTGTGACATAATTTTACCTCTGTACGCCGGGTTGATAGATCTGATGCAAAGTCATCACAATGTGTTGACTTTAATTCAAGGCGTTTGACAAAAATGTTGCACTATTTAGTGATAAAAGTTGTCTTTTTCATAGAAATCCTACTATCGTCCCTATTGTCCACTACTCGGACAACCCTTCTCAATCACCATAGTTCTTCTATATAAAATAATAGCAGCAATAGTGGCTTGTAAAAGTATCCACCCCGCCCCCTTGCCATTTTTTGTGTTTCGCTACCTGACAACCTGTAATTTCACTGTTTTTTGAGGGTTCTTGTAAAGAATACGCCTACAACTCTGAACATTTGTTTTCAGCTGCAGATGAAGGAAGAGAGCCACAGTATTCATTACTGATGGGTAGGCGGAGCCCCAGATCAGGATGTTACCTCAGATCAAAAGAGTGATGACTGGCTGGCCCCTCCAGCTCGGGCTCCTCCTACTCAGCTCCAGTCTAAGATTTGAGGTCCAGAGGATGGTCGCTGCTAATGCAGCTCCTCAGAAGATTTTATTATTTTAATATTCGGACAGGAGACTTGGATCACTAGTTGGTCTAGAGGTCTCAGGGGTATCAGCGCTGCTGTACCCCAACCTCTCCCTTGGCGGATCTGTATTTACTCAAAGTCCCTGCAGAATCCTTGCCGGCCCTGGGGGATGAGGAGAGCTTCTCTGGCGGGAACGCAAACCACACGTGCGGTCACTGCGTTCTTCGCCCTGGGGGGAAGCATGGGCACTGCGCCAGAAACCCCTGAGGGTCCCTGTGGCGCCTTGGCTGGTGAGTACTCCACACAAATTTTAATAATAATTATGTGTGAGTGCTTTAGCGTCTGAATGAGCAGCGCTATTACTAATGTCAGTATGCTTCAGCGCTGCTGAGACAGCGCTACTACATGTAATGTCAGTATGCTTCAGCGCTGCTGTGACAGCGCTACTACATGTAATATCAGTATGCTTCAGCGCTGCTGAGACAGCGCTACTACATGTAATGTCAGTATGCTTCAGCGCTGCTGTGACAGCGCTACTACATGTAATGTCAGTATGCTTCAGCGCTGCTGAGACAGCGCTACTACATGTAATGTCAGTATGCTTCAGCGCTGCTGTGACAGCGCTACTACATGTAATGTCAGTATGTTTCAGCGCTGCTGTGACAGCGCTACTACATGTAATGTCAGTATGCTTCAGCGCTGCTGTGACAGCGCTATTACAAGTAGATGTGGTGATTTTTTGTCCGCAGGCAGATACCTGCAGGACAGAGAGGGAGCAGGAGCGGGGAGAGTTCGCGCTCATTATTTGAGCTAGCAGGGGGCGTGGCCTATCTATCCCGGTCTTTTGAGCAGGAAGACGCGCGCTCTGGCTTTTCTCCTGCGACCCCCTCACTGTGGCGGCCATTACTCAGGCTCCTGGGCTCCTCGGACCGCTCCTCTCCTCATATAGACACCACGGCCAGCTGGGTGAGTGCTGATTCCTCACCCGCAGCGCAGCGATCGCTATCCTGCAGCTGCAGTCTCATCAGAGACATAAAAATTGGCTGGGGCTCACAAATATATATATATTTTGGTGAGTTTGCAATATTAACCCCTTTGA
This sequence comes from Oophaga sylvatica, assembly GCA_033576555.1. Taxonomy (NCBI): domain Eukaryota; kingdom Metazoa; phylum Chordata; class Amphibia; order Anura; family Dendrobatidae; genus Oophaga; species Oophaga sylvatica. Next base: position 105,944,460 of record JARQOD010000002.1, read on the forward strand.
GGGTTATTTCTACCAGCTAAATTTGCTGACTGAATACCGCTGGGGTAACTCTGCTTGGTGGAGCGTTAACCCTTCAGCGTTTGAAAAAAAAAAAAAAAAAAAAAAACCGCATAGTTTTTTGCTGGTATTACCGCTTTGACCTGCTCATACAGGTGAGACATGTCTGAACAGAGTTCAGATGCCGCGGATCACGTCCCAGTGCCATTGCGGCAATCAGATACGCAGACCTCCACAGCGTCTAGCGCTGCGGTCGACAGCGGTGGAAAATTGGATGATATCGCTCGATCGATTAATAACTTATCTGACCTTTTAGGTCAATATGTGTCTGCTAATTCCTCTCAGAGGAAGCGACGCAGGCCATTACCGGCCTCTACACGGAGCGAGTCAGATGTATCTGATATTGGGCAGAGTTCCCCTTTAAATTCGGATGGAGAAATATCCGATTCAGATGCGGACGAGCCGCAGGGGCGTTCCTCTATGACGAAGCGTACGGAGGCATTAATTGAAGCCATGAGAGATATACTACAGTTACCGGAGGAGGTAACTAGTCGTCCTGGTAAATCAGCACGCATGTTCCAGGAGTCCCGTGCTTCACGTACAACATTGCCAGCTCTGGATGAGCTTAATGGTGTAATAGAGGAGGAACGTCTATGTCCAGATAAGCGTTTTCATGGAACGCATTTCTTTGATACACTTTATCCTTGCTCTACGGAGTTAAAGGCTAATTGGACTTCTGCTCCTGAAGTGGATGTGTCCTTGTCTCAGCTTAGTAAATCCTCTCTACTCCCTATTAAGGGAAAAGCGAGCTTACAGGAGCCTTTGGATAGAAAGGCAGAATTGGCGGCAAAAGCAAGCTATGAGGCTGCGGGTCATGGATTTCGAGCAGTGCTAGGATCCATGTGTGCTGCTAGAGCTTCTCTAAGCTGGTTGGCACGTCTGAAGACGGAGTTGCAAAATGAATCTCCGTTATCTGAGATACGGGAAACTTGTGAATGGTTAGAAACGGCAGCCTGTTATATCTTTGATGCCGGTCTGGATACGGCATCTCTGCTGGCCAAAGCGCAAGCTTCAGCGGTCACAGTCAGAAGAGCTTTATGGCTCAGACAGTGGGCCGGGGACGCAGTTTCCAAACAAGGGTTGTTGGCCTTACCTTACAAGGGTGGCCATCTTTTTGGATCCGACCTCACAGAGCTGATTTCCAAGGCTAAGGCGAAGGAATCAGCATTACCACAGCGAAGGGCTATGGCCTCGGTGTCCAGTAAGCCTGGTGTTTATAGTGGTCGGCGGTCCTTTCGGGGCCGAGGACGATCTAGTCACTCCTCGTGGGGATCGGGTCGTCCTTCTTTCTCAGGAAAGAAATCCTCTCAGAAAACTCGTACTCCCTGGAAGCAGAGTTTCCGCCAGGACAAGCGGGAACTTGACAAGAAACCCGCAAAGTCGGATTGACGCCAGGGGTCCACTCGAGGATTCTCGAGTGGGGGGTCGCCTGCTTCTTTTCAAGGAGACTTGGATGGCTCGCGTTCCAGATTCCTGGGTAACGCGGATAGTGTCGGCAGGCTATTTCATAGAGTTTGCTTCTCAACCCCCAAATGTTTTTTGTCAATCTCGCGTTCCGTCGGAACCCGAGCTTGTTGTCGCTCTACAGCGAGAGGTCGAATCGCTACTACAAAAGGGTGTAGTGATACCGGTTCCGTCAGAGGACCGAGGGAAAGGTTTTTATTCCAACCTTTTTATAGTTCCCAAAAAGGAGAACAAATTTCGCCCGATTCTGGATCTCAAGCGATTAAACCGGCATGTCCATGCCCGGAAATTTCGCATGGAGTCGCTTCGTTCCGTTGTGGCAGCTCTGTCACAGAACGATTTTCTGGTGTCAATCGACATTCGCGACGCCTATTTGCATATTCCCATCGGAAAGGCTCATCAGCGCTTTCTTCGATTTGCCATAGGTCAGAATCATTACCAGTTCGTGGCTCTGCCGTTCGGCTTAGCCTCAGCGCCAAGGGTCTTTACAAAAATTCTGGCGCCCCTCATGGCACTCCTTCGAAGACAGGGGATTACGATTCTCCCTTATCTGGACGATCTTTTGATCGTGGCTTCCTCGGAGGAGGAGGCGTTGACGGCTCGGGATTTGTCTCTTCAGTTTCTGAAAGACTTCGGTTGGCTGGTCAATTGGGAGAAGTCGTCCCTGGAACCATCGAGGACAATTCTCTTTTTGGGAATGCATCTCGACACGTTTCGGTCGGTAGTTTTCCTACCACCAGACAAACAGTCATGTCTTCTTCGACATGTACAGATTATGACATCCTCAACGGCAATGTCCCTACGGAAGTGTATGCGTCTTCTGGGACTGATGGTGGCGTCCATGGAGGCAATTCCTTTTGCCCAGTTCCACTCCAGGACTCTTCAAAGGTTCATCTTGAGTCGATGGAATCAGTCGCAATCGCTGGATTGCAGTGTCACCATTTCTCGCGCGGTGCGGGATTCTCTAGAATGGTGGTTACGTCCAGGGGTATTCTCCCTGGGGAAGTCTTTCCTCCCTCTGAAGTGGTCAGTCATAACCACCGATGCCAGCCTGACGGGCTGGGGGGGTGTTTGGAACAATCTCTGGATTCAGGGGGTATGGTCACCGGAAGAGTCTGTGCTTCCGATCAACATCCTGGAATTGAGGGCGATTTTCCTTTGCCTCCAACATTGGACGGTCCCTTTGAGCGGTCTGCCAGTCCGTGTGCAGACAGACAATGCGACGGCTGTCGCGTATATCAATCACCAAGGTGGGACAAGGAGTTCCAGACTCATGGTAGAGGTGTCCCGAATTCTGATTTGGGCAGAGGCCAATGTACCAGCCATTTCGGCGATTCACATTCCAGGGGTTCAGAATATTACAGCGGACTTTCTCAGTCGCAGAAGGATGGATCCCGGGAATGGAGCCTCCACCCGGAAGTCTTTGCACTACTGTGCTCTCGCTGGGGAACCCCCCAAGTGGATTTGATGGCATCCAGGTCCAATGCCAAGTTACCGACATTCATGTCCAGGTACAAGGACCCGAAGGCGGTGGCGGTGGATGCTCTAGTGGCTCAGTGGGATCAGTTCGAGCTGATCTATGTATTTCCGCCGATATCCTTACTTCCTCTAGTGCTGCGTCGGATCAGACTAGAGAGAATTCCAGCTATTCTGATAGCTCCAGACTGGCCAAGAAGGGTGTGGTTCTCGACAATAATGTCGTTGTTGGCGGCACCTCCGTTTCCACTCCCTCTTCAACCGGACTTGTTGACTCAGGGGCCTGTTTGTCATCCGGACTTGATGTCCCTGCGTTTGATGGCGTGGCTCTTGAGACCGAAATCTTGACCCGTAGAGGTTTTTCAGCCGAGGTCATTGCTACCCTTCGTGCTGCAAGATGTCCGGCTACTTCTAGGATTTACCACAAAATTTGGGAAACCTTCTTTTCGTGGTGTTTGGGGTCTTCTCGGAACCCGAGAAAATTTTCCATTCCCAACCTGTTGGCTTTTCTGCAGCATGGGCTAGACAAGGGTTTGGCAGTTAGCACTCTGAAAGGTCAGATTTCTGCTCTGTCCTTATTGTTCCGGAGAACCATTGCTTCGAATAGAGACGTGCTCTCCTTTTTCCGAGGTATCTCTCGTAAGTTTCCGCCGCGGAAGGCACCCGTGTCTCCTTGGCGGCTCAACCTTGTTTTGGAGGCTCTTCAGCATAAACCTTTTGAACCTATGGTTTCTGCTAGCCTTTCTTTACTTTCTTGGAAGGTGGCTTTCCTTGTTGCAGTCACTTCCTTGAGGAGAGTTTCTGAATTGGCAGCTCTTTCTTGTTCGCCTCCTTTTCTGGAGTTTTTTCCGGATCGTGTAGTGCTTCGCACTCGGGGTGATTTTTTGCCTAAAGTGGTGTCACAATTTCATGTTAACCAGGATATTGTGTTGCCTTCACTCTGTCCGGATCCGAAGAATACGAAAGAGCGAGATTTACACACATTGGATTTAGTGCGGGCCTTGAAGTTTTATCTATCTATTACTCAAGGTTTTCGTAAGACGGACTCCCTGTTTGTGGTTCCGGCAGGTCGTCGGCGTGGTCAACGAGCTTCCAAGGGTTCTATAGCTCGTTGGATCCGGTCAGCTATTTTGGAAGCTTACCGTCTTCGGGTGAATCTTGCCCGATTAAGATTCGAGCCCATTCCACGAGAGCTGTGGCTTCATCGTGGGCTTTTCATCAAGGTGCTTCGGCAGTGCAGCTTTGCCGAGCGGCGACTTGGCGCTTTGTCCACACGTTTACAAGGTTTTATAAAGTGGACGTCAGTGCTTCCGCTGATGCAGCCCTCGGACGTAGGGTCCTGCAGGCAGCTGTAGTTTAAAGTTCTGGATGAACTTGTGTTTAGCGCTGGTTGCGCTTTGTTATTAAGGTTGTTGGGTTTCTGCCTTTTGTTGGTTTTTTCCCACCCTTATTTTTGAACTGCTTTGGGACGTCCCATCAGTAATGAATACTGTGGCTCTCTTCCTTCATCTGCAGCTGAAACACGGATTTTGGTAAAGACTTACCTGTAAAATCCTTTTCAGCGAAGGAAGGAAGAGAGACACAGCACCCTCCCACGGCAGAAGTGTGTTGATGTTTTCAGATGCAGCGCGACCCTTATCTGATAGCGATTATCTGGGCTGAGGTCAGCGCGCTAAGGCTCTGTTCCAGCATCGCCAGCTCATCGCAGTAGTCAGGTTCCGTGAGTAGTACCTGGAACTCTGTGGTTTTTGGCTTTCTTTGCATGCATAACCTGTATCCTTGTGTTTTTTCTCTGAAGTTCCTTCAGAAGGGGTTATGTTGCTCCGCTGGTGATCTTGGCTCTTTTTCCTAAAAGCTTTGGTACGACTGGAGCTGAGTAGGAGGAGCCCGAGCTGGAGGGGCCAGCCAGTCATCACTCTTTTGATCTGAGGTAACATCCTGATCTGGGGCTCCGCCTACCCATCAGTAATGAATACTGTGTCTCTCTTCCTTCCTTCGCTGAAAAGGATTTTACAGGTAAGTCTTTACCAAAATCCGTGTTTTCTTTTTATTGTGAAGCAAATAACGAATGGGACAAAATAATTGAAAACTTCAGTGTGTATAACTACTCACCCCCCTAAAGTCAGTATTTTGTAGAGCCTCCTTTTGCTGTAATTACAGCTGCAAGTCGCTTTGGATAAGTCTCTACTAGCTTTCCACATCTTGCCACTGGGATTTTTCCCCATTCCTCAAGGAAAAAACTGCTTCAGCTCCTTCAAGTTAGATGGTGTCCTCTGGTCAGACTTGAAGATTGCTGTTCACCACAGATTCTCAATTGGATTAAGGTCTGGGCTTTGACTAGGCCCCTCCAGAACATTTACACTTTTCCCCTTAAACCACTCGAGTGTTGCTTTAGCAGAATGCTTTGGGTTATTGTCTTGTTGGAAGGTGAACCTCTGTCTCAGTCTCAAATCACTGCCTGACTGAAGCAGGTTTTGCTCAAGAATATCACTGTATTTCGCACCATCCATCTTCCCATCAACTCGGACCATTTTCCCTATCCCTGCTGCCAAAAAACATCCCCACAGCATTATGCTGCCACCACCATGTTTCACTGTGGGGATGTTGTTCTTGGGGTGATGAACTGTGTTGGCTTGGTGCCAGAGATAGCGCTTCCTTTTGTGGCTAAAAAGTTCAATTTTGGTCTCATCTGACCACAGCACCTTCCTCCATACTTTTGAGGAGCCTCCTACATGTTTGGCAAACTGAAAACAAGCCTTACAATTTCTGTTTGTAAGTAAAGGATTTTTTCTGCTCACTCTTCCATAAAGGCCACCTCTATGGAGTAAACGGCTTACTTCAGTCTCTGCTTGGGAACTCTGCAGCTCCTTCAGGGTTACCTTTGGTCTCTGCTGCCTCTCTGATTAATACCCTCCTTGCCCAGGCTGGCAGTTTTGGTGAGCTACCCTCTATTGGCAGATTTGTTGTGGTACCATGTTCTTTCCATTTGATGATAATGGATATGATGGTGCTTTAGGAGGTCATCAGAGATTGGGATATTTTTTATAAACACAACCCCGACTTGTACTTTTCAACAAGTTTATCCTTATTCTTCAGGGTGTTGTTTGGTTAGTGATGCCTCTTGCTTAAGCCATTACCTCAAATAGTATCTGTGTCTCAATGGTTGGGAACCATACAAAACGTCATTAGGGATCACAGAGTTTGCTTTACAGGGACACTGAACCGGCAGAACATGTTATTTTGAGTAATAAAAAGGTGAATATTTTTGTACCCTGGGACTTTTTTTTTATTCTCAATTATGGCCCTTTGTTACTTACACAAAGGTTTTAGTGACAGTAATAGCCGTAGCAAAGAAAGTAGTTTGGCTTCAATAGCTGTAAACACAGACATTATAGGACATTTTCCTGTACATTAGTTCTTCCAGAAGACCTTTGCTTGGCAACATATACAATTACCCTGCAGCATCTGGAGTGATAACCGCATGTAGTAAAAGTGAATCATGGATATTTTAATTGTCATACAGCTTGGCTAGTGTGAGTTCTGTTATTTACCTTAATGACTGATCTGCCGAAACCACCCACAAACTAAACTACGGATGATCCGACCAGGGCCGGGATAAGGTATCTTGGTGACCTAGACAGATGAGGCTGAGGATGCTCCCCTGATGGTAATGGAAAAGGAGTGAGCCATAGACTAAGCTAAAAGGACCCTAAAAGTACGCCCTCTTTCACTAAAAAATAATGGCAAAAGTAAAAAATAAAAACGATGTACTTTATGGCTGAGGCTCAACAGAGAGTGCGTTTTCAAAGCTAGATATGGAATCAGTCATTGTGGAGCATTTACACAATACCAGGGACAAATAGTGATACTCATCCCTGACATCCTATATTTTACTAGCTATGAACCCGTTCTACGCCCGGGTGGCAAGCATTTTTATAGGTACATGGTCTCCCATCCTGGTATGTGCTGCCCCCCTCCTATCCTGGTAGGCATGGCACCCCTCATCCCTATCCTGGTATGTATGGTCCCCTCACACCCATCCAAATCTGGTATGCATGGCACCCCATTCCTCATCCTGGTATGCATGGTCCCCTCATCCCCCAATCCTGGTATGCATGGTACCCCTTCATCCCTATCCTGGTATGCATGGTACCTGCTCATCCATATCCTGCTCATCCCACCAATGACAACATCTGCAAGGCGTTTGTATGTTCTCCCCGTGTTTGCGTGGGTTTCCTCCGGGAGCTCCGGTTTCCTCCCACACTCCAAAAAATATACTGATAGGGAATCTAGATTGTGAGCCCCGTCGGGGACAGCGACGAGAATGTGTGCAAACTGTAAAGCGCTGCGGAATATGTTAGCGCTATATAAAAATAAAGATTATTATTATTATCCTGGTATTCATGGTACCCTCACCTCCCAATCCTGGTATGCATGGTCCCCTCACCCCCCAATCCTGGAATGCATGGTCCCCTCACCCCCCAATTCTGTTATGAATGGTCCCCTCACCCCCAATTCTGGTATGCATGGTCCCTCCTCATCCCTATCGTAGGATGAATGGTACACTTCACCCCCCAATCCTGGTATGCAAGGTCCCCTCATCCCCAATCCTGGTATACATGGCACCCTTATCTCCCAATTCTGGTATGCATGGTCCCCTCACCCCCCAATCCTGGTATGCATGGTACCCCTCTATCCTGGTATGCATGTTACCCCTCATCCCCCAATCCTGGTATGCATGGCCAACAAACCCCCCAATCCTGGTATGCATGGTCCTCTCATCCCCATCCTGGTATGCATGGTCCCCTCGCCCCCTTCCTGATATGCATGGTCCCCTCACCCCCAATCCTGATATGCATGGTCCCTCACCCCCTATCCTGGTATGCATGGTTCTCTCACCCCCTATCTTGGAATGCATGGTCCCCTCCCCCACCAATCCTGGAATGCATGGTCCCCTCACCCCCCAATCCTGGTATGCATGGTCCCCTCACCCCCCAATGCTGGTATGCATGGTCTCCCCTCATCCATATTGTAGGATGTATGGTACCCCCTCACCCCCAATCCTGGTATGCATGGTACCCTCATCCCCCATTCCTGGTATGCATGTACCCTCATCCCCCATTCCTGGTATGCATGGTCCTCTCACTCCCCATCCTGGTATGCATGGTCCCCTCACCCCCCATCCTGGTATGCATGGTCTCCTCACTTCCAATCCTGATATGCATGGTCCCCTCTCCCCCTATCCTGGTATGCATGGTTCTCTCACCCCCTATCCTGGTATGCATGGTCCTGTCACCCCCCCAATCTTGGAATGCATGTTCCCTCCCCCATCTGTAGCATGCTCCCCCAATCCTGGTATGCATGGTCCCCTCACCCCCCAATCCTGGTATTGCATGTGTCCCCTCACCCCCAATCCTGATGTAAGGTCCCCTCACCCCCAATCCTGATGTACATGGTCCTCATCTCACCCCCCAATCCTGATGCATGGTCCCCTCACCCCCAATCCTGATGTGCATGGTCCCCTCACCCCCAATCCTGATGTGCATGTCCCCTCACCCCCAATCCTGGTTGCATGGTCCCTCACCCCAATCCTGATTGCATGTCCCCCCACCCCCAATCCTGGTATGCATGGTCCCTCACCCCATCCTGATTGCATGGTCCTCACCCCAATCTGATTGCATGGTCCCCTCACCCCCCAATCCTGTAGTGCATGTCCCCTCACCCCCAATCCTGATTGCATGGTCCTCATCACCCCCAATCCTGATATGCATGGTCCCCTCACCCCAATCCTGGTATGCATGGTCCCCTCACCCCCCAATCCTGATATGCATGGTCCCTCACTCACCCCCCAATCCTAGTATGCATGGTCCCCTCACCCCCCAATCCTGGATATGCATGGTCCCCTCACCCCCCAATCCTGATATGCATGGTCCATCTCACCCCAATCCTGATATGCATGGTCCCTCACCCCCAATCTGAAGTGCATGGTCCTCTCACCCCCCAATCCTGATGTGCATGGTCCACTCACCACCAATCCTGATTGCATGGTCCCCTCACCCCCCAATCCTGATTGCATGGTCCTCTCACCCCCCAATCCTGATGTGCATGGTCCCTCACCCCAATCCTGATATGCATGGTCCCCTCACCCCCCAATCCTGATGTGCATGATCCCCTCACCCCCAATCCTGATGTGCATGGTCCCCTCACCCCAATCCTGATATGCATGGTCCCCTCACCCCCCAATCCTGATGTGCATGGTCCTCTCACCCCCCATCCTGATGTGCAGGTCCCCTCACCCCAATCCTGATGTGCATGGTCCCCTCACCCCCCAATCCTGATGTGCATGGTCCTCTCACCCCCCAATCCTGATGTGCATGGTCCCTCTCACCCCCAATCCTGATGTGCATGGTCCCCTCACCCCCCAATCCTGATGTGCATTGTCCCCTCACCCCCCAATCCTGATGTGTATGGTCCTCCTCACCCCCCAATCCTGATGTGCATGGTCCTCTCACCCCCCAATCCTGATGTGCATTGTCCCCTCACCCCCCAATCCTGATGTGTATGGTCCCCTCACCCCCCAATCCTGATGTGCATGGTCCCCTCACCCCTAATCCTGATGTGCATGATCCCCTCACCCCCCTATCCTGATATGCATGGTCCCCTCACCCCCTATCCTGGTATGCATGGTCCTCTCACCCTCTATCCTGATTTGTATGGTCCCCCTCACCGCTATTAAACTGCACACATACCCAAAAAAAAAAAAAACATTTATACTCACCTTTCTTCCCTGTGCTCCAGTGCTGTCCCATTCTGCTGGATGCCGGGGAAGGAGAGAGGCGCCGGAGTACGCGCATGCCCATACCGCTCTGTCCGGCGCCATATTGCTGAAGACACACTGTAAATGTGTCTTCAGCAAAATGGCGCCAGATAGTGCTATGCGCATGCGCGATTCCGACGCGCATTCCTGGTCTCCTGCCCCGGCGAGAAGAGAAGCGCCGCCGCAACGCTCCTCCCGGTCAGGTAAGTATGTAAGTATGGCGCCGGAGATCGTGGTATGCATCCAGTGTCTACGCATACCACGATCTCCGGCGCCATACACAGTCCTCACCGCTGGATACCTCAATCGTGTTGCGCTTGCGCAGTCTATAAAGGCTTCGGACAGAGTGACGCTCCTGGCATTATATTATAGATATGTCAGACCCAGGGACGGTCATGGAAACTAATATAACTTAACCATAATGTGGGCCGTTTGGTTTCAATTAAAGTGTCCAGCATTTGGCAGACGCCCTAATGGAAAGTAAACAGACCCCATTATAGGTGAAGGGATACAGATACAAATGATTGTTGTTAAAGAAGCACGCCTCCTCTTCCTATCAAAATGTTTATCCTCTTAAGTCCATGTTCACATGTTCAGTATTTGGTGAGTTTTTTACCTCAGTATTTGAAAGCCAAAGCCAGGAGTGGGTGATAAATACAGAAGTGGTGACGTGTTTCTATTATACTTTTCCTTTGATTGTAGCTTACAAATACTGTTGTAAATTACTGAACGTGTGAACGTGGCCTTAAGGGTATATTTTTTGTTTTTCAGAAAGTCCCAGATATCCCCTTTAATACATCGCAATCATCATATTATATAACACTGTGTACTTACAATTGCTAATTTTGCCTTTTTACCCAGCTAATTCTTCCCGTTTCCATTAGGTCTGTGACATCATGAGATTAATAAATGATGAGCTGAATCCTTCTAAGTCAGGCCCATATACATTTGTATCTCATGAATCTACAACTCCCAGTATGTCCTTAACAATGGTAAAGAGATGCTGGGAGTTATCAGTCATTATCAGACTGCGGACCATTCAGGAACCACAACACTAATGAGACGTAGTCAGTATCAACAAGTAATCATTATCATTCAGATACCTTATAGATGACCTCTTCTCTGATTGAGTCTTTTCTTTCTTTTCATCTCCATCTTGTCCAGACGCCATGATGACCTTTCCCATTCCCTGCTCGTCTCTCCATATTCCCTCTTCCCCTGTCTTCTGCAGCTCATCCCGACACGGTGCCCTTTAAAAATAATAGTGTTATTAAAATGCCCTCTTAGGGGGGGAATCTGCTGCTGACACTGTTTTTGTTCAAGATTATTGTACTAGCTTTTATATAATATATACACATTTTCACATATAAAACACCATTGAATAAATGGCGCTATAATAGACAATTTTACTATTTATACCAGTGTTTCCCAAACTCCAGTCCTCACAGCCCCCACAGGTCATGTTTTCAGGATTTCCATAGTGTTGCACAGGTGAGAGAATTCCTGATGCCTTGATGATACTTCCATCATCTGTGCAATACAAAGGAAATCCTGAAAACATGACCCGTGGAGGCCACGAGGACTGGAGTTTGGGAAACACTGATTTATACTCGGTCAATTGATGCCACTTTTCCTGGTGTCTGTCCTTAATTTGAGCTGTTTTGTCAGCTTTTGGTTTTGCCTTACATTGAATTCAGTGGGGTTCGGGTATGGTTGGCGTACATCGGGACGTTCTCCAAGCAGAACCGAACCATGAAAGGTTCGCTCATCTCTAATGAAATAAAATGTTGAAGGGGAATTTTCAAATTTTAAAGTTGTGCCTCGATCCTCTAGGTAGGGAATAACTTCCTGGTCGCTGGGGTCCAACAGCTGGGTGTTATGTTTTGGTAGCTGAGGAGAGCAGGCAAAAATGGCAATACACCAGAGAGGTTGGAATCTATTGGATTGCAGTACCCTGACTAACCACAACAACTAAAGGCAGCCGTGGAGCGTTCCTACATTGGTCCTAGACGCCTCGTCACAGCCTGAGAGATTAACTACACCTAAAGATAGAAAGAGGAAAGCTATCTGCCCCGGAGCAGATCCCCAAAGAACATAGGAAGCCCCCAAACATGTAGTGGCGGTTAGACAAGAGGAAATACAGACACAGACAGAAAATAGTATGAGCAAATGCTGGGTCCCAATCTGCCTAGACAGAAAAGGATAGAAAGGATACTCACTGCAATCCAAAAAAAACCCTAAAAAATGCCAACGCTACTAATTACAAAAACACCTGAGATCACACGACCTCTACCACCTAAATAAGTTCTCTGGTGTAACAAAACTAAGCCGCAGCCACTGAAAAAACTGGAAAAGGAAAATGAACAAACAACAGTGGCTCCAGCGGAACAGAGAGGAGACCAAGCCCCCCATGGGGGAGGAACCTGGCTAACCTCACAGAAATGCAGAGAAATATGCAAATGGTAAGCACAAAAACAAAAACAGAAAATATCTTATCTGAAAGCAGAAGAAAGAGCAAGACTCAGCAAGCTTCCAAGTGAACCAGGAACCACAGTTGAGACAAGAACAATTGATCACCGGCAACCATGATGGGAGGGAACCTCCCTTATATCAAGCCAGTCTGTGAATCCTGATTGCTAATCCTCATTGAATGGTTCAGTACTGCTTGTAACCACCAGAGGGAGCTTCTGCTCAGAATTCATTTCCAAAACATTCACAACAGCTGGGACTCCCACTGTTCCCAAGAACAGAACCATGAGACCCATGCGAATAGGGCGGAGGTCAATGATGGCACTCTGTTCCTTCTTAATGTGACCTCTGGACATAATAATAATCTTTATTCATATAGCGCCAATATATTCCGCAGCGCTTTACAGCTTAAGTTTCAAACACAACAGTCATAAGTAAAAACATTAACAATACACTAATTAAAGCAAAAGGAGACAACCCTGCTCGTGAGAGCTTACAATCTACAATGATGTGGGGGAGATACAAAGTACAGGTGTATATTTACAATGATGGTCCAGCCATTTTGAGGCAGTGTAGGATAGATAGAGATAGTGAATGGGCTACACACACACTTACACATAAATTGACTTTGATTAGGGAACGTGATAGGCCACTCTGAACAAATGTGTTTTAAGGGAGCGCTTAAAACTATGCAAATTGTGGATGGTCCTAATTTCTTGGGGTAGAGCAGGGTTCCCCAAGTCCAGTCCTCAAGGCCCACCAACAGATCATGTTTTCAGGATTTCCTTAGTATTGCGCAGATGATAATTGCATCACCTGTGCAATACAAAGGAAATCCTGAAAACATGACCTGTTGGTGGGCCTTGAGGACTGGACTTGGGGAACACTGGGGTAGAGCATTCCAGAGGATTGGTGCAGCGTGGGAGAAGTCTTGAAGTAGGGAGTGGGAGGTATAGATTAGTGCAGAGGTTAGTCGAAAGTCGTTTGCAGAGCGCAGCGGTCGTTTAGGCCGATAGACAGAAATAAGGGAGGAGATTGTAAGGGGGTGCCGTACTGTGGAGAGCTTTTTGGGTGAGAACAAGTACAGTACTTTGAATTGGATCCTATAATAAATGGGCAGCCAATGTAAGGACTGGCAAAGAGCGGACGCGTCTGAGTACCGATTAGCCAGATGGATGACCCTGGCTGCTGCATTAAGGATGGACTGGAGAGGGGAAAGTTGTAAGGGGAGGCCAATTAATAGAGCGTTGCAGTAGTCCAGGCGGGAGTGGATCAGTGAGGGTTTTAGTTGTTTCCATGGTGAGAAAAGGGCGGATACTAGAGATGTTCTTTAGGTGTAAACGGCAAGAGATTGTATATGGGAGGTGAAGGAGCGATTGGTGTCAAACGTAACACCCAGACAGCGCACCTGCTGCCGGGGTGTTATTATGGTGCCACCCACAGAAAGGGAAATGTCAAATTTAGGGAGGTTAGTAGGCGGCTGGAGCAGAAGAAGTTCAGTTCTGGAGAGGTTGAGTTTCAGATAGAGAGCAGACATGGTGTTGGAGACTGCAGACAGTCACTGGCGTTCTGTAGTACAGCGGGGGTAAGGTCAGGGGATGATGTGTATAGTTGTGTGTCATCAGCATAAAGATGGTACTGAAAGCCAAATCTGCTGATGGTCTGTCCAATTGGGGCCGTGTAGAGAGAGAAGAGAAGGGGGCCAAGGACTGAGCCCTGAGGTACCCCGACAGCAAGAGGAAGAGGAGATGACGTGGAGTCAGAGAACAAAACACTGAAGGAGCGGTCAGAAAGATAGGAAGAGAACCAGGAGAGAGCAGTGTCCTTAATGCCTAGTGACTGGAGCCTAGATAGTAGGAGACGGTGGTCAACTGTGTCGAAAGCTGCAGAAAGGTCGAGAAGAATGAGCAGAGAGTGGTTACCGTTACATTTTGCTGTCAGAAGGTCATTGGTCACTTTGATGAATGCAGTTTCTGTTGAATGTAGGGGGCGGAAGCCGGACTGTGAAGGGTCTAGGAGGGAGTGAGTGGAGAGGTAACAGGTAAGGCGGGAGTAGACTAGGCGCTCCAAGAGTTTAGAAATGAAGGGGAGATTGGAGACCAGTCTGTAGTTATTTGTGCAGGATAGATCGAGAGTGGGTTTCTTTAAATAATGGAGTAATGATAGAGTGTTTGAAAGAGGATGGGAAGATGCCCGAGGAGAGGGAGAGATTAAAGATTGTAGTTAGATGAGTTGTGACGACTGGAGAGAGAGAGACTGGAAGAGATGTGAGGGGAATGGGGTCAGTAGTGCATGTAGTCGGTCGAGAAGAATAGAGGAGTCTGGAGACTTCTTCTTCTGTAATGGATCAGATGTGGAGGGTAAATGCAGGGAGGGATGGGAGTCACAGCACTTGGTGGTTGAGAGCAGATTTCCTGACGGATAGTATCTATTTTCTCTATAAAGTGGGAGGCCAGGTCATCAGCATAGATATTTGTGATAGGGGCTTGTGCTTTTGGCCTGAGGAGGGAGTGAAAGGTGTCAAAAAGTTTATTGGGGTTGTTGGCTAGTGAGGAGATGAGGGTGGTGAAGTAGGTCTGTTTGGCGAGGTGAAAGGCAGAGTTATAGGTTCTTAACATAAATTTGAAGTGGATGAAGTCTTCTGGTGTGCAGGTTTTTCTCCATAGGCGTTCAGCGCTCCTAGAGCATCGCTGGAGCAGTCGAGTTTGCCATGTGAGCCAGGGCTGTTTTACTCTGTGTTTGGATGTTCTGAGGGTGAGAGGCACTACTTGGTCCAGGGTGCTTCTGAGAATGTCATTGTAGTGGTGTGCAGCCAGATCAGGACAGGAAAAAGAGGAGATTGGGGACAGCGATGAGTGTAGGGAGCCTGAAAGTGTCTGAGGGTTAATGGCTTGTAGATTTCTGAATGTGTGGTAGGTAGGAATGTGCTGTGGTGGGCGGGGATTTGTAAGTGTGAAGGAGAGAATGTTGTGGTTAGAGAGTGGAAGCGGTGAGTTATGTAGGTGGGAGATTGAACAGAGCCGGACAAAGACCAGGTCAAGGGTGTTACCATCCTTGTGTGTCTCAGAGTTTTAGAGTTGTGAGAGGCTGAGAGAAGTGGTTAGTGATAGAAGCTGAGATGCAGATGTGGAAGTAGGGCTGTTAATGGGGATGTTAAAGTCTCCAAGGATAAGGGTTGGTAGTTCTGAGGACATGAAGTGCGGCAGCCAGGCTGAGAAGTGGTCAAAGAACCGGGTGGGTGAGCCTGGGTGCCGATATATGACCGCTACTCTGAGGGAGAGGGGACGGAAGAGCCTGATGGTGTGGACCTCAAAAGAAGGGAATGAGAGTGATGGAACTGGGAGGGATGACCTGGAAAGTGTATTGTGGGGACAGGAGTATGCCGACTCCACCACCAAGTCTGTTGGTGGGTCTTCGGAATGAGAGAATTGTAAGCCACCATGGTAAATGGCAGCAAGGGAGACAGTGTTAGAATCCTGGATCCAGGTTTCAGTGAGGGCCAACAGATTAAGGCTAGTTTCACACTAGCGTCTGACCGACGCGCCTCCTCCCGATCACTCCGCCTCTGGGCGCATGACGCTGCATGTGACCTGCACACTCTATCTTTAGCATTGGGTTCACAGGCCGTACGCAGGTATGCGTTTGCCGGCGCATGCGTCCTTTTGACGGTGCGCCGAGCGCACCAAAATGCAACGCAGTGCGTTGGGCGCAGGACGGAACACCGTCAAAAGGACACATGCGCCGGCAAATGCATACCTGCGCACGACCTGCGTATGGCCTGCAAACCCAATGCTAAAGATAGGGTGCGCAGGTCGCATGCAGCGTCATGCGCCCATAGGCGGAGCGATCGGGAGGAGGCGCGGCCGGGAGCGGAGCTTAGCGGCGGCCGTGTGCTGACTGACGCAGGCCGGTCAGACTCTGGTGTGAAACTAGCCTAAGAGAGTTGTTCAGAAAGTAGTTGTGCAGGAAGGGAAGCTTGTTACATACAGACCGTGGATTCCAGAGGGCACAATTAAAAGAGGGAGATGAGGGAGTGCAAGTAATATTAATAAGATTAGTATAGTTTCGATATGAGGTAGGGTAGGGGTTGAGGTTGGGAGATGGTGGACCAGGGTTGGGGAGATGCCCCCCTGAAATCAGTAGGAGTAAGCAGATAAGGAGCAAGTAGTTATTGGAATTGTAAGAAGTTTTTTTATGCGATATGTTTGGGCAAGATGGGCTGAGGTTTTTCAGGAAGGTGAGGAGTGCATGGGAGCTGTACATGGGAGAGTATAGAGGGGCTAATATGTTTGAGTCGTGATGGAGGGGGGATTGGGCGGTGAATGTGGATTGCAAGGGAACACAGGAGGATAGAGATAAAGCACATGGCTAAAAGGGAGAGCAAAGTGTGGGTTACCTGACTCCTGCCCTGTCTAACTGCCATGGAATAACTGCTTTTTCTTGATGCTTTGCTTATGGGATGCATGCACCCCACACTGCGTGAACCCCTTAGAATGTTTCTAAATTTATAGGGTACACTACAGGGTCAGGAGAGGGGTTGTGGGAGCGGGTTTGGGATGAATTAGCAACAGCTGCTCAACACATCCTGGTGTGGATAGATGATCAAAGACACTAGTCCTGATTCCATCTCTATGCTATAACATCTCACCCAAGATAACATCTACAGTGACCCCCCCATGGATATACAACAGTGAGTACTGAGAACGATGCAACAGATGAATTATAGCAGATACTTAGTAAGCAGAGTTCACTAAAATATATTGCAGGTGATATGCAGCACATGAGACAGCAGGTAGAGATGTGGCGTTGTACCATTACAAGCCGACTGCTGGCATAGAATAGAGTGAACACATGCAGGAGGATCAGTGCAGGAGTTATAGCGACATAGCAACTGATCTCCGGCGGTCCCATAAGAATGTATGGAGTGGGGGAGAGCATGACCAACCACTGCTCCATTCACATGGGGCTCTTCAAACATCCGTTTTTTGGGATTGGTGGAGGTCCCAGCTTTTTCACTGTCGGCATCCCATGGATAGGTGATAACTTTCAAACTTAAGAATACCGTTTTCAAACATTATTTCTCATAAGCTTAATGAGGCCATTCATACAATTCATACTTTTGGGTTATGCTCACACATCACGTTTTAGCAGTGGGGGTTTTTTTCAGCGCGATTTTGCCACAAAAAAAAAAAAAAAGCAACATTTTATTGTCCCACCGAAGTGAATGAGATTTCACACGCTGCTTATTTGGTTTCCATCTGCAGCCTTTTAACCCTTTCAGCATTTTTCACCCATTGTAATAAAGGTAAAGCATAAAAAAATCCATCAAAAACGCGTCTTTTAGGCAGCGCTTTTCCTGCCAAGAGTCCCGTTTTTGATGCAGAAATGACTGCAGCAAATACTGTGAGCACAAACCCAGTTCATTTTGATGCCATTTTTTGGGATTTCTTAAATCACTCCGATCCTCTTTGCATTTATAATGAATAAGACTGTCACAATTTTTTCCACTTTCTTCAATACAACATAAAGCTTTGAACATATTGAAATAAATTCCTCTCGGCTTGTTACCCTTTATTATTGGTCACACTCACATTTACTTTAAGTTTCCTAATTGCTTTGTGAACCCATACTATTTCCGGTTTGTAAATGGCCTTAATGAGCAATATGATAGATTAGTGAGGAGGAAAGCTTCCTCCATTATGTACATCATGGCTTACTCTCTTATGCAGGCATTACCGCTGATGCACGTACCTTAGTAAGACTCGGCCTTCAGGTGCTCAGAGGTGTAGACATCTATGATGCTAAATCTCTAAGAAAATTAATATGCTAATAAGGGGTCAATATCACTAACTGTAGTGCACTATGGTAAAATAGGGAGGTAATAGGTGTATTATTGATGTATTATACACATATATTTTTATACTATGCACATTATTAACACACACTACAGTGCACATATATACACAACACTGCTGCATGCACAGCACTGCTGTATATACACACAGCTCTGCTTCATACACACACAACTCTGCTACATTAGCACACATATAAACATAGCTCTGCAACATCAACACACACTGCACACAGTATACACACTACCACATTGCAAAATTAATTCCATGCATGTGACTGGTCACATAATCTTAAGGGTCCTTCAGCTAGTCCTAGTAGCTTTCTCTCCTGCCCTGCACAGATTAGACTGATCAGTGTTGAGGTAGGGGAGAGAACACTGTGCCGCTTTCAGATCTGGCCAAACAAGATATTGGACAATGGCAAGAACAAAGCATTATGTGAAATGAAGGAAAGGAAATTCTAGCACTTATAGTGCTGGTAGAATGCCAAAGAAAGGGAGACTGCTCACTGACAACTATTGGATGGAAAGTTAAAGGGCATGAGAATCAGGACAGCTGTAGGACATATTAGATTACTATATGCACCAAAAGCAGTTTTGACTAGTGATGAGGGAAGTTAGACCATTTTTTTACACGTTTATTTTTAAAGAGCGGGCATGCTTTATGTTATTAGGTTTCACTTTTCTTATACTTACGTGAAAACTTAATACAAGTATGTACACACAATAGAGGTAAATATACATTGCTGTGTAAACAATTTAGGCAGATGTGGAAAAATGATGCAAAGTAAGAATACTTTCAAATGTGGAAATGTTAAAAGTTTATTTTTAAAAAATGCAAAAATGTGAATGAACAAAAGATAAATCAAAATCAAATCAAATCAATACTGGGTGTAACCGCCCTTGGCCTCCATAACAGCAATAATTCGAGATACACTTGCACAGTTTAGGAAGGAACTTGGCAGGAGATTGTTCCAAATATCTTGGAGAACTAACCACAGATCTTCTGTGGATGAAGGTTTGCGCAAATCCTTCTGTCTCTTCGTGTAATCTCAGACAGACCCAATGATGTTGAGATCTGGGCTCTTTTGCCACTTTATCACTTCCAGCACTTTTTGTTCTTTACACTGAAGCATGTATCAGGGTTACAAACCTTACTTTTCTTTTTTTTTTTTTGGACAGCTTCTCAAAAAATCATGGAACAGACAATATTTTTTACCGACACATTAAAAAAAACCCGTAATAAACCATTAAGATTTTAAGTGTCTACAGACCATAATTCTGATATAATGACATTATGTGCATTCATGGTGAACTTTAAAAGGATAATTCCCAGCAAAATCATTTTTATGAGTTTCTCCAGCTTCCCAAAAAATCACAGACATAATTTTTTTGCTTTTTTTAGGAATGGGGAAATTAAGTGTCCTATTTTTGCTGAGTGTCCAGGGATATCTGAACGGTTGGCACCCCTGGCATGCATCAGGCACTGGCTGTATCATCTAGGTATGTTTGACTCAGAAATGATGAGGCTTACCTTAAAAGCCGCGTGGACTGAGCCACACTGGAGACTAGTTGGACAGGCGCGTCTCCGGGGGGCTTCTCCCGCCCGCTGCTCTGGAGTGACAGGTCTCTTCTGCCTATATGCGCATGTCAGAGGGGTAGCTAGCGTTTTGGTTCCAGGGGGGAAACTTCTGAGTGGACCCCTAAACAGGTAACCTTAATTACAACTGGGTTACGTCAGTGTCCGCGTCAGTGACGTCAGACACAGAGAGGGATTGATGGTCGCTCCCCCTTTCATCAATGCAGCATCGGCATCCGGCTAATACGGTTGATCTTGCGATGATGGGTGGTCATGGGCCCCAACCAGGTCATGGGTCCCATAGCGGCAAGGTGGCAGTGCAGGGAGATCGAGTCTCCCTGTTCTGCCACAGAGTAACCGTCCGGGCGTGCTGTGCACGCCGATACAGTTACGGTAGTGTAAACCCGGGTGGGCCCCTCAGAAAACGGGGCCCGGGGCGACGCCCTCTCTATCCCCAGGTAGTTTTGCTACTGGCGCACATAGAGATCTGACAGTCATTCACAGCGGGTGGGGAGAAGCCGCTGGGATGCGCCTTTCCGACTAGTCTTCCAGAGGAGAGGTATTTTTGGCTGAAGGTCATGAAATGGGAGACAAAATCCGAGCCCTTCTGTCCCGAGTGGCCGAACCAGGCTCCATAACAAGAGTTGGTGAGTTCTGTTCACCACTTACCTACAAGTCAGATTATTCTTATGAGGCGATACACAGGAGCATCTACCTCAGGATGGACACAGAAATGAGCGCTCCGGGATGTCGTTAATGAGCTAAAACTAAAGAGCAATAGATCAGAACGATCCGGACACTGCCTCGCTGAGGGACTGGGAGATAAAGAGCAAATCTGAGAAATTGCTTGAATATTTACACTGTAAATTGCAGCAGATAACAACGTGAGATAGGTGAATGGTATGTTTTATTGTACCAGGTTAGTGGTGTCAGCAGCTGAACTAAATTGCCCATCATTTAGCCATTGGAAGATGATAAAGCGCATTATCTGTCCCCTCACAGGAACCATTACGGTGAATCACAACGATGGGCGTCAGAAGGCACGGAGCTCGCCCTACCTACTGGTGCGCACCAGGTGTCCTGCAGAATAGGCCGTCTGGGCTGGAGGAACATGTATGTCACATTAACAGATGAGAACAATAACCCCCATGAGAAATGTGCACTTGATAATGCTGATGGATTTTGCACACAATAATTAATTAATGAGGATATTCCACCGGTTTTATCTCCACTTTGCTTTCTCCATTGTTCTTAAGTCTCAGCAATTAGTCACCGGACATTTCATTTCCTTCATATTAATAAATACACAGCAGCTGCCATAAGGTTTACTCATGATACAAAATAATGAAACATTACGTCTGTTGTAAAGATACAATGGCGGGAAAACAAGATACAAAAAATACAAGAAGAACTTTGATACCTGATCTAAAAAGTGGAGCAACCGAACCCAGACAGACCCTACAATAATAAATGGGGCCCCTGTGCATCAATTATGCAATGGATCTGCTTTGGGCAAAAAATCCATGTCTGTTCCAGAAACACAATTCCCAGATGCAAAAAAACAAAAAAACATCCTTTACATGAATATACCCTAAAATTTAGTTGCAGCTGTATAGCACAAAGTTTCCAATATAATCCTGGTACTGATTAAAAGTTTGGTGCTGCACTATAGAAGACCAGAAGATTTTTCTTTGTTTTCACCTTCCCCAAGTAATCATCCCTATATAAAGATCTTGTTCTTTCTGGATGCACTGTTGATTTTTAGGCGTCATTTTCCCACTCATTACATTGTTATTTTGGGTTAAAAGTAGAAAAAATCCAGCTATTTTAATTTACGCCATTTACTGATCATCATAAAAGTTAATGCAATTACAGGAAAACAAAAAAATGCCTGTTATTCACTTTGTGTAACTTACATTTAATTAAAAAAATGTTATTAGTATAATTTTCATGCAACTTTTCAGCTATTTTTCCCCAATAATGTACTGGATTAAAGACATGTATCTGTATATACCAGTACAATATGCCTATAAAGAAGAAGAGCAATATTTAGATCTTTTGGAGAAAAATCATCTTATATACAACAATGCAGAAGACAAATCTACATTGGGTGATGACACTAGTGTGCGGTGTCAAAAACTACACAGTACTAAACAAAGAAGCCAGAGTTAAGGCATATATCAGCTACCGGCTGGTCCCATGCAGCATGTCCGCCCGTGAGTTCAATTTTATATAAAGGCTTAATTTACAGACAGTTATAAATTCCTTGTTTTCCATCACACAGCAATTGAGTAACATGATAAAATTCTGTCTACCTGCTGCTGCCACTAGAGGGAGCTCATTGTATAAGGGTTTTCTACACTTCTCAATAAACTCAATAATAATGAATATTATACAGCATTATTAGCCTTTTCTCCTAAATAGCTCAGAGGGGGGTTTTGTGTGCCACTAAGACTAGGTTCACACATAAAAATTAGTTCTAAATATAAAGGCCCATATCTTTGGAGACTTACAAAAAAAAAAAAAAGTAATACTCTGAGGAGCAGCGGGAATAAAATCTGAGTAATCTGAGTAAAAGCTGGCCACTTTTGACTTTTTTGATGAAAGCTGAGCGCCAAAACGTGCGTTGGGGTGGACGCCATTATAAAGGGAGTTCTGTTATGTTAGGTAGCTGAGGAGGACAGGAACAACAGCCCGGCAGCCGAACACCTGAGATGTTGGTAACTGATGGGTTGCAGATTCCTAAACTAACGACACAACTAGAGGTAGCCGTGGAGCGTTCCTACGTTGATCCTAGACGCCTCGTCACAGCCTGAGAGATAACTATACCTAAAGGCAGAAAGATGAAAGCTATCTGCCCCGGAGCAGATCCCCAAAGAAAATAGGAAGCCCCCAAACATATAATGGCGGTTAGACAAGATGAAAATACAAACATAGGCAGAAAATAGACTGAGCAAACGCTGGGGCCACAAGCTGACTAAATAGGATAGGACAGGAGAGATTACTTTCTGCAACCCAGAAAACCCTACAAAAATCCAACAATTCTGATTACAAAAATACTGAGATCACACGATCTCGCCACCCACTAAATCAGATCTCAGTGTGAACAAAAACCAAGCCGCAGTCGCTGAAAAAACAGGAAAAAGCAAATGAGCAAATAACAGTGGCTGCAGATAAACTGTGAGGAGCTCAGGCCTCAGGAGTGGACCCGGCTGTCCTCCACAAATGTGCAGAAAACTATGCAAATAGCAAGCACAAAAAGAAAAGCAGAAAATATCTTATCTGAAAGCAGCAGACGCAGGCAAGACTCCAGCAAACTTCCAAATGAACCAGGAACCACAATTGAGACCAGAACAATTGATCATCGGCAACCATCATGGGAGGGAACTTCCCTTATATCAGACCAGTCAGCAATCCCAGATTGCCATTCCTCGCTGGAAGGTTCAGTACTGTCTGTAACCACCAGAGGGAGCCTCTGCTCATTCACAACAGAGTTCTATATTGCACTATCTTCAGATATAGAATCATTTGCCTAGGTATAATCCTGTACTGATGCTATAACCGGGATAGATTGACTCTAGGTTCTGGTTCTGCCATTGTACACTCATGGTTTATACAACTCCCATATTATAATATATTACGGTATATATATATATATATATATACACACACACACACACACACATACAGCATGATTGATACTGTGTTATTATGGAATGTGCGCCCCTTTTTGTTAGTGTCTATACTGTCCCCCAATTTCTGGTCCTGTAATAAAGTATTTATTCTTTGATAATTCACTGTGGATGTTTGATCTGTGTTTTCTTTTTTTTTTCTTCTTATACTAACGCATGTGATTTGTCCCTTCACAATGGTCCATACATATATGGTTGCACGATACAGGTCTAAACATAATAATTTTTCTACATACATTATAGACATGCAGTTTAATCCTATGAGTATTTCTTATTAGGTTCACATGTATGCGGTGCTCTATGCTGAACGCTACATCAGGTTTTTTGGTTGAAATCTTGGAAAAACAGGATTTCAATAAAAATGTCAGTATAGCCATTTACTATAATGAGGTCGCGGGAGTCACTTTGCTCTCCGTCTGACCTGCGTCACAGCAGCGTCTTTCTTTGTTGAGCGTGAACAGAAGTATAGTCTACCATGCTTTTCTGCACAACGGAAGAAGGCGAACAGTGGCAGGACAGAAGCCGGATGGAGTCAAAGTGATTGTTGGCCTCATACTTGTGAATGGCACCTGCTTTGTAGAGGTTTCCATCAGAATCCTGGCTTTCAGAAATTGAGACAGAAGCCCCCAATGTACTGTTGAGTATGGAGCACGGAGTGTGTGTGACCCTAGTGTTAGTAATCCCTATTATCAGTATCATTAAAGAGAACCTTTCACCAAGTCAAAAGTGGACAATTTTTGCTCGTATTTTTATTCCCGCTGCTCTTCTGAGTATTAAGTTGTTTTTTTTTTTTTTAAATCTGCCATACTGATCCAAAGTTATGGGAGGCTTTATTTAATGGTAATTTTTATAGTTTTTACCAAGTGGGTGTAGATTACAGGGTAATAATGCAGAGCAGCCTACGGATACATCCCAGAGAATCTGCCCATTTGGTAAAAATCATAACATTTAGCACAAAAAAAAAAAAATCAAGAACTTTACTTTTTTTACTTTTAGAATAAGACAGTACAGGTCTGTTGTATGCTTATGGTCATACGTGACCACTGAATAAACAAAAAGAATACAATTTAAATTGATTTCCAAAGACAAGCTTTTTTTTTTATTTTCGCCTGCTGTAAGTGATGATGGGCAGATGGGCAATGGCAGCAGTCGTTATTGAACAGTAAACTAAACAGGTAATACTCGCGCTAAGAATCAATAATATACATAAAGGGTTAATTATAAATACCTGTTAGATGTGGAGATGACTCATATGGTGGTGGGCATGTATGAAATTTGAGTTAAATGTAGTAGGTCAGACTAGATGAAAAAAGAAAAATTATTAAAAGTAGTAAATTTAGGACACTGACTACAGAACAAGTGTCAGGAATGCGCCCCAATTAAATCAAGAACTGATTAGATTACACCCACACAGTGGTAATAGATCCAGAAAATTTTAAAAATGCACAATACATAAATATAAATAAATGAACAAATGTGCAATGATGGCCCTAAACAGGAACAAATAGCCGAATAAATAAAACCCAAATACCTAGAGGTTGATGTCCGGTGAATCCAATAGCCTGTAGTAAAAGGTATGTGCGACTGGAATAGTTTCCGATTGGATCAAGAATAGCCCTTACAAGTGGCTCTCTCGATAGTTGAAGGCCTTTAGTGCCAATAAGCAGGTGAAAATGCGTGTACTTAGCTTAGTTTTTGTTTTCTTTTTCTTTTATGTTCTTATTGAACAGTAAACTACAATATACTAATAATGTCACATTTCCATATGACTTATAAACTGTTTTAGAGTAGAGATATGCAAAATTAAAATAAGGGAATATTGTTCCCATAAAGTACATGGGTAGATGTGGAAATGACCGTTTGGTTGCCGACAGTAGGAAAGTCCACGTGGAGACACAGACTGATTAATACTGAGTGGCCAAGCAGCAGATCACAAGCTGTACAGTAATCCCTGGGCTCACATTGTAATATTTAATATTCTGTCGGCCAACGTATTCTCAATACAACATGGACTCTTATTAAAGCCGTTCTTCACTATCACTGTCTCCATGTATAATGGCTACAGATCTTTAGGCCTTTAGGAAATCGGTCTTCTAGTCTGTAATTTCTCCATGTGATCAGTTCAGCCTCATTTCTTTTTTGTTTCCAGAAGCTTCACTTACTGGTTGCAGACTTGGGTTCTGGATAGTTCTTCCTTCTATAGACTTGGGTTTCTGATAGGTCTTCCCTCTATAGACTTGGTTGCAGATAGGTCTTCCCTCTATAGACTTGGGTTTCGCATAGGTCTTCCCTCTAAAGACTTAGGTTTCGGATAGGTCTTCCCTCTAAAGACTTGGGTTTCAGATAATTCTTCCGTCTAAAGACTTGGGTTCCGGATAGGTCTTCCCTCTAAAGACTTGGGTTTCGGATAAGTGTCCCTCTAAACACTTGGTTTACGGCTAGGTCTTCCTCTAAAGACTTGGGTTCTGGATAGGTATTCCCTCTAAAGACTTGGGTTTCAGATAAATCTTCCCCTCTATAGACTTGGGTGTCGGATAGGACTTCCCTCTTTAAACTTGGGTTTTTGATAGGTCTTCCCTCTAAAGACTAGGGTTTCTAAAGAACACGTGTAAGGAGAAAGACTGGAATGCGGGTACCTGTGCCGCGCCGGGTCCGGAACTGTCAAGGCTGTGTCTCCTGTTTCCCGGGGGAAGAAATAGTGGACCGGACAGGCCCCATGACCCAGGAAGGGGGGGCGTGTTTAGTCAGATAACACGACCGGAAGCTGAGGTAGAGATCGCGCGAAGCTGCAGAGAGCCCCCACCGTCAGCGGGTGAGTTGCAAGACAGGCAGCGCGCTCCGCACCCGAACCACCAGCGCTGCGACAGACTGCAGCAGACAGACCGGGTGGCCTAGAGACAGTTTTGGCATGGGCAGACGGCGTGCAGAAGGCTGAGAGGAGTGCTCAGTCCCCAGAGCACTGATACTGCGCAGGCGTGCGTCCGTTAACTCCCCCCGCTACCATCGGGGATTTGAGAGAGGTGCAAGGTGCCCGGTGCCTACCAGAGAGCTAGGTGCAATACGTTCCGTGTCCGTGAGTACAGCGCACTTGCCACATAAGAGAAACTGGGTATGGGACAGACACTTGCACCCTGATTTGCCAGTTGATGCTAGGCGGTCTATGTTGGACCCGGACAGCGCTGCGGGATTAATTTACTTGACCGCATCAACCTATCGACTAGGGGCTCAGCGGAAGGTACAAGAGACCGACCGCTGCCAACAGAAGACGGATACTTGTTTCCTACAGGACCTTCTTGGATAAGCATCGCGCCAGCCGTTGTTGGCACTATTGACTTCCCAGCCGAAGTCACAGACTGAGGAACTTCGGCAGTTACCACATCCATTGTTCCTTAACTCTGCATATCCTTTGCAAATTCAGCCTTTTATTCCCTTGTTTAACTGTTTACCTCCCTGCCTGGACTCTCCCATTGTTAATTAAAGTTGTTAACCCTTGCTCTGCCTCCTGTCCATCACTGCATCCCGCAACCTGTTTCACATGCACACTAGAACAAAGTTGGTTTCTGCATGACGATCTTGGGGCTCTTCAGACCCTTCTCCAGAGATGCCATTGGGAAAAGAAGTAAATTCAAAATCAACATCCAAATATTTTGTTCTCAAGGAAGATGAGCCAACTACAGAGGAATCTGTCAGCACTTACTCCGCTATTTATAACCTTTACCAAGGTGTTACAAATCCTAGAGGAAATGCACGGGGACCCCACGGACGTCGGAGAATTGCGCATACGCTTGTTTAGCCGTGTCCAAAGGAAGGGTGAGTCTGTGACCCAATACATGAATGCGATGCAGGAGATCCACACTGCGATCGTTAAGCGGGATGACGTTGGCATAGGACCACCTGATATAGTCCTCAGAGACCAGCTAGTGACAGGTTGTATTGATGCACTGCTTAAACAGGCCCTGCGGGAGCCCTTTCGTGTTAAACCGCGTATGACTTTTGTAAAATTGGGGCAGAAGGGCGCATAAGGCAGCAGGAGCAGGGGACCGCAGCCTTGGCAGGGAATGGTCTGGGTCCATGAGGTACCTACTCCGAACGAGAAAGCGCCAGAGTGGTCCCGCGAATTACGGCAGGGAATGTTGAAAATGAGGGCCGAAACAGGGAGTCTAAAGGAAGCCCTTGCTGCTGCCATGGAGTCCAATCCCATACCTTAGGGTAACTCACGGCAAGAGTTAAGAGAAGTTACAGGAGAGATACGGAGCGTAAGAGAGACTCCAGCACCAGCCCCAGAATCTAATCCTGTATTCTGGGATGAAGAGCGAATACAGAGGGGGCATGCCTCTCGTGGAGGATGGCGATCCAGACTGAAGCACCCACCAGATAGGCGCAGAAGTGAGTGTTGGACGTGTGGAAAAATGGGACACTTGTCAAGGAGTTGTCCTACACGAGACAGTCGACGGCGAAGATTCGCTCACCCCTCCGAAGGTCATACTCACTGGAGAGAACGCTGCACGTGGAAGAAATGGTACGGTGAGCGGATGGGAGCCTCACCCAGAGCAAGGCAGAACCATGGCACTGGACGCCAGGAAGTGAGGGCGAAGGCATTGTCTGCCTACAGTGAGATGTCGGCGTTCCTCAGGAGCGTGAAGGTGAATCGGGTGAAACGCCGAGTTGGATCCAATGGTCTCGTCTATGAAACTCAACCAAAGGGGAAGAAGGGGTGCCTACCCAAATAACTCGCCGAAGTATATTGTGTCCCTGCCTGTCACAAGCTCCCGAAGGAGGGGAGAAAGTGCCAAGTGTCGCTGAAATGCTCACTCCCACGATTCCAGAGTGTGATGAGGAAGAACCACTTGTCTCGTTCTCTGAAATGGATAATTCGCCTCCCGCCAGTCCAAGGGAAGTACGTATGCCTGAAACTTCAGAGATAGCTGCTCAATTGAGCCCGGATGTACTCCCGTCCCCTACGACCCAACCTGAACTACGCCGAACTGAGCATACAACAGCTGGAATACCTCTCACTTGTTATGACCAAGACGAGACGACTTATATATGCTGGAGAACATATCAATAAGGGTCCCTGAGAGTTTCTTCAGGAAACTGCATGGCATGATGGCAGCGTTTATATGGGTTCATCAAGACCTAAATTAAGTATTAGATCCCTGCAGAGGCCCAAAAACCAGGGTGGATATGCGGTCCCCGACTTATATTTGTATTATCTAGCTGGTCAACTGCATTATTTAAAACATTGGTAAATTCAGAATGGACTCAATAATGCAGAGGCTCATCTCATGCACTTTCTGGGTGGGCATAGACCGTGGACAATATTGGAGGGTTCACACAGACCACCCCAGGGTTTTGTATTTGCACACAGTTTAGCGATAGAAGTTTGGCAAGAAAGTAAACGTATTATAAAGTTGAAAAAAGAAAAAAATATCCAGCGTAGAATGAAATGGTTAAAAAGAAAAACTTTTAATAGTAATGATTAAAAATAAAGCAGCAATATCCAAGCAGTACAGATCCACAAAGGTATGATAGAGCGATCAACGCAAGATCTTGAGAAAGACCAACGTCTAAACGCGTTGATCGCTCTATCATACCTTTGTGGATCTGTACTGCTTGGATATTGCTGCTTTATTTTTAATCATTACTATTAAAAGTTTTTCTTTTTAACCATTTCATTCTACGCTGGATATTTTTTTCTTTTTTCTACATTCTGGTTGCTCTGCCACATCCGTGCGAGGAGTGAAATCATGGTATACATCTCGGTGAACATTGGGGTAAGCTGACACCACCTGTTTCTTTGTATTATAAAGTTCACTGATCAGCTCAGAGAAATTCAGATATGGGATAATCCCGAGTTCCCACACCTTCAAAGTTTACAAGACCCAAGTTTCTGGAAATAGAATGGAATAATAACACTTAATCAGATTTTTGAAAATGAAATTTTATTATCGTTTGAACAAATTCATGTAAGATTTGGAGTTTCTTATAGAAAATTTTATAGATATCTGCAGCTGAGACACGCCATAATGTCTCAGTTCCCGTTTTCCTAGAATGAGAATATCTAAATACCCATTGATAGAAATATTATCAACTCGAGGCGGAGCCTAACTGCACATGAGGAAGGAACTGAACCTGTGAGCTCCTTTCCTCAACCCAGCCAGCTTTAGCATTGTCATAGCGTATCTTTGCCCAAAATGGGGAAATCAGGAAGAGAAAAGGCTAAAGACTCCACTGGCACCCCAAAACTCCCAAAAAAGACGGGGGATTTGGATCATTATCTCCGGAGAAAGCCAGCTTCTGCACCAGTGCTTTCACCTAAGATGGCGCCCGGAACCCTCTCTCTGTCTGACGCAGAGGACTCGGATATCGACACTGATGCTTGTTCAGGGCAATCACCCCACAGGCCGGAACGTTCCAACCAGGTCACCCGCTCTTTCATCCGCCGGACCATTGCTCCAGTGCTACAGGAGCTGGCCAGCA
This sequence comes from Oophaga sylvatica, assembly GCA_033576555.1. NCBI lineage: Eukaryota > Metazoa > Chordata > Amphibia > Anura > Dendrobatidae > Oophaga > Oophaga sylvatica. Next base: position 105,974,345 of record JARQOD010000002.1, read on the forward strand.
TTAAGACGGAGGTGTCACACGTGGGACGCCGTGTGGAGGAGCTGGAGCAGGCACACACTTCCTATGTGGAATTCGGCGATGGTATCTGTACTACACTCCAGGAACACTCCAAGCATCTTAATGCGGCCCTCGGTGCTGCCGAAGACCTTGAGAACAGGAATCGCCGCCGCAATGTGCGTATGAAAGGTATCCCTGAGTCCCATGCTCCCGAGGCCCTGCGCTCTGTGGCACGCACTTTATTCTCTGCATTGCTGGGGGAAGAACCTGCTGAAGCTGTGGTTGTGGAGCGCATTCACCGGGCCCTCAGAGCTCGCCCCAGGGACACTGATCCCCCTAGGGACGTTATTTGTGGTATACTGGACTACAATCATACTGCTGCGCTTCTCACTGCCGCGAGGGAGCAGGGGTCCCCGATGCTAGACGGGTCCCCAGTGGCCTTCTACCAAGATCTGGCCAGTTCTACCCTCCAGAAGCGCCGCTTGTTAAAACCTCTTCTGACCCACCTGAAGGAACATGACGCCCAGTACAGATGGTTGTTCCCCTTTGGGCTCTTTGTCATACGCCACGACAAGAAAGTTAGTATACGTCATCCAGAGGACTTACCTACTTTGTGGAAGGCCTTATCCATCCCTTCACTGCCTGTGCCGTCCTGGCTACCTGTTCCGGAGTCGTCCATACCACCGATCCAGCCGCGCCCGGACGATTGGCAAGTCACCCGCTCCAAGAACAAGTCGCATCGTCGCTTTCTACCTGCACGCGATGACCCAGTTGGAGACTGAGTTGTTACCGGACTAGCTTGCTGCTCTTGTTCTTACCAGGACATGGTAGACCCGGTGTAATGCCTTTGTTCTGGAGGTCTTATGCCCTCCTTCTACCTGAAACCTGAGGTTTACATTTTCCACTTTGCAGCCTTCCTGTTGAATTGTTAACTCACTGTGGTTATATCCAACTTATGATTCTGTTCACTCAGGCTCGTATTTTTCTCCTTTGTCTCTCTCTCCCCACTCTCCTCCCCATTTTTGGACAAGTACATTTCACTATGACCCAGGTTTTCTTGGGTCCCACAAGCTGGCTGGAGGTTATTGCAGGTAGGCTCTTATGCGAACCTTGCATCGCCTCCACTGCCCCCTCCTACTTCTTCAGGAGGGGTGCAGTGTCTCCCGGCTCCCCTTGTGGATCCGCCTAATTCACATGTCTCCAAATGTTCACAAGCACCGCTACCTATGGTGCTTTATTTTTTGTCTTTGTTTTGATTTTTTTTTTTTTTTAGTGTTCTTTCCCTCTTGTGTCCTCCTGTCACACTCCTCTTTCCTTGGGGTCGCTCTGTCCTTGCTACGGTACACCGCTTTATCGCTTCTCTATCCTCGCAATGCACCTCCATGATGACTCCACGTGATATTGTTATTCAATCCTATAACGTTAAGGGTATGAATGCGCCTGCGAAACGTGCTCAAGTTTTGCGACTCCTTAAAAAAGATGGTGTCTCTGTTATTTTTATGCAGGAAACACATTTCCGCCACGATCATGTTCCACAGCTGTCTCGCTCTTCATTCCCAGTATGGTTCCACAGTTGCAGCGACTCCCACGCGTCGAGAGGGGTGAGTATAGCTTTTTGCCGCAATCTTCACTTTCAGTTGCAAGCGCAGTTGGCAGATACAGATGTCGATATCTTTTCTTGAAGGGTAAACTGGGAAACACTTTAGTGACTTTTGCTAATATTTATGCGCCCAATGTTCGCACAGTCGACTGGCTATTATCTACTCTACGTCTTTTACAGCAATTTATGTCGGGGCTAGTGGTACTGGGTGGAGACTTTAACCTCACTATGGAGCCTGGTGGACTCCTCCACGGGCCGCTCCGCCATTTCTTTTCGGAATCTCAGACGACTTAAACTGCTATTGGCGGAGCTGTCCTTGGTGGACGCCTGGAGAGTCCTCCATCCTGACTCTAGGGATTATAAGTTTTATTCGACGCCGCATCGCTCATACCAAAGACTTGATTACCTCTTTCTATCCCGACGCCACCTGGGGTGTTATTCTACGGCGGATATTGGATCCATGACAGTATCGGACCATACACCTATATCCTTAACACTGGCCTTACCTGGGGTGGGTGGTCTCGGGTACACCTGGCGACTCAATGAGACACTGTTGGACGCTCAAGATAACATAAATGCCATTGAAATACCCCTTCAGGACTTCTTCCATAGAAATTACACTCCAGGCATGTCAATCCCCATCGTCTGGGAAACTCACAAATCTTTTGTCAGGGGTGAATTCATCTCACTGGCCTCTAGACTTAAAAAATCTAGGGAGAAACAAACCGATGCCTTGCTCCTTCAAATTTGCAAATTGGAGTCGCTCCACAAGCGATCTCTGTGCCAGCAACACCTCTCCGATCTCCTGTCCTTGCGTATGGCCCTTAAATCCCTACTAAACCTAAAAATTGCGAAAAATTTCTTACACGCAAAACACCGTCTTTATGCTTCAGGTGACAGAGGTGGGAAACTTATGTCCGCTTATGTCAAAGAAACGTCTCCGCGTACATTCATCGCTGAGACGAGGTGCCCCTCGGGTGCCGCACACACAGACGACGCAAATCGCGCAAGATTTTCATCAATATTACGCCGCCTTATATAACTTACATAACCCCATGTATGAATCTGCCCCTACTGTAGACCCCCATCCTGCTATTGTGGACTTTGTCTCCTCCCTGAACCTCCCTAAATTGAAACCTTCCCATCACGCGGAATTGTTATCTCCAATTACAGTGGAGGAAGTGGAGGAAGCTCTGAAGTCTACTCCATAGGGAAAATCTCCTGGCCCAGATGGTCTGACAATACTTTACTATAAAAAGTTTAAAACTACCCTTCTCCCACACCTCACCCGACTTTTTAACGCCTTAATGACTGGCTCCTCCTTTCCTCCCCAATCCCTTTCTGCGGATATAGCTTTAATCCATAAGGAGGACAAAGATCCAGCACAGTGTAGTAGTTATCGGCGGATTTCTCTTCTTAACTGTGATTTGAAGCTCTGGGCGAAGGTTCTGGCGAACCGGGTGTCTCACTTGGTTCCCCTCCTGGTGCAGAGCGATCAGGCTGGGTTTGTATTGGGTAGGGAGGGGAGGGAAAACTCCACAAAGATCTTACACCTAGTCCATGGGGCAGTTTCCCGAAAAACGCCTTTGTTGTTGTTAAGTACTGATGCCAAAAAGGCGTTTGACCGCATAGATTGGTCTTACATGAAGTCGGTCCTACGCCTATTTAATTTTCCCGATCGTTTTATAGACTCCATTTTTACACTTTACACTTCGCCCACTGCCAGGGTCAAGGTGAACAATTCTTTTTCGGCTCCATTCTCTATATCCAATGGAACCCGTCAGGGCTGCCCCTTGTCTCCCAGTCTGTTCGCTCTGTGCCTGGAGCCTTTGTTACAGGCTTTTCGTACACACCCAGACATCCGAGGCGCGTCCACGCCTAAAGGCGAGGCCCTCGTATCCCATACGCTGATGACATCATGCTTAGTATTACTAACCCGGAGACCGCTATACCCACTGTGCTGGATCTTTTTCACCATTTTGGTACTCTTTCAAACTTCAAAATCAATTATAATAAATCGGTCGCGTTTGCTATCAGCTTTTCCAGGGACACTCTAACCCGCCTCCAACGAATGTCACCGTTCACCTGGAAGACAGACCATGTAAAATATTTAGGCATTCTTATTCCGAGGGATATTTCTCGCCTATACGCTTTGAACCACCTACGCCTACTCTCCTCGGTTAGGACCCAGCTCCAACGTCTACGAATACCGTTCATGTCTTGGTTGGGCCGAAAAAATTATCTGTCCACATATATAGTCCCAAAATTCCTCTACTTATTCCAGTCAGCTCCTATATTCCTTCCCAATTCCTTTTTTCGTGCCTTACACGTTCTGTTCTCACGGTTCCTATGGAACCAACGTCCGGCTCGTATCGCTTTTTCGACTTTGACTCTGCCCACAGATGCAGGTGGAGTGGGTATGCCCGACCTGAAGAACTATTACTTCGCTTGCCATCTTCGTCGTTGGGTGGAGATAAACAGCTGGAACAAAAGGTCTTTCTTGTCCTCGATAGAAACGGCTCTTCTTTCGCCTAAGGAGGCACTTGAGTTATGGGGTGTGCATACTCAGATCCCTCGTACACGCAGCTTCTCCCCTCTTCTGAAGGGTTTGCTTCACACATGCCTGAACTGTCTACATCATGATTCTATGAGTAAGTTCCCCTCTCCGCTCATGCCTGTACGCTTACTCCCTTTGTTGACTTGCTCGGATGAGGGTTTTTGGACTTTTCAGGGTTTGTGGAGCAAGCTGGTAACGCCCCTCAATTCCTTTTTTGCTGGAGGCAATGTCCCTTCGATGGAGGGCCTGTCATCCATTCTCGGACCTACACGCGCCAACTTTTTATCGCTAGCACATGTACATCATGTCTGTCAGACCTTTTTGGAGCAACATCGTTCCTTACGGGCTGCCTCCAACTTGGAACGGCTGTTGCTGGCGCGGAGTCCTGTCAAAGGCGTGATCTCCACCATTTACAAATGGCTTATGTCTCTTCGCTCTGATACTGAACCTACTTACCTTGCTGCCTGGGAACGGGAACTGGGACACCCGTTGTCTCTACGAGTCGCCAGGTGTATTAAGAGACACGCACTGGGATTTTCTAGATGCGTTCGCACCAAAGAGAATTCTTATAAACTGATTGCCAGGTGGTATCGAACCCCGTCCTTCCTATTTCGCCATGGCTTGCAGACCTCTGACACTTGCTGGAGATGTGGGGCGGGTTCAGGAACTTATGTTCACATCTGGTGGGATTGTCCCCTCATTGTGCCCTTCTGGAAGGCGAAAAAATCAAAGATATCTGCCTCCTGCCTTGTGATTTACCAGGGATTCAGTCCTTTTTTGGGTGCCGACGACGGGTTACAACCCCATTAAGCACAAACTGGCGACCTTTATGTTGACGGCTGCCAAACTTCTAGTGCCTAGGCATTGGCTGTCTACTGTGGCGCCTTCTTTGGAGGAGTGGACTGTTGCTGTAGACCATATCAGGGACATGGAAGACCTGTCGGCATGGATCAACCATACCCGGGATAAATTCCAGACCATCTGGTCCCCGTGGATTGCCTTTCGTACCCCTTCGCCTACATAGTGTAAGTGATTCATTGGAGTACTATTTTTGCATGTAAGATTCTCTGCCACGTGGTGTGCTGTGGGCGGAGGCCAAGGGCGACCCCCCCTCTCCTTCTTCCTTCCCCTATTTTTCTTTATTTCCTCTTATATTTTCTGTGTCTTCTTGTTATATTTTGTTCTTAGTTTTTGTTCTTGTAGAATGTTATTGGGGTTCGTTGGTTTGGGAACCCAATTTGTGTGCCAAATCTCATGCAATACTAGTAGTGATCCTCGATCACGCCGTTTCATTCAGATATATGATGCTTTATTTTATTGAACATGATTTATATGATGACGCTTGGCTTATATTATGTGACATGTTTTGTTACTGTTCATACCCTTGATATGTGTTATACATGTGTGTTAATAAATACATATTCAACAAAAAAAAATAAATATTATCAACTCAGGGACCCACAGGTATGATTTCCTCCCTTTATACTTTTTTATTAAACTCTAAAATTGCATCCACTCAGCTCGCTGTAGAAAGTGAATGGCGGCACTTAATCCCCTCTATCACTGATGAGCAGTGGAACGACGCCCTAGAGGCGCATCAATGGTGTCGCCAGCTGCAAATAACAAGCTAATCCAATTGTATATTCTCCATCAGTCTTATCTGACCCCCAGTAGATTACATAAATTTGGTGGAAGGGCAACTGATGAATGTGATAGGTGTGGGGAATCGGCGGCGGATTTCTGGCACCTTATTTGGAACTATAGAATTATACGAAGATATTGGAGGGATGTCATGGCTACATTGGAGCAGATAATTGGGATATCGATTGAATGTAGTCCGGAGTTGTGTATCCTGGGTGTCCTGGATGAAGAAATGTGGGTCTACCATGATAGAATATTTCTTTGGGAAGTTCTATTTATGGCTAGGAAAGCGGTGGCGTTGGGATGGATGGGGGGAAATCTCCTTCGATTAACTGGTGGAAGAAATTAGTGAATGATATACTTCCTTATGAGAACATATTGTATAGAAACAGAGGATGTCCCAAGAAGTTACATAAGATTTGGGAAAGGTGGTGTAATTTGACCTTGACACACTTGGCTCCTAATGCCATGGTCTCGTTCTCGCGATATAATCCCTGACATACTGTATATCCCTTCCAGACCATAAAGGTGTTGATTTGTGTAGACTTAGGAATCAGTGTACATTATAATCTGACCTGGCACGAGCTCAATACTCCTATGCTGAACCTGCGGGTTAGGAGGTGCAATGCTTGGTAGATTACATTATGTTAAATACTATGTTTCTTTCGTTTTGTTTATTATATTATCGAAAGTGTGATATCATATCTATGTCACTGTGAACGGTGGTTATTTGGATTATTTTGACTCTACACTGTATTGTCACATGTTTGTTATCCTATTTTGTGGTATCTTGCAATAAAAAAAAGAGTTTAAAAAAAGAGAAGCATACTCCATAAATGTTCATTAATCACTATACAAATCAATTTGGATATAACTAAAAAGGGTTAAACTACAGACCTCCAGGGAGTGGAGAATTGTAATTTTAATTGCTATAAGGATGAATACATTGACTGTGAGATTGAATTTTTGAGGAATTTGCTTATTAAAGAAAGCTTGTATGGGTATTTTCTTCAAATTAGTGGAGGTAATTAAAGTTAGACATGTGTATCCATAATCTTAACTTTGGGACAAGTACAATAAATGTGATACATGGGGCCATCAGTAGTACATCCACAGAAGCAATAAGAGGACAACTGTGGGAAGAATTTAGGTAGTTTATGGAGGGGACCATGTGCCATCTCTTAAGTACTTTAACCCTTTACCCCTCAAGCCTGTGTTCACCTTACTGACCAGCCCAAATTTTACAATTCTCACCAGTGTCACTTTATGTGGTAATAACTCTGTAACACTTCAACGAATCCCACAGTTTAAGATTTTTTCCCGTGACCTATTGGACTTAATGATAGCAGTAAATTTTTTTGTTATGACTTGCGTTCGTGAAAATATCAGAAATTTGGCAAAAAAATTGGCAAATTTTCAAACTTTTATTTCTTATGCCCTTAAACCAGATAGGTCACACAAAATATTTAATAAATAACATTTACCATGTCAACTTTACATCAGCACCATTTTTTTTAACTTTTTTTGTTAGCAAGTTTAGAAGGTTTTAAAAATTTGTGAAGACACTGGGGTTAGCGAGTGCTTTAGTCCGATGGCTCGAGACTGCATGGACCAAGGATCATTCCACTGAATGCACGCTCTCCTTTTACCGTGGGCATAATACTACTCAGACAACACAGGGTGAGGGTAAAGCAGTGCGGCAATACTTTATTGAACCACGAACCAACAATAAGACATAGAACAGTCCCAGCAAAATACCCAAGATGATGCAAAATTAGAGTCTCACCTTTCCGCTGACTCGCCGGGATTAAAGGAGCTCCAACTTCCAAGACAGACTACCCCACCTGTGGCATGCACAGACAGGACATAACAACAAGCTTAGGAAGCTGACCGTTCATTGAGGTACAAGGCCACGTGACTCGAGCATCACAACTTGGCTTCTCTGAACAACTCCTTGAGGCCAGGTGACTGGTGGAACCCAATTTTGGCTTTCCCAACATATCCATGGGGCTTAGGTGACCGGTGGGTCCAAATTCTGGCTTCCCCAAACGTATCCATGGGTTCAGTGATGGTCAAAGGAGTAGATCTGTATTCTTTCAGCTGGGGCCGTGGTGACCTAAGCTGGCATCCTGTAGATTGTCAAATCTGTGTTCCTTGTGATGGATCCATGATGTCCTGGCCCGCTGTCCTGTAGAGGTGTTTCTGGCTGTGGTTTTGTAAAGAGTCTCTCTTTTATCTCTTGTTAAAGAGGCATATCCATCTTATATAGTTGTGAACTGTTGTCCTTCCAGTCATCATGCTGAGGTCAAAGGAAGGTATGATGAGATTAACTTGCATTGTTTGAGCATTGTAATCAATTTGCATAGCTTTTCTGCCTCTGTTTTGCAAGCCAACCAGCCACAGAGTCCCACACAATGCTCAATCAACATATTATGAAACATCTATTGTTCAATTACCCTATGTCTCTAAAGCCCCGTCTCACACAGCGATCTCGCTAGTGAGATCGCTGCCGAGTCACTAGTTTTGTGACGCAGCAGCGATCTCCCCAGCGATATCGCTGTTGTGACATTCAGCGACGATCAGCCCTCCTGCCGGGTATCGCTGATCGTCGCTGAATGTCCTGGACATTTTTTTGATCGCTGGTCTCCCGCGGACAGGCACGCATCGCTGCGTGTGACAGGCGGGAGACCAGCGATCCGCTGGTAACCAAGGTACACAGCGGGTTTCCAGGCGCGGGGCTGTGCCTAGAAACCCGATGTGTACCTTGGATACCAGCGCCCTGATGCAGGGGAGCTGGTACCAAAGTACACATCGGGTTTCCAGGCGCGGGGCTGTGCCTAGAAACCCGATGTGTACCTTGGATACCAGCGCCCTGATGCAGGGAGCTGGTAACCAAGGTACACAGTGGGTTTCCAGGCACCGCGCAGCGCCTGGAAACCAGATATGTACCTTGGTTACCAGCTCCCTGCATCAGAGCGCTGGTATCCAACGTACACTGCGGGTAACTAAGCGATGTTACCCGCAGTGTCGCTGTGCTGATCGCTGTTTTGGCAGCTCAGCAGCGATCATGTAGCGATACACCAGCGATCCTGATCGTTGCCGGGATCGCTGGTGTATCGCTATGTGAGACCCGGGCTTAAGCCTCAAAGATAGCAGAAAATGAGCTTGCAGCAAACATCAACTCCAGATTCATATTCAGGCTAGTATGAACAATAATCTATTACTTGACCAAACAACATACAAATTCAAAAGTCAACATATACAGCTCTGGCAAAAATTAAGAGACCACTGCACAGTTTTATAAAAATCAGCTTCTCAAAAAAATACAGACGTTCACAACACTAATGCCCTCCCTATAAATTTACCCGACATAAATTCTTTTTTTGCAAAGAAAAACGGACGCTACCAACAATGTGACGTACGCTTCCCTAATGCACTTTTTATGCAAGAAAAAAAAAACTACCTCTCTACCTATAAAACTACTCTGTACGTTTTTTTTTTCTAAAGCAAGATTGGTCGTCACTAGCGCTGTGATGCAGGGTATACTAACACGCTACCACTAAAACTATGCTGTACAATTTTTTTTTCTCTAAAACAAGATCGGTCGTCATTAATAATGTGACACCGTCTACGCTACCTTGCTACGTCTAAAACTACGCTGTACTAACTACTATTATTTTTTCTAAAAAAAATTGGACGTTGTTTAGACTGCGATGTCCGGTACGCTAACTAGCTAAAAAAGAAAAATTCCCGTGGCGCTGTCTCAGATAAGCAGCGATACTGATCAGAGCGCTGCGGACACAGGAGAACAAGAATGCTCTGCGCACAGGAAAAGAGTGCAAAAAAGTGCGCTAAAAACTCAATTGGAGGGGGAGTATTGGAACAGGGATGGGGACTGGGAAAGAAGTGGGGGAGGTGCTGCTGCTGCTGCTGTGATCACAGGAGTCACACAGAAAGCAGATCGCAGGAGGATCACAATGGAGCAGCAGCACTTGGAGGCAGGAGATCGCAGGGAAGATCACACTGGCCACCAATGGATTCTTTCACTCAGGTACACGAGTACTGCTCTGCACATAAATTCTGAGGTAAAGATGGCGTGCAGGGTGGTGATCGCTATTTTAGATTAACCCCTTTGGTGCTGATTGGCTTGTAGCTATTGTTCAGCCAATCGGCACCATAGGGGTTAATAAGGTGAGGTGATGTGGTGATCACCCCACCCACTGTGACGGCTGTGATTGGTGCTATGTCACATAGCACAGATCACATCCTGTCAAATTTTTTTTTTTTTTTCAACAACTTTATTGCTAACTTTGCTGTGATTGACTGGTGAGAGTTCACCAGCCAATCACAGCAATCGCCGACGCAGTGGGGCGGATCAGCCCCACGTGGTGACGTGCCAGGATGGCCTGCTATCAGGAACAGCAGCCATCCTCACCGGATCACCGCGCGATGCAGCACGGTGACCGGAAATAGCAGCGCCGTACTAGTACTGCGGTTTGCTGGAACGCAACTCCCGTAGAGCAGTACTAGTACGGCGCATGTCGGGAAGGGTTAATATTGAGCAGAATTATTTCAGCCTATTGGTTCAGTCCTCCACAACAGTCACGGTCTCTCATGTAGCCCTACGGAAAATTAATTGCCCTTCCCTAGTATATAGTAATATTGTCTATAGTGTCCTCCGCTATTAACTGCCCATATGTCCTACAGTAGTATATCCACCTCCCCATCCATATAATCTTCTGTATTACTGGGATATATGAGTTATTATTGGGGATTTAACCGTTTACAAAATAGTAGAAATTACTCTGGAATTATATTGTAATGACATTGTGGCATTGTGTAAAAGGTTTTAGAGGTCAAGGTGGTAATTAAAGTCTATTTCATCTATATGGTAATGAATTGGCTGCATGGCTTGGTCTGGTCCCTTTAAATAACAGCTGCTGCTCCTGCTGTTACTGCAGTGTAGCTGGGTCAGCTGATGCAGGTGATGACAGCTCCCACCATCCTTTAAAAGGTCACCTGATGCATCAGCTGTTGGTGATACAGGTCCTATCTGGAAACCAGCCTAGTAGGAGCAGCTCTCTGGTGTCAGGCACTTCTGGTGTTTGGAGTCCAATTGCTGTGTTTTCTGCTGTGTGGAGCTTAGCTGCAGTGCTCATTAAGCTAAGTGTGGAGTTTTTTGTCACCTTGTCTCTTTTGTGTTTGTCACTTCCCCCTGTGTTTATTATCTGCAGTGGTGAGGCTAGTTCTCCTTGCCAGCCAGTGCACTAGCCAGGGCAGTATTAGGTGACAACTAGGGACGAAGTATCCTGACGGCGGCGGAGGGAAGGTCCCACATAGGGCATTAGCGGAGTGCAGGGACAGGCTCAGGTGGTGACCATCCCTCATTCCCTATTGTTAGTGCCCTCCTCTTGCCTTTCCCATCCCGTTGTGAGTGAGTTGTGCCATCTGTTGACCGAGCACCCGTTAGGTCGAGTCACACTGCGTGAAAGAAAAAGCCCATAGTGGTAGTGATAGGATTGATTGTATTGTGTTGTGAATGGGTTTGAGATGAGTTCTGAGCAGAGGCTTCCTCTGGTGGTTACAAGCGGTGCTGGTCTGTCCAGTGAAGATTGTGAGGACTGGGAATCAGGTGTTACTGACTGGTCTTATATAAGGGAGTCACTTTCCCATCAGGGTTGCCGGTGATCAATTGTTCTGGTCTGAATCCTTCATTCCTGTTTCCCTTGTAGCCTGCTGTGTCGTGTCTGCATCTCCTGCTAACAGATAAGACATTTTCTTCTTTTTGTTTTTGTGCTATATTTTTGCATTTTTGTCCTGCACTTCTGTGGGGGCCTTCAGGGTCCCCTCCGGGGGCTTTTGCCCTCTCAGTTTAGTTCAGCCACTTATGTATGTACTTTTGCTTTTTCCAGTTTTTTCAGTGGCTGCTGTTTTGATTTTGTTACACCAGAGAACTAATTTAGGTGGTAGAGGTCGTGTGATCTCAGGTGTTTTTGAAATTAGTGGTGTTGGTGCTTTTCAGGGTTTTCTGGGATTGCAGTAAGTACCCTTCCTATCCTTTTCTATTTAGTTAGTTTGGGCCCCAGCGTTTGCTCATACTATTTTCTTTCTGTGTCTGTATTTCATCTTGTCTAACCGCCATTACATGTTTGGGGGCTTTCTATTGTCTTTGGGGTTCTGCTCCGGGGCAGATAGCTTTCCTATATCTATCTTTAGGTGTAGTTAGTTTCTCAGGCTGTGACGAGGCGTCTAGGACCAACGTAGGAACGCTCCACGGCTGCCTCTAGTTGTGGTGGTTAGTCAGGGTACTGCAATCTCATAGTTTCCAACTGCTCTGGTGTATTGCCTTTTTTTACCTGCACTCCTCAGCTACCAAATCATAACAGTATTGATCTTGATTGCCTGGAAATTATTAATGTGATGCGTTTCTCATTGCAGGAAATTAACTATACACTGGAGCCACTGGCGGACACAGACAGAAGAGGTCCCCTGTGCAAAAACAATATATGAGTCCTTTACAGCCCAATAGCTCATCGTAATGCACAGTTCCATCTGCTTTAGAGGTGTAAATGGGCCCGCTTACCTCTTTGGCCCGTGAGTAGCTGCACAAGTTGCACCAATCATGTGTATGACCCTGTCCATCCCTGATGGGGACCATAGGAAGGATGACACTACAGCTACAGAGGTGACCGTCTGATGGCTCAGTTCAGCTCGACTACCCACCTCTCCTGAAGACCCTTTCAGCTTTTGAGTCTTGGGTGGAGGACATCATCTCTAAAAATAGGGTCCCACAGCTGTACCCCAACAGTTGACCTGCAGTCTTAGAAGATAGAGAGGCACTTAGCCCCCTCACTTGTCACTGAGGATGATTTCATTCCCCAGGGATTACTCCAGAGTGGTTCTTGTGGTGGGATGCAGGTCTGGACAGTTGTCCTCATCCCATGATCTATGCAGACTAGCTGCATACTTCATGAACTATGGGCTGTCAACAGGGGTCATTTCATGATAGGCAGGACCATAGTTAGCGCAGATCTGGACAGCTGTCATCATCCTATTAGATAGATAGGAATAATAAGAATGATAATTTTTATTTGTATAGCGCCAACATATTATGCAGCACTTTACAATTAATTAGGGAAATGTACAGACAATAAAACAATACAATGCAACACATTTCACAGTTACAGGAGGAGTGAGGGCCCTGCTTACAAGATACCATCTATAAGGCATGAATATATGTGTGTGTGCTTCAATAAAGATTGTGTGAATGCTTAGATGAAATGACAACTATAAGGCATCCAGCAATGGATGTCTGACATCCCGTGATCTATGCACACTAGCTGCATACTTCATGTATGGGCTGTCAACAAGTGTCATTTCACGATAGGCAGGAACAGGGCGGCCATCAGGGCATTACTGCCCTTACTAGTGTATGGTGCCCGGTGAGCAGAAGTAAACGGGGGGCCCAGACACGCTGGCAGCCCGGCCCCCCTCTGTGTTTCTGCTCACTGGGCCACAGGGGCAACAGTTCAGGGCCACCGCACGCCAGGTGCATAATAACGCTGCACAGTTAAATAATTTTGCACTTTACGTAATTGACAAAGGATTTAACTAAATGACTTATGAGAAATAGATTTAGTTCACAAAATGTATAGTGGGAATGTGTTACGAAGCTTTTATGTTTTGGGCATTGACCACTCTCTGGTTATTGTTAACTGATGTGATTGTGAGATGATTAAAAGGCACTTAGTAATATAGTTGATGCTGAATTTCTGCACTATTTCCCATATTTCATTTTGGTGCAAAAATTCAAGAAAGGCCATATTAGTAAAGGTACTGCCACACTTAGTGATCTCGTTAGCGATCTCAATAACGACACAAGCTAATGAGATCGTTTTTGTGATCTCTTTTAGGTCGCTAGTAGCTGCCAAACAGGAGATCTCATAAACGACACATCAGCGGTCAGCGATCTCTTTAACGACTTTGGCGGTCGTTAGGATCTTTAGCATGTACTGAGCGCTTCTGATTCATAGGAATTTCCAGCATCGCTCCTGCTCTCTGCGTCCTGCTAGCCTGCTTTGCAACTTCTGCGATCCTCTCTGTGACGCAAAAGAGAACTTACAGATATTGCGATCCACTCCGTGACGCTAAACTCATATGCATCACAAACGAGGTAGTTCGCAAAAGGTGCCAAACACAGCGATATAGGCTCACCAGCGGGACGCCAACGATCAAAAAACGGTCCAGAACTCTAGTGAACGATCAACGAGATCACAGCAGGGGCCACATAGTTGCTACATGCCACACACAGCTAAGTCGCTAACGAGATCGCAAAATAGTGACGTTTTAGTGATCTCGTTTGCGATCTCGTTTGCGATTCCGTTTAGTGTGGCATACCCTTAAGAGCCTTATTATCTCAAACACATTTGTCAACAATAACCAGAAAATGGCCAACAATCTGCAATGACAAACAATATGCAATCAAAAATACAGATTATAAAAAAAATTATCATAATCTGGTTTCAATTAGTTTAAAAAGTATATGTGACACATTTCCTTAATGAAAATTAAATAAAAATATACCTAAAAAGATTATAGGATATTTGAAGAAATGTTTAGTAGGTTAGAGTAGAGTAGGGCCCTGCCAAAAGAGTCTAGCTTGTCGTGGTGGCAGGCTTAAAAAATCTTTTGGTCAAAACAAAAGCCGATGGCTATGTATGTGATATGATTCTATGGGAACTGATAATGTGTGATTGTTAAGGACGTGCTGCAGAAGTGGAGTTTTTCCTAGAGTGGGAGGCTCCACTGTGGTAAGTTCCAGGGTGGAGGCAGAGCTGGCGTGGAGGCAGAGCTAGAGTGGGGCCTGGGAGGAGTCTCAAGGGGACTTGAACATTTTGCCAGTATGGGGCTCTGAATTTTGTAGTGGCAGCCCTGACTGTAGAACACCTACAGATGAACCCCTTCCTTGTGTACATCCCAAACACTTCATATACATTGCAAGAACTCCCACTTTATACACTTTGCAAATCCCCCCATTAATACTATTGCCCACAGACTCCCGCTTTGTACACTCCCAATTCATTTGCAGAACCCCCACACCTTATACTCTCTACAAATTCTCCCCCACCAACATTCCTACATTATACCCTCCCAATTTTCTCATACTCAACTCCTCACTATACACTCTACAGACATCTCACCATCGAGTCTCAATCACTTTACTCTTGTCAAGCATGTATACAACTCTCCTACAACATGTGGAGCATCACCTGCAGCTTCTCATTGTTCCAGTGCCCACTAAAGGTACTGCCACACTAAACAATCCCGCTAGCGATAGCGATAGACGCATACTAATGCGATCGCTAGCGGGATTGTTTCTATATCGCTGAAGTGCGGCTTAACTTAGCGATATAGTTAACGACGCTATCGCGGTTAGCGATCTTCTTAACGACTTTAGCGGTACAAAAGTACCGCTAAATCGCTAAGAAAAGGTGCCACACTTAGCGATATATACTTACCTGCGGGGCGCCGACGATCTAAATAGGGTCCGGAACGATGTCAGCGACGAGCGAGATCACAGCAGGGGCCTCGTCGCTGACAGATGCCGCACTGAACAACATCGCTAACGGGATCGCTAAATAGTGACGTTTTTTAGCGATCCCGTTAGCGATGTTGTTTAGTGTGGCATACCCTTTACTAGTGAATGAGCCCGTACTTGACCCGGAGAACACCCATCCATGTGCTTTGCTACTCTCTCTTCTGTTCGCTCTGGAAGAAACGGAAACATGCCTGCAAGCGCCCCACATGACCACAGAAACACTGGAACATCGTGGCTCAGTGGTTAGCACTGTTATTTAGCAGCGCTGGATTCCTGGGTTCAAATCTAACAACATCTGCAAGGAGTTTGTATGTTCTTATTTGCTTTTGTAGAGTGATGCAACTAGGATGGAGTAATCCTATTGCTAAATATACATTAAATGGGAGTATACTTGGGACTACAGAACAAGTGAGCTGAGCTGCAGTACTCAATATAACAAAGACCCATTAGGATATAAATATGGGAAAAGGAAGAGGTCCACTGTTAATATTAAAATATTTAAGGTTTTATTGAAGATAAATGATAAAAACACATAAGATAAAAAAAGCCTATAATATAAAGCAGTAATACCGTAGGGGACGCTGGGTAAACAAAGGGGCGGGGGACAGAAAAAAGGTATGAAGAAGCGGGCGTCGAAACGCACGTCGGGGTGAGGGGACGCATGGGCACGCGTCATCATCTGGCAGCACCTCAGGTAATGATCATTGCTATTTACCTTCTCTTATGTCGGAACAATATGGTTTATTTAGCGGCCATTGCCGCATTTTCCTACTTATAATGTCAGTACAAAGGAATGGCTTCAGAACAACTCTGTGACCATTCTTGACTGGCCCAGCCAGAGCCCTGACCCAAACCCAATTGAGCAACTTTGGAGAGACCTGAAAATGGCTGTCCACCAACATTCACCATCCAACCTGACGGAACTGGAGAGGATCTGCAAGGAAGAATGGCAGAGGATCCCCAAATCCAGGTGTGAAAAACTTGTTGCATCATTCCCAAGTAGACTTATGACTAGGGTTGAGTATTCCGATACCGAAACCCGGTTCCGATACCTGAAATCCAATGTAAGTCTATGGGAACAAAATATCGAAATATTTTTAATTCCGATATTTTGTTCCCATAGACTTACATTGGATTTCAGGTATCGGAACCGGGTTTCGGTATCGGAATGCTCAACCCTACTTATGACTGTACTAGCTCAAAAGGGTGCTTCTACTCAATACTGAGCAAAGGGTCTGAATACTTATGACCAAGTGATATTTCAGTTTTTCTTTTTTAATAAATTTGCAAAAATGTCTACATTTGGTTTTTTTTCAGTCAAGATGGGGTGCAGAATGTACATTAATGAGAAAAAAAATGAACTTTTTTGAATTTACCAAATGGCTG
This sequence comes from Oophaga sylvatica, assembly GCA_033576555.1. Lineage (NCBI taxonomy): Eukaryota > Metazoa > Chordata > Amphibia > Anura > Dendrobatidae > Oophaga > Oophaga sylvatica. The sequence continues at coordinate 105,991,124 of JARQOD010000002.1, forward strand.
CAATGAAACAGAGTGAAAAATTTAAAGGGGTCTGATTACTTTCAGTACCCACTGTATATCCCATTTAAAGAACGTTTCATTTATGACAACTCTCAAGTAAATTCCCTGCCTAACTTTCCCTGTATGACCTTTTTTCTGTAAAAATTAGGTTTAAAAAAAGCATTTATCGTATATACTCGTGTATAAGCCAACCCGAGTATAAGCCAAGGCACCTAATTTTACCTCAAAAAACTTGGAAAACTTATTGACTCTTCCCTCATCCCTATCCTGGTATGCATGGTTCCTTGTCCCTATCCTGGTATGCATGGTTCCTCATCCCTAATCTTGTATGCATGGCCCCCTCATCTCCATCCTTGTATGCATGGCCAGCTCATCCCTATCCTGGTATGCATGGTTCCTCATCCCTATCCTTGTATGCATGGTCCCCTCAATTCCAGTGTCAGTTGAATTCCAACCAGAGTACACCTCATTCCTCTTAATGTGCTTCTGATTAGGCGATCACCTGAACCAAATCTTATTTAACGAAGGAAAGTATGAAAAACACTGCTGTTGTGTTCACAATCCTCTTGCAATAGGACAAGCTGGATGGCAAAACAAGTGCTAGTAATATCCCAAAAGTAATAGGAATGAAAAAATAACTTTTAACCATGCCAAAGGAGTTGAAAAGAAAAGTCTTGAGTGAGGAAAACAAGGGCTCAATTCTGGCTTTACTAGCAGAGGGATACAGTGAGCGTCATGTTGTCTCCATAAAATTTCTAAGATGGCAGTCGATTACAACAAGGTCAAGCAGCAGACATTGGGAACAACAAAGCTACAGACCGGCAGAGGGCAAAAACGACTCTCCACTGACCAGGATGACCGTCATCTTATTCAAATGTCACTCAGCAACCGCAGGATGACATCAAGTGACCTACAAAAGGAATGGCAAATGGCAGCTGGGGTGAAGTGCACGGCAAGAACAGTTCATAACAGGCTCCTAGAGGCAGGGCTCAAGTCATGTAAAGCTAGAAAAAAGCCTTTCATCAATGAGAAGCAAAGGAGAGCCAAGCTGAAGTTTGCCAAAGACCATAAGGATTGAACCATAGAGGACCGGAGTAAGGTAATCTTCTCTGACAAGTCTAATTTTCAGCTTTGCCCAACACCTGGTCGTCTAATGGTTAGACGGAGACCTGGAGAGGCGTGCAAGCCACAGTGTCTTGCACCCACTGTGAAATTTGGTTGAGGACCGGTGATGATCTGGAGATGCTTCAGCAAGGCTGGAATTGAACAAGTTAATCTTTGCGAAGGACGTATGAATCAAGCCGCATACAAGGTTATCCTGGAAAAAAAAGTTGATTCCTTCTGCTCAGGCAATGTTCCCCAACTCTGAGGGCTGGTTTTTCCAACAGGACAATGCGCCATGCCACACAGCTAGGTCAATCAGTGTATGGATGAAGGACCACCACATCAAATCCCTGTCATGGGCAGCCCAATCTCCAGACCGGAACCCATTGAAAACCTCTGGAATATAATCAAGAGGAAGATGGATAGTCACAAGCCATCAAACAAAGAACTGCTTAAATATTTGTACCAGGAGTGGCAAAATTTCACCCAAAAGTAGTGTGAAAGACTGGTGGAAAGCATGCCAAGACGCATGAAAGCTGTGATGAAAAATCATGGTTATTCCACAAAATGTTGATTTCTGAAATCTTCCTGAGTTAAAACATTAGTATTGTTGTTTCTAAATGATTAGGAACTTGTTTTCTTAGCATTATTTGAGGTCTGCAAGTGCTGGATTTTTTTGTTATTTTCACCATTTCTCATTTTCTGAAAATAAATGCAAAATTTATTGCTTGGAAATTTGGAGATATGTTGTCAGTAGTTTATAGAATAAAAGAGCAATTTACATTTTACTCAAAATTATACGTATAAAGAGAAAAATCAGACAAACTGAAAATTTTGCAGTGGTCTCTTTAATTTTTGCCAGAGCTGTAGATAACAGTCTATGCCTCCTGGCTTACAGAATGTAGATGTGTGGATAATTAAGATTAAATGAGGGACCACAGCACATTTGAAGTGACTTTGTGGGGCCCACATGACAGAATATATCAAAAGTGACACCATTCTTAAAACTGCAGCCATCAAAACCACATTCAAGTAGTTCACTATCTCTTCAGGTGCTTCATAGAAATTAATGCAATGTGGAAGGAAAAAAAAAATGAACAATATTTACTTTTTTTTTTTCATAAAAATGTTACTTTAGCCACAAATTTTTTTATTTTCACAAGGGTAACAGAAAAATTGAAAATCAAAATTTGTTGTGCCATTTGTCCCCGTGTACGCAGATCCCCCATGTGTGGATGGAAAACTACTTTGCGCACGGCAGGGCTTGGAAGTGAAGCAGCACTCTGACTTTTTGAAAGCAAAAATGGCTGGAATGGAGTGCGGACGCCCTGTCACGTTTGTAGAACGCATGATGTGCATAAACAGTGGAAACCCTCAGCCGTGAAAATAAAGAAATCACATTTTTCCCCTCAAAATGTTTTTACTCAATTTTTTTTTAGTTTCACAAAAGTTATTGGACAAAATGAAGACCCAGAAGGTAAACAATCTCAAATTTTGGTCT
>JARQOD010000002.1:105993828-106024070 GCA_033576555.1 Oophaga sylvatica
CCCGTGTGAGGGCGGGAGCGGGCACACACTTCCTATTGGAATTTCGGCGATGGTACTGTACACCCCCCGGGAACCCCCCAAAAACATCTTATCGGCCCCGTCTGCCGAAGACCTTGAGAACAGGAATCGCCGCCGAAATTTTTCTAAAAAGGGGAAACCCGACCCCAAACCCCCCGGGGCCTGCCTCGGGGGCACGCATTTATTCTCTTTTTTGCGGGGGAAAAAACCTGCTAAGCGTGGTTTGGAGCGCTTCCCGGGGCCCTCAGACTCCCCCCGGGGGACACTGACCCCCTAGGGACTTTTTGGGGGTTACGGACACAATCATACTGCGCGCTTCTCACCCCCGCGGGAGGGGGGTCCCCGATGCAAAGGGGTCCCCAGGCCCTTTTCTACCAAATCGCCAGTTCTACCCCCAAAGCGCCGCTTTTTAAAAACCTCTTCACCCACCTAAGGAACATGACCCCAGTACAGGGGGGTTTTTTCCCCCTTTTTGGGGTTTTTTGTCATACGCCACGACAAGAAATTAAAAACGTCACCAGAGGACTTCCACTTTTTGAAGGGGCCTTATCCATCCCTTCACTGCCTTGCCGCCGGGGCACCTTTTCCGGATCGTCCTACCACCGACCAGCCGCGCCCGACATTGGCAATCACCCGCTCCAAGAACAACGCATCGTCGCTTTCACCTGCACGCATACCCAGGGGGAACTGATTTTCCGGGGACTACTTCTGCTCTGTTCTTCCCGGGGACAGGGAAAACCCGGTAAGCCTTTGTTGGGGAGTCTTATCCCCCTTCACCTGAAACCTGAGGTTTATTTTTTCCACTTTGCACCCTTTCCCTTTTTAATTGTTAACTCACGGGGGTTAATCCAACTTATATTCTGTCACTCAGGCCTATTTTCTCCTTTGTCCTCTCCCCCACCCCCCCTCCCCATTTTTGACAAGTCATTTCACTATCCCCGGTTTTTTTGGGCCCCACAAGGGGGCGGGGGGTTATTGCAGGTGGCCTTATCGAACCTTGCATCGCCTCCACGCCCCCTCCTACTTCTTCAGGAGGGGTGCAGTGTCTCCCCTCCCTTGTGGACCCCTAATTCAATGTCTCCAATTTCACAACACCGCTACCTAGGCTTTATTTTTTTTTTGTTTTGATTTTTTTTTTTTTTTTAGTGTTTTTTCCCTTTTGGGCCCCCTTTTTACACCCTCTTTTTTTGGGGGCGCTCTGCCCTTTTCTAGGGGACCCCGCTTAACGCTTTCAAACCTCGCAATGCCCTCCAGATACTCCACGTGATTTTTTATTTCAATCCTATAAGTTAAGGGGAAAGCGCCGCAAACTGCTAAAATTTTCGACTCCTTAAAAAAGAGGTTCTCTTTTTTTTTTTTATGCGGGAAAAAATTTCCGCCACGACATGTTCCACAGCGTCTCGTTTTTTTATTCCCAAAGGCAATTGCAGCGACCCACGCCGAGAGGGGTGAGAAGCTTTTGCCGCAATTTTCTTTTTCATTCAAGGCAGTTGGCAATACAGAGGTCGATATTTTTTCTTGAAGGAAACGGGAAACACTTTAGTGACTTTTGCTAATATTTATGCCCCAATGTTCGCACATCAGGGGCATTACTCCCAACTTTTTTACAGCAATTTTCGGGGCTAGTGGTATGGTGGAGTTTTTAACCTCACTATGGAGCCGGTGACTCCTCCGGGGCCGCTCCCCTTTTTTTTTGGAATCCAGACTTTTAAACTGCTAGGGCGGAGCTGTCCTTGGGGACCCCGGGAGATCCCCATCCTCCAGGATTATGTTTTATTCGACGCCGCATCGCTAACCCCAAAATTGATTCCTCTTTCATCCCGCCCAACCGGGTTTTTTCTACGGCGGATATTGGATCCTTGACATATCGGCCATACCCCTAACCAAAAAAATGCCTTAAACCGGGGGGGGGGTCCGGTACACCGGCGACTAAAAAAACACTTGACGCTCAAATAAATAAATGCCATTAAAACCCCTTCAGGACTTTTTCCAAAAAAAATTACACTCCGGCATGTAAAACCCCCCGTTTGGGGAAAACCAACAACTTTGTCGGGGGGAATTCATCTCACGGGCCCCTAATTAAAAAAACTGGAGAAACAAAACCGAGCCTTGCCCTTCAAATTTGAAAAAAGGTCGCTCCAAAAAACGATCTCTGTGCCGCACCCCTCTCCTCCCTTCCTTCTACCCTTAAATCCCTACTAAACCTAAAAATTCGAAAAATTTTTTTACACCAAAACCCCCCCTTTTTCTTCGGTACGGGGGGAAATTTGTCCGCTTAGCAAAAACGCCCCGCGTACTTTTATCGCTGAGACAGGTGCCCCCGGTGCCGCACCCCACAGAAAACCAAATCGCGCAAATTTTTACAATATTACGCCGCCTTAAAAACTTACATAACCCCATGAAAGAATCTCCCCCACTGTAACCCCCCTGCTTGGGACTTTGTCTCCCCCTGAACCTCCAAATTTGAAACCTTCCCCCTACGCGAATTGTTTTTCTCCAAAATTTCATGGGGAAGGGGAGGAACTCGAAGCACTCCAAGAAAATCTCCGGCCCCCGATGGTCTGACAATACTTTACTAAAAAAGTTTAAAAACACCCTCCCCCACACCTAAAACCCCATTTTTTTAAACCCCCTTTAAAGATTTCCCCCTCCTTCCTCCCCAAACCCTTTCGCGGAATATTTAAAAAACCATAAGGGGGACAAAAACCAGCACATGTATATTATGGCGTTTTTTTCTTCTTAACTGTATTTGAAGCTCGGGGGAAGGGGTTTCCCGGCGAACCCGGTGCTCATTGGGGTTTCCCCCCCTGTGCAGAGCGATCAGGCGGGGGTTTTTTTTGGTAGAGGGGGGGAAAACTCCAAAAAGACTTACACCTATCCTGGAGTTTCCCAAAAAAAAAGCCTTTGTTGTTTAAGTACTGATCCAAAAAGGCTTTGACCGAAGAGGTTCACATGAAGTCGGCCTACGCCTTTTAATTTTCCCCCATCGTTTAGACTCCTTTTTACACTTTTTACTTCGCCCACTGCCGGGTCAAGGTGAACAAATTTTTTTCGCTCCATTTCTATACCAATGGGGAAACCCTCGGGGGGGCCCCTTTCTCCCAGTTTTCCTCTGTGCCGGAGCCTTTGTTACAGGGTTTTTTTTACACACCCAACATCCGAGGCCCCCGCCAAAGGGAGCCCCGTATCCCATACCTGATGACATCATGCTTTTATTATAACCCGAACCCTATACCCCTGGCTGGATCTTTTTTACCATTTTTGGGGCCTTTCAAACTCAAAACAATTAAAAAACGGGGCGTTTCCCTTTTCCAGGGCACTCAAACCCCCCCAACGAAGTCACCGTCACCTGAAGACAGACCATGAAAAATTTAGGCATTCTTATTCCGGGGATATTTCTCGCCCCTACGCTTTGAACCACCTCCCTACTCCCTCGGGTTTGACCCAGCTCCAAATCTACGAATACCGTTCATGTCTTGTTGGCCAAAAAAAATTATCTTCCACATATATTCCCAAAATTCCTCTACTTTTCCATCAGCCCTTTAAAATTCTTCCCAATTCCTTTTTTCGTCCTTACACTTCTGTTCTCACGGTTCCTAGGAACCAAAAACGTCCGGCTCGTACCTTTTTTTTTCGTTTTTGACTCTGCCCACAATGCGGTGGAGGGGGTACCCCCGACCTAAAAACTATTACTTCGCTTGCCTTTTTTCGTCGTTGGTGGAATAAACACTGGAAAAAAGGGGTCTTTCTTGCCCGATAAAAGGGGCTCTTTTTTCCCAAGGGGAGGCTTTTGATTAGGGGGTGTGCATACCAGATCCCTACACGCATTTTCTCCCCCTTTCTAAGGGGTTTTGTTCACCATCCCTGAACTTCACATCATATTCTTTAGTAATTTCCCCTCTCCCTCAGCCGTCCCTTTCCCCTTCCCTTTGTTGACTTGCTCGGGGGGGGGTTTTTTTTACTTTTCGGGGGTTTTGGAAAAAACGGAACCCCCCTAAATTTCCCTTTTTTTCTGGAGAATTCCCTTCGAAGGGGCCTGTCATCCTTTCTCGACCTCACCCCAACTTTTAACGCTACACATGTCACGTCTGCGACCTTTTTGGAGCAACATCGTTCCTTACGGGCCGCCCCCTTTTGGAACCTGTTCGGCGCGGAGTCCGTCAAAGGCTGATCCCCCCCTTTCAAAGGGGTTAGCCCTTTTCGCTCTGATACGAACCTACTTACCTTCCCCCCGGGAAGGGGCGGGGCAACCCTTGTCTCTACGAGTCGCCAGGGTATTAAAACACGCACTGGGATTTTTAATGCTTCGCACCAAAGGAATTTTATAAACTGATTGCCAGGTGGTACGCCCCCGTCCTTCCATTTCGCCAGGTTTTGCAGACCTCGACATTTGGGTGGAGAGTGGGGCGGTTCAGGAACTTATGTTCACTCGGTGGGATTGTCCCCCATTGGCCCTTCTGGAACAAAAAAATCAAGTATCGCCTCCTGCCTTGTGATTTACCAGGATTCATCCTTTTTTGGGTCCGACACGGGTTACAACCCCAAAGCACAAACGGCACCTTATGTTACGGCTGCCAAACTTCTAGTGCCAGCATTGGGGTTCTACTGGGGCGCCTTCTTTGGAGGATGGACTGTTGCTGTGACCATATCAGGGAATGGAAGACCTTCGGCATGGATCAACCAAACCCGGGATAAATCCAGACCATCTGGTCCCCGTGGATTGCTTTCGTACCCCTTCGCCTACAAGTGTAAGTTTCATTGGAGTCTTTTTGCATGTAAGATTCTCTGCCCCTTTGGGGTGCTGGGCGGAGGCCAAGGGCGACCCCCCCCTCCCTTTCTCCTTCCCATTTTTCTTTATTTCCTCTTATATTTTCTTGTCTTCTTTGTTATATTTGTTCTTTGTTTTTTGTTCTTGAGAATTTATTGGGGGTTTTTGGTTTGGGGAACCCAATTTGTGTGCCAAACTCATGCAAATAAATAGTAGTGACCCGATACGCCGTTTCTTCAGATATATGATGCTTAATTTTATTGAACATAATTCATATGATACGCTTCTTATATTATTACATGGTTTGTTACTGTTCAAACCCTTATATGTGTTTACATGTGTGTTAATAAATACATATTCAAAAAAAAAATAAATAATTATCAACTCAGGACCCCCAGGTATATTTCCTCCCTTTATCTTTTTTATTAAACTCTAAAATTGCATCCACCAGCTCGCTGTAGAAAGTGAATGGCGGCACTTAATCCCCTACACTGATAGCATGGAACGACGCCTAGGGCGCATCAATGGTGCGCCACTGCAATAACAAGCTAATCCAATGTATATTCTCCATCAGTCTTTTTCTGACCCCCATAGATTAATAAATTTGGTGGAAGGGCAACTGAGAAAAGTGATAGGTTTTGGGGGAACGGCGGCGGTTTCGGCACCTTATTTGGAACATAAATTATACGAAGATATTGGGGGGATGTCAGGCTCATGGAGCAATAATTTGGGATATCGTTGAATGTAGTCCGGAGTTTTTTGGGATCCTGGTGTCCGGATGAAAAATGGGCTACCATGAAGAAATTTTCTTTGGGAAGTTCTTTTTATGGTAGGAAAGCGTGGCGTTGGGATGGATGGGGGGAAATTCCTCGATTAACTGGTGGAAAAATTAGTGAATGAATACTTCCTTATGAAACTTTGTAAGAAACAGAGGATGTCCCAAGAATTACATAAATTTGGAAAGGTGGTGTAATTTACCTTGACACACTTGGCTCCAATCCATGTCCGTTCTCCGATATAATCCCTGACATAACGTATACCCCTTCCAACCATAAAGGTGTTGATTTTGAACTTAGGAATTCGTGTACATATAATCGACCTGGCACAGCTCAATACCCTATGCTGAACCGGGTTGGGGAGGTGAATGCTGGTAGATTACATTATGTTAAATACTATGTTTCTTTCGTTTTTGTTTATTATAATTATCGAAAGTGGGGGGGATATCATATCTATGTCACTTGAGACGGTGGTTATTTGGATTATTTTGACTCTACACTGTATTGTCACTGTTTGTTATCCTAATTTGTGGGTATCTTGCAATAAAAAAAGAGTTTAAAAAAGAGAAGCATACTCCCATAAATGTTCATTAATCACTATACAAATCAATTTGGATATAACTAAAAAGGGTTAAACTACAGACCTCCAGGGAGTGGAGAATTGTAATTTTAATTGCTATAAGGATGAATACATTGACTGTGAGATTGAATTTTTGAGGAATTTGCTTATTAAAGAAAGCTTGTATGGGTATTTTCTTCAAATTAGTGGAGGATTAAAGTTAGACATGTTATCCATAATCTTAACTTTGGGACAAGTGCAATAAATGTGATACATGGGGCCATCAGTAGTACATCCACAGAAGCATATAAGAGGACAACTGTGGGAAGAATTTAGGTAGTTTAATGGAGGGGACCATGTGCCATCTCTAATACTTTAAACCCCTTTACCCCTCAAGCCTGTGGTTCACCTTACTGACCACCCAAATTTTACAATTCTACCAGTGTCACTTATGTGGTAATAACTCTGTAACACTTCAACGAATCCCACGTTTAAGATTTTTCCCGTGACCTATTGGACTTAAAGATAGCAGTAAATTTTTTTGTTATGACTTGCGTTTGTGAAAATATCAGAAATTTGGCAAAAAATTGGCAATTTTTCAAACTTTTATTTCTTATGCCCTTAAACCAGATAGGTCAACAAAATATTTAATAAATAACATTTCCATGTCAACTTTACATCAGCACCATTTTTTTAACTTTTTTTGTTAGCAGTTAGAAGGGTTAAATTTGACCAGCGATTTCTCATTTTTTGCAACAAACATTTGTGAAGACACTGGGGTTAGCGAGTGCTTTAGCCCGATGGCTCGAGACTGCATGGACCAAGGATCATTCCACTGAATGCACGCTCTCCTTTTACCGTGGGCATAATACTACTCAGACAACACAGGTGAGGTAAAGCAGTGCGGCATACTTTATTGAACCACGAACCAAAAATAAGACATAGAACAGCCCCAGCAAAATACCCAAGATGATGCAAAATTAGAGTCTCACCTTTCCGCTGACTCGCCGGGATTAAAGGAGCTCCAACTTCCAAGACAGACTACCCCACCTGTGGCATGCACAGACAGGACATAACAACAAGCTTAGAAGCTGACCGTTCATTGAGGTACAAGGCCACGTGACCGAGCATCACAACTTGGCTTCTCTGAACAACTCCTTGAGGCCAGGTGACTGGTGGAACCCAATTTTGGCTTTCCCAACATATCCATGGGGCTTAGGTGACCGGTGGGTCCAAATTCTGGCTCCCCAAACGTATCCATGGGTTCAGTGAGGTCAAAGGAGTAGATCTGTATTTTTTCAGCTGGGGCCGTGGTGACCTAAGCTGGCATCCTGTAGATTGTCAAATCTGTGTTCCTTGTGATGGATCCATGATGTCCTGGCCCGCTGTCCTGTAGAGGTGTTTCTGGCTGTGGGTTTTTGTAAAGAGTCTCTCTTTTATCTCTTGTTAAAGAGGCATATCCATCTTATATAGTTCTGAACTGTTGTCCTTCCATCATCATGCTGAGGTCAAAAGGAAGGTATGATGAGATTAACTTGCATTGTTTGAGCTTTTAATCAATTTGCATAGCTTTTCTGGGCCCCTGTTTTGCAAGCCAACCAGCCACAGAGTCCCACACAATGCTCAATCAACATATTATGAAACATCTATTGTTCAAATTACCCTATGTCTCTAAAGCCCGTCTCACACAGCGATCTCGCTAGTGAGATCGCTGCCGATCACTAGTTTTTTGACGCAGCAGCGAGCTCCCCAGCGAATCGCTGTTGTGACATTCAGCGACGATCAGCCCCCTGCCGGGGATCGCTGATCGTCGCTGAATGTCCTGGACATTTTTTTGATCGCTGGTCTCCCCGCGGACAGGCACGCATCCTGCGTGTGACAGGCGGGAGACCAGCGATCCGCTGGTAACCAAGGTACACAGCGGGTTTTCCAGGGGCGGGGCTGTGCCTAGAAACCCGATGTGTACCTTGGATACCAGGCCCTGATGCAGGGGAGCTGGTACCAAAGTACACATCGGTTTTCCAGGCGCGGGCTGTGCCTAGAAACCCGATGTGTACCTTGGATACCAGCGCCCTGATGCAGGGAGCTGGTAACCAAGGTACACAGTGGGTTTCCAGCACCGCGCAGCGCCTGGAAACCAGATATGTACCTTGGTTACCAGCTCCCTGCATCAGAGCGCTGGTATCCAACGTACACGCGGGTAACTAAGCGATGTTACCCGCAGTGTCGCTGTGCTGATCGCTGCCTGTTTGGCACTCAGCAGCGATCATGTAGCGAACAACCAGCGATCCTGATCGTTGCCGGGATCGCTGGTGTATCGCTATGTGAGACCCGGGCTTAAGCCTCAAAGATAGCAAAAATGAGCTTGCAGCAAACCCTCAACTCCAGATTCATATTCAGGCTAGTATGAACAATAATCTATTACTTGACCAAAACAACATACAAATTCAAAAGTCAACATATACAGCTCTGGCAAAAATTAAGAGACCACTGCACAGTTTTATAAAAATCAGCTTTCTCAAAAATACAGACGTTCACAACACTAATGCCCTCCCTATAAATTTACCCGACATAAATTCTTTTTTTGCAAAAGAAAAACGGACGCTACCAACAATGTGACTACGCTTCCCTAATGCACTTTTTATGCAAGAAAAAAAAACTACCTCCCTACCTAAAAACTACTCTGTACGTTTTTTTTTTCTAAAGCAAGATTGGACGTCACTAGCGCTGTGATGCAGGGGATACTAACACGCTACCACTAAAACTAGCTGTACAATTTTTTTTTCTCTAAAACAAGATCGGTCGTCATTAATAATGTGACAAACCCTCTACGCTACCTTGCTACGTCTAAAACTACGCTGTACTAACTACTATTATTTTTTTCTAAAAAAATTGGACGTTGTTTAGACTGCGATGTCCGGTACGCTAACTAGCTAAAAAAGAAAAATTCCCGTGGCGCTGTCTCAGATAAGCAGCGATACTGATCAGAGCGCTGCGGACACAGGAGAACAAGAATGCTCTGCGCACAGGAAAAGAGTGCAAAAAAATGCGCTAAAAACTCAATTGGAGGGGGAGTATTGGAACAGGGATGGGGACTGGGAAAGAAGTGGGGGAGGTGCTGCTGCTGCTGTGATCACAGGAGTCACACAGAAAGCAGATCGCAGGAGGATCACAATGGAGCAGCAGCACTTGGAGGCAGGAGATCGCAGGGAAGATCACAACTGGCCACCAATGGATTCTTTCACTCAGGTACACGAGTACTGCTCTGCACATAAATTCTGAGGTAAAAATGGCGTGCAGGGTGTGATCGCTATTTTAGATTAACCCCTTTGGTGCTGATTGGCTTGTAGCTATTGTTCAGCCAATCGGCACCATAGGGGTTAATAAGGTGAGGTGATGTGGTGATCACCCCACCCACTGTGACGGCTGTGATTGGTGCTATGTCACATAGCACAGATCACATCCTGTCAAATTTTTTTTTTTTTTTCAACAACTTTATTGCTAACTTTGCTGTGATTGACTGGTGAGAGTTCACCAGCCAATCACAGCAATCGCCGACGCAGTGGGGCGGATCAGCCCCACGTGGTGACGTGCCAGGATGGCCTGCTATCAGGAACAGCAGCCATCCTCACCGGATCACCGCGCGATGCAGCACGGTGACCGGAAATAGCAGCGCCGTACTAGTACTGCGGTTTGCTGGAACGCAACTCCCGTAGAGCAGTACTAGTACGGCGCATGTCGGGAAGGGTTAATATTGAGCAGAATTATTTCAGCCTATTGGTTCAGTCCCTCCACAACAGTCACGGTCTCTCATGTAGCCCTAGGAAAATTAATTGCCCTTCCCTAGTATATAGTAATATTGTCTATAGTGTCCTCCGCTATTAACTGCCCATATTCCTACAGTAGTATATCCACCTCCCCATCCATATAATCTTCTGTATTACTGGGATATATGAGTTATTATTGGGGATTTAACCGTTTACAAAATAGTAGAAATTACTCTGGAATTATATTGTAATGACATTGTGGCATTGTGTAAAAGGTTTTAGAGGTCAAGGTGGTAATTAAAGTCTATTTCATCTATATGGTAATGAATTGGCTGCATGGCTTGGTCTGGTCCCTTTAAATAACAGCTGCTGCTCCTGCTGTTACTGCAGTGTAGCTGGGTCAGCTGATGCAGGTGATGACAGCTCCCACCATCCTTTAAAAGGTCACCTGATGCATCAGCTGTTGGTGATACAGGTCCTATCTGGAAACCAGCCTAGTAGGAGCAGCTCTCTGGTGTCAGGCACTTCTGGTGTTTGGAGTCCAGTTGCTGTGTTTTTCTGCTGTGTGGAGCTTAGCTGCAGTGCTCATTAAGCTAAGTGTGGAGTTTTTTGTCACCTTGTCTCTTTTGTGTTTGTCACTTCCCCCTGTGTTTATTATCTGCAGTGGTGAGGCTAGTTTCTCCTTGCCAGCCAGTGGCACTAGCCAGGGCAGTATTAGGTGACAACTAGGGACGAAGTATCCTGACGGCGGCGGAGGGAAGGTCCCACATAGGCATTAGCGGAGTGCAGGGACAGGCTCAGGTGGTGACCATCCCTCATTCCCTATTGTTAGGGCCCTCCTCTTGCCTTTCCCATCCCGTTGTGAGTGAGTTGTGCCATCTGTTGACCGAGCACCCGTTAGGTCGAGTCACACTGCGTGAAAGAAAAAGCCCATAGTGGTAGTGATAGGATTGATTGTATTGTGTTGTGAATGGGTTTGAGATGAGTTCTGAGCAGAGGCTTCCTCTGGTGGTTACAAGCGGTGCTGGTCTGTCCAGTGAAGATTGTGAGGACTGGGAATCAGATGTTACTGACTGGTCTTATATAAGGGAGTCACTTTCCCATCAGGGTTGCCGTGATCAATTGTTCTGGTCTGAATCCTTCATTCCTGTTTCCCTTGTAGCCTGCTGTGTCGTGTCTGCATCTCCTGCTAACAGATAAGACAATTTCTTCTTTTGTTTTTGTGCTATATTTTTGCATTTTTGTCCTGCACTTCTGTGGGGCCTTCAGGGTCCCTCCGGGGCTTTTGCCCTCTCAGTTTAGTTCAGCCACTTATGTATGTACTTTTGCTTTTTCCAGTTTTTTCAGTGGCTGCTGTTTTGATTTTGTTACACCAGAGAACTAATTTAGTGGTAGAGGTCGTGTGATCTCAGGTGTTTTTGAAATTAGTGGTGTTGGTGCTTTTCAGGGTTTTCTGGGATTGCAGTAAGTGCCCTTCCTATCCTTTTCTATTTAGTTAGTTTGGGCCCCAGCGTTTGCTCATACTATTTCTCTTCTGTGTCTGTATTTCATCTTGTCTAACCGCCATTACATGTTTGGGGGCTTTCTATTGTCTTTGGGTTCTGCTCCGGGGCAGATAGCTTTCCTATATCTATCTTTAGGTGTAGTTAGTTTCTCAGGCTGTGACGAGGCGTCTAGGACCAACGTAGGAACGCTCCACGTGCCTCTAGTTGTGGTGGTTAGTCAGGGTACTGCAATCTCATAGTTTCCAACTGCTCTGGTGTATTGCCTTTTTTTACCTGCACTCCTCAGCTACCAAATCATAACAGTATCACCGGCCATAACTGAAAATTGTGTGGTACTCACAGAAGGAAAAATATTGTGAGAAAAAAAAAAAAAAAGGTTGTCAGAGTTGTCAGAGATATTTTTCTGTTTGTTGCATTTTTTTTTTCCCTCTGTATCTCTGGGTGCTGGGGAGGATCTTTTCTCTCAATGGAGTTTGCACAGTTGTCTGGCCGTGTGGATCAGCTTGCCACTGAGGTTCAGAGTATTGCTACCTATCTTGCTAGGTTACCTGTTGTGGAACCTAGGATTCCCATGCCAGATTTGTTTTTAGGGGATCGAGCTAAGTTTCAGAATTTCAAAATAATTGTAAATTGTTTTTTGCCTTAAAATCTAAGTCCTCAGGGAACGCAGCGCAGCAGGTTCAAATTATCATCTCTCTCCTGCGCGGTGATCCTCAGGATTGGGCTTTTTCCCTGACACCTGGGGATCCTGTTTGAGTGATGTTGATGCATTTTTTCAGGCTTTGGGGTTATTGTACGATGAGCCTAATGTCACTGATCAAGCTGAAAAAGCCTTGTTGGCATTAAATCAGGGCTTGATGACGCTGAGTTGTACTGTCAGAGATTCCGTAGGTGGGCAGTCCTGACCAAATGGAATGACGACGCTTTGACAGCCCTTTTCCGGAAGGGTCTGTCAGATAATGTAAAGGATGTTATGGTGGGATTCCCTGTCCCCTCTGGCTCAATGATTCTATGTCATTAGCGATTCAAATTGACAGACGTTTGCGTGAGCGGAGAAGTATGCGTGGAATGGTGTTGCCTTGTGAACCAGCTTCTGAACCCATGCAGTGTGATAGAGTGGTGTCTGGGGCACAGCGTCATGAGTTTCGAAAGCGCAATGGGTTGTTTCTACTGTGGTGATGCCTCTCATGCTATTTCAGTCTGCCCTAAGCGGGAAGACGTTTTGCACGCTCAGTTGTCTTGGTAGTGTTCAACTAAGTTTTTTATTAACTGTCACTCTGATATGCTCTCTGTCCTCATTTTCTGCTCAGGCTTTCGTTGATTCTGGAGCAGCTATTAACCTGATGGATTATGATTTTGCTAAACGTTGTGGGTTTCCCTGATACCCCTACAGAAGTCTATTCCCCTACTGGGATCGATTCTACCCCTTTGGCTGAGAATAAACCCCAGTTTTCTACTCAGGTGATAATGAGGGTTGAACCTGATCACCAGGAGTGCTGCAAATTTTTGGTTCTGTATAATCTGCATGACATTATCGTGCTGGGTTTCCCTTGGTTACAGTCTCATAATCCTGTTTTGGATTGGAAATCTGTGTCTGTAACCAGTTGGGCTGCCAATGTGTTAATACCAACACTCCTGTTTTTTCTGCCTCCCCCCAGGCTCAGGATGTTCCTGACTTTTTGATTGATTTTTCTGATGTGTTTAGCGAAAGTAAATCTGCATCCTTGCCTCCCCATAGAGCTATGACTGCGCTATTGAATTAGTGCCGGGTAGTAAATTCCCTAAGGGTCGCCTTTTTAACTTGTCTGTACCTGAACATGACGCTATGCGGTCTTATATCAAGGAATCATTGGAGAAGGGTCATATCAGACCATCCTCTTCACCCTTAGGTGCCGGTTTTTTTCTTTGTGGCCAAAATGGATGGTTCATTGAGGCCGTGTATTGATTATCGTCTCTTGAACAATATTACTGTGAAATATCAATACCCGTTACCCTTGATTTCTGACCTGTTTTCCAGGGTGAAAAACGCTACTTGGTTTACCAAGCTTGACCTCAGGGGGGCGTATAACCTTATTCGCATTAAGCACGGGGATGAATGGAAGACGGCATTCAATACCCCTGAAGGGCATTTTGAGTACCTGGTGATGCCCTTTGGCTCACTAATGCTCCTTCCGTCTTCCAGTCCTTCATGAATGACATTTTCATGGATTTTGTGGACAAATTTCTGATTGTTTATTTGGATGATATCTTGATTTTTTCTAATGACTGGGACTCTCATGTGAAACATGTTCGAACTGTATTCCAGATTTTGAGAGAGAATGCTCTGTATGTGAAGGGATCAAAGTGTCTTTTTGGCGTACAGAGGATCTCATTTCTGGATTCATTTTGTCCCCATCTGTTATTGAAATGGACCCGGTCAAGGTTCAGGCCATCTGTGATTGGGTCCAACCTACTTCATTAAAGCTCTTCAGAGATTTTTGGGTTTGGCCAATTTTTATCGTAAATTTATTGGTAATTTCTCGGTTATTGTTAAACCATTAACTGATTTGACCAGAAAGGGTTCTGATGTGGTGAATTGGCCTCCTGAGGCAGTCTCTGCATTTCAGGAACTTAAGCAGAGATTCACTTCTGCTCCTGTTCTACCGCAGCCTGATGTTTCTCTGCATTTCAGGTGGAGGTTGATGCCTCTGAAATTGGGGCAGGTGCCGTTTTGTCCCAAAAAGATCCAGAGACCTCTAAAAAGTAACCCTTGTGCCTTTTTCTCTCGAAAATTTTCTCCTACTGAACATAATTATGACGTGGGTAATCGGAGTTATTGGCCATGAAGTGGGCTTTTGAAGAGTGGAGACATTGCTGGAGGGAGCCAAACATCAGTGGTGGTCCTTACGGACCATAAGAATCTGGTCTATCTGGAATCTGCCAAGCGACTCAATCCTAGACAGGCCAGGTGGGCCTTGTTTTTCACACGTTTTAATTTTGTGGTTTCCTTTCTTCCTGGCACTAAGAAGTTAAGGCGGATGCCCTCTCGAGGAGCTTCTTTGCGGACTCTCCTGAGTTATCTGATCCTTCTGTTATTTTGAAAGAGGGTGTAGTTCTTTCCGCCATCTCGCCCAATTTGAGACTTGCTCTGGGGGTGTCAGGAGGATAGGCCCGAGCGCTGCCCGGTTGGAAAATTGTTTGTCCCGGATCAGTGGAAAAAGAGTGTGATGTCTGAGATTCATTGTTCCGCATTGGCTGGCATCCCGGAATTTTTGGTACCAGAGACTTGGTTAGTCGGTCCTTTTGGTGGCCTACCTTGTCTCGTGATGTCAGGGAATTGTGCAGTCCTGCGGGACTTGCTCTCGCTCCAAGCCTTGCTCTCGCTCTAGTGGTTTGTTGATGCCATTGCCTGTGCCCAAGAGACCATGGACCCATATCTCTATGGATTTCTTTCCGACCTTCCTGTTTCTCAGAGAATGACCACCATCTGGGTAATTTGTGATAGGTTTTCCAAAATGATACATCTGTGCCATTACCTAAGTTGCCTTCCTCCTCTGAATTGTGCCGTTGTTCCTTCAGCACGTGGTTCGTTTACATGACATTCCTGAGAACATTGTGTCTGACAGAGGAGACCAGTTTGTTTCCAGATTTTGGAGGACTTTTTGTTCTAAACTGGGTGTTCAATTGTCTTTCTCCTCGGCATTTCATCCTCAGACCAATGGTCAAACTGAGAGAACAAACCAGACATTGAGACTTATCTAAGATGCTTTGTGTCTGCTGATCAGGATGACTGGGTCTCTTTTTTGCCTTTGGCTGAGTTTGCTCTTAATAATAGGGCTAGCTCTGCCACTTTGATGTCTCCGTTTTTCTGTAATTCTGGATTTCACCCTCGATTTTCTTCAGGACAGACGGAGGCTTCTGTCTGTCCAGGTGTTGACTCTGTTGTGGAGCGTATGCAACAGATTTGGACCAGGTAGTGGAGAGGTTGTCCCTCTCTCAGGAAAGGCCCAGCGGTTTGCTAACCGGCATAGGACTGATGGTCCTCGGTTTAAAGTGGGGGACTTGGTCTGGTTGTCCTCAAAGAATATTCCTATGAGAGTGGCATCTCCTAAATTTAAGCCTAGGTTCATTGGACCTTATAAGATCATGGATATTATTAATCCTGTTTCTTTTCGTTTGCTTCTTCCAGGGACATTTAAGATCCATAACGTGTTCCACAAGTCCTTGTTGAAGAGGTTTGTTAAGCCAGTGGTTCCTGCTGCTGTGCCTCCTGACCCTGTTTTGGTTGAGGGCAATCTGGAGTATGTGGTTGAGAAAATATTAGATTCTCGTTTTTCTAGACGGAAACTCCAGTATTTGGTTAAATGGAGAGGTTATGGTCAGGAAGACAATTCTTGGGTGTTTTGCTTCGGACATCCATGCTAGGAGACTTATCCGTGCGTATCATAGAACTCATCCTGACCGACCTGGTTGCTCAAATGAGGGTTCGGTGACCCCTCCTCAAGGGGGGGTACTGTTGTGAATGGGTTTGAGATGAGTTCTGAGCAGAGGCTTCCTCTGGTGGTTACAAGCGGTGCTGGTCTGTCCAGTGAAGATTGTGAGGACTGGGAATCAGGTGTTACTGACTGGTCTTATATAAGGGAGTCACTTTCCCATCAGGGTTGCC
The DNA here is from genome assembly GCA_033576555.1 of Oophaga sylvatica. Classification (NCBI taxonomy): domain Eukaryota; kingdom Metazoa; phylum Chordata; class Amphibia; order Anura; family Dendrobatidae; genus Oophaga; species Oophaga sylvatica. The sequence continues at coordinate 106,009,867 of JARQOD010000002.1, forward strand.
GGTGATCAATTGTTCTGGTCTGAATCCTTCATTCCTGTTTCCCTTGTAGCCTGCTGTGTCGTGTCTGCATCTCCTGCTAACAGATAAGACATTTTCTTCTTTTTGTTTTTGTGCTATATTTTTGCATTTTTGTCCTGCACTTCTGTGGGGGCCTTCAGGGTCCCCTCCGGGGGCTTTTGCCCTCTCAGTTTAGTTCAGCCACTTATGTATGTACTTTTGCTTTTTCCAGTTTTTTCAGTGGCTGCTGTTTTGATTTTGTTACACCAGAGAACTAATTTAGGTGGTAGAGGTCGTGTGATCTCAGGTGTTTTTGAAATTAGTGGTGTTGGTGCTTTTCAGGGTTTTCTGGGATTGCAGTAAGTACCCTTCCTATCCTTTTCTATTTAGTTAGTTTGGGCCCCAGCATTTGCTCATACTATTTTCTTTCTGTGTCTGTATTTCATCTTGTCTAACCGCCATTACATGTTTGGGGGCTTTCTATTGTCTTTGGGGTTCTGCTCCGGGGCAGATAGCTTTCCTATATCTATCTTTAGGTGTAGTTAGTTTTCAGGCTGTGACGAGGCGTCTAGGACCAACGTAGGAACGCTCCACGGCTGCCTCTAGTTTGTGTGGTTAGTCAGGGTACTGCAATCTCATAGTTTCCAACTGCTCTGGTGTATTGCCTTTTTTTACCTGCACTCCTCAGCTACCAAATCATAACAGTATTGATCTTGATTGCCTGGAAATTATTAATGTGATGCGTTTCTCATTGCAGGAAATTAACTATACACTGGAGCCACTGGCGGACACAGACAGAAGAGGTCCCCTGTGCAAAAACAATATATGAGTCCTTTACAGCCCAATAGCTCATCGTAATGCACAGTTCCATCTGCTTTAGAGGTGTAAATGGGCCCGCTTACCTCTTTGGCCCGTGAGTAGCTGCACAAGTTGCACCAATCATGTGTATGACCCTGTCCATCCCTGATGGGGACCATAGGAAGGATGACACTACAGCTACAGAGGTGACCGTCTGATGGCTCAGTTCAGCTCGACTACCCACCTCTCCTGAAGACCCTTTCAGCTTTTGAGTCTTGGGTGGAGGACATCATCTCTAAAAATAGGGTCCCACAGCTGTACCCCAACAGTTGACCTGCAGTCTTAGAAGATAGAGAGGCACTTAGCCCCCTCACTTGTCACTGAGGATGATTTCATTCCCCAGGGATTACTCCAGAGTGGTTCTTGTGGTGGGATGCAGGTCTGGACAGTTGTCCTCATCCCATGATCTATGCAGACTAGCTGCATACTTCATGAACTATGGGCTGTCAACAGGGTCATTTCATGATAGGCAGGACCATAGTTAGCGCAGATCTGGACAGCTGTCATCATCCTATTAGATAGATAGGAATAATAAGAATGATAATTTTTATTTGTATAGCGCCAACATATTATGCAGCACTTTACAATTAATTAGGGAAATGTACAGACAATAAAACAATACAATGCAACACATTTCACAGTTACAGGAGGAGTGAGGGCCCTGCTTACAAGATACCATCTATAAGGCATGAATATATGTGTGTGTGCTTCAATAAAGATTGTGTGAATGCTTAGATGAAATGACAACTATAAGCATGGGCGTACCCACCGTGGGGCATGGGGGGGGCCGTTGCCCCCCCCTAGGAGCAGGGGCGCGCCGTGCCAAGATGAGGCCATCGCATCAGCCGGCCCTTTAAAAGGTGCTTCTGGGCTGGCTGCGACTCACATACTAGACTGTATGGGCTCTTTCCAGCGGTGTGACATCGTTCCCGGGGGCGTGTTCTGCAAAGCCAGGAAGCCAGGAAGAGAAGCCGTGTGCTTGCTGCAGGAGGGAAATCTGAGGTCAGTCAGAGTCCTCAGTGACATAGGAGGATTTATTAATTAATGGGTTGATGTCTCCTTATCTACAATAATATATACCTGACAGGAGCCTGTACAGTCTATATCTACAGTAATATATACCTGACAGGAGCCTGTACAGTCTATATCTACAGTAATATATACCTGACAGGAGCCTGTACAGTCTATATCTACAGTAATATATACCTGACAGGAGCCCATACAGTCTATATCTTCAGTAATATATACCTGACAGGAGCCTGTACAGTCTATATCTTCAGTAATATATACCTGACAGGAGCCTGTACAGTCTATATCTACAGTAATATATACCTGACAGGAGCCCGTACAGTCTATATCTACAGTAATATATACCTGACAGGAGCCTGTACAGTCTATATCTACAGTAATATATACCTGACAGGAGCCCATACAGTCTATATCTACAGTAATATATACCTGACAGGAGCCTGTACAGTCTATATCTACAGTATATATACCTGACAGGAGCCCGTACAGTCTATATCTACAGTAATATATACCTGACAGGAGCCCATACAGTCTATATCTACAGTAATATATACCTGACAGGAGCCCATACAGTCTATATCTACAATAATATATACCTGACAGGAGCCTGTACAGTCTATATCTACAGTAATATATACCTGACAGGAGCCCGTACAGTCTATATCTACAGTAATATATACCTGACAGGAGCTCGTACAGTCTATATCTACAATAATATATACCTGACAGGAGCCTGTACAGTCTATATCTACAGTAATATATACCTGACAGGAGCCCATACAGTCTATATCTACAGTAATATATACCTGACAGGAGCCTGTACAGTCTATATCTACAGTAATATATACCTGACAGGAGCCCATACAGTCTATATCTACAGTAATATATACCTGACAGGAGCCTGTACAGTCTATATCTACAGTAATATATACCTGACAGGAGCCCGTACAGTCTGTATCTACAGTAATATATACCTGACAGGAGCCCATACAGTCTATATCTACAGTAATATATACCTGACAGGAGCCCGTACAGTCTATATCTTCAGTAATATATACCTGACAGGAGCCCGTACAGTCTATATCTACTGTAATATACTGTATATCTGACATACAGAGGCTGGGCTGGGGCTGATGTATATACAGGTGCTGGTCTGGGGCACATTATTAAAAGAAGGAGACAATGATGGGGCATATTACTACAAGAAGGGGACAATGATGGGGCATATTTCAGGGTGGAATCTACTTGCATTCCATGCTTAAATCTATCTATCTATCTATCTATCTATCTATCTATCTATCTATCTATCTATCTATCTATCTAAAAAGAAGAAAATTAGAGCAGCACAAAGAAAGAGTCCTGGTGCAGAGCCCCCCAGGCAAATACCAAACATCAATTATAGAAATCCAGACAAATTGGAGGCAGCACACCGTTTGTAGTGAATAAAAAGCTGTTTAATAAGACCAAAAGGCGACGTTTTGGTCCAAACAACAGAACCTTTCTCAAGGCTTGAGAAAGGTTTGTGTTGTTTGGACCGAAATGTCGCCTTTTGACCTTATTAAATAGCTTTTTTTTTCACTACAAACTATGTGCTGCCTCCAATTTGTCTGGTTTTCTATCTATCTATCTATCTATCTATCTATCTATCTATCTATCTATCTATCTATCTATCTATCATTCATTTTTTTTCCCAAAGATCAATCCAATTGCTGTGTTTAGAAAGGGCAGTGTGAATGGCTCAGTGTCAGTGTGTGATAAACACGCATGAGCTTGAAGTCCCCCTGCTGAACAGAAGAGAAGACTGCAAAGGTAAGCCTAAAATCAATAAATTGTTTACATAATAGGATTGATCATGGTGGTATTTCTCCTTGTATGTGATATTATTGGTCTTGGTATAAGGAATTATGTTGTGTATGGCGTTCATTTTCGTTTTATTCACATTTTTTGTTCTTATATTTTACAACCTGAACGACCATGGCTTGCCCCCCCCTAGTTTTGATCCTGGGTACGCCCATGACTATAAGGCATCCAGCAATGGATGTCTGACATCCCGTGATCTATGCACACTAGCTGCATACTTCATGTATGGGCTGTCAACAAGTGTCATTTCACGATAGGCAGGAACAGGGCGGCCATCAGGGCATTACTGCCCTTACTAGTGTATGGTGCCCGGTGAGCAGAAGTAAACGGGGGGCCCAGACACGCTGGCAGCCCGGCCCCCCTCTGTGTTTCTGCTCACTGGGCCACAGGGGCAACAGTTCAGGGCCACCGCACGCCAGGTGCATAATAACGCTGCACAGTTAAATAATTTTGCACTTTACGTAATTGACCAAAGGATTTAACTAAATGACTTATGAGAAATAGATTTAGTTCACAAAATGTATAGTGGGAATGTGTTACGAAGCTTTTATGTTTTGGGCATTGACCACTCTCTGGTTATTGTTAACTGATGTGATTGTGAGATGATTAAAAGGCACTTAGTAATATAGTTGATGCTGAATTTCTGCACTATTTCCCATATTTCATTTTGGTGCAAAAATTCAAGAAAGGCCATATTAGTAAAGGTACTGCCACACTTAGTGATCTCGTTAGCGATCTCAATAACGACGCAAGCTAATGAGATCGTTTTTGTGATCTCTTTTAGGTCGCTAGTAGCTGCCAAACAGGAGATCTCATAAACGACACATCAGCGGTCAGCGATCTCTTTAACGACTTTGGCGGTCGTTAGGATCTATTAGCATGTACTGAGCGCTTCTGATTCATAGGAATTTCCAGCATCGCTCCTGCTCTCTGCGTCCTGCTAGCCTGCTTTGCAACTTCTGCGATCCTCTCTGTGACGCAAAGAGAACTTACAGATATTGCGATCCACTCCGTGACGCTAAACTCATATGCGTCACAAACGAGGTAGTTCGCAAAAGGTGCCAAACACAGCGATATAGGCTCACCAGCGGGACGCCAACGATCAAAAAACGGTCCAGAACTCTAGTGAACGATCAACGAGATCACAGCAGGGGCCACATAGTTGCTACATGCCACACACAGCTAAGTCGCTAACGAGATCGCAAAATAGTGACGTTTTAGTGATCTCGTTTGCGATCTCGTTTGCGATCCCGTTTAGTGTGGCATACCCTTAAGAGCCTTATTATCTCAAACACATTTGTCAACAATAACCAGAAAATGGCCAACAATCTGCAATGACAAACAATATGCAATCAAAAATACAGATTATAAAAAAAATTATCATAATCTGGTTTCAATTAGTTTAAAAAGTATATGTGACACATTTCCTTAATGAAAATTAAATAAAAATATACCTAAAAAGATTATAGGATATTTGAAGAAATGTTTAGTAGGTTAGAGTAGAGTAGGGCCCTGCCAAAAGAGTCTAGCTTGTCGTGGTGGCAGGCTTAAAAAATCTTTTGGTCAAAACAAAAGCCGATGGCTATGTATGTGATATGATTCTATGGGAACTGATAATGTGTGATTGTTAAGGACGTGCTGCAGAAGTGGAGTTTTTCCTAGAGTGGGAGGCTCCACTGTGGTAAGTTCCAGGGTGGAGGCAGAGCTGGCGTGGAGGCAGAGCTAGAGTGGGGCCTGGAGGAGTCTCAAGGGGACTTGAACATTTTGCCAGTATGGGGCTCTGAATTTTGTAGTGGCAGCCCTGACTGTAGAACACCTACAGATGAACCCCTTCCTTGTGTACATCCCAAACACTTCATATACATTGCAAGAACTCCCACTTTATACACTTTGCAAATCCCCCATTAATACTATTGCCCACAGACTCCCGCTTTGTACACTCCCAATTCCTTTGCAGAACCCCCACACCTTATACTCTCTACAAATTCTCCCCCACCAACATTCCTACATTATACCCTCCCAATTTTCTCATACTCAACTCCTCACTATACACCTCTACAGACATCTCACCATCGAGTCTCAATCACTTTACTCTTGTCAAGCATGTATACAACTCTCCTACAACATGTGGAGCATCACCTGCAGCTTCTCATTGTTCCAGTGCCCACTAAAGGTACTGCCACACTAAACAATCCCGCTAGCGATAGCGATAAAGACGCATACTAATGCGATCGCTAGCGGGATTGTTTCTATATCGCTGAAGTGCGGCTTAACTTAACGATATAGTTAACGACGCTATCGCGGTTAGCGATCTTCTTAACGACTTTAGCGGTACAAAAGTACCGCTAAATCGCTAAGAAAAGGTGCCACACTTAGCGATATATACTTACCTGCGGGGCGCCGACGATCTAAATAGGGTCCGGAACGATGTCAGCGACGAGCGAGATCACAGCAGGGGCCTCGTCGCTGACAGATGCCGCACTGAACAACATCGCTAACGGGATCGCTAAATAGTGACGTTTTTTAGCGATCCCGTTAGCGATGTTGTTTAGTGTGGCATACCCTTTACTAGTGAATGAGCCCGTACTTGACCCGGAGAACACCCATCCATGTGCTTTGCTACTCTCTCTTCTGTTCGCTCTGGAAGAAACGGAAACATGCCTGCAAGCGCCCCACATGACCACAGAAACACTGGAACATCGTGGCTCAGTGGTTAGCACTGTTATTTAGCAGCGCTGGATTCCTGGGTTCAAATCTAACAACATCTGCAAGGAGTTTGTATGTTCTTATTTGCTTTTGTAGAGTGATGCAACTAGGATGGAGTAATCCTATTGCTAAATATACATTAAATGGGAGTATACTTGGGACTACAGAACAAGTGAGCTGAGCTGCAGTACTCAATATAACAAAGACCCATTAGGATATAAATATGGGAAAAGGAAGAGGTCCACTGTTAATATTAAAATATTTAAGGTTTTATTGAAGATAAATGATAAAAACACATAAGATAAAAAAAGCCTATAATATAAAGCAGTAATACCGTAGGGGACGCTGGGTAAACAAAGGGGCGGGGGACAGAAAAAAGGTATGAAGAAGCGGGCGTCAAAACGCACGTCGGGGTGAGGGGACGCATGGGCACGCGTCATCATCTGGCAGCACCTCAGGTAATGATCATTGCTATTTACCTTCTCTTATGTCGGAACAATATGGTTTATTTAGCGGCCATTGCCGCATTTTCCTACTTATAATGTCAGTACAAAGGAATGGCTTCAGAACAACTCTGTGACAATTCTTGACTGGCCCAGCCAGAGCCCTGACCCAAACCCAATTGAGCAACTTTGGAGAGACCTGAAAATGGCTGTCCACCAACATTCACCATCCAACCTGACGGAACTGGAGAGGATCTGCAAGGAAGAATGGCAGAGGATCCCCAAATCCAGGTGTGAAAAACTTGTTGCATCATTCCCAAGTAGACTTATGACTAGGGTTGAGTATTCCGATACCGAAACCCAGTTCCGATACCTGAAATCCAATGTAAGTCTATGGGAACAAAATATCGAAATATTTTTAATTCCGATATTTTGTTCCCATAGACTTACATTGGATTTCAGGTATCGGAACCGGGTTTCGGTATCGGAATGCTCAACCCTACTTATGACTGTACTAGCTCAAAAGGGTGCTTCTACTCAATACTGAGCAAAGGGTCTGAATACTTATGACCAAGTGATATTTCAGTTTTTCTTTTTTAATAAATTTGCAAAAATGTCTACATTTGGTTTTTTTTCAGTCAAGATGGGGTGCAGAATGTACATTAATGAGAAAAAAAATGAACTTTTTTGAATTTACCAAATGGCTGCAATGAAACAGAGTGAAAAATTTAAAGGGGTCTGATTACTTTCAGTACCCACTGTATATCCCATTTAAAGAACGTTTCATTTATGACAACTCTCAAGTAAATTCCCTGCCTAACTTTCCCTGTATGACCTTTTTTCTGTAAAAATTAGGTTTAAAAAAAGCATTTATCGTATATACTCGTGTATAAGCCAACCCGAGTATAAGCCAAGGCACCTAATTTTACCTCAAAAAACTTGGAAAACTTATTGACTCTTCCCTCATCCCTATCCTGGTATGCATGGTTCCTTGTCCCTATCCTGGTATGCATGGTTCCTCATCCCTAATCTTGTATGCATGGCCCCCTCATCTCCATCCTTGTATGCATGGCCAGCTCATCCCTATCCTGGTATGCATGGTTCCTCATCCCTATCCTTGTATGCATGGTCCCCTCAATTCCAGTGTCAGTTGAATTCCAACCAGAGTACACCTCATTCCTCTTAATGTGCTTCTGATTAGGCGATCACCTGAACCAAATCTTATTTAACGAAGGAAAGTATGAAAAACACTGCTGTTGTGTTCACAATCCTCTTGCAATAGGACAAGCTGGATGGCAAAACAAGTGCTAGTAATATCCCAAAAGTAATAGGAATGAAAAAACAACTTTTAACCATGCCAAAGGAGTTGAAAAGAAAAGTCTTGAGTGAGGAAAACAAGGGCTCAATTCTGGCTTTACTAGCAGAGGGATACAGTGAGCGTCATGTTGTCTCCATAAAATTTCTAAGATGGCAGTCGATTACAACAAGGTCAAGCAGCAGACATTGGGAACAACAAAGCTACAGACCGGCAGAGGGCAAAAACGACTCTCCACTGACCAGGATGACCGTCATCTTATTCAAATGTCACTCAGCAACCGCAGGATGACATCAAGTGACCTACAAAAGGAATGGCAAATGGCAGCTGGGGTGAAGTGCACGGCAAGAACAGTTCATAACAGGCTCCTAGAGGCAGGGCTCAAGTCATGTAAAGCTAGAAAAAAGCCTTTCATCAATGAGAAGCAAAGGAGAGCCAAGCTGAAGTTTGCCAAAGACCATAAGGATTGAACCATAGAGGACCGGAGTAAGGTAATCTTCTCTGACAAGTCTAATTTTCAGCTTTGCCCAACACCTGGTCGTCTAATGGTTAGACGGAGACCTGGAGAGGCGTGCAAGCCACAGTGTCTTGCACCCACTGTGAAATTTGGTTGAGGACCGGTGATGATCTGGAGATGCTTCAGCAAGGCTGGAATTGAACAAGTTAATCTTTGCGAAGGACGTATGAATCAAGCCGCATACAAGGTTATCCTGGAAAAAAAAGTTGATTCCTTCTGCTCAGGCAATGTTCCCCAACTCTGAGGGCTGGTTTTTCCAACAGGACAATGCGCCATGCCACACAGCTAGGTCAATCAGTGTATGGATGAAGGACCACCACATCAAATCCCTGTCATGGGCAGCCCAATCTCCATACCTGAACCTCATTGAAAACCTCTGGAATATAATCAAGAGGAAGATGGATAGTCACAAGCCATCAAACAAAGAACTGCTTAAATATTTGTACCAGGAGTGGCAAAATTTCACCCAAAAGTAGTGTGAAAGACTGGTGGAAAGCATGCCAAGACGCATGAAAGCTGTGATGAAAAATCATGGTTATTCCACAAAATGTTGATTTCTGAAATCTTCCTGAGTTAAAACATTAGTATTGTTGTTTCTAAATGATTAGGAACTTGTTTTCTTAGCATTATTTGAGGTCTGCAAGTGCTGGATTTTTTGTTATTTTCACCATTTCTCATTTTCTGAAAATAAATGCAAAATTTATTGCTTGGAAATTTGGAGATATGTTGTCAGTAGTTTATAGAATAAAAGAGCAATTTACATTTTACTCAAAATTATACCTATAAAGAGAAAAATCAGACAAACTGAAAATTTTGCAGTGGTCTCTTTAATTTTTGCCAGAGCTGTAGATAACAGTCTATGCCTCCTGGCTTACAGAATGTAGATGTGTGGATAATTAAGATTAAATGAGGGACCACAGCACATTTGAAGTGACTTTGTGGGGCCCACATGACAGAATATATCAAAAGTGACACCATTCTTAAAACTGCAGCCATCAAAACCACATTCAAGTAGTTCACTATCTCTTCAGGTGCTTCATAGAAATTAATGCAATGTGGAAGGAAAAAAAAAATGAACAATATTTACTTTTTTTTTTTCATAAAAATGTTACTTTAGCCACAAATTTTTTTATTTTCACAAGGGTAACAGAAAAATTGAAAATCAAAATTTGTTGTGCCATTTGTCCCCGTGTACGCAGATCCCCCATGTGTGGATGGAAAACTACTTTGCGCACGGCAGGGCTTGGAAGTGAAGCAGCACTCTGACTTTTTGAAAGCAAAAATGGCTGGAATGGAGTGCGGACGCCCTGTCACGTTTGTAGAACGCATGATGTGCATAAACAGTGGAAACCCTCAGCCGTGAAAATAAAGAAATCACATTTTTCCCCTCAAAATGTTTTTACTCAATTTTTTTTTAGTTTCACAAAAGTTATTGGACAAAATGAAGACCCAGAAGGTAAACAATCTCAAATTTTGGTCTCCGATGTATAAGAAGGATAAAACTCAAGTAGAGCGGGTACAGAAAATAGCAACCAAGGTCATTAAGGGAATGGGTGGACTGCAAGACAGGTTATCAAATTTGGGGTCATTTATTCTGGAAAACTAAAGTCTTAGGGGCGATCTTATTACAATGTACAAAGATATGAAGGGACAGTACAGTCATGGCCAAAAGTTTTGAGAATGACACAAATATTATATTTTCACATGATCTGCTGCCCTCTGGTTTTTTATGTGTGTTTGACAGATGTTTTTATCACAGACAGAAATATAATTGCAAACATATGGTAACAAAAGCTTATATTGACAGTTAGAATGAGTTAATGCAGCAAGTCAATATTTGCAGTGTTGACCCTTCTTGTTCAGACCTCTGCAATTCTCCCTGGCATGCTCTCAATCAACTTCTGGACCAAATCCTGACTGATAGCAGTCCATTCTTGCACAATCAATGCTTTCATTTTGTCAAAATTTTTAGGTTTTTGTTTGTCCACCCGTCTCTTGATGATTGACCACAAGTTCTCAATGGGATTAAGATCTGGGGAGTTTCCAGGCCATGGACCCAAAATCTCTATGTTTTGTTCCCTGAGCCATTTAGTTATCACCTTTGCTTTATGGCAAGGTGCTCCATCATGCTGGAAAAGGCATTGTTGATCGCCAAACTGCTCTTGGAGGGTTGGGAGAAGTTGCTCTTGGAGGACATTCTGGTACCATTCTTTATTCATGGCTGTGTTTTTAGGCAAGACTGTGAGAGAGCCGATTCCCTTGGCTGAGAAGCAACCCCACACATGAATGGTTTCAGTATGCTTAACAGTTGGCATGAGACAAGACTGGTGGTAGCACTCACCTTGTCTTCTCCGAATGAGGCGTTTTCCTGATGTCCCAAACAATCGAAAAGGGGATTCATCAGAGAAAATAACTTTACCCCAGTCCTCAGCAGTCCACTGCCTGTACCTTTTGCAGAATATCAGTCTGTCCATGATGTTTTTTCTGGAGAGAAGTGGCTTCTTTGCTGCCCTCCTTGAGACCAGGCCTTGCTCCAAGAGTCTCGCCTCACAGTGCGTGCAGATGCACTCACACCTGCCTGCTGCCATTCCTGAGCAAGCTCTGCACTGCTGGTAGCCCAATCCCGCAGCTGTAACACTTAAGAGACGGTCCTGGCGCTTGCTGGTCTTTCTTGGGCGCCCTGGAGCCTTTTTGGCAACAATGGAACCTCTCTCCTTGAAGTTCTTGATGATGCGATAGATTGTTGACTGAGGTGCAATCTTTCTAGCTGCGATATTCTTCCCTGTTAGGCCATTTTTGTGCATTGCAATGATGACTGCACGTGTTTCTTTAGAGATAACCATGGTTAACAGAAGAGAAACAATGATGCCAAGCACCAGCCTTCTTTTAAAGTGTCCAGTGGTCTCATTATTACTTAATCATGACAGATTGATCTCCAGCCATGTCCTCATCAACACCCACACCTGTGTTAATGGAGCAATCACTGAAAAGAGGTTAGCTGGTCTTTTTAACGCAGGGCTGCAATGATATTGAAATGTGTTTTGGGGGATAAAGTTCATTTTCTAGCCAAATATTGACTTTGCAAGTAATTGCTGTTAAGCTGATCACTCTTTATAACATTCTGGAGTATATGCAAATTGCCATTAGAAAAAGTGAAGCAGTAGACTTTGTAAAAATTAATATTTGTGTCATTCTCAAAACTTTTGGCCATGACTGTACAGAGATCTTTCTACATGTAGGGTGCAGAGATGACAAGGGAGCATCCTCTACATCTAGAGGGAAAGAGGTTTAATCATCAGATGCAAATTCTTTACCGTAAGAGCAGTGAGATTATGGGGATTTCTGCCACATGATGCTATAGCAGTTGATTCACTACAAAAGTACAAGGAGGCCTGGATGCCTTTTTTGATATATACATTTTGCATACACTATATAAAAAGACAATTATGCGTGTTTTTCTCAGTATCTGACATGAAGTCAGAATACCTTACTGGACAAAAAGGGCTTTGCATGGTGGAACTATGGTGCTATTGCTCACAGGCATTGCTTGGCCAATAAATGGCTGTCATGCTCTGTATAGGAATACTGTGGGTACCCAGTCCGGTAATCATGGCAGCTATGGATTACAATGGTTTGTAATCATTTATATGGTGAGGAAAGCATCAATGATCACTTCTAATCACTCACTTACATGAAACGTTTAATTCTGCCTTTGCCAAAAGTTACTAAAGACGCGGTTTTAGAAAATCAAGAGGATTTAATCAAATCTGCATTTATTAGAGTATGCAGTGACAGACTGTCATCAGCATTCCGCAGAATGTTCTGTAATAAACCACGAGCTTCACTGTTTTGACTCAGACCTGCATTAAAAAAATAAAAATAATTAAAAAAAAATTAGGCAAGTTCTTGTAATCAGGGAGAGCCATCCAGTGGACAAAGTGTGAACTGCATCTAACTTGTAGGGGCACTTTTATTTCCTCTATTTAAAAAGAAGTGTTCATTACTTCACTCTGTGTAATCAATTATATTAGAGCAGTGTATCGGATTAAAGTATATTTGTTTACTTTTACATATTTGCTATTGGTACTAATGAGGGTTTCCGTAGCCTTGCGCTGCACGGACTTTTCTCCTGGTGAAAGAAGGAGAATCATTTTTCTTGGCTTCCCTCTAAGTGTTCTAATATTGTACAGTTTAAAGTTTGTACTTTTCTTTTGTTATTTAGTCGTGTTTTCTTTTCTTGTCACTTTCCAGCCAGTGATTATTTAACGCCAATCTTTTCTTGCGCTTCATGGTGCTTACGTTAGTTACTTATAACGTGAGGGGGCTTAATAGTCCGAATAGGCGTTTTTCTTTCCAGAGGGAAATTAATAAATATGTTGCAGATGTCGTGTGTCTACAGGAAACGAAATGTAAAATTCATAATCCCACGTTTTCCCTACAAAATTACCCTCATGTTTTTGAGGCCTCGGGTCCCTCTAAAGAGGCAGGTTTTCATGCCCCTTGTCAGGGCCCTTTTTGTCTACTGGAGGAATTGGTTGATGTAAAACGGTCTTTTTTCATCTCCTTGTCTTTTCCCATAAACTCCCACATTTATCCCAAATTGTCTATTTTTACGCCCAAGGGAGGGTCAAATTAGGTTTTTGAAAAAAATTACTGAAAAACTTGAACTGCTTAGAGGCATTCTTTTTTCTTAGGTGATTTTAATTTTTACCCCCATAATTTCACTTGATGCCTCTTCCCCTTTTTCCAATAGATTCATTTCCCCCTTTAAATAATTGGCTTTTCATAATGAATTTTATGGGCATTTTTTGTTGTTTTAACTCCACCCCAAAGGAATTACACTTTTTTTCTTTACTCTCATTTATCTAATTTTTTAGACGTCTTTTCTCTCCCTAGATTTGGAAAAAAAATCTATTTTAGATTTATGGGTCCTGTTATTTCCCAAGGGTGGTTGACGGTTTACTTGTTTAAAAATCAGCAGTTGTGGAAGTGTTTAAAGCTTCTATTTTTTTAAAAAACCCAAATTTTCCATGAGGAAATATCTAAATCTCTAAATTTTTATTTTTCAGAAAAAAACATTCGATCCCTTTCCAAAAAAAAATTCCCCCAGTGGAGTCACCAAGGAAATTCTACGAGGGGACTCTTATTGATTTCCCCCCGTATTAAAAATTTTAATCATTAAAAAAAAATTTAAAAATTTTTCAGACTTTGATTAAAGGGGAAAGAGCTTGAATTTTCCTTATCCAAAAATTCCTCCCCTTAAATTCCCCACCCCAGCTGATTTATTTTCGTCTTCTAAAAGAATTGAAGGCCAAATTTTTTTTTTTTAAAAAAATTTGGCGTAAAAACAATCAAGATTTCATCAATTTCATGTCCCCTAACCAAACCCCCCCCCTTTAAAAAACTTAGGTAAAACCAATTAACAAAAAATTTCTCCCAAGGGTTGTCCCTCACCTACCCAATGGGAAATTTTAGTCAA
>JARQOD010000002.1:106024170-106096789 GCA_033576555.1 Oophaga sylvatica
AACAGAGGGAGGGTTGAGCGTACTCTTCCACCACTCCATTCATTGTCTATGGTAGTGCTGGAGAAAGCTTAACACCGCACTCCGCTATTTCCACCAGACCCATAGACCATGAACAGAGGCAGGGTTGAGCGTACTCTTGCACCACTCCATTCATTGTCTATGGTAGTGCTGGAGAAAGTTGAACACCGCACTGTTATTTCCACCAGACCCATAGACCATGAACAGACGGCAGGTCAGGCATGTGCACCTCTACTCCATTCCACACTGGACTGCAGACCCTGCTCTTGGGTTTTGGAGCCCCATTTAGGGGTTCAATGAAGGTCCCATTGTTCAGACCCCACCTCCGCCCATTATTAGTAAGTTATCTCCTACCCTATAAGCAGGGAATAAGGTGCTATCTTGGGAATAATCCCTTAAGGTTAGTTTTGATACAACTGCAAATAACATAATTCCAGAATGTACAGTAAGGAGTGGATCTAGCTTACCTAGTTGGAGTTTTCCCCGTGGGTTCCCTAGAGATACAAATGATCAGTCACTGGGACAGGCCACATAACAAATCTACTAATGAGAGATGCCCTAATGACACTGACAAAGTGAGCGCCACATTAACATTCTACATGAGACAGGCAGCGGACGTCCATTACACAGCACTACTCACCTAGATAGACCTGGCTTTTCTTTTGCAGGGCAGTGACAGGACAGTCTTTGTGAGCCAGTAACAACTGCTTTAATTGGGCTACTTCATTTCTCAGAAGAGTTACCTCATTCTACATGGGGAAATTCAGACAAAAGCATTGTGAGCAGAGTCCTCCGGGTACGGACCCTCGTTCACGTCTACTGGACCCCGTAACTTACACTAAGCTGCACATTATGAGTGGTCAGTTCTTCTGCCTTTTTCTCCAGAGAGCAGACCCAAACCTTTCGCTTCTGACGACAACGCGAGGCGGCAGCTCTGTTTCTCTCCAGGAAGCGCTGGCGACGTTCGTCTGGATCCTCATCTGTTGCCCTCCGCCTCCTACCCCCATTGCTCGGAGTGGGCTGAGCAGGAGAAACCTTCAAACAAAAAGTGCAATCAGAGAAGTAAACTGTAAGGGCCCGTGCACACGTCGCGGATTTGTTGCATTTTTTCTGCACAGATCTGTCACAAAACCTGAAGGGTTTCCTGATGCCAGCAAATGAATGAGATCCCAGATTCTCATACACACGTTTCTCATTTGTGACTTTCGTACAGATGTAAATCTGCTTGATGTCAATTCTTTCAGCTATTTTGCTGCAGATTTCACTCGTTCTAATGAGTGGGGAAAAATCTGCGGCAAAACGCATGTCAAAAAACGCATCAAAAACACGCCTATTTCACGCAGAGATTTCCTGCCAAAAATCCTTAACATGTGAACATAGCCTTAATTCACGGAAGACCACAGAGGTGGCGGCAAATTGCCCAGCAATTCTCAGATCTTCTGTATCAGTGAATGGAGGAAGTCGCACACGTGTGGCCAACTTTCCTTTCCTGGATGATGTCGGACAGGTTCTGGTTTTCGAGATACACGGTACTTGAAGGAGGAGCTGCTTCCATCTGACATGTAGAGCATATCCCTGTGGTCATAATTATAGGAGTTAGAAAAACCCCTTTGACAAATAAATTGCTGTATTGGCGTCCATCAACTAGGACAATTTTTGAAAATGGGATGGTTTTAGCCCCATTTGCAGTAATGTCATGCTGCAAATGAGAGTCATATCTCCAGTGACAAAAATATGGTTGTGGGGCTTTAATCCCACAGCAGACATAATACCATTAGCGATGAGCGAGTATACTTGTTGCTCGTGTTTTTCTGAGCATGCTCAGGTGTCCTCTGAGTATTTTGGCGTGCTCGGAGATTTAGTTTCTGTCGCCGCAGCTGCATGATTTGTGGCTGCTAGACAGCCTGAATACATGTGGGAGTTCCCTAACAAACAGGCATTCCCCACATATATTCAGACTGTCTAGCAGCCGCAAATCATACAGCTGCGGCGACAGAAACTAAATCTCCGAGCACGCCAAAATACTCGGGAGGACACCTGAGCATGCTCGGGAAAACCCGAGCAACGAGTATACTCACTCATCACTAAATACCATTCATTCCAATTACATGATACGTGGGCAAAAATCTAATTGTTGGTGAAAATCGACTTATCTTTTGCCGGGCCACTCACCTGGGGCTGTGCAGGCGACGGTGCATCTGGGTGTTGAACTAATATCTGACTCTGTTCTGGTCGTGATGCTACCATAGCCATCCCTCCATTCAGAGAGGATGGAACTTGTTGAGTAAGGGAGGCTTTAAGTCTCTGGGGGAGTACATGAAAAACAGAAATACGATTAACAACAAAGGTCACATATTTAACTACATAGTGAAAAAAAAGCATCTGATTTGAGAGTGGGGCCCTAATGCACGTGGACTTCATAGAAGTGGTCAGTAGTCCCAGACACATGCACAGCTCTCTCCATTCATTTGTATGGGAATTACAACCTCCTCTGCATGGACAGCGGCACACAGCGGGGGCCAACGCTGCACCTTGATGCGAGGAATATCGATAGGATCTGCATTTACCATGCAATTATGGCATATTCTGTGGATATGCCATTAATAGGTGGGACTTTGACTTATGGATACCCAATACAGGTAGGTACACATTCACCATGGTACAAAAAATATCAAGAAATATCTTAAAGGGGTATTCTAGAAAGCGGGGGGCTGCAAACCTTTTATCCCATCGCCCTGCAGCAGCTTTTGGCAAAGACTTTTTCATTTTTTAAACTTCCACCTTTCCAAGAGCCATATTTTTTAATCTACAGGTTAACATACCAAGTGTGAAGGCTTGTTTTTTTTTGCAGGGCGAGTTGTGGTGTTAAAGGGCACGGGGGGACCTGACAGGTTCCCCTTAAACCTACTATATAATGTAGTGAAAGGTTCATCCCTCCAAGTGTTATGAAATAAAAAAAATAAATTCCACAACTTTATTTTCTTATCGTGACCAGTAGGATCACTGGAGGACATAAAGCAAATCTGTCAAAAGGTTTTTGCTATGTAATCTGAGAGCAGCCTGATGTAGGGTCCGAGACCCTGATTCAAGCAATGGGCGTGTTATACAGAGCTCAGCATTCAGAGAGCTGCTAGAAACAGAGAAAACTGGGATTGAATGACAGCATGAAGACCAGCAATTGACATATTGTTGGAATCAGGGCCTCAGCCCCTACATCATGCTGCTGTCAGATTACATAGCAAAAAACTGGAATTTCTTTAAAACACAAGTCATTCAATAACTTGGCAGATTTGGGGGCCTTTTTTTTATAACTTTTATAAACACTTTTAATGCATTAATTAAAAAATTTATATTTACGTCAAACCCAAATTGTTTCACAACACAAATGCCATGCAATTACTATTCCCACAATTTACACGGATTACTATTCAGAAACTCACCAATTTGGCTTCTGCATGAGCTGAAAGCCCAGAAGGAGATATATGTCCTGCACCGCCAATAATCGGGGGCCCGGGTATCCCTGGAATATTGGGCACCATGTGCATAGGTCTTGCCAACTAAACAAAGAGTACAAAGTAGTCAGTGGTCCGCAGGCTTTTCCCACATGATATTAAACCACAGCGCAGGGAGATGTCCATACCGATATAACCGATGGCATCTGTACATGAGGACCCGGGAGGAAAGGAACAGGCGGACCATTGCCCAGATGCATCATAAGGGAAAGAGAGCTGCCCGGGGAACTGAAATGTAGAGAAGAAAACATTCAAAAGGATGAAAAAAAGGGATAACTGAAGGCAAATACTTGAATAGCAAGAAAACAAAGCTTAAAAATTCTGCAAATGGTGTTCAGCTGCATTCAACACATTACTAGTCACTGTGCAGACAGCGACAAGCAGATAGAGATTTCATTGATACTGATGGATTGGTTAATCGAGGCAATAAATGCAACACTTCCACTCATAACAGCATGTCTTAAAGGGGTATTCCTATCTATACAGTTATGTTTTCTAGTTAGGATATGCCATTACCTATTGGTTGGAGTCCAACCTCTGGGACTCCCCAGATGTGGCGAATAAATGGGATACTTTGCTCATTTTGCACAGCGTCACTCCAGTCACCGGTGGTGCAGGTAAGTGAACGGTGCTGGCTGCAGCGTTCTGCAAAGCTGCTTGTGTAGGAGCGGGTACTGGTCAGGGATAGCGGACATGGCTCCTTTCCAGAGCTCTGGTCCGGTCATTCTAAGGTTTGCTGACTGCACCAAGTCAGACCTGAAATGATCATAGACTGACGGCATATCCTAGCAATGGAAGATGGGAATACCCCTATAAAAACAATGTCGTAAGACCGATTGCTAGAGGCTGATGGAGAATGATATTTTTCAAGAAAACAGGAAGAATAATAATCTGAGATTAGATTACAACAAGCAGAATGTAGGATGGAAGGCAGTCATTAAAAGAACAACAAAACATGACAATTGTGGAGAGGGAGAGAGCAGAGAGGAGTTAGGGGGTTAGGTGAACACCACGAGCAGACATTTGCAGACAGTGCAGCTACTGCTTCCTTACCCTAGCTGTCTGTTGGACGGAGGGGCCTGAGTGATGACAGATGTAGGTGAAGGCAGTGTGGGTGCAAAGGATCGTATCCCAAATGGAGGGGCAGTGAACCAGGCCGTACTATTGTTGGAGTGGGTGTAGAGCTGACCTGAGGCTTCGCTGGAACCTTAACCGGAGTGACAGAGTAATAATCAGCACTCAAAGGACTGAACAACGAGCAGAGTCAACCTGCGTGAGACGGATATAAAGTACCTGCAACATTTTCTCATTACGATTGCACATTCAGATTGGATAAAATATGCAGAACCCCGACTGGTCCTGAGGACTGCGATCCCACACACATTAGCTAAAAAGAAGGTAAGTTTCACATTCCCATAGGCCCCCATTCAGGAACCTAAAGTCTGGCAAGTGTCTACCTATAGTTTCTTTACCTGTCATGTGCAGCAGACTGTGGGCAGAGAGAGGGCCACCGCCAAAAATACTACACCATGCAGTGTGTGCTCTATATGCAAAGGGCTCCTGCACTGGCAGATGCCAAAATAGGCCTAAATTTTAGGAACCGCTACCCCCGACAGGGGACACAAAAGCAGAGAGAACGCAGATGAGTGCAATTTGCTTCATTCATCACTTGATAAGAAGCTCAGCAATGTGAACGCACATTTTAGCTGTGGCACAATATCGAATAGTGCATGAGGGTTCACAGGGCATAAAAACACAGGGGCATTAATGAATCAGACTTTGTCCCGAGCAACGATGCCTCTTTGGTTGCATCCAAACACTATAGTCTGACATGTCCTTGGACGGGTAAATCAGACGATTGTCTGAGCATATAACAACCCAACAGTGAAATGGTCATCTTTCTACCAACCCTGATGGCACCTGGTAACTGCTACACCCCCCCATGCAGAACAATGTCCCCACACAGCCCCCCACGCACGTTGCCGAGGTCTGATATAGAGGTGCATAAAGCGCCTATGGGCTCCATATACCTCTTTACAGGCTTCCGTGGAGTAATTGCTTCAATTAATAAGTATATTTCAAAAGTATAAAATACAGGTTTATGGGAAAGCTTTCCTTGGGCATCACTGCCACGCACAAATGGGTATCACTACCTTTTCCTCTTCTAATGAACTAGGACTATCTGGAGGGGAGGAATCCACATCTACCGGGTCTTCCTCTTTGATTTTAATATCGGGTGTTGAAGGTAAAGACATGTCCAGTGGTCCCGCACTCTGCAGAAGACAAGAAAAAGGAATCAACATCTGACGCCTCACGCAAATTTTCATCTACAGACAGTTCTTCATTTTTTATTATAAACCCCTCAAAACTGAAAATCCACAAAGCGAAACTCGTTACGACCTATAGTTTTCAGTACTTAGCGATCCCGATAAGTAATCTGTGTTAGATGTAAATAATGTGTTACCCATCAAAAACTTAAGACCTCCCAAAAATGAATCATAAACACTGAGCCCCCGTTCCACAAATTGGTCCTATAGTAAAATTATTTTTTCCTATAATTCCTGGAAATGGGAGTGATTTTTGTAATGCTGGTAGCAGCAATATCTCGCCCCGTAAAGTGTACAATACATTTAGCAACAGGACTCATGGGGCTAAAAAGTAATACCAAGCTGGACCCATAGTAGTGTTCTGCTCCATTTATAAGTAGGATTTTGGAAGAAAATCTTCAAACATTAGTCAGGGCGACTGAGGCAGAAGTCACTTTAGCCAAGATATGAGAGTATTTGAAATAAAAAGGTGCAAAATATTAATAAAAAAAAGGGTTTTGATTTGAACATATGGCACTATTTTCAATGTATTATGGCACAATATGGTGTAAATACATTAATAAATCTGCCGCACTGAGTCTAAGGCATCACAACTGGCCAACAGGAAATCAGTCATTGTGGCTCAGAGCAACCAATCACAGTGAAGCTTTCATTCTGCCACAAGCGTTAAAGACATGAACGCAGAGTTCTGACTGGTTGCTATGGCTACGAAGACTTTCTCTGTAACAGTTTTTAATACATAAGGCTTATTATTCTATATATTCTTTAACAAGTTCAGGACCGGTTACTTTGTCAAGACTTCCTGACTAGGTCCATTTTCGGGTTATATCCTAATGTCACATGACTGCTGGGTCCAGAGGAGAAAGCACTGTCAGTGCTTCCTAATCTATATACACAGCACTTGCTCAGCGTTGTGTGTATAAGGATGGCAGAGATGATAATAAACCATGGTTGTCTTCTCTATGGGAGTCCAGCTGTGTCTGACAGCCGGCTCCCCACCCCTGAAGCTGCACAAACATGTTTCAGAACATCAGTGCAGAGTAAAGTGCTGACCGCCTGGACGTCTAAAGTCTATAGGTGGTCAGGAACTGGTTATACAAAGAGCAGATCCCTTTTACTTTTTCATTTTTTAAACACATATAAAACAACACGTAATAGTTAATGGCAGCCATCACCTTTTTGTCATCCTCCTCTTCAGTGCCTTTCTTAAACTCATGTTCAAAAGAACTGGCTAACTCATTAAATAAACCGACCTCCTCACAATTCTTCAGAAAGCGTGTAGGAGTGGGAGTCTGATCTATGAAGAAGGGAGAATTTTCCATATCAAACATTCAACAGGTATAACAGTCATTAAAAACTAAATTCATTGCAATAAATAGTTAAATAATTGAAGGGAGTTGCCCAGGACTAATATTGATGACCTATCCTTTGGATAGCTCATCTCATAAATATCAAATTGCTGGGGGGTCCGAAAATTGGCGTCATGAAAGATCAGTTGTTTGCACCTGCTGTTGGGTGTAGACGGTGTATTGAGCCAGAACTTCACATCTCAGTAATACTGTGTGTGGGGTCTGCTCTCGGATCCCCACTGATCTGATGTCAATTACCTACTCGATCAACACATTTACATCAAATCTATACTGTACACTAGAGTTACATCTCAGAATGTATTACTTCATTCCCCTTTAGAGTACGTTAACTGACAGCAGATTTGTTACAGAATTTTTTTTGAGGCTGAAAAATCTTTGCCATACATCTTAATGGGGTTTTTCCTGCAGAGTGCGTATAGATTTTAGCAAAAAAAAAAAAGAATGGAATTTTGCCTGAAAATTTGGGAATGAATATGCTCATAGGATCACCGGTGCATACAAGAAAACTTACTGTGAAGTTCCATTCCAGTTGGCTTTTTATTTCACTATATATTTTCTATAAATAATGTACGTTTAACGTGTACATTAAAACTCCTACCGGTTGCTGTCTTGTGCCGTTTGTAGCGCTGCTCCGCTCCCCTCCTGCCTCCTGTGCCTGCAGCTCTTTCTGCCTAGCTCACACCAGATACCGTTAGTTCCTTTCTTAATGTAAGTCTATGATCGCCTGGCTCCGAGTGTCACGACTTACACTGAGAGAGCGACGTACAGCCACACACGAAACGCTGCAGTGAGTGGGCTGCTCACAACTATGGTCACGTGATCCAGGAGAGGACCGTAGGAACGCTGGAAATGGCAGAAGAGCGCGACTGGTATATGTTTTAATGCATACACATTGTAAAAACACGGATTTTGGTAAGAACTTACCTGTAAAATCCTTTTCAGCGAAGGAAGGAAGAGAGACACAGTATTCATTACTGATGGGTAGGCGGAGCCCAGATCAGGATGTCACCTCAGATCAAAAGAGTGCTGACTGGCTGGCCCCTCCAGCTCGGGCTCCTCCTACTCAGCTCCAGTCGTACCAAAGCTTTGAGGAAAAGAGCCAAGATCACCAGCGGAGCAACATAACCCCTTCTGAAGGAACTTCAGAGAAAAAACACAAGGATACAGGTTATGCATGCAAAGAAAGCCAAAAACCACAGAGTTCCAGGTACTACTCACGGAACCTGACTACTGCGATGAGCTGGCGATGCTGGAACAGAGCCTTAGCGCGCTGACCTCAGCCCAGATAATCGCTATCAGATAAGGGTCGCGCTGCATCTGAAAACATCAACACACTTCTGCCTTGGGAGGGTGCTGTGTCTCTCTTCCTTCCTTCGCTGAAAAGGATTTTACAGGTAAGTTCTTACCAAAATCCGTGTTTCAGCTGCAGATGGAAGGAAGAGAGCCACAGTATTCATTACTGATGGGACGTCCCAAAGCAGTTCAAAAATAAGGGTGGGAAAAACCAATAAAAGGCAGAAACCCAACAACCTTAACAACAAAGCGCAACCAGCGCTAAACACAAGTTCATCCAGAACTTTAAACTACAGCTGCCTGCAGGACCCTACGTCCGAGGGCTGCATCAGCGGAAGCACTGACGTCCACTTTATAAAACTTTGTAAACGTGTGGACAGAGCGCCAAGTTGCCGCTCGGCAGAGCTGCACTGCCGAGGCACCTTGATGAAAAGCCCACGATGAGGCCACAGCTCTCGTAGAATGGGCTCGAATCTTAATCGGGCAAGATTCACCCCGAAGACGGTAAGCTTCCAAAATAGCTGACCGGATCCAACGAGCTATAGAATCCTTGGAAGCTCGTTGACCACGCCGACGACCTGCTGGAACCACAAACAGGGAGTCCGTCTTACGAAAACCTTGAGTAATAGATAGATAAAACTTCAAGGCCCGCACTAAATCCAATGTGTGTAAAGCTCGCTCTTTCACATTCTTCGGATCCGGGCAGAATGAAGGCAACACAATATCCTGGTTGACATGAAATTGTGACACCACTTTAGGCAAAAAATCACCCCGAGTGCGAAGCACTACACGATCCGGAAAAAACTCCAGAAAAGGAGGCGAACAAGAAAGAGCTGCCAACTCAGAAACTCTCCTCAAGGAAGTGACTGCAACAAGGAAAGCCACCTTCCAAGAAAGTAAAGAAAGGCTAGCAGAAACCATAGGCTCAAAAGGTTTATGCTGAAGAGCCTCCAAAACAAAGTTGAGCCGCCAAGGAGACACGGGTGCCTTCCGCGGCGGAAACTTACGAGATATACCTCGGAAAAAGGAGAGCACGTCTCTATTTGAAGCAATGGTTCTCCGAAACAATAAGGACAGAGCAGAAATCTGACCTTTCAGAGTGCTTACTGCCAAACCCTTGTCTAGCCCATGCTGTAGAAAAGCCAACAGGTTGGGAATGGAAAATTTTCTCGGGTTCCGAGAGGACCCCAAACACCACGAAAAGAAGGTTTCCCAAATTTTGTGGTAAATCCTAGTAGTAGCCGGACATCTTGCAGCACGAAGGGTAGCAATGACCTCGGCTGAGAAACCTCTACGGGTCAAGATTTCGGTCTCAAGAGCCACGCCGTCAAACGCAGGGACATCAAGTCCGGATGACAAACGGGCCCCTGAGTCAACAAGTCCGGTTGAAGAGGGAGTGGAAAAGGAGGTGCCGCCAACAGCGACATTATTGTCGAGAACCACACCCTTCTTGGCCAGTCTGGAGCTATCAAAATAGCTGGAATTCTCTCTAGTCTGATCCGACGCAGTACTAGAGGAAGTAAGGATATCGGCGGGAATACATAGATCAGCTCGAACTGATCCCACTGAGCCACTAGAGCATCCACCGCCACCGCCTTCGGATCCTTGTACCTGGACATGAATGTCGGTAACTTGGCATTGAACCTGGATGCCATCAAATCCACTTGGGGGGTTCCCCAGCGAGAGCACAGTAGTGCAAACACATCCGGATGGAGGCTCCATTCCCCGGAATCCATCCTTCTGCGACTGAGAAAGTCCGCTGTAACATTCTGAACCCCTGGAATGTGAATCGCCGAAATGGCTGGTACATTGGCCTCTGCCCAAATCAGAATTCGGGACACCTCTACCATGAGTCTGGAACTCCTTGTCCCACCTTGGTGATTGATATACGCGACAGCCGTCGCATTGTCTGTCTGCACACGGACTGGCAGACCGCTCAAAGGGACTGTCCAATGTTGGAGGCAAAGGAAAATCGCCCTCAATTCCAGGATGTTGATCGGAAGCACAGACTCTTCCGATGACCATACCCCCTGAATCCAGAGATTGTTCCAAACACCCCCCCAGCCCGTCAGGCTGGCATCGGTGGTTATGACTGACCACTTCGGAGGGAGGAAAGACTTCCCCAGGGAGAATGCCCCTGGACGTAACCACCATTCTAGAGAATCCCGCACCGCGCGAGAAATGGTGACACTGCAATCCAGCGATTGCGACTGATTCCATCGACTCAAGATGAACCTTTGAAGAGTCCTGGAGTGGAACTGGGCAAAAGGAATTGCCTCCATGGACGCCACCATCAGTCCTAGAAGACGCATACACTTCCGTAGAGACATTGCCGTTGAGGATCTCATAATCTGTACATGTCGAAGAAGACATGACTGTTTGTCTGGTGGTAGGGAAACTACCGACCGAAACGTGTCGAGATGCATTCCCAAAAAGAGGATTGTCCTCGATGGTTCCAGGGACGACTTCTCCCAATTGACCAGCCAACCGAAGTCCTTCAGAAACTGAAGAGACAAATCCCGAGCCGTCAACGCCTCCTCCTCCGAGGAAGCCATGATCAAAAGATCGTCCAGATAAGGGAGAATCGTAATCCCCTGTCTTCGAAGGATTGCCATGAGAGGCGCCAGAATTTTTGTAAAGACCCTTGGCGCTGAGGCTAAGCCGAACGGCAGAGCCACGAACTGGTAATGATTCTGACCTATGGCAAATCGAAGAAAGCGCTGATGAGCCTTTCCGATGGGAATATGCAAATAGGCGTCGCAATGTCGATTGACATCAGAAAATCGTTCTGTGACAGAGCTGCCACAACGGAACGAAGCGACTCCATGCGAAATTTCCGGGCATGGACATGCCGGTTTAATCGCTTGAGATCCAGAATCGGGCGAAAATTGTTCTCCTTTTTGGGAACTATAAAAAGGTTGGAATAAAAACCTTTTCCTCGGTCCTCTGACGGAACCGGTATCACTACACCCTTTTGTAGCAGAGATTCGACCTCTTGCTGTAGAGCGACAAGCTCGGGTTCCGACGGAACGCGAGACTGACAAAAAACATTTGGGGGTCGAGAAGCAAACTCTATGAAATAGCCTGCCGACACAATCCGCGTTGCCCAGGAATCTGGAACGCGAGCCATCCAAGTCGCCTTGAAAAGAAGCAGGCGACCCCCCACTCGAGAATCCTCGAGTGGACCCCTGGCGTCAATTAGACTTTGCGGGCTTCTTGTCAAGTTCCCGCTTGTCCTGGCGGAAACTCTGCTTCCAGGGAGTACGAGTTTTCTGAGAGGATTTCTTTCCTGAGAAGGAAGGACGACCCGATCCCCACGAGGAGTGACTAGATCGTCCTCGGCCCCGAAAGGACCGCCGACCACTATAGACACCAGGCCTACTGGACACCGAGGCCATGGCCCTACGCTGTGGTAATGCTGATTCCTTCGCCTTAGCCTTGGAAATCAGCTCTGTGAGGTCAGATCCAAAAAGATGGCCACCCTTGTAAGGTAAGGCCAACAACCCTTGTTTGGAAACTGCGTCCCCGGCCCACTGTCTGAGCCATAAAGCTCTTCTGACTGTGACCGCTGAAGCTTGCGCTTTGGCCAGCAGAGATGCCGTATCCAGACCGGCATCAAAGATATAACAGGCTGCCGTTTCTAACCATTCACAAGTTTCCCGTATCTCAGATAACGGAGATTCATTGTGCAACTCCGTCTTCAGACGTGCCAACCAACTTAGAGAAGCTCTAGCAGCACACATGGATCCTAGCACTGCTCGGAATCCATGACCCGCAGCCTCATAGCTTGCTTTTGCCGCCAATTCTGCTTTTCTATCCAAAGGCTCCTGTAAGCTCGCTTTTCCCTTAATAGGGAGTAGTGAGGATTTATTAAGCTGAGATAAAGACACATCCACTTCAGGAGCAGAAGTCCAATTAGCCTTTAACTCCGCAGAGCAAGGATAAAGTGTATCCAAGAAATGCGTTCCATGAAAACGCTTATCTGGACATAGACGTTCCTCCTCTATTACACTATTAAGCTCATCCAGAGCTGGCAATGTTGTACGCGAAGCACGGGACTCCTGGAACATGCGTGCTGATTTACCAGGACGACTAGTTACCTCCTCCGGTAACTGTAATATATCTCTCATGGCTTCAATTAATGCCTCCGTACGCTTCGCCATAGAGGAACGCCCCTGCGGCTCGTCCGCATCTGAATCGGATATTTCTCCATCCGAATTTAAAGGGGAACTCTGCCCAATATCAGATACGTCTGACTCGCTCCGTGTAGAGGCCGGTAACGGCCTGCGTCGCTTCCTCTGAGAAGAATTAGCAGACACATATTGACCTAAAAGGTCAGACAAGTTGTTGATCGATCGAGCGATATTGTCCAATTTTTCACCGCTGTCGACCGCAGCGCTAGACGTTGTGGAGGTCTGCGTATCTGATTGCCGCAATGGCACTGGGACGTGATCCGCGGCATCTGAACTCTGTTCAGACATGTCTCACCTGTATGAACAGGTCAAAGCGGTAATACCAGCAAAAACTATGCGGTTTTTCTTTTTTTTTTTTTACATATATGCTGAAGGGTTAACGCTCCACCAGGCAGGGTTACCCCAGCGGTATTCAGTCAAAAAATTTTTCTGGTAGAAATAACCCTCAGAAGGGTTAATATTGCAAACTCACCACAACATATATATATGAAGTGTGAGTCCCAGCCAATTTTATGTCTCTAATGAGACTGCAGCTGCAGGATAGCGATCGCTGCGCTGCAGGGTGAGGAATCAGCACTCACCCAGCTGGCCGTGGTGTCTTATGAGGAGAGGAGCGGTCTGAG
Source organism: Oophaga sylvatica (assembly GCA_033576555.1). Classification (NCBI taxonomy): domain Eukaryota; kingdom Metazoa; phylum Chordata; class Amphibia; order Anura; family Dendrobatidae; genus Oophaga; species Oophaga sylvatica. The sequence continues at coordinate 106,037,507 of JARQOD010000002.1, forward strand.
GAGCCCAGGAGCCTGTGTAATGGCCGCCACAGTGAGGGAGTCGCAGGAGAAACGCCAGAGCGCGCGTCTTCCTGCTCAAAAGACCGGGAATAGATAGGCCACGCCCCCTGCTAGCTCAAATGTTGAGCGCGAACTCCCCCGCTCCTGCTCCCTCTCTGTCCTGCAGCTAACTGCCTGCGGACAAAAAATCACCACATCTACTTGTAACAGCGCTGTCACAGCAGCGCTGAAGCATACTGACATACAGTAGTAGCGCTATCACCGCAGCGCTGAAGCACTCACACATTATTATAATAAAAATTGTGTGGAAAACTCATCAGCTCAGCGCCACAGGGACCCCTAAGGGTTTCTGGCACTATGCCCATGCTTCCCCCCAGGGCGGGAAGCGCAGTGACCCAGCGTGTGGTTTGCGCCCCCGCCAGGGAAAACTCTCCTCATCCCCCAGGGCCGGCAAGGATTCTGCAGGGACCATTATGTAATTACAGATCCGCCAAGGGAGAGGCTGGTGAAAAACACTGATAAACATGTAATAGCGCTGTCACCGCAGCGCTGAAGCATACTGATATACATGTAATAGCGCTGTCATCAGACGCTAAAGCACTCACACATTAATAATAAAATTTTGTGTGGAGTACTCACCAGCCAAGGCGCCACAGGGACCCTCAGGGGTTTCTGGCGCTATGCCCATGCTTCCCCCCAGGGCGAGGAACGCAGTGACCGCACGTGTGGTTTGCGTCCCGCCAGGGAAGCTCTCCTCATCCCCCAGGGCCGGCAAGGATTCTGCAGGGACTTTGAGTAAGTACAGATCCGCCAAGGGAGAGGTTGGGGTACAGCAGCGCTGGTACCCCTGAGACCTCTAGACCAACTAGTGATCCAGGTCTCCTGTCCGAATATAAAATAATAAAATCTTCTGAGGAGCTGCATTAGCAGCGACCATCCTTCTGGACCTCAAATCTTAGACTGGAGCTGAGTAGGAGGAGCCCGAGCTGGAGGGGCCAGCCAGTCAGCACTCTTTTGATCTGAGGTGACATCCTGATCTGGGGCTCCGCCTACCCATCAGTAATGAATACTGTGGCTCTCTTCCTTCCATCTGCAGCTGAAATGGGAGACCTGCACATACTTTACTAATATCGAATGGATTGGGAAATAAAATAACAAAACTCTGCACCGGTACTTTAAATTGGTAGATTCTGTTGTGAATGGGAACAAGAATGTGATGTGAACATGGCCTTACCTGGCACATGAGAAAACTGCATATTAAGCAATTGCATAAGAAACGTTAAATCAGGTCTGTCAGCTTAATACTGTGCCCTGTATAACTATTACAGTGACCGCTCTGCTCTCCGGCAGCACCGTTTGGCTACCAGGAGCACTGAGACAGATGTTTTTTGAGTCTGGAGTGTTCATGAGGAGAGCGCCTCGTTGTAGCTGACTATGTACAGATACAGGAAAGATGTATATCTTTGTACCGTGTTAGCCAGTAGATAGAAAAATATTTAGAATTGAGAGTCCTCAGTGGTTGATACCTTTTAATGGCTAACTGAAAAGATGGTAACAAATTGCAAGCTTTTGAGACTACTCAGGTCTCTTCATCAGGCAAAGACTAATACAAAATCTGAAGAATCACATATTTATACACAACACAGCACAGAAACAATGCAATAGATAAGACAAGTGACGTGAAGCAGAACTGTCATTATGGGACATAGAGATGAACATAAATATTGGAACAGTTCATAGATAAGGAGTGTGAAAGTTTTGTTGTCCTCTGATTGGGGTCTGGTATTGTGATGCCCCCAGAAGGTCTGAAGACCAAATTCCTTAATTGATGTAAAAAGACATAAATCCATGCGACACATTCATTCCTGCACTGTGTGTCAAAGGTTGTCATGAGTTTATATTCCCAAACCTTTCTGTCTCTCTCAGATTTAAAGTTAGCTTTTCATACAAGTAATTTCATGTCCATCATGCTATGACCCGGGATACAAAAGTGTTTGGCCACAGGTAGATCCATTTTTTTTCTCTTATTGTGTGGCGATGAGAATTCATCCTTGTTCTCAATTTTTGCCTGGTCTCCCCCACATGCAGACCCCCAGTTGGACATTTAGTTCAAATAATTAGGTACACCACATTAGATGTGATGCAGCTGAAAGTACCTGGGATCTTGTAATTGTACTAAATGTCCAACTGGGGGTCTGTATGTGGAGGAGACCAGGCAAAAACTGAGAACAAGGATGAATTCTCATCGCCACACAATAAGAGAAAAAAGAATGGATCTACCTGTGGCCAAACACTTTTGTATCCCCGGTCATAGCATGATGGACATGAAATTACTTGTATTAAAAGCTAACTTTAAATCTGAGACAGAAAGGTTTGGGAATATAAACTCATGACGACCTTTGACACATTCAGTGCAGGAATGAATGTGTCGCATGGAATTTATGTCTTTTTACATCAATTAAGGAATTTCCTCTTCAGACCTTCTGGGGGCATCACGCAACACAGAATCAGACCCCAATCAGAGGGCAATAAAACTTTCACACTCCTTATCTATGAACTGTTCCAATATTTATGTTCATCTCTATCTCCCATAATGACAGTTCTGCTTCACGCCACTTGTCTTACCTATTGCATTGTTTCTGTGCTGTGTATAAATATGTGATTCTTCAGATTTTGAATTATTCTTTGCCTGATGAAGAGACCTGAGTAGTCTCAAAAGCTTGCAAGTTGTTACCATCTTTTCAGTTAGCCATTAAAAGGTATCAACCACTGAGGACTCTCAATTCTAAAATTTTTTCTATGTACAGATATACAGAAGTCTGTCTGCCATCGGCCTGTTAGGCAGGGGGAGGTGGGTCAGAGGCGAGAGGAGCGCTTCCCTCACTACACTGGAATCACACTATGTGTCTGATATAATCTTTCTGCCCTTTGATAGGGCAGAAAATTCCGGTAAGTTGACAGACCTCCTTTAATGTTCTAATTAGTGATGAGAGAGTATGTTCATTGCTTGGGTTTTCCTGAGACAAGTGTGACAAAGCCTACATATCTATTTCATTAAAATTTGCTCCTCTATGTATGGAAAATGTCACCAGTGATGTACTCCAGTTGCTGACTTGAGTACATTTCAAGTGGAAATGCACGCTAGTTAGAAGGTGCGCTTAATTCATTAAGTGTTGTGCGCCCCTTAACGAAATGGGCGCCTAGTACTCCAGTGAGCTCGTTCATAAGGACTGGTGTGTGCAAAGCCTGTCGTAATGAATAGGCACCCAAGTGAGGCCTGAATAAGCGGGAGATCTTCTTAGGCCGGGGTCACACTTGCGAGTGCAATGCGAGAAACTCGCATCAATACCCGGGACCGGAGTGTGCGGCTGCATGTATTTCTATGCAGCCACACACTCCAGTCCCGTGTATTGATGCAAGGACTTGTGTGAGTTTTTCGCAATGTACTCTCAAGTGTGACCTCGGCCTTAAAGTGATGATCTTTCCAGAGAGGTCTCACTGTATTTTGCAGTGAGTGGCCAATATACTACATACGCAGGGGCCCTCTGGTGTGTCTGTCCATACCTGGAGTAGGTGGGAAGATTTTCTGCCTCCTCCAGTGGCAGAATACACACAAAGTCTTCATTATGGCTGTCCTCACCTGCTGCCATTCAGAATGCATGTGATTTGGGAAGTATTAGAACTAGTGATGCGTGAGTATACTCGTTGCTCGGGTTTTCCCGAACATGCTCAGGTAGTCTCCGAGTATTTGGGAGTGCTCGGAGATTTAGTTTTTGTCGCTGCAGCTGCATGATTTGCGGCTGCTAGACAGCCTGAATACATGTGGGGATTGCCTGTTTGTTAGGGAATTCCCACATGTATTCAGGCTGTCTAGCAGCCGCAAATCATGCAGCCGCGTCGACACAAACTAAATCTCCGAGCACTCCCAAATACTCGGAGACTACCTGAGCATGTTCGGGAAAACCCGAGCAACGAGTATACTCACGCATCACTAGTTCTAATACTTCCCAAATCACATGCATTCTGAATGGCAGCAGGTGAGGACAGCCATAATGAAGACTTTGTGTGTATTCTGCCACTGGAGGAGGCAGAAAATCTTCCCACCTACTCCAGGTATGGACAGACACACCAGAGGGCCCCTGCGTATGTAGTATATTGGCCACTCACTGCAAAATACAGTGAGACCTCTCTGGAAAGATCATCACTTTAAGGCCGAGGTCACACTTGAGAGTACATTGCGAAAAACTCACACAAGTCTCTTGCATCAATACACGGGACTGGAGTGTGTGGCTGCATAGAAATACATGCAGCCGCACACTCCGGTCCCGGGTATTGATGCGAGTTTCTCGCATTGCACTCGCAAGTGTGACCCCGGCCTAAGAAGACCTCCCGCTTATTCAGGCCTCACTTGGGTGCCTATTCATTACGACAGGCTTTGCACACACCAGTCCTTATGAACGAGCTCACTGGAGTACTAGGCGCCCATTTCGTTAAGGGGCGCACAACACTTAATGAATTAAGCGCACCTCCTAACTAGCGTGCATTTCCACTTGAAATGTACTCAAGTCAGGAACTGGAGTACATCACTGGTGACATTTTCCATACATAGAGGAGCAAATTTTAATGAAATAGATATGTAGGCTTTGTCACACTTGTCCTACCCATACTCTGCCCATAATGGAGTAAGCTGGCCAAAACTGGTGTGAGAAAGGCCAAAAGACACAATATCTTTCTACAACTTCTGAGTTGTGCAAAAATTTTGTTACTTAAAGGGGCTCTCAGAGAATGAGAAACTGACAGCCCGCCCTAGTCACAGTGAAACATGACTAGTATGAGCTGTAGACTGAATTATATCAGGGACTCCAATTTATCTCATTCTTGTAAAACCCCTTTAAGGCGTTTTACTCCATAATTTTGGAGTAAAAACCTTAATGAATCCAACCCTTATAATTCCCCCAGATCCAGTTCCATGATCGTTTATGCACACCCTAGAAGACCGCTTACCAATGCAATTGTGGATGGCTATCAGAATGGATTATCGCTGCAGCTTACTATACACAGGTCCTCATGACAATCCGCCATTAATAGTGGACTATGAAATTGATTATCTTCGTCCTTTATGAGCAACCTAATAGAAGTAAGCAGCGTTTAAGTAGCCATGGGCTCTCCCCACCTGCTGGGTCCTTGACAGAACAGATTGCACAAAAGGTATAACCTGCTGCAATCCATGACACAAATCACACTGGTAGAGAGGGCACTTGGCGTGATAACCATTTTGGTGAAAAATTAGTACAAGGGTCTAAGAAACTTGCCCAACTGCCCATGGCAGCCAATCTGAGCTCAATTTCCATTTCTTAGACCATTCTATAAAACAAAAATATAAAAGTAGTGGTGTGTTTGGCTGCCATGTGCCCAAGGTCAGATGCCGTAAGACATCTACTATAACAGGGCCCTTCATTTTTTCTCCAAATTATCTGCACGACATTACCTTGGATGATCACAGAATCGGTCCTTGCAGGCCCAAACTTCAGGGTCATCTCATGCTTGTGTTTGTGTACAGCCAAATGGTCTTCATTTGTGAAGCGCTACAATAAATGGAAGAAGCGATTAATAGTAATAATGAACCCAACCTATGCCACAAAATACGCCACTCTATGGACTGAGGCCATATTTGTAGCGTTTACCTCTGCAACATGGACATGAGGCGTCTCACTATGCAATGTGACACACACAGGCTGGAAAGTGCGTGGGCTACGAGTCTACTCTAGGATTCACACAGCGCCCCCGGCAGCTATCACTGAACACAAGGTTACATCATACGGGCGACTCCTCGGCTGTATTTAGGACACTTCTATTAGCATTACAGGGAAGAGGAGCCTTCAGGCGCATTTACACTGAATGCTTATCGAGAAATGCTGGTTTCCCAATAATCAGGGCATGAAAATAGGTTGCTGATCACCTGACGAACAAGTAAAAATGCTTGTTCGTCGGGTGAAATGATTTTTTGATTGCCTAACAGATCATCGCTCTTAACAGCACATTCCCCTGTGTACGTAGGACTCAAGATGCGGTGAACAATGGCTGCCTATGTGTATTGAACGATCTATAAGACTATTCTGTATGCATCTGAAGTGCGGTCTACCTGTGTAAACAGGCTATAAAACCACTGCTAAGTGGAAAACATGTTGCAAGCTGGCAGTCATTTAACAACACACTGTGCAATGTAAATGCGCCCTTAGGGCCAGGGGCAGATTTGGTGTGGGTAATTGTTCTGCTACTCTAAGGATATGTGCACATGTAGAGTATTTATCTCAGATTTGTTTGCAGACACACGTCTTGTGTTTTTCCCTTTTCTTTTGAAGATTTAAAAAAACAACAAAAAAGAGATTTTGCCCAAATATGTAAGAAAAAAATAAGCAGCATGTGCATGAGATTTCAGAAATATTCAATTTGCTAGTGCTGTAAAACGCTGTATTTTTTTCCAGCAGCAAAAACGTGCTGAGAAAAACGGGACAAAAACGGAGTGTATGAACAAGTCCTAAGGCTATATGCACACATTTCATATTTGAAAGTGTGTTGGTAGGAAAAACGCTGCGTAAAATACATGCGTCTTTTGCATACACTTTTTTCCCCATTCAAGTTATGAAAAACGCTGCAAAAACTCTGGAAATAATGACATGGAGCAGTTCTGAAAAAACCCTTTGAAGGTTTAAATCTGTAAGGAAAAAATGAGCAACGTGTGCATGAGATTTTACAAAGTTCATTCACTTTGCTGGCACAATAAAACACTGCGTGTTTTTTTTTCCCTCATGAAAAAAATGTAATGTGTGAACAAGCCACAGTTGAAATTCACCGTCGTGAAATTATCCTGGTGAACTCGCCTCTGCACTGTGCGACTTTCTCACGGTGCTAGCGGGGATCTCACTGAGGTCACCGCAGTTCAGCCTGGCTGGGAACGCAGCCTCATTCACCAGTGGTTCTCAGCCTGGATGGTCACATCTTGGCACCGTCCAGGTTGAAAACGATTTCTCCCCCAGACATGGATTATGGCGTGGGACAGAATGACGGAGAGGTGAGGGATATTGTTGTTTTATTATTTCCCAGGAGAACGAAGGCTTCGGTGGAATTAGGCGAGATTGTAAGAATGGTTTAAATAAAATTATTAAAGGAGTCTGTGTCATTTTTTCAATTAAAGGACTTCTTTCTGGGTGTCTGTGTTTTTATACAATGTGACTATGGGATTAGTAATGGAGGCGTCTCATTGATGTTTTTGCCGCAGCTGCTTTTCTGCCAAGAAATCAGGTTTTGCTGCAGAAAAAAAAATGCAGCAAAATGCCCAGTGTGAACAGCAGAATTTCACATGCTGGGGATCAGTTCAATTTTGGCAGCGGGTGGATTAGGTTCATTCAGATCTCATCCACTTTGCTACTAATGGGCTCCACTTGGACTTTTTGGTCCTCAAATTCAAGTGAAAAATGAGATGCAGTTCTGCCCCTAAAACATCCAGAGAATGTACAAACTGGAGATGAATGGCTGCCAAACAGAGCAGTGTGTGACTGCAGATTATTACAAATCTGTTGAAGGGAGGAAAGGAAAATTTGCTCAACAATTGTACAAATTTTTTGTGATCGGTCAGCTGGACAAATGATGTGACGGCCTTTAACGTAAATATGGAATATTAAAAACATATAGAAGGAGCAGCTGCACAGCAGAGTCACACTGATAAGTTGGGAGGGGGATTGAAGAAAAAATTATGGGGAGTTCTTCTAACAGCTGAGAAATGCATTCCAGCAGCCAGGAAAAGTGAATAAAGGGCACCGCACCCCTCTAGTCCCGTGCGTTTAGTGCCAAAACAACCTCAGGAAAAATAGGCCCCTGGAAGCCGTGTCCAAGCCTGGCACGCACAGCCTGCGGAAACATGAGAGCTATGGGATTACTGCACACATACAATCACACAACCATGTTCCTCCACTTCCTCTCGGCTGAAGGAGAGCGAGCATATGTGTGCAGGGAGGGGGGAGGCAGCTGGGGAAACGAGGAAAAATGCCTGATAGGATTTTATATGTGATCATCATCCATTATTCAATGAGAATTAGGAGAGAAACCTAATGCAAGGCGCAGGCGAGCACCAAATTAGGAATTACAGTGTGGGGGGGCTTACCCCCCTAAGGAAAAGGACAAGTTTGGACCTAAGGACCACAGGAATGTTTCTTTTCCTCTTGGCATCCTAATATTTTCACATCCATTCGGTTGTGAGTCATGTTGATTTTGGCACGTTGTACTCACTTTAGACTTCATTTTTAGGGTAAAAATTGTATTACTATAGTATTTCTTGCTAGCGTTGTACACGAGTAGTTACTGCTATGGGGACACTGAACACTGACCATCACATCATGTCAATTAAATTAATTTATGATAAAATGAGACAAAGAACACCTTAATGGGGTTTAGCCCTTCCAAGGGGAGATTCAGTCCTCTTTAAATGGTCACTACCGTCCTATCGACACACTGTGCATAAATCAGTAGCTCTGCTGAATCTAAGAAACACTGTAAAATATCTTATTAGAAAAAACTCCTTCTTTCTCCACATAAATGCCACTTCTTTAACCTCCCCAACTTTTGAACTCTAAACACCCACTATAAAAAAAACTCCAAAAATAATAGTTCAAATCTACATGACGAAAGCAAGACGTGGACAGTCAGCGCAGTGAGGTGTCAGGTTACAGGGGTGGGGAAGGAGGAGAGAGGAGCAGGGTGAGTAAACAAGAAGAGGCAGATGGTACTACACTTATAGAGTGATTTAGCATAACAGAGCGGGATTCACATCCACACCACTCAGTACTGCTGTATAATGCCATGTATGCTGTTTCTCTTACTTCTGAACGTGTCCCTAAAATAGAAATAAAATCAGGAATCGGTTTCTGTGTACTGTGCATAAGAGACTGTAAACCGTAAAGCGCTGCGGAATATGTTGGCACTATATAAAAATAAAGATTATTATTAAGAGACATCATAACAGCTAATCCCCACCCAACAAGAAACTCAAAGTTAACAATAGAGCTTGCAGAGGAGAAAGCTGGTAATAAATGCAGTATACAAGTCATATACCATATATACTAGAGTATGAGTCGACCCGAGTATAAGCCGAGGCACCTAATTTTGCAACAGAAAACTGGGTAAGCTTATTGACTCAAGCATAAGCCGGGTATGTATTGTCCCCTTATTCCTGTCCTGCTCTTGTGTGGCTCTCCCCCCATCCCATCCTTCTATACACTGCTCAGCTCCCCCGTCCCATCCTTCTATACATTGCTCGGCTCTCCCGTCCCATCCTTCTATACATTGCTCAGCTCCCCGTCCCATCCTTCTATACATTGCTCGGCTCCCCCGTCCCATCCTTCTATACATTGCTCAGCTAACCCATCCCATCCTTCTATACACTGCTCAGCTCCCCCGTCCCATCCTTCTATACATTGCTCGGCTCTCCCGTCCCATCCTTCTATACATTGCTCGGCTCTCCCGTCCCATCCTTCTATACATTGCTCAGCTCCCCCGTCCCATCCTTCTATACACTGCTCAGCTCCCCCGTCCCATCCTTCTATACATTGCTCGGCTCCCCGTCCCATCCTTCTATACATTGCTCGTCTCCCCCCAGTCCCATCCTTCTATACATTGCTCGGCTCCCCCGTCCCATCCTTATATACAGTCATGGCCAAAAGTTTTGAGAATGACACAAATATTAATTTTTACAAAGTCTACTGCTTCACTTTTTCTAATGGCAATTTGCATATACTCCAGAATGTTATAAAGAGTGATCAGCTTAACAGCAATTACTTGCAAAGTCAATATTTGGCTAGAAAATGAACTTTATCCCCAAAACACATTTCAACATCATTGCAGCCCTGACTTAAAAGGACCAGCTAACTCTTTTCAGTGATTGCTCCATTAACACAGGTGTGGGTGTTGATGAGGACATGGCTGGAGATCAATCTGTCATGATTAAGTAAGAATGACACCACTGGACACTTTAAAAGGAGGCTGGTGCTTGGCATCATTGTTTCTCTTCTGTTAACCATGGTTATCTCTAAAGAAACACGTGCAGTCATCATTGCAATGCACAAAAATGGCCTAACAGGGAAGAGTATCGCAGCTAGAAAGATTGCACCTCAGTCAACAATCTATCGCATCATCAAGAACTTCAAGGAGAGAGGTTCCATTGTTGCCAAAAAGGCTCCACGGCGCCCAAGAAAGACCAGCAAGCGCCAGGACCGTCTCTTAAAAGTGTTTCAGCTGCGGGATCGGGCTACCAGCAGTGCAGAGCTTGCTCAGGAATGGCAGCAGGCAGGTGTGAGTGCATCTGCACGCACTGTGAGGCGGAGACTCTTGGAGCAAGGCCTGGTCTCAAGGAGGGCAGCAAAGAAGCCACTTCTCTCCAGAAAAAACATCATGGACAGACTGATATTCTGCAAAAGGTACAGGCAGTGGACTGCTGAGGACTGGGGTAAAGTTATTTTCTCTGATGAATCCCCTTTTCGATTGTTTGGGACATCAGGAAAAAGCCTCATTCGGAGAAGACAAGGTGAGCGCTACCACCAGTCTTGTCTCATGCCAACTGTTAAGCATCCTGAAACCATTCATGTGTGGGGTTGCTTCTCAGCCAAGGGAATCGGCTCTCTCACAGTCTTGCCTAAAAACACAGCCATGAATAAAGAATGGTACCAGAATGTCCTCCAAGAGCAACTTCTCCCAACCCTCCAAGAGCAGTTTGGCGATCAACAATGCCTTTTCCAGCATGATGGAGCACCTTGCCATAAAGCAAAGGTGATAACTAAATGGCTCAGGGAACAAAACATAGAGATTTTGGGTCCATGGCCTGGAAACTCCCCAGATCTTAATCCCATTGAGAACTTGTGGTCAATCATCAAGAGACGGGTGTACAAACAAAAACCTAAAAATTCTGACAAAATGAAAGCATTAAATGTGCAAGAATGGACTGCTATCAGTCAGGATTTGGTCCAGAAGTTGATTTTTTTTTGGAAGTGCATTTGAGCAGCAGGGTGATTTGCTGCTGAAGGAGAAAAAAAAAAAAAAATCTCTTTTTAAATCTTCTGCTTCAGCGAGTGTGAGCGAGCTGAGTGTGACCGGTGCGCAAGTGCGAACGGTTGTAAGTGTGACTTGAGATTCAGTGAAGAAGTATTTGAAAAACCTTTAATCAAATACCTGTGTGAATTGGTGTGAGTGGCTGAATTGTGGATTGCTGAGTGTCTTTCTATCTTTTGGGGGCTTTTTTAACCTATTTTTTCTCTCTAAAGGATTAATCTCTTATTTTACTATCTGCGTGTTTAAAGGTTTAAAGGTTAACTATATTGCATTTAAATCTTGGTGTAGCTATATTCACAAGGGGTTAATTAAGGGTGGGGGTTCATAATTAAGGGTTTATAAGGGCCAGCTGGTTGGGGCTCAAGTCTTTTTGGAAGTGCATTTGAGCAGCAGGGTGATTTGCTGCTGAAGGAGAAAAAAAAAAAAATCTCTCTTTAAATCTTCGGCTTCAGCGAGTGTGAGCGAGCTGAGTGTGACCGGTGCATAAGTGCGAACGGTTGTAAGTGTGACTTGAGATTCAGTGAAGAAGTATTTGAAAAACCTTTAATCAAATACCTGTGTGAATTGGTGTGAGTGGCTGAATTGTGGATTGCTGAGTGTCTTTCTATCTTTTGGGGGCTTTTTTAACCTATTTTTTCTCTCTAAAGGATTAATCTCTTATTTTACTATCTGCGTGTTTAAAGGTTTAAAGGTTAACTATATTGCATTTAAATCTTGGTGTAGCTATATTCACAAGGGGTTAATTAAGGGTGGGGGTTCATAATTAAGGGTTTATAAGGGCCAGCTGGTTGGGGCTCAAGTCTTTTTGGAAGTGCATTTGAGCAGCAGGGTGATTTGCTGCTGAAGGAGAAAAAAAAAAAATCTCTCTTTAAATCTTCGGCTTCAGCGAGTGTGAGCGAGCTGAGTGTGACCGGTGCATAAGTGCGAACGGTTGTAAGTGTGACTTGAGATTCAGTGACTTTGGATTCAGGGAGTTTCCAAGGGAGGATTTACTGAATTGCTGTTATATTTTATTAATACTTTTTATTTATTTTTACTTATCTTTGCTGTCTGGTGAAATCCCCATTAGCAATGTGCTCCACTATTGCCAATGCCATCCAGTGTACATCTTGCCACATGTATACAGTCCTTGAACAGCCGGTCGAGGGTGCATACTGCTGTGCGAGATGTGACCACGTTGTGCATTTGGAAGCCCAAATCTTGGATCTAAATGTGCAGCTGGCAACACTGAGATCCATAGACAATATGGAAAGGAGTCTTCTACTCACTGAGCAGACGCTCAATGGGATAGATGAGGGGGGGGATGCTAGGGTGGAGCTGCAGGACACTGAAGTAGGAAGCTGGGTGACAGTTAGAAAGCGGGGTAGAGGGAAGAGCGCCAGGGAGGCTAGTCCTGATCTGGCACACCCCAATAAGTTTGCAAAGTTGGCAGATGAGGGGGTTGTCAGTACAGGGGTAGCACTGCTGCAGCCAGGCATGTCCTCTGAAAGCCGGGGGAGTGTCTGCTCCAGTAAGGGGGGAATTAGGAGAGCAGGGCAGGCCAGACAGGTGCTGGTAGTGGGGGACTCAATTATTAGGGGAACAGATAGGGCAATCTGTCACAAAGACAAGGATCGTCGAACAGTGTGCTGCCTACCTGGCGCTCGAGTCCGACACATCGCTGATCGGGTTGACAGATTACTGGGAGGGGCTGGTGAGGACCCAGCGGTCATGGTGCACATTGGCACAAATGACAAAGTTAGAGGTAGGTGGAAGGTCCTTAAAGATGATTTCAGGGAATTAGGCTGCAAGCTTAAAGCAAGGACCTCCAACGTGGTATTTTCTGAAATACTGCCGGTACCACGTGCCACACCAGAGAGGCAACGGGAGATTAGGGAGGTTAATAAGTGGCTCAAGAATTGGTGTAGGAAGGAGGGGTTTGGGTTCCTGGAGAACTGGGCTGACTTCTCAGTTGGCTACAGGTTCTATGCTAGGGACGGGCTGCACCTCAATGGGGAGGGTGCAGCTGTGCTGGGGGAGAAAATGGCTAGAAGGTTGGAGGAGTCTTTAAACTAGGGACTAGGGGGGAGGGTATTCATTTTATAGGAGGGGAAGGCAGTACAGATAGAGACCTGGGCACAAATAATGAAATTGGGGGTGGGGGTGGCATGGGGGGTGGGGTTAGAACAGTTAATAATTTAAGAAAGAATAGAGGTTCAGAGAGATACATAAAGTGCATGTATACTAATGCTAGAAGCCTCACCAACAAAATGGCGGAATTAGAATTAATTTTGTTGGAACATAATTATGACATGGTGGGGATATCTGAGACTTGGCTGGATGAGAGCCACGACTGGGCGGTTAATTTACAGGGCTATAGTCTGTTTAGAAATTACCGTAAAAATAAGCGAGGTGGGGGTGTGTGTTTATATGTAAAATCATCCTTAAAACCCATCCTGCGTGATATCTGTGAATCTAATGAAGATGTAGAGTCTCTGTGGGTGGAGATTAGGGGAGGGGGGAAAAAATAATAAATTACTGATAGGGTTTGTTATAAGTCTCCTAAATAATGGAAGCAACAGAGAATATCCTCGTAAAGCAAATAGATGAAGCAGCAACTCAAGGAGAAGTCATTATTATGGGGGACTTCAACTACCCTGAAATACATTGGGGAACAGAAACCTGCAGTTCCAGCAAAGGTAATAAGTTTTTGGCAACTATGAGAGACAATTACCTTTCACAACTAGTTCAGGACCCAACAAGAGGGGGGGCACTGCTAGACCTAATATTATCCAACAGGCCAGACCGCATATCAAATATAAGGGTTGGGGGTCACTTGGGTAATAGTGATCACAAAATAATAAGCTTTCATGTATCCTTTAATAAGATGTGTAGTCGAGGGGTTACAAGGACACTAAACTTCAGGAAGGCAAATTTCCAACAGATGAGAGATGATCTTGGTGCAATAAACTGGGACGATATCCTGAGACATAAAAATACACAAAGAAAATGGGAGACGTTTATTAGTATCCTGAATAGGACCTGTGCACAGTATATACCCTATGGGAATAAACATGCTAGAATTAGGAGGAAACCACTATGGCTAAATAGAGCTGTAAGGGGCGCAATAAGGGACAAAAAGAAAGCGTTTAGGGAATTAAAGCAAGTAGGTAGTGATGAGGCATTAAATAAATACAGAAGACTGAATAAATTCTGTAAAAAGCAAATCAAGACAGCAAAGATTGAGGCAGAGAGACTCATTGCCAGAGAAAGTAAAAATAATCCCAAAATATTCTTTAACTACATAAATAGCAAGAAACTAAAAAATGATAGTGTTGGTCCCCTTAAAAATAGTCTGGGTGAAATGGTGGATGAGGATGAGGAAAAAGCCAATATGCTAAATGACTTTTTTTCAACTGTATTTACACAAGAAAATCCCATGACAGATAACATGATCAGAGATAAAAAAATGTCTCCATTAAATGTCACCTGCTTAACCCAGCAGGAAGTACGGTGGCGTCTAAAAATCACTAAAGTTGACAAATCCCCGGGTCCGGATGGGATACACCCCCGAGTACTGCAGGAATTAAGTACAGTCATAGATAGACCATTATTTTTAATCTTTAAAGATTCCATAATAACTGGGTCTGTACCACAGGACTGGCGTATAGCAAATGTGGTGCCAATATTCAAAAAGGGGGCAAAAACTGAACCTGGAAATTATAGGCCAGTGAGCTTAACATCTACTGTGGGTAAAATCCTGGAGGGTTTTTTAAGGGATACTATATTGGAGTATCTGAGGCTGAATAACCTCATGACACAGTATCAGCATGGGTTTACGAGGGACCGTTCTTGTCAGACTAATCTGATAAGCTTTTATGAAGGGGTAAGTTCAGGACTGGACCAAGGGAATGCAGTGGACGGTGTTCATGGACTTCTCAAAAGCTTTTGATACAGTGCCACACAAAAGGTTGATACATAAAATGAGAACAATGGGGATAGGGGAAAATATGTGTAAGTGGGTTAAGAACTGGCTCATGGATAGAAAACAAAGGGTGGTTATTAATGGAGCACACTCAGACTGGGTCACGGTTAGCAGTGGGGTACCACAGGGGTCAGTATTGGGGTCGCTTCTCTTTAACATATTTATTAATGACCTTGTAGGGGGCATACAGAGTAGTATTTCAATATTTGCAGATGACACTAAACTCTGTAGGGTAATAAATACAGAGGAGGATAATTTTATATTACAGGAGGATTTATGTAAACTAGAAGCTTGGGCTGATAAATGGCAAATGAGCTTTAATGGGGATAAATGTAAGGTCATGCACTTGGGTAGAACAAATAAGATGTATAATTATGTGCTTAATTGTAAAACACTGGGCAAACCTGTCACTGAAAAAGACCTGGGTGTATGGGTGGACGACAAACTCACATTTAGTGGCCAATGTCAGGCAGCTGCTGCCAAGGCAAATAAAATAATGGGATGCATTAAAAGAGGCATAGATGCTCATGAGGAGAACATAATTTTACCTCTATACAAGTCACTGGTGCGACCACACTTAGAATACTGTGTGCAGTTCTGGTCTCCGGGGTATAAGAAAGACATAGCTGAACTGGAGCGGGTGCAGAGAAGAGCGACCAAGGTTATTAGAGAACTGGGGGGTCTGCAATACCAAGACAGGTTATTACACTTGGAGTTATTTAGTTTGGAAAAACGAAGGCTTAGGGGTGATCTTATTACAATGTATAAATATATAAGGGGAAAGTACAAAGACCTTTCTAATGATCTTTTTACTCTTAGACCTGTGACGGGAACAAGGGGGCATCCTCTACGTCTGGAGGAAAGAAGGTTTAGCCATAATCACAGACGCAGATTCTTTACTGTAAGAGCAGTGAGACTATGGAACTCTCTGCCGTCTAATGTTGTAATGAGTGATTCCCTACTAAAATTTAAGAAGGGACTGGATGCCTTTCTTGAAAAGTATAATATTACAGGCTATATTCACTAGTTTCCTAGATACAGCGTTGATCCAAGGAGCTAGTCTGATTGCCGTATGTGGAGTCGGGAAGGAATTTTTTTCCCCAATGTGAAGCTTACTGTTTGCCACTTGGGTTTTTTTTGCCTTCCTCTGGATCAACATGTTAGGGCAGGTTAGGATAGGATATGGGTTGAACTAGATGGACTTAAAGTCTTCCTTCAACCTTAATAACTATGTTTACTATGAGAGCATGCCAGGGAGAATTGCAGAGGTCCTGAAGAAGAAGGGTCAACACTGCAAATATTGACTTGCTGCATTAACTCATTCTGTCAATATAAGCTTTTGTTGCTCATATGTTTGCAATTATTATATTTCTGTCTGTGATAAAAACATCTGTCAAACACACATAAAAACCAGAGGGCAGCAGATCATGTAAAAATATAATATTTGGGTCATTCTCAAAACTTTTGGCCATGACTGTACATTGCTCGTCTCCCCCCAGTCCCATCCTTCTATACATTGCTCGGCTCCCCCGTCCCATCTTTCTATACATTGCTCGTCTCCCCTCAGTCCCATCCTTCTATACATTGCTCGGCTCCCCCGTCCCATCCTTCTATACATTGCTTGTCTCCCCCAGTCCCATCCTTCTATGCATTGCTCGGCTCCCCCCGTCTCATCCTTCTATGTATGGCTCGGCTCCCCGTCCTCCGTCATACTCAGCCTCCCCGTGCCATCGCTGAACGTCCCTGCATCTCCACTGTTCGTGCTTCCTGCAGCTCTCCTGTGCTGAGCGGTCACATGGTACACCTATGGGAATGGAGACACGTGCATATTCATTACCTTAATGAGCGGTACCATGTGACCTGCAGGAGAGCTGCAGGAAGCCGGGACAATGGAGACGCAGGGACGTTCAGCGATGGCACGGGGAGGGTGAGTATGATGTCACAGCCACCGGCTCCTGCCGCTCTCCCTCCTCCGCTGGCTTTCTGCACAATGACTCGTGTATCAACTGAGGGGGGCATTTTCAGCATAAAAAAATGTGCTGAAAATCTCAGCTTATACTCGAGCATATACGGTAATAGCCAGAAATAGTGTTATTCTTCATGTAAGCACATGACAGCTTATCACAAAAAGTTACCTGAAATGACACTTAGGCCACGTTCACACACTCAGTAATTTCAATCCAAATTCAGGAGTGGAACAATTAGAGTAAAAGTATAATAGAAACAAGTGCTCCTTTTCTGCATTTTTCACCCACTCCTGGTTTTGGATTTAAAAAACTGATGTAAAATACTGACCAAATACTGAGCGTGTGAACATGGCCTTACAATTCCATGCTGAGTGGAGTCACACTTGTGAGCAGTCTGGTTACACTTATTTGGTGACAGCAGGGGGCACTTTATAAAAAGGAAAGACTCTGCATCAGTGGGTATGAATCAGAGGACTACCGACAGTAACCTACTAGACATAGCCACCAAAAGGATAGCTGTGACTCATCTAGTCTGTGAAAGGTATACCCTGTCACTTCTAGTCCCAGGCAGTCAGACGAGATAATAATTTGCCTAAACATGAATAATGATCCTCTTTAGAGACGTGGCGTTGAGTGCGCCCCTGTACAATAGACCTGGCTTATATAACGCTGGAGTATATTACTCATAGAATCATAGAATTCATAGAATCATACTCGTCACATCATGCCACAACAAATCACATAATTAACTGGAAGTATGCAGAATTTCATTGTGTTCGATAAACATCTTGGCAAACGTGTCTGTAGTTTAACTTAAACCAACTGTTTAAAAAAGGAAAAAAAAAGTATTCTACAAGAACAGTATGTAGGTTTGGACTGACATGACGATTCTTGCTGTTTGTGATGAGTCATTACACATGTGCGGCTGCGGAGTACTGCACAATAGCTTTAAAGCACAAGACAGTTTTGTAAAGTCCCGACTTGTAGGATCGCTACTTCCAATAGTTGGCGCTATAGAGTACAAGTCCTCTTTGTTTGAAGAGGCAATTTGCATACTTGGAAGAAGGGAGCCTTGAGACGAATGGTGCACCTACACCAGCCGATAATTGTTACATGGGAATAGTCGCTCCCAATTATCCAACGGTGTCTGCAATCAGTCCGAGGAGTAAAGCAGCACTCATCTGTCGGGTGACTGGATCGGTTATGTCAGCATAAAACTGATCACCTGTGTACATAGATGTGCTAGATTCTCCTTTTAAAAATGCAATGGCGTTTTTTTTTAAATGCATTGTCTTCAGCCTTCCCATGGAGGAAAAAAAAAAACAATGCACCAAAAAGGAACAGATTAAAAAAAAAAAAAAAATTCAATGTAAAATGGACATGCATTTTCATGACATCACATCCACTTTGCTTGAACTGCTAAACATAACCCGTCAATAACACTGCTCCAGAGCAAGCAGAGGAAGAGGCAGTGTAAAACACCGAGATGCCTATTCATCCTTGGTAATCTAATCCGCATATCAATAAAAGCCGAAATTTGCTGCAAGTGCCAGTGGACGCATCAGTGCACTTGAAGTCTATGACGTATAGCTTCTTAATAGACGGCGGTGAGCAGTAACGACATTACGCAGCAGCTCATGTGTGCCCGCTTTCAGTCAAGGGGTGAAAGTAGCACCGGCGGGAGAAGCAACGGACTGCGAGTGCCCATCATCGCACTTGCAAACCTAATTTGCATATCAATGAAATCCAAATCTTTCATAATGTTTTACATTACATTTTAAAGTTAATTAGAGTGAAGTCGGCCACTCTCTTTATAAAGAGGCGCACATCACTTACTCAGTTGGGTGCAGTTTCCGACAAAGTCAGAAAAGAAACTGCGCCTCGCACGTGGAGAAGCAGATGGGCAACAAAATTTGTGAAATTTTCTGGTGTAAAAGTTTTGGAGAGCATGGTGCAAACACTGAAAATTGTGAACACTTTAATACAGTCTTGATAAACTTGGTCTCCAGTGTCCTTCTGCTAGGACTAGAGTTGAGCGATACTTTCCGATATCCAAAAGTATCGGAATCGGAATGGTATCGCCGATACCATTAAAATATCGGCGATACCCAATACCGAAAGTCCCATGTAAGTCTATGGGAACAAAATATCGTAACTAAAAAAACCCCATTCTTTCCTTGTAAACACTAAATATACACACATAGAATACATATATATATATATATATATATATATATATATATATATATACATGTCATTGTGACATATATATATACATATATGTATAGTTTATACACTTCTACATAGTAAAATATCCTCTGATTCAATTGCCGGGTAAAGCCGGTTTCTGTGAAAAGACAGAAGCACCCGACATGAAATGACACTTGGTGTACATAGGGTTAACCATGTCTTTTCATGTCCTTTGCTATCTGATTTGCACAAACAATTAAATCAGTCTATGTGTGCAAAATTTCACACCTGTAGGGGTTAATTAAAGGTGTAAATTCGTTGTAAAAAAAACGGACTTTTTTGCTACGAATTTACACCTTTAATTAACCCCTACAGGTGTGAAATTTTGCACACATAGACTGATTTAATTGTTTGTGCAAATCAGATAGCAAAGGACATGGTTAACCCTATGTACACCAAGTGTCATTTCATGTCGGGTTCTGCATTTTCACAAAAGCCGGCAATTGAATTAGCGGCTATTATACTATGTAGAAGTGTATGAACTATAAATATATATATATATATATATATATGTGTCACAAACTCAATGACATGTATATATATATATATATATATATATATATATATATGAGGTGTAAAATTGCTGAAAAAAAATGCGTGGGCTCCCGCCCTATTTTCGCAACCAGACAGACAAAGCCAGTGAGTGGGGGCAGATAATAATAGCCCAGAGAGGGACCATTATTTTTGGCCCCCCCGGCTACTAACATCTGCCCCCAGACACCCCAGAAAGGGCAAATCTCTAATTAGATTTGCCCTTTCTGGCACTTTGCCCGTCTATTCCCATTGCCCTGTAGCGGTGGCGAATGGGTTAATAAGGGGTTAAAATGACCTTGCAATTGAAAGGTCACTTTAAGCCAGGTTAATAATTGAGAGCTGTCAATTAGACAACTATCAATTATTAATCCTATTGTATGAAAGAAAAATCAAACACACACACTTTAATAAAAAGAAGTTTAATGAAATAATCACAGTTTTTGACCATATTTTATTTACCTGCTAAAACCATTTCCTGTAATAAAAATAAAATAATAAAGCAAAATTATTCTTACCAATCCGATGCACAGTCAGGTCCCACGGTGTAATCCTTCAGAAAGGGTTAATGTTTACTGCAGGGACCGCAGCTAATGCTGCAGCCTCACAGTAAACCCCCAAATGAATGAGTTCCTCTCCTGGCTGACAGGAGAGGAGGTGGAAAGCTTAATTGATTGCTTTCCACTTTCACTTCAGGTCAGCCAGGGACACCATCAGTGACGTCAGAGGGAACTGATTAACAAAAATAGGGGTTCCCTTCGAAAAAAAAATGGCGTGGGGTCCCCCCTATTTTTGTTAACCAGCCAGATGAAGCAGACCGCTGAGGCCTGGATTTTCAGGCTGTTAAGGAGCCAAGATCCATGGACCTTGCCAGCCTGATAATACCAGGCCACAGCAGTCTGCATATCTTGGCTGATTAACAAAAATAGGGGATCCCCTCGAAAAAAAAATGGCGTGGGGTCCCCCTATTTTTGTTAACCAGCCAGATGAAGCAGACCGCTGAGGCCTGGATTTTCAGGCTGTTAAGGAGCCAAGATCCATGGACCTTGCCAGCCTGATAATACCAGGCCACAGCAGTCTGCTTAGCTTGGCTGGTTAACAAAAATAGGGGATCCCCTCGAAAAAAAAACGGCGTGGGGATCCCCCTATTTTTGTTAACCAGCCAAGTAAAATGCAGACTGCTGCGGCCTGGTATTAAAAGACTGTCAAGGCCCATGGATTTTGGCCCTCAACAGCCTGATAATACCAGGCTACAGCAGCCCCACATTTGGCGCATCAAAAGATGTGCCAATTGTGGCACTTTACCCGGCTCTTCCCACTGCCCTGTAGCGGTGGCAAGCGGGGTAATAAGGGGTTATTGTCACCGTTGATTGCACGGTGACAATAAGCCCGGTTAATAATGGAGAGGTGTCAATAAGACACCGATCCATTATTAATCCCAAAGTTTTTAAATGTTTAAAAAAAAGACACAGCAAGAAAAAAGTCTTTTAATGAAATAAAAGAGACAACACAGTTTTCATTTTTTTTATTACTCTCTCATTCCTGCGACGCCATCGATCTCCTGTAAAAAAATAAAAAAAACAAACCAACAGTATACCACCTGTCCGACGCAGTCCATAGTAACGATTGTCCCACGACGATCCAGCTCTGCTACATCGGAATGACAGGCAGAGCCTGACATCCCGGCGCAGCACAGCTGCTTACCAGCTTCCCCGGCGGTGACGTCATCGGACTGCTTTACGGCCGCGATTACCCAGCAGTCACTGCAGTTATCGCGAGATACTGCATGTGACCGCCGGGGAGAAGAGGATGGCGGCCATTAAGCAGCCCGGGATGTGACCGCCGGAGATCTTCTGCCGGGTAAGTGCCGCTGACTCCTGACAGACCCGACCGACGGACACTGACAGTGACATTCCGATTCCGGTATCCGATATGACGAAAATATCGGAACTCGGAATCGGAATTCCGATACAGCCAATATCGGCCGATACCCGATACTTGCGGTATCGGAATGCTCAACCCTAGCTAGGACCCCAAGCAATGAGTTGGTTGGTCTGTAAGTAATCTTGGCAATTTCCTTCCAGCGCCACAATGGGGTTGCTCACTTTTTCTTTATTTTAGCTAATATGTTGGGATCATTATTTTGGGGCACTTACTGATATAGGTATTACCGGTTCTGCTCCTTGTCAGTGCCGCCTTCCTCACAGACTACACAGAGCTCCTGTTATCAAAATGGCTACTACTGGTGGAGCAAGTGACCGAACCTGCTATCTGGGAAACCCCATTCAAGTTTCTGGCCATATCTAGTAGCAGAAAATACCACAAAATAATGCAGCTATTCCAATCAACAAGTTGTCTGTGTCTTGCAGAAAAGGACAAGTCCTCCCAGGTGAGATAAGCTCTTTGTAACGGCTCTCAACTCTGACCAAGAGGTAAGGATCCTAAAGAGGGGACCCCTTTATAGCTTTTGCTCTAATGAGGATCTGACACACAAGTACAATCTGCATTTTGTGACTCTGCTACTAGATATGGCCAGAAACTGGAATGGGGTTTTCCAGATTTAGAAAATCACTTTCTCCAGCTACAGCTTTCTTTTAAAAAAACAAAAATAAGCAAACCTTGCTTTACTCATCCTCCCCAGGTCCGACGGCGAGTGTCCACAGCTACTCCTGGTGTCTCTTACTGCAGGCTGATATCATGTCGACTGCTTTCCAGCTAATTAGTGAGCTCATGAACAGCGCGTGCTGTCAACTCATACACAGCACAGTTATTGGCTACAGCGGTGATGACGTGACCGCAACGCTGCAGACAATAACGGAACCTAGGAGCAGCGGTGGATGAATCTATGTCTCTGGTATTTTACAGCTCAGCTTCACACAAGTAAAGCCTGTTACACCTATTCGGATTTTGGGTGAAGGGCACAATCAGAAAGTGATTTTTGGATTCAATGCAGGAAGCAAAAACAGCACAGAAACGACAACGTAATTACAGCTTTATGCCGGACACTTGGAAAATTAGTTTTACTAAGTGGGAGAACACACTTTCCACTGTAATTACATTAAAGGAAACCCGACAAGTTCCCAAAACCGCTACCATGTGTTTATTCCTATGTGAACACCCTGCCTAACACGCACTTTGTACAGTATAAGTGATTTCAGTGTATGGTCAAAAAAGAATGTTAAAAATCCATTTCCAATAGTTTCAGACTAGTCGAGAAGGCATTGGTTTCTCCAGACTAGTCGTCCCAGTAATCATGTTACCGCGATTCTGTGGATGGGAGAATATGAATTACGAGAGCGGTGTCAAAGTTAGCTGTCTGCAAGTCTCTTGCATGCGCGATTTTCACCATTTCATGTCAGTGCCAGGGCTGTGGAGTCGGTCAGCCAAACCTTCAAATCCGACTCCACGAAAATGGGCTCCGACTCCACAGCCCTAATCAGTGCGCAGCGAAGCCAAGGGAGAAATGTAAGCGAACGCTTGCAAGAGACTTGCAGACAACTAGCGGTGACATCGCTCTTGTAATTCATGTTCTCCCATCCACAGTATCGCGGTAACATGATTACTGGGACGACTAGTCTGGAGAAACCAATGCCCTCTTGACTAGTCTGAAAGTATTGGAAATGGATTTTTAACATTCTTCCACTTGTACTGTACAGAGGGCTTGTTAGCCAGGGTGTTACCATAGGAAATAACCACATGCTAGAAATTGGGTCGTCAGGTTCTCTTTAAAGAAAATTGACAAATGTGTCAAAAAATCCAGTGGTGCACTACATGGAGGGAGATAGGCAGGATGTTCTCTACACCGCTCCATGGTTTACAGGTCACTGACTCCAGCTAATCTCCAGGAGTACAGAAATGTTCTCACTCTTTGTAAAACCTGTTTGTTACATGCTTGCTGCGGTCTATGGGGAGGGATCAGCATATACCTGGCTTTGTATCAAATGAAAGGTGCCCAGGATCTGACGAGACTTGACAAACATCTCATGCAGCAGCGATGAGATTAAAGTCAGGATTTCTATTCATCAAACACAAAGGATCATTCGTCCAATACAGAACGTAAAGAGCCTTACTACATGAGGATTGTTTCCCGATGTTATAGACCAAGGATACATAGGAAAAATGTCCTAATCCCTTAAAGAAACAGGCAATTTTTGTTTTTGTGTTTTCGTTATTTCCTCCCCTTTTTCCAATACCTGTAACTTTATCTTTTCGCTGACACAGACGTACGACGGCTTGTTTTTCACGGGACAAGATATGGTTTTGAAAGACGCCATTCACGTTACCATGTAATGTATGGAAAAATGGGAGAAATATAAAAAGGTGAGGTAAAATGGTGAAAAGTAAAATACTACTCCGCCATTTTTTGTTTCTATGATGCCAATTGAGCAGTAAAAAATGACCAGGGATCGGGATTCTTCAGGAGAGTATGATTACGGCAAAACAAAAAAATTAGTTTGTGTCACCATTTTCTGACACCTGCAAGTCTTTTACTTTTCTGTTGATGTTGCCATGTGAGGGCTTGCTTTTTTGTTTGACGAGCTGTAGTTTTTACTGGTGCCATTTGGGGGTAAATACTATGTTTTCAAGGTATATTACTGCATTTTTTTGTGAGTTCTGGTCATTAAAATAACCCCACCATTTTGGAGTTTTGATTTTTTTTTCTACTTTTTTATACACTTTAAAGGGAACCTGTTACCAGAAAAACAACAACAAAAAGCGCTATTAACCTGCAGATATGGGGTTAAGAGAGTCATCATCCTGCCCGATGCCCGCACTTTGAGCCCCGCTGCGGGAGAAAAAATAACTTTATTCCTCGCGGCTGTGCTCCGGTTTTAGTTACAGGGGCGCCGCCGATTCAGTCACCGGAGACTGAAACCGCGCCACCGGCCTTGACTGACAGCCGGCCCCAATGCAGAGCGAGGGTCAGTCAGGGCCGGTAGCGCAGTTACAGCCATCACACTGTAGCCTCACACTGAGCCTGAACCAGCACCATCCATGTGACGGAAACCAGAATGCTGCTGGGGGGAATAAAGTTAATTTTCTCCCCACAGCTTCAGCTACGTGCAGGCATCAGGCAGGTTAATAACGCTATTACCCTGCAAATTAACCCAATATCTACAGGTTAATAGCATTTTCTCTGACTACAGGCGGACTGATGGGAGCGGGCAGCTTAGTGTTTCACAGCGGCATGTAAGGGAATAATAGCTGGAGCTAGCCTAGTCGCTGCTGTTCAGGGTGGATTTGATTTAAATCAAACTGATTTAAATCACGATTTAAATCATGATTTAAATCACTAGTCAGTAAGGCTTGATTTAAATCAGTGATTTAAATCAAAGTTTCTACCTAAGGAGCTTCATTAAAATATTCCCAAACTGGGTCTCTTTTACGGCCTGCTGCCATTATAAGGAAAGAATGTAATAAACCTCAGATCGTACACACAAACAGATCCAGACTTGTCTGTCTGTGGCTATGCTGCAGTATTGTGCTCAAAGTTTCACTTTCATTTTCTTGTCTGCTTGCCCTTCCTCCTCCTCACACTTAGATTCACATTCTTCTTGTGTTGTGCAGATCTATTCCACTCCAAACAATCAGAAACATATTGTCTAACTTCTTGGACTTGGCACTGAAGGGGTTGATTCTGTATTCATATAGGTTTGTAGAACAATAGGATTAAGGTCTTTTTCTCAACTCTGTTCATGTTGTAACATTTTTGCCGTGAAGAAGAGGCTGGGACCTCTGCGGAGTCAAATTCAGTTTTGAGAACTGCGTAAGTAAAGCGAGCGTCTGTGATAATATAGGAGAGAAACTGCCCACTAATCCTACAGAAACCTCTGGAAGAGCATGGCATTGTGAATGTTACACATATACAGCCTTTATTCTACTGAGTTAAACAACTCAGCTTTATCTCATGATGGAAGAACCTTTGGATGGTAAAATATTTTCCTCAAAAAGTAGTTTATTGAAAAAAATCCGATTTAAATAAAAAAAATCCGATTTAAATCAAAAAAATCCGATTTTTTTGATTTTTTAAAAAAAATCATTGATTTTTATCCACCCTGCTGCTGTTAGAGGTGAATGCTGGCTGTGTAAGGCTACTTTCACATATACGTTTTTCGCCGTCCAGTACAATCCGTCCAATATTTAAAAAGACGGATCAGGCGCATATTGTGGAAAAACTGATGCAACGGATCTGTTTTTTAGCCGGATCCGTCCTGAACTTCTGAATCTGAAAAATGCTGTGTGCTTTCCTGGAACGAGAGAGAGGAGGGAGAGGACAGAGAGGAGAGAGAGAGAAGGAGAGAGAGAGGAGAGAGAGAGAGAAGGAGAGAGAGAGAGAGAGAGAGAGAGAAGGAGAGAGAGAGAGAGAGAGAAAGAAAGAGAGAGAGAGAGACTGGGCATGCTCAGAGCTGATAAACGGAATGCGGTGGCCGGATCAGGCTAAAGACTGATCCGTTGGCCGGATTCTCCCATTGACTTGCATTGTAGACAACAGCCGGTTGCGCCGCATCCGCTGCTGTCTGTTTTTTTTCGCCGGACGCAAAAAACGTTACAACATGCGTTGTGTCCGACTGCCGAAAAAGAAATTTTAGACGGATCCGGCAAAAAACGGACGAGACGCAAGCACATGCGGCGCGATCCGGCAGTAATGCAACTCAATGAGAAAAAAACGGATCCGGCGGAAGAAAAAAAACGAATCCGCTTTTTGCAAAACAAGCCGGATCGCGCCAGATGGCAAAAAATGGATGTGTGAAAGAGGCCTAACACAGGCAGCATCTGCCTTGTGTGGGGTGGGCTCAGATCCTGAACCCGCTCTACACATACTGACCCGCTCCATAATATACATGTATGTGATGGAACGCTAAAGGGTTAGGATGTTTAATCTGAAAATTAAGATTTTCATTTGACTAAAGTCACTTTAAAGGGAACCGGTCAGCAATATTTTTTTGCCTCTAAACCAGCACTATACATTATATAAATATAAACTGATGTTTCTAAACATGATCCCATATCAGAGTCACAGAAACCACATTAGAAAATCCCACAGGCTGTAAGTAGAAAACATAGAGGCGTCCAGATCAGTCAGCGCTCCCATACCGACCCTCCTGGCATGACTGACACCTTCTCGCCAATGTAGGTCATAGGGGCCTCCACCTGGGAGATGTCAATCAAGCAACGAGGGGCAGGTTTGGAGCGGAGACTGTACGGCGGTCCTTGATCTGGATGAGGCTCGGATGATATCTCTATGGCGACTTAGGATTTGGCTAGAATATTTTTACCAATTAGAGGCATATTAGCACATTAAAATTGAATGATTATGGTGGTTGTTTAAGGGAAAAAAAAGAACAAAAAGCTTCCAGATATCCTTTAAAGAGTGCAAAACTTACTATCCCCCCCATCCATACAAATCTTATGGAACAAGCACTGCTCTCCGTATCGGGATCTTTGCACCACGTTCACTGTAACATGTACTGTACTGGGTATTAACGCAAATGCCGCTACATGCCAGAAAATAATCTATTCTTCCATAGATATCAGATGTTACGGGAGGGCTTGGAAATCCATAAAAAAATGGATACCAGGAGGCTAGCAGAGAGATTCTATTCTGGAAGACCAGGTCCTTCTAGGTGTGACATGGTTGGTCTTTCATTGGACACACCAGACAAGTACGGTACATACTGAATTTTTTTCCACAAGTCTGGAAAATCCTTGCGTGCAGTGGTACGTAGGTTACATTTGGTTCACGTATGGTCTAACGTCCACACGGACAGAACATGGACAGAAACAACGCTCATCTGAGGCCTAAGGGGGAAATGTTTGATTCTAAAATGACCACTGTAAGTAGTGGCCCACCAGAAAGAACACTAAAGATACGAGCTGGTAGTGGACACTGTGGCGCTGGCCATGTAGTAAGTGGTTAGTGTACTTGGGCAATCTCCGTGCGGGAGCAAGTGCACCAATGATCACTCTTTTCCCCCCATTGGAATTTGTTAGAGACATCAAATTCTAATTCCCTTTTTGTGATCTTTGAGCAGAATCAATAGTCAGTGTAACCTGAGATATAGAGGAAAAGGTCAGATACCGGCGCTGATAAAACACACACACACACACACACACACACACACACACACACACACACACACACGCTAAAAATATTGTCACCTCAGCCTGACAAAAGAGAGGGGCGCAGAGCAGACGCATGACGGACAGAGCACCGGGATGTTTCCTCCTACAAGCGACATGTTGGGGGAGCGGAGGAATATAAACGAGTCGCCTGTCAGATTGATAAAGAATCTAGACCCCGGCCAAATTCTCCACTGTATGTAGTGACATGACTGTTTCCTACAGCCCCCGGGCTGCGAGCGAAAGTCGCATAACGTGTATGTGTGAAACTCGTAGTGTGACAGATGCCATAATAAAAAGTGCAAATGTAGAGGTTTGGAGGAGAAGGAATCTGAGATATGTACAATATGTCCATTGTGCAGCTTTTGTGGTTACACATTCTTGACTTGTAAATGAAACACCCATTCTAAAAATTTTGTATTTTTGTACTTGCTAAATTTTACTAGATTATGCAATTAAACATTGCCTTAAAGGGAATCTGTCCCCAGCTTTTTCCACATCTGAGAGCAGCATAATGTAGGCAAATAGACCCTGGTTCCAATCATGTATCACTTAGATTACTGGGTGCAGCCATTCTGACACAACCAGAGCTTTTAGATTTAAAATGAAGCAGAGCTGAGAAAGCTAAAGCCGCCCGCCACCAGTCTCTGTGTATGTAGTCAATAGACAGTGAGCTTCGTATCACAGGAGGGGGTGTCGCTGGACTAGTGTAGTCTGGCAACAATAATCTTAGTGATGATAAATCATTCACAGTAAACAACAGCAGGCACTGTGACAAGTGATATCCCTGAATTCGGTGTCTCAGCCTCTATCTCCTGCTGTCTTCAGATTACATAGCAAAAATCTGCTCACAGATTCCCTTTAAAGGGGTATTCAGCTTTCACTGGCAGTCCCATAATCAACAAGCAGAGCGGAGGTTGAGAATGGGCTCCTCTGTACAACCCGGATATCTGGATCACTGGAGATTGCAGCAGCTACAGTCATGGACAAAAGTTTTGAGAATGACACAAATATTATATTTTCACATGATCTGCTGCCCTCTGGTTTTTATGTGTGTGTTTGACAGATGTTTTTATCATAGACAGAAATAGAATTGCAAACATATGAGTAACAAAAGCTCATATTGACAGTTAGAATGAGTTAATGCAGCAAGTCAATATTTGCAGTGTTGACCCTTCTTCTTCAGGACCTCTGCAATTCTCCCTGGCATGCTCTCAATCAACTTCTGGACCAAATCCTGACTGATAGCAGTCCATTCTTGCACAATCAATGCTTTCATTTTGTCAGAATTTTTAGGTTTTTGTTTGTCCACCCATCTCTTGATGATTGACCACAAGTTCTCAATGGGATTAAGATCTGGGGAGTTTCCAGGCCATGGACCCAAAATCTCTATGTTTTGTTCCCTGAGCCATTTAGTTATCACCTTTGCTTTATGGCAAGGTGCTCCATCATGCTGGAAAAGGCTTTGTTGATCGCCAAACTGCTCTTGGAGGGTTGGGAGAAGTTGCTCTTGGAGGACATTCTGGTACTATTCTTTATTCATGGCTGTGTTTTTAGGCAAGACTGTGAGAGCCGATTCGCTTGGCTGAGAGGCAACCCCACACATTAATGGTTTCAGGATGCTTAACAGTTGGCATGAGACAAGACTGGTGGTAGCGCTCACCTTGTCTTCTCCGAATGAGGCATTTTCCTGATGTCCCAAATAATCGAAAAGGGGATTCATCAGAGAAAATAACTTTACCCCAGTCCTCAGCAGTCCACTGCCTGTACCTTTTGCAGAATATCAGTCTGTCCATGATGTTTTTTCTGGAGAGAAGTGGCTTCTTTGCTGCCCTCCTTAAGACCAGGCCTTGCTCCAAGAGTCTCCGCCTCACAGTGCGTGCAGATGCACTCACACCTGCCTGCTGCCATTCCTGAGCAAGCTCTGCACTGCGGATAGCCCGATCCCGCAGCTGAAACACTTTTAAGAGACGGTCCTGGCGCTTGCTGGTCTTTCTTGGGCACCCTGGAGCCTTTTTGGCAACAATGGAACCTCTCTCCTTGAAGTTCTTGATGATGCGATAGATTGTTGACTGAGGTGCAATCTTTCTAGCTGCGATACTCTTCCCTGTTAGGCCATTTTTGTGCATTGCAATGATGACTGCACGTGTTTCTTTAGAGATAACCATGGTTAACAGAAGAGAAGATGCCAAGCACCAGCCTACTTTTAAAGTGTCCAGTGGTGTCATTCTTACTTAATGACAGATTGATCTCCAGCCATGTCCTCATCAACACCCACACCTGTGTTAATGGAGCAATCACTGAAAAGAGGTTAGCTGGTCCTTTAAGGCAGGGCTGCAATGATGTTGAAATGTGTTTTGGGGATAAAGTTCATTTTCTAGCCAAATATTGACTTTGCAAGTAATTGCTGTTAAGCTGATCACTCTTTATAACATTCTGGAGTATATGCAAATTGCCATTAGAAAAAGTAAAGCAGTAGACTTTGTAAAAATTAATATTTGTGTCATTCTCAAAACTTTTGTCCATGACTGTAGACCACCAGTAAATAGCAAGTTATCTCCTTTCGTATGGAAATGAATAAATTTGAACTGGGGGACTACCCCTTTAACAGGGTATACCTCTCCAAAATGACAGCATATGGCTACTAATGATCGTGATGACGCCCCTCCCCCACTCCCTTAATTTTTCCCTGCATAGCCGTATCCCTGACCCCTCTGCTGTGTGGGGCACTGTTTCGGACCCCAATCACCTGCACACAGTTTTGTTGCAGTTCCCTTGGACAGTGGATAGGTGGGCACCACTGAGTGGGCAATGACTGAGAAGGGGGTGCAGATCTGTTGCCCTTTTATTCTCAATTTGGGTGAGGTCCCGACTCCCCCAAAAATCAAAGTAATGGCAGATCTTTTCGACATTTAAGCACTTTATTACTCAGTAACACAGCTTGAAAAAGGGTTGTGCCCATCTTTCCTGGAGAAATTCTGGGGGCTGGAAATGCTTGTGGCCCAGCAAGACTTCTCCAGACTAGAGACAACTAAACCTGCCTCATACAGCAATGATGTCAAGGTCATCAGCCATGGAGCGAAGAGTCTGTAGCCTGGTAAGAGCATGTCAACTTTCCTTGCTCGTCTATTCTGAAGTGTCCTGTCGGGAGTCTACAACGCGATGATCTGTGAGTTTTCAGCCTGGGGGACGTGACACTACACCGCGCTCCACAGTACAATCTATGACGTGTCGTGCCCTAGGTGACGGCACAATGGATGTGATCCAGCACAGTGGAACAATTCACGTCAGCTCTCGTTTACCTGACTTTTTTTTCTCTGCTTCCAATCCTTTTTATATGAATGATGAAACAATGGAAAAAAAGAAAGTGTTTTCTAGTGCTTACTTAGTGTTACCATCTTTTCAGTTAGCCATTAAAAGGTATCAACCACTGAGGACTCTCAAGTCTAAATATTTTTCTAGTGCTTCAGTCATTATTTACAGTGGTAATTAAAAATTATAACTTGATTGATTGCCATACACACACACGCTCAACTTTACTTTGCACAAGTCTGGTGATATATGCCTTTTTTTGCCAATTTCCACAGCATAAAGTGAGAACTTACAGATCGGTGAGTGTCCGACTGCTGGATCAGAGTTTATTTTATCCCCGTTACTAAATGCCGCAGACGGTCAGATGCCCGATGGACGCTCCGTTCATTCTCTAGAGTCGAGAGCAGGACTTGAATGAAGGCAGCAGGCCGGGCATGTGCACCGACTCTATTCTAATGGGGATAAAGGCCACCCCTACTGCTGATCAGTGCGGGTCTCAGCGGTCAGACTCCCACCCATTAACAAGTTATCAGCAATCTTTTGGATAGGTGATAAAGGGGTTGTCTGGTGAAAACAAGTTAATGGCAATTCCCATGAGTTAGGATCTCACTGATTACTTTCGGCCAGAAGAGCGGATATTAGCGCAAGGGCCCATGTCAGGGGTGTTCTTTGGAGCACAAGGTGAAAAAGTTAGAAAGATTTAATAGTATTTCTTAGAAGTCGAAACTTCAGATGTCTCTAGTAACGTTGTGGAATTATTAGTCTCCTCCGGAGATTTTACAGCGCAGAGATTGGATTCATCCAAGGTGGCTCCTCGACACAGTAACAGGTTATGGGGTCTGTTCTCTCCAGTTATTCGTACAGTTTCTACTTATTTCATTCAAGGTTTACCATTCACGTTCCTATCAATATTGGCTCTCCTGTGTAGGTCGTTGAGACCAGCCCAACATGAAGAAGGATATTTTATGCTAGCAAAGTAGAAAATGACTGATGAAAGTCATTCCTCCGTCCTATGTGTAGACTTCTGCAATCATGAAAAAAAAACATGATCGAAGCTTTTGGATGTCACATGGGGACAACGTTAATCAAAATAGGCAAAAAAGATTCTTTGGAGTTGGAAAGGGGCCATAAAAGAAAAAGGTAGCCATTTTGGGTTCTTGTATATTGAGTGGTGGAAGCAATTTGTAACTATTTAAAGAGGTACAAAGATAATCAAAAATTTGGCAAAAGGCAGACAATGCAACTAAACAAAAAAGAAAAAAAACAACAAAAACATTATATCCCCTGCAGCAACACACATGACTGCTGCAGCCAATCAGCTGTCTCTGGGATGCACAGTACAAGACCACTGAGGTCAGCGATCGGCTCCAGCGGTCACACTGGCATAACACTGCTTCAAGAGAGGAAACAAAGGCTAAGTGATGGAGCAACAAGGGATAGGATCAGGGTTTCTGTCTCTACAATATGCAGCGCTCAGATTAGGTGGCAATACCCTAATGACAGATTCCCTTTAAGCAACAGGAGGATTTTTTATTTTTTTTTTAAACCAATTTTCCTTTTCGTTCCTTAAAAGAAAAACAAAGCACATCTCAGAAAACACGAAACTCATTGAGGTCATCGATGATGGAGGTGAAAATCCTGGCAATTGCCCGACGCTGTCTAGTCACTTTGGTGCCATACAGTCCATTAAACTGCAGTTATGCTTGGAAAACATAATACCAAGTTAAATAAAAAGAAAACAAAATCCTGTGTATTGCACCGTTCATAAGACGTGGTTGTGTCCAGTTCATTTCATAGCATGCAAGCCCTGATTTTAAAGAAATAATTTTGCAATCTTAGCATCATTAACACATTCATAATTGCAAGGGCTTAAGAGTTTTTTGTAATTAACACTTTGCAATTTTTTGCATTAGGGTTTGTAAGGAACCCCACCTTCATTTTGTTATATAATGTAAAGATTACATTCTAGGACAGTGGCGGCGAACCTATGCCCTCCCGGTGGGCATGTGCACCACCTCCTCAGGACTAGCTGGGGAGGGGGAGCGGCGGGTCACGGAAGGTAGGAGCCGGCGGCTGCGGCTAAATCCTGTGATCGCTGCTAAAGAGAAATGAATTTTCACTGCACTGCCAATGAATATTCATTTCTCTTATAGTGCGCACAGTGTCAGCAGCAGTGGCCGGCTTCCAGCAGCTGCCGGGCTATCACGGGTGCCCGGTCATTCAGGTAATGAATATTCACCTCTCTCCACTCCCATACATGTGGAGAGAAGGGAATATTCATTACCTTAATGAGCTGGGACACGTGATCGCTCGGCCGTAGACGCTGCTGGCACAGGAACACGATGCTGCGAGGGCGCACGGGAAAGGTAAGTAGGATTTTTTTTTATGCTTTTCTCATGGGGGCCATGCATACCAGGACAGAGATGAGGATCCATGCAGACAAGGGCTGGGATAAGGAGCCATGCATACAAGGATGGGGTTAAGGAGCCATGCATACAAGGATGGGGTTAAGGAGCCATGCATACAAGGATGGGGTTAAGGAGCCATGCATACAAGGATGGGGTTAAGGAGCCATGCATACAAGGATGGGGTTAAGGAGCCATGCATACAAGAATAGGGATTAGGGGACAAAGCATACCCGGCTTATACTACAGTCATGGCCAAAAGTTTTGAGAATGACACAAATATATTTTCACATGATCTGCTGCCCTCTGGTTTTTATGTGTGTTTGACAGATGTTCTTATCACAGACAGAAATATAATAATTGCAAACATATGAGTAACAAAAGCTTATATTGACAGTTTGAATGAGTTAATGCAGCAAGTCAATATTTGCAGTGTTGACCCTTCTTCTTCAGGACCTCTGCAATTCTCCCTGGCATGCTCTCAATCAACTTCTGGACCAAATCCTGACTGATAGCAGTCCATTCTTGCACAATCAATGCTTTCATTTTGTCAGAATTTTTAGGTTTTTGTTTGTCCACCCGTCTCTTGATGATTGACCACAAGTTCTCAATGGGATTAAGATCTGGGGAGTTTCCAGGCCATGGACCCAAAATCTCTATGTTTTGTTCCCTGAGCCATTTAGTTATCACCTTTGCTTTATGGCAAGGTGCTCCATCATGCTGGAAAAGGCATTGTTGATCGCCAAACTGCTCTTGGAGGGTTGGGAGAAGTTGCTCTTGGAGGACATTCTGGTACCATTCTTTATTCATGGCTGTGTTTTTAGGCAAGACTGTGAGAGAGCCGATTCCCTTGGCTGAGAAGCAACCCCACACATGAATGGTTTCAGAATGCTTAACAGTTGGCATGAGACAAGACTGGTGGTAGCGCTCACCTTGTCTTCTCCGAATGAGGCGTTTTCCTGATGTCCCAAACAATGGAAAAGGGGATTCATCAGAGAAAATAACTTTACTCCAGTCCTCAGCAGTCCACTGCCTGTACCTTTTGCAGAATATCAGTCTGTCCATGATATTTTTTTCTGGAGAGAAGTGGCTTCTTTGCTGCCCTCCTTGAGACCAGGCCTTGCGCCAAGAGTCTCCGCCTCACAGTGCGTGCAGATGCACTCACACCTGCCTGCTGTCATTCCTGAGCAAGCTCTGCACTGCTGGTAGCCCGCTCCCGCAGCTGAAACACTTTTAAGAAATGGTCCTGGTGCTTGCTGGTCTTTCTTGGGCGCTCTGAAGCCTTTTTGGCAACAATGGAACCTCTCTCCTTGAAGTTCTTGATGATGCGATAGATTGTTGACTGAGGTGCAATCTTTCTAGCTGCGATACTCTTCCCTGTTAGGCCATTTTTGTGCATTGCAATGATGACTGCACGTGTTTCTTTAGAGATAACCATGGTTAACAGAAGAGAAACAATGATGCCAAGCACCAGCCTCCTTTTAAAGTGTCCAGTGGTGTCATTCTTACTTAATCATGACAGATTGATCTCCAGCCATGTCCTCATCAACACCCACACCTGTGTTAATGGAGCAATCACTGAAAAGAGGTTAGCTGGTCCTTTTAAGGCAGGGCTGCAATGATGCTGAAATGTGTTTTGGGGGATAAAGTTAATTTTCTAGCCAAATATTGACTTTGCAAGTAATTGCTGTTAAGCTGATCACTCTTTATAACATTCTGGAGTATATGCAAATTGCCATTAGAAAAAGTGAAGCAGTAGACTTTGTAAAAATTAATATTTGTGTCATTCTCAAAACTTTTGGCCATGACTGTAGAGTCAATAAGTTTTCCCAGGTTTTCGTGGCAAAATTAGGTGCCTCAGCTTATACTCTGGTCGGCTTATACATGAGTATATACCGTATTTATTTATTTTTAAAGTGAGGCCATTATACTGTATGGAGGACTATGTGGGCACATTATACAATATGAAACACTATGTGGGGCCTTTATACAGTAACAGTATGGAGCATCACGTGGGGCCATTATACAGTACGGAGCATCACGTGGGGCCACTATACAGTACGGAGCATCACGTAAGGCCATTATACAGTACGGAGCATCACGTGGGGCCATTATACAGTACGGAGCATCACGTGGGGCCACTATACAGTACGGAGCATCACGTAAGACCATTATACAGTATGGAGCATCACGTGGGGCCATTATACAGTATGGAGCATCCCGTGGGGCCATTATACAGTATGGAGCATCCCGTGGGGCCATTATACAGTATGGAGCATCACGTGAGGCCATTATACAGTATGGAGCATCACGTGGGGCCATTATACAGTATGGAGCATTACGTGGGGCCATTTTACACTATGGAGCATTATGTGATTCCATTATACTGTATGGAGCCATTATACAGTATGGAGAACTGTATGGGGCCATTATACAGTATGGAACACTGTGTGGGGCCATTATACAGTATGGAGCACTGTGTGGGGCCCATTACACTTTATGCAGGACTATGTGGGGGCCATTACACTGTATGGAGGACTATGTGGAGCCATTGTACTGTATGGAGGACTTTATGTGCTCGTTATACTGTATGAAAGGCTGTATGGGGATTACAGTTGGCGAATCATACTGTGATGGGGCCACCATTCTTTGTCAGGGGAACTGAGGGAGGTGGTACAGTAGGGTCAACATACTGTGCGTGTGGAGTAGTTCACGGTGGGGGAATCAAACTGTGTTTGGGAGCACTTTTGTTTGCATCATACTTTATTATCTGTTTTATTCAAGGTTTTTATCCTTTGTTATTATTAAAATAGGCATAGATGCTCATGAAAAGAACATAATTTTACCTCTATACAAGTCACTAGTGTGACCACACTTAGAATACTGTGTACAGTTCTGGTCTCCGGTGTATAAGAAAAACATAGCTGAACTGGAGCGGGTGCAGAGAAGAGCGACCAAGGTTATTAGAGAACTGGGGGTTCTGCAATACCAGGACAGGTTATTACACTTGGGGTTATTTAGTTTGGAAAAACTAAGGCTTAAGCGTGATCTTATTACAATGTATAAATATATGAGGGGACAGTACAAAGACCTTTCTAATGATCTTTTTACTCTTAGGCCTGTGACGGGGACAAGGGGGCATACTCTACGTATGGAGGAAAGAAGGTTTAGTCATAATCACAGACGCAGATTCTTTACTGTAAGAGCAGTGAGACTGTGGAACTCTCTGCCGTCTAATGTTGTAATGAGTGATTCACTACTAAAATTTAAGAAGGGACTGGATGCCTTTCTTGAAAATTATAATATTACAGGTTATATACACTAGTTTCCTAGATATTGCGTTGATCCAGGGAGCTAGTCTGATTGCCGTATGTGGAGTTGGGAAGGAATTTTTTTCCCCAATGTGAAGTATACTGTTGCCACATGGTTTTTTTTTTGCCTTCCTCTGGATCAACGTGTTAGGGCAGGTTAGGATAGGATATGGGTTGAACTAGATGGACTTAAAGTCTTCCTTCAACCTTAAATACTATGTTAATATGTTACTATGTATTTAAATTATTATTATTATTATTATTTATTAATATTTATTTCTATAGCACCATTGATTCCATGGTGCTGTACATGAGAAGGGGTTACATACAAATTACAGGTATCACTTACAGTAAACAAACTAACAATGACAGACTGATACAGAGGGGAGAGGACCCTGCCCTTTCGGGCTTACATTCTACAGGATTGTGAGGCAGGAGACAGTAGGTCGGGGGGTTGCAGCAGTTCCGGTGTTGGTTGAGGCAATAACTCCGGTAGTGGTGAGGAGGCAGCAGGGTCATTGCAGGCTGTAGGCTTTCCTGAAGAGATGGGTTTTCAGGTTCCGTCTGAAGGATCTGAATGAGTTTGATAGTCGGATGTGTTGGGGCAAAGAATTCCAGAGGATGGGGGATATTCGGGAGAAGTCTTGGAGGCGGTTGGGTGAGGAGCGAATAAGTGTGGAGGAGAGGATGTCTTGGGAGGATCGGAGATTACGTGAGGGAAGATATCGGGAGATTAGTTCAGAGATATATGGAGGAGACAGATTATAGATGGCCTTGTAGGTCAGTATTAGTAATTTGAACTGGATACGCTGAGGGAATGGGAGCCAGTGAAGAGATTTGCAGAGGGGAGAAGCGGAGGAGTAGCGAGGAGAGAGGTGAATTAGTCGTGCAGCAGAGTTAAGGATGGACTGGAGAGGTGCGAGGGTCATTGGGCCATATGGTTTTTACTGCTGTTACATAACATATTATTCCACTATAATTCCAAAAGTTAATCGTTTTTATTTGATAAAAAAATGTCTACAATTGAGGAAGTTTTTCCGTAACAAATATCAAGGTTGGCCTGCAACTTTCTGCAAGCTTTTAACGTTGGCCCTCTGTGTATTTGAGTTTGATATTCCTGCCTTAAAGGGTTTGTTCTCATCATGATAAAGGGTTACAACTGCAAAGAGGTTGTAAAAAACAAACAACTTTGCAATTTTACTTTTGATTAAAAATCCTCTCCATTCTCAAGAACAGACCTTCACTACATTTTGGTGGCTAGTATCTTATTATTGGAGTGCAGCGCTTACAAGCGCTTTGATATTGATTCTATAGCGCGCTAATGTGCGAGTTGTCTTTCTAGTCTAAAACCTCAGTATTCAGGGCACTTTGCGACAAATACTGTAAATGGGTTTTGGATTGCAGTTTGGGCACTCGGTCTCAAAAAGGTTCGCCATCACTGTTCTAGGGAATGCAAAGATTAAATTTAGACTCAATTTAGAGGATTAGAAATCTAATTAGGGACATTCATGAACACTAACATTTATACATTGTACATATATATGGGTATGGTGGAAATGCTGGTATAGGACACACAGGAGGGGACTAAGGGCTGTTGTAGACAAGGGTTGACTGAGGTAGGATTGCTTTTCAGTTCTCAGCTGTGAATTTGCTGGTGATCAGAGAGCCAAGTCCAAAAATAACAGCAAGAAGAGACCTAGCAACCATAAGATGTTTATATATCTCTATTCAACACTGCCCTCCTCAAGGGACAAATGATCAGAATGTTCTGGGATGAACCAGGCGGGAGATACCGAAAATTCCAAAACTTTCACCCATCTTCAACGCCTGCACCCATAGATAAAGTTTATTGGACTTACCTACACTATATCCTGCAGCACATCCTGCATAAACCCAACAAAAATATATTGATTTCTAATAAAAAAAAAAAACACCCAGTGTATACACTGGAGTATTACTAGATATCATTAATCTCTATAAAACAAATGTTATATCCACTGTATACTAGAGTAGACCTGGGTTCCTGCAGAATTACGGTACATTGTCCTGGGCACCACCAAGATGGTATCATATAATATAATTATATATATATATATATATAACACACACACACGTTCACTGCTACAGTCCAATCATAAAAAAATATACATAATGCATGTACAGAAGTAAACATAGTTTAGTTGAAAGGAATCTGTTGGATATGCTTCTGAATCTGAGGAAACCATAAAATAGGGACAGAGACTCCGATTCTGGTGGAGCATCATCTACTGGGCTCGTTACACTTTTGATAAAAATCACTGATTTACCTGCTGCAGCTCTGCTAGTCCTCTCAGTGATGAGCTCTGTCTAACCTTACCCCAGCAATGAGTGACAGCTGTCTGCTTACACTATGCATATGCAGAAAACTGACAATCAGATATGGCGGGGCAGGAACAGAAGCAGTTCATGAATACCAAGGACTACTTAGCAGCAGCTTATAACTGAAAGGACTAGCAGAGCTGCAGCAGAAAAAAAAAAAAAAAAAAACAGCGGTGTTTTATCAAAACTCCAGAAATAAGATCAATAAGTGACCCAGCATTAGAACTGGGATCTCTACCCCTACTTGAGGCAGGAAAAAGCTGGTGACAGATTCTCTTTATATAATATAGGATATTTACAGACTAAGACAGGGTTCGACAAACCCGGGCGCCAGGTCGCCACTGGCGCCTAGAAAATCATGCCTGGCGCCCGGGTTTGTCGGGGCCCTGAGCAGGCAGGGGGGCCCACTCGCCGTCGGGCACCCCGGCGCCCGTTAGCGGTGTCAGCGCCGCCACTGGCCCCCCCCGCTTGCTCAGGGCCCCGGCAGCAGCTGGCACAATGCTCACCTCTCCCCGTGCCTCCGCTGCCGCAGCTCCGGGGGGCACCTGCACTTCCTCTCACAGCAGCGCCGCTGAATGACATCATCATTCAGCGGCCGGCTGTGGCAGAGAGCGCGCGGACGCCGGACAGGTGAGATGTGTGTGTGTGTGTGTCTGTATCAGTGTGTGTGTATGTAGTGCGGTGCTTTGTGTGTGTATGAGAGAGAGTGCTTGTGTGCTGCGGTGCTGTCTGTGTGATGGTGGTGGGGGAAGGGCTAGTGATGTTTGATGATGATATGATGATGGGGAGGCATTGATGATAATGGGGAGGCATTGATGACAATGGGGAGGCATTGATGATAATGGGAAGGCATTCATGATGATGGGGAAGCACTATGATGGGTAGGCACTGATGATGATGGGGAGGCACTGATGATGATGGGGAAGCATTGATGATGATGGGGAGGCGATGATGGTGATGGGGAGGCATTGATAATGATGGGGAGGCATTGATGATGATGGGGAGAAGACAATGATGATGGTGAGGCATTGATGATGATGGGGAGTCATTCATGATGATAGGGAGGAACTGATGATGATGGGGAGGCACTGATGATGATGAGGAGGCGATGATATGATGAGGAGGAAATGATATTGATGATGGGCAGGCATTGATGATGATGGGGAGGCAATGATGTTGATGAGAAGGAGGCAATGATGATGGGGAGGCAATGATGATGAAATGAAAAAAAAATTCTGGCTCCTAAATTTTTTGGCTGGTATACATCAAAACTCTACTGTCATATTAAGTATTATTTCCAACAGCACTACAAAAACTAGCCAGGTAATCAATACAGACACTGTAAAGGACTATTCACATCATATTGCTGGAATATGTCATAGCATTCTGACAGGTGGAAATCCATCCGCAGGGACCCAAACATATCCTGAAAACAATAGCACTGAGGTCCCTTCAACAAGTCTCCTGCACAATAACGGTGGGCGCCGGGAGCTGCACCATGGCTCTATTCAAGTGAAAATGAGAAATTCCAACGCTAATCCCAGGAGACTGAATACACATATCACTGATGCAATGAAAAGAAATTAGCCGCTGCTGTAGTACTGCTCATCTCAACACGGCCTCCTGGGGCTGCTCCTACATCAGCTGGGCAGTTGCTGTGAAGGCCTCGTATGATTACTAGGAGTGATCCACACCAATCACACAAGAGAAAGATCTAGCCACTCGTTATGGCTAGTATGGCCAACCAGTAACATTTTTAAGTTGTAAATGTAGATTGATAGTAAGAAGCTCAATGCTAAAAGTTACTTAAAAGGGGTTATCTGGGACTTTGGTTTTTTTTTTTTTGGCTATGGGGCTAAAAACTTAACAGCTGGTAGTTGCTAACTACCTACCTGTCCTACGACGATTGTTCCAGCGCCGACTGGTCACGGATGGCTCCTGCTGGCGATTCCCACAATTCCTTTGAACGCTCATCAAAAGAGCAGCTCTATCACTTCCGCTCTGTTGACAACATGCTGATTGACAGCTAGCTCCTTGCAGTTAGGGCCCTGTTAAACGCTTCAATTTCCCAGCGATCCCACCAACGATCCGACGTGGATGGGATCGCTGGGACATCGTCAGCTGATCGCTGGTAAGCTGTCACATAGGCAGACTCACCAGCGATCAGGACCAGCGAGCACGCTGGTATCCAGGGTAAACAGCGGGTAACTAAGCGCCGCGCGGCGCTTAGTTACCCGATGTTTACCCTGGATACCATCTCCCAGCGTCTGCTGTGCAGTGCTGGGAGCTCGCTGATCGTTGGTCTCCCGCTGTCACACGCAGCGATGCGCGCTGGCCAGCGGGACACCAACGATGAAAAAATGGTGCAGGCCATTCGGCGACGATCAGCGATATCCAGCAGGGGGGCCGGTCGCCGCTGCGTGTCATATGTAGCGAGATCGCTGGCTAGGTCACTGTTGCATCACAAAATTGGTGACGCTTCAGCGATCTCGCTATGTGAGACGGGGGCTTTAGGCAGCAGTGAGCGGGCTGTCAATCAGCATGCTGGTGATAGTGATGCCCCGTCGACACAGCAGAGCAGAAGAAAAGAAACTGCTTCATAGGAAGCAGGAGAATCACTGGTAGGAGCTGTCCGTGACCACTGTGAACTAGAACAGATCGTCACAGGGCAGAACAGGAAGGTAGCTAGATATATTATATCCAGTTACAGGGGAAATTCAGCTTCCTGGTTCCATAGCAGAGCTTGCCTGGGCTTCGTAAAACCCAGCAGAGTCCAGAATGCGTCTTAATCTGTATATACAAGCGCTAGTTCAGTGCTTTGTATACAAAGATTGAAAAGGCAATTACGGTAACAAACATTGTTTGTCTACCCTGTGGGGAGTCTGCGTCAACTGCTTATAATGCACCATGGTTTTAGTATGTCAGTATGGAGTAAAGAGTGGACTGCATGGACGTTAAGACTTTATGGACAGTCCAGAAATAGTTATAAAAAAAAAAAAAAAAGAATCAATGGAAGCTCATTTTAGGTCAAGATCACATCCGAGATTAAAAATGTTCTTTACAAATGTCACTATTATCTGATAAAACAATGGATTCAGATTATATATGAGGAGAACAATAGCAATGAACTACTGAGATGTGAACAGAACTACGTTTAATGCTGCAGCATGGAAAAGTGATGAATGGCTGGACATGACGGACCTATTATTACCATTATATTACTGATAATATTATCCCCGTATTAAAGTGGACAGAGTTTGCTCTTATTTTATTTCCACCACTCCCCACAGTATTCAGGTTTCTTTTTTTAAATAAATCTGCATATTAGAGGTATGGGATTTATTTAGTGCTAATTTGATGGTCTTTACAAGTGGGTGTGGCTCACATGATTCAGGGGGAGGGGTTTAGGTCTATAACTATGGTATCATATGTTGGGAATGGGATAAGATCAAAAACTGGCCAATCTGACCAGGTGAGAGATCCATTTCATAATTTCTGAGCACTGTGAATGGTTACAAAGCCTGTGGGAAGCGTAACAGACAATGAATCTCTTCATCAATCACAAACAAACTACAAATAAACTAAGTGAACAGTGTCTCTTACCTGTCCGCAGCCAGGGGCGCTGCACACAAAAGGACGGTCGTCTCCCATTACTTTTTCTACAGACGAAACAAAGAAAAAAAGAAATAGTTAACTACTATGTGTAAAATAAAGTATCACTTTCCATAAAGAGCGCTGCCTGTACAGAGACGCGAGAGCCTCAACTCAATGCTCTAATGCAGCAGGGAGCTGGTAATATAGTAACGTATCGTAATTTATAATGGTAGGGAAACCTATTAAATGGGATGTTTGCTTTCTTTTGTATTACATTTTATATATTGGTTGAGCCCAGCGATTGGTTTATTAGTCATGTTCTGTAGTCACAATGTCAATGGCAGGACGCTTGTAACATGAAAAAATACATATACGGTATATATTTTTTACCTATAATTGATCAACTTTCATTTGATAATGAAGCTTTGCAGTAAGTGAATATAACTTTTTGCTGATACATCTGCAGCAGCAAAAAACAATGATGTTTAGCTCAAAGGATTGCCCATAGCGCATGTAACGATCATATTCAGGCCCATTTAAAATGGCTGATCATTGGGGAACAAGCATCTCTAGGGAAACCTCTCGTCCGTTGGGTGCAATGATTAGAAACGGTGTTTGATATTCTGCTAATAACATGATATTCTA
This sequence comes from Oophaga sylvatica, assembly GCA_033576555.1. NCBI lineage: Eukaryota > Metazoa > Chordata > Amphibia > Anura > Dendrobatidae > Oophaga > Oophaga sylvatica. The sequence continues at coordinate 106,081,062 of JARQOD010000002.1, forward strand.
AGAGCAAAGAATGATCGTATTAACCATCGATCATGGCACATATAGTTCTGGTCAACCTGTGGAAGCAGGCCAGCAGATGGCTGACGTTTGGCTTGCGTGGAGCCGATCACTGGATCGCAGATGTAAGCTCAGCAATTGAGAGTTGAAGTAGTTATACAAAGAGAACGTCATAGTTATAACCCATTTAGACCAGCCAATAATTGGGAAACAAGTGTTTGTTAGACAGCTCGTTCCCGACTTTCAGCTTATCTAATTAGACTGGCAAACTGCAGAATGAGCAAAACGCTCGTTCATCAGGTGCAATGACTTTAATGCAGGCTTGAAATAAAACCATGGTTCTCAGCAGCACATCATCCTAAACACAAGCACTTTCCTCCACGCAGCCTACCGCAGTCGACTTGTATACAGATCGGCGGCTGATCAATGGCGCAGATTGTGCCACGTAAACAAAGTATTAGAATACCATCCGTCCAAACACAGTGAGCACACAAACACAGCAGGATAGTACAACACTTGCTGCAGGAAATAAAGAATGGCCGCAGTGCGTACGCGTATTATTAAAGCTTTTGCTATCTGTCGTCTCATTTCATAGAGGGGCATGTGTGTTCAGACTTCTCGGCTAAGGTCCCAGAGCTCACAGTGATAAGTGCTGTACAGTCACTCAGGATATCTGCCCAGTCAACCTTGTTTGGGGTCAAACAGGTGCAAGAGTTGGAAGACGCTCACCAATCATTTCCCCACGCTCGCTGTTGCCACTAAATGCAACCCAATCAGCTCCTAACTCATTCCACCTGCCTTCCATCTAGTTGTTTTCTCCAAGAACAGTCTTTGACAGCAAGAAATCAAATTAACTTAATAAGGTTTTCCGATCTCAGGAGAAAAGTCTGCAGGCTCTCTCTGTGACTGCAGAATCATGACAGTGTGCAATGCGTACAGACATGATTCCCCTGCATTCCCAGTGTCATGCGACTGCCCACCCATGCCGTGAATAGAGGAATTATCACAGTGTATACATACACATTTGCACACTGCCAGGATTCAGCTGTCTGCAGACATTTCTTCTGAGACCAGACAACCCCTTAAATCGAACATCAGACCATACAGAAATCCTGATGATCTTGCAGGTGGTTTCTGACACAGAGCACTTAGATCTCACATACCCCAAGTAGCCACGCAGGAGAATCCACTTCTGAACATAATGAGTTATTTCCAAAGTGACAATGTAACTGCTGAGACACCCAAGATACCGAGAACAAGCTATGTAGAATCCCATCCTGAATTGCTTGGAAAACCACAAGCTCGACCTCCAGAAAAAGCAAAGTAGAGCTTTCTGCCATTCCCTGCAGTCCCATAGTGAATGAATGGGCAGGAGGCTGAGCATGCGCACCTCCAATGCATTCAGAAAGGGGCTGCATAGACCCATTCTCAGATCGATAGGGGTCAAAATGGAAAGGAGATGACTAGGTACTTTGGTTAATAACCCTTTAAGTAATCATGTCGATGCTTTAATGTTATGTTTATTTCTCTATGGCATTACATCATGTGTTTTTCAATAATAGCATTGAAAGAAAAATAGAGAATAGCTAACGAGTAATCGGTGTATGACTTCAGATAAAAACATATCCATTTAGGCCTTTACAACATCTACATACTGTATACCACAGAGTTTTATTTCTTTCAGATTCCCAAAGAAAAGAAATTGAATGCTGTAAGTACGTAATCATTCTCCTCCAAGTATTACTGGTGCTGCGTGAAACAGGTGCAGGAGCTGAGAATAGCTCAGCATGTATGGCACCTGATAAAGCATTCGTACGGTGGCACACAAGTCCCTACAGAATTAAAGAGGTCATCTCATGAACAAAGTACATTTTAATTAACAGATCTTAGAACAATAAGCTCCACAATTTGATGCGTTAAAAGTTAAAAAAGCAAAATTTTCAGGTCAGGAAGGGACACGTAAGACACTTATGATAACAATACAGACAAAGCAGCAAGGGCTCCAAGCTGTGGCTTTCTGAGATAACACACATACTGAGACTGCTGTATATACATCACATAGGATGCGCTGAGACTGCGGTATATACATCACATAGGATGCACTGAAACTGGTATATACATCACATAGGAGACACAGACTGCGGTATATACATCACACAGGACACAGAATGCGGTGTATACATTACATAGGATGCAAACAGACTGCTATATGTACATCATAAAGGATACACAGACTTGCTGCATATACATCACAGAGGATACTTTGAGACTGCTGTATATATATATATTAAAAGGTTTGGTACAGCGTTAACCAGTCGAAAAAAAGATTGCTCTCAGTGGGAAAAACAAAATAATAATCTTGTAGTTATATCTTTTAATGGTTAACAAAAATGAAATAAAGTATGTTACAAAGAAGGCTTTTCAGACTTCTTAGGTCTCTTCACAAGGCATGGTACAAGTAAGGGCAATATGTCCCCTCTCCGGAGAGATCTTTATGGATTTTACAATTTTTCTCTACTACATACGTTTTTTTTGAATGCCTAAAAAAAGCAGCAAAATGACACAAACTTGACAAAATATTTAAGAAAAAAAATATTTTGACTGACTATATCTTGCCCATTTGTCTATGGGTACAATGCCAAACACTTTCCACAACATTGATATTGCATCAACAAGAAGGAAACGTAGAATTATGGAAATCATAAAATCATGTTATCATATTTGAAAATGCATATATATCATATGCAAATTATCAAAAAATGGAAACAAAATGTTTTAAACATCTTAATCTATTCAGCATCAAATATGAGCACCACATGCAGAAGTCCCCGCATGGACAAGGATAAATCAGCAATGATAAAGTAGTGGACAACCTCTTTAAGGCCACGAAATCTGCTCACAGTAACACGAACAACATGCAATTTTGCGTTATTATATTGAAAAATGGCTCCTGAGACACTTTGGAGGAATGATCGTACCACTGGTTCCACTATCAAACCAAAGTAAGGCTGAGCTGTCAGTGCACCTGGAATGAGGACTAGAGGGGTCTGACTACCGATATATTATGCCACCCCACATCACAAACCCAGGCGTAGATCTGGCGTGACATTCTCTCGTGAAGGTCTCTTTATGTCCTTGCCCTGGCCTGCAACCAGTGGCTAGAATGGAGGTTGATCCTCCTAAGCAATGAGTCCTGCTTTTGTCTTGGACACAATGGTAGCCAAAGATTGGTCTGGAGAGACCACATTAGCAATGCCTTGAGGAAGCCTTCACGAGGTAATCTCACACTAATCCTAGTCCCGGAATTACGGTGTGGAGTGGCGTGTACCATAGTCGGACCCTTCGACTCTTCTTTTCAGGTAATCTAGTAGTTTGGTGTTACACTGACGAGGAATCAGTGGTTCAGTCATTTCTCCGTGTCCCAGGACCAGGTCTTCAACACGACAACACCAGGATATATGTTGCTTGTGCTAACGTTAGCAGCCGGCGTGGCCTAAATGTGCTACCATGGCCTACAGCATCTCTGGACTTATCTCCTGTCACCCACACTCACTCGTCACACGACCATTAATAACCTATTTGATAGCAGAAAAGGTGTGTAAGTGGGGGGGGGTTTCTGGATACGGGATAAATCAGAAGGTTTTGAAAATGTTATTTTAATTATCTTGATCATTCCCACATCATAAACATGTTCATCCATCCTGTGAATTCTAGGAATTGCACGACTTTTCTATCTTGGTGTTGCAATTTTAATGTTGAAAAGTGTACACCAGAATACGGGTTTTTGCAATCAAGACATTACATCCTATACATCCAGGTTTATCCACTGTATAAATGTGAAGAACCGATCATTAGAAAAGGAGCGTTAGGGAATCCGTAAGTAAGCTTTATTATTTTTTAGAGTCTGTAAAAAATTTTTTTTCAAATATAGAAGTAATTTTAAGGTTTGAAACAACCCGTTTAACTCAAAGCAACACCAGAGCTTCTTACAAGTAACTTCTAACCGTCCTAGACTAATCTGCATTTTAGGTGGTACTCCTAGGCCACCAGTGCTTTCATCAGGAATATGATCATAAACTCCTAAACCACCGAATCCAGAAACAAATGATGTAGTACAAGTGAGCGTAGTGGTAGCCCAGGCATTGGGCCATGTTTGTCATGCACAACAGCAAAATTAGTGAGGTCCCTTTGTAAATCTTGCTGTGCTACAATGCCTGGATAAAAGCTGTAGCATGTACTCATCCAATCTCATCAGTAGAACGGCAGGAAAGGCACATATGCACAGCAGTCAACATGAGTTCTGCACATTTTCATAAAAGAATTTAGTAATCGTCTTGTCTTACAAGCTTCGGTCCCCCAGCATTTCCTGGGAAAGACTGGTGGCCGCAGTAAGGATTCGGAGCCCATAAGCCGTGCATGTGTATCTTTTTATTATTATTATTTAGAAATGAAGCGTGAAGGGAAAAAGCAATTCCACTCTGCAGCAGCTCGGAGCCTGGGACATGGTCCAAGTCGGCAGCAATCCACTCACTGGATCTGCTGGGAAGCCGTGATACACTATGAAAAGCCATTGTGTCAGCAACAGGCCTTAGGCAGAAGGTTTTACTCTATACTGTATATTTGGGAAGCTTTTTAGCCGGGTGCACTGCAATCAGACTGGAAATCAGAATTAGTGTTATGCTTGGAAAGTAGTTTAATATGACATCTGCTCATTTCCACATTGGCCTCCCAGTGGGCCTGGGAAATCTGGCAACGTGCAACTCCGTATCACCCCGAAATTTGCTGTTCTTGGAGGCGAGGATGGACACCTTTCCTGAGTTACAAACGCAATGAAAAAATACTATTAGCTAAGCTAATTTAACTCTGAAAACAGAGGTACGACCTTGGCTTAGGGGCTATAATTCTCACAATTTCGGCATCGCTGAAGGATTTTGTTTAGAAACCATAAAAAAAAATTACCCAAATAGAACGTTCTGTAATGTATTTTGTGCTTTTCAAGAATACTCACTTGGAGGATGCCGAAAATTGCAATATGTGCAGCACCTTGGGAAGGCTATAGGCTTCAACTGAATAAACTGACTTGTTGAGGGACGGCCCTAAAGAAACCGCTTATAATCAATTTATCTGTAGAATGCTCAAAATATTACGTATGATAGTCCAAATCAAATAACCATCTAAACATGTACCACCCTACACAGGTTCTGACATCATTGCACCCCAATAATTTCTTACGACGAAGTTCCGGGGTCAGAGCTCAGTTGGTGGTGTAATATTAGTGGCTCCTTTCAATCAGCAATGCCCTCAGAAATTAGATGTAAAAGATACTGATACTCGTGATTTTACATTCAGGAAAGAAAGGTCAGACCCTCATGAAGGTTTCTCATCTGCTGATTTCAGGAATTAAATGCAGTAGAGAATAAGAACCATTCTCCAATTGTGAAGACGTTTACAGATTTTGGGTCTCAATGAGGAGCTGTGAAATCTAATAAATTACGGCTACCATATCCAGAGAACATCAGCGCAGCCACCGTAAGTTTACAGAGGTCCTTGCCCTGCTCAAGTTTCTCATTAAATCATCAAAGTTGTAAAGAAGCCACTTCCAGGACACTACTGGGCTCAGACATCTCTCTGTAGAGCGCTCTGCTCTTACTAGGATGGAGCTATGGTTCTCCACAGTCATCAGGGTGGTGCTGGGTCAGTGGCTAGTCATGATCGCCTTGCGGATGACAACCGAAAAGCACAGCCAGTGCCAACTTCCCAGTAAGTAGAATGTGAATCAAGGCAGACAGCGAAGAGAACCCAGACTACTGGAATGATAGGAAACCACACACAAAAATAGGCGAAGTTTGCAGCCAACAAAGAACACAACCAAGATGTTTAGCCCCATTTTTGGCTTGTAGAAGAGTTGACCTACCCACATACTATGCTGGAATGGATCTTCAGTCAAAGAACAAAAATAAAGCAAACTCATGTTATCTAATGCCATTTCATAAAACACTGCTTGAAACCCTTAAACACGGCGCAACTAGATCCTCTGTGCCCGGATATATTTACCTCCTCACATACAGATAATCTTGACAAAGACAGAGTTAGGTTGAAACGTCAAATTTATACCAGTGTACCTATCGGATTTACCGAATAAAGCAATACTTGCTCCAACATACCCTACTGGATAATATTTCGTGCCGCCGCTACCCTCTGATACTACACGACACTGGTCATTTCTTCTGAGCACAATTCATCTACTGGAAGTAGTACAAGCTTAGCTACCAATAAGAGCCTATGATAACGCAACGTTCTTCTTAGGTGCTAACAATATGCTCAAAAGAATAAACTAACTTCTATGTGAAAACATCTTGCTGTTCACATGATCAGCTGCTTGCGCGTCTCTTAACGGATTCAGATTTTTAACTCCCTACTGACACGTGGCGTACAGTTAGATCATATGCCGGCTCCCTGACATTGACACGGGCTCAGGATCTGAGCCTGCATGTTTACCGGCAGATGAGGAATGTGATGCTCCGCCTGCGGCTGTTAACCTGCTAAATACCGGGGTCAATCTGTGACAGTGGCATTTACAGCGTGTCGACTATAAAAATATATAGAAGTTAAAATCACCCCCCCACCTCCTTACTCCTATAAAACCTGAAATAAAAAAAATACACACGTAGTATCGCTGTGTTTGTAACAATCCAACCTCTCAAAGTATAAAATTAATTAACTTGATCAGTAACTGTCCTACCAAAGGGGTGCGAAAAGGGGGGGGGGGTTACAAAAAGCTAAAATTGTGTTTTTATTCCAGCAGCTGCAACATCACAAAAAAGGAGGTGATCAAAACATGGAAGCTACCCCAAAATGGTATCAATAAAAACATCGGTTCAAGTAGTAAAAAACAGGCCTTGACCCAGCTCCATCACCTGCAAATTGAAATTGTTACAAGCCCTGGAAAATGGAAACTCAAGCAAAATACTATTTTTTGAGTTTTTTCACCGCTTAAGAAAAAAAAAACATAAACCCCAACAACTTTCAATTATACTGTATATTTTAAGTTTTGACTGTATAATAAATGCTGTAAATAAGAATCGAAGAAAATTCTGGAATTATACTTTTTTCGCTATTTCACTACTTGGTACTTTGTTCCTGTCTTCCAATGGAAAAAAGTTATGGCTCTTGGAAGAAGGGGAGGAAAAAAAAATAAAGTGCAAAAACTAAATATTGCTTGGTCAGAAAAGGGTTGAAGACACCAGGTGGTTTTAAAAGAGACCTGACAATTCTTCAGGCATTTTCCACTATGAAGATGCTTTCTACAATATAAATCAATAAGCAGCCTCCACAGATCTTTTTGAAGGTTTTGCAAGCTTAAAAAAAATGGCTAGTGTGTTGTTCTTTGTTGAACGGAGGTTTAAAAATGTGTGGAACACGACAGTACAAAATAACGACCCCAAAACACTGAAGAAAATGCCTAAACAATACACCGCAGTAATAGTGCATGGTAAAAACACTCCTTTTTAACATGGGTTTGAAAGGAGTGTGAAAAACTGAGCGAGAGGAGTGCGGTAACTGAGCAAGGAGCAAAAATGGAAAAAACACCCTGAAAACTCAAGTAAAATGCCTTCATGAGGCTTTTTCTGGCACTTTACAGCTGCGGAAGCATTTCTGCTAACCCTATAAAGTTTGCTAACTGTAGAAAAAAAAATACATGGACTGCACATCCAAAAATCATAAGTAACTATGAAGGTCAGCTGAAGGACCTATGAAGAAAAAAAAAAGTGTGAAGACCGGCATCCCATGAGGAACCGATGCAAGAAGCATACTGGGAAGTTGTATATGGGCCTCTACACGAGTCTCGCAGGCCTGCTAATGTTCTACTGTACCATTTATGCTGCAAGTGCAATAATACATTTCTACATAAAAAAAAAAACTGTGGCCATTTGGCCACCAATGTGCAAAATAAAGCTATAGACCTGCTCCGGCTCGCACAGCGGCTGGGATCCAGCCCTGAGGTGACAGCACAGACCTTGTGATGAAGACACAAAGGTGACGCCTGCACATCCATACAAAGCTGAAGCGCTGGCACAGACCAATCATTCTTTTTCACATTTCCTATTCTGAGGCTGCTGTTAAAACAACAGAGTCCCATCGGCTTGGCGTGCAGCCTGCTGGGGAGAGGCAAAGGCAACTGTGGAATGCGAGAGGGAAAAAACCACCAGACTTCTGGGGCCGAGCTTGGATTTCCTTCATTTCAAATTCTAGAAGTTCGGTCTTGCAAACAAAAACGTAGTGATCAGAAGAAATGACAAATCATTCTGTGTCCTCCTCTTCGCTGGAGAGGCCTGCAAACCCCGACTCTTCAACTATTGTGCCATGCAACCCCCCAAAAAAGACCACTAGAAAGCCATGGGCTGCCACAGATGCCATGCACAGCTGCCGTATACATTGTACTCACCCCAGATAAAGTCCTTCCGCCTCCTGTGCAGATGTTGCAGCATGAAGCAAAGTTTCCATACATCTATGACCGAGAAGACCAGGACCCATGAAGCGTTTCGCCTCCTGTACGCTGCTTTTCTGAAGCATATGTAGAAGAGATGGTTCCCATTTGTTTCAGACATAACACATAGTAAGAACACGTCCGGTTGCAATCATTTCTTACCTGCTGTCAATGGACAGACTAGTACAGTTCATGTTATTTTCTGCGCCTCCCCCCACATGTGCGGAGGAGAGATTTGTAGGGCTGCTGCCCACTCAGTTATGCTCTGCCTTGGCTAGACTTTGTGTGTGGGAGGGAGGGAGAATCATGACGGCAGTGACAATCACACAGTATGTTCCTGAAAATGCAGAGCGTAGTCAGACGAGTATCCCTCCTCATGGAGAATTGTGATCGTATTACAGGAGTAGGAGCCATCCGGTATGGTGAAGAGCTCAGGCCAGCCGTGCAGCACCACGATACACTAAATTAGGTTTAGTGCAGCACACCGCAGACTAGAGAGGCTACGGCTTCAGTCAAACGGTTTTATTTTTGCAAACAAGAAAAAAAAATAGATAATTTTAAATCAATGTGCTGGATCCGATTTTCAGTCATTTTCCTGCCATATGTCCATTTTTTTTTACATCTGTCATCTACCCATCACCTACCTCTACCCATCACCTACCTCTACCCATCACCTACCTCTACCCATCAAAAAGCAAAAAAACGACAACACATTAATGGCGCCTCTGTGTTGTCCTTTTATTTATATTTTTCCTTTGGAATGGACTGGACAATTTTTAGCATGGATCCGTAAGCCATCAGTGGGCACATCTCCATTTTTTTTTTTTGCTTTTTCTGTGGAACGCATGTTTTGCAAAGTGAACGGCGCTATAGATTGCTGACTGCAAGGTCTGCGAACTGCGCATGTGTGACCGAGGCGTGAGGGTAAATACACAAAATGAGGATATGCAGAAATAAAACAAAGCAGAATATTGTACCAGCAGAGAAAATGACTGTAAAGTCACTTATGTGCACATCTGCAGTTTTGTAGAAATCACATCTCACACTTCAGACCACAAGGAGAGTCCACTGCCCAGGAAAAGTCCAATATATTCAGACAGATTTGGCCATGCTCACATCTGTGTCGATACTCGGAGCCTCAGTTCACAACCCTGTCAGATTGGAAACAAAGGACTTCATAAAAAAGGTCAATGGGATCTGTCAGGTGATGGGACAGGAACTGAATTGAGACACAGCCTCAGAGCTTTAATCATAACTCTGCCGGATGTCACTGGAAACTGGTAACAAACTTGATGTCAGACAGGTACCTGACAGATGGGTTGTCATTGTGTCTATTTTTGCAAACATTTTCCACGTGTGAATGGACTTGCTGTACAGATTTTAAAATCCACAGCATGTAAAGAATCATTTTTTTTATGCAGACTTTATTGTGGATTGCATACTTTGTGCAATGCCCAAGATAAAATATGGGATAAAAGACAGTATAGGAAAAACAACACACAAAAAAAAAAAAATCACAATTGATCTTGTGACGTGGTCTTGGATACAGCAACTACAGCACTCGACGATGACCAGAGAACCTCCAACACCGCAGATCAACTTTATGACAGATACTGTAGCAACCATGGGTCAGACTTGCTCATGGTATTATTTACTATGCTTGACTTATATAGCGCCATCATATTCCACAGCGCTGTATAGACGACATCACTGTCCCCATTGGGGCTCACAATCTAGATTTCCTATCAGTATGTCTTTGGAGTGTGGAAGGAAACTGGAAAACTTGGAGGAAACCCACGCAAACACACAAACTCCCTGCAGTGGTTATCATTAGTTGGACTTGAACCCAGGACCCCAGAGCTGCCAAGCAACACTACTAACCACTGAGCCACCAAATAGGAAAAGGTGTCAATTTTTGAATGTCCAAAAACTCTAGTGTTTAGCCAGATTATTGTAGAGTAAGGGGTTGAAGAAAACCTCAATGGTGCTGCTATTAGACGCATGCTATGACAAGAAACAGACAGGTTTAAAGGGAGGAAGAAAAAAAACAAATGGTAAACTTTCACTTTCCAGCAAACTTTGTGACGCACACACTCTTCCCGATACACAGACAGTCACCCTGAGTCACTGTTATAAACAGGCACATATCAAGGTGGGAAGCGTGCAGTCATAAAAGCGGGCTATTACGGTCACATTTACATCTGTCACTCAGCCTACAGGGAAAGGTAGACGGCCTACACTAAGAGAATGGAGCCAGATGCAGTTCCCTGTATAGCCGGGAGGCCAGGAGTGAATATGGAGGAATTACAGGCGCACCAGTGAGTATGGAGGAATTAGAGTGACACAGAGCACTGCAACCGCTTCATTCTCAAGATCACTGGTGGTCCCTGAAAACGGACATTCATTGATACTGACTTTATATCCTATATATTCCACCATTATAAGGGAAAAACCCTTCAGAGGTGACCTGTAATGTGCATTATGCTGCCCTCACTGTCACCGGTCGCTTACAGTGGGTACGGAAAGTATTCAGACCCCTTTACATTTTTCACTCTTTGTTTCATTGCAGCTATTTGGTAAATTCAAAAAAGTTCATTTTTTTCTCATTAATGTGCACTCTGCACCCCATCTTGACTGAAAAAAACAAATGTAGATATTTTTGCAAATTTATTAAAAAGAAAAACTGAAATATCACATGGTCATAAGTATTCAGACTCTTTGCTCAGACAATCATATTTACGTCACATGCTGTCCATTTCCTTGTGATCCTCCTTGAGATGGTTCTACTCCTTCATTGGAGTCCAGCTGTTTTTAATTAAACTAATAGGACTTAATTTGTAAAGGCACACACCTGTCTATATAAGACCTCCCAGCTCACAGTGCATGTCAGACCAAATGAGAATCATCAGGTCAAAGGAACTGGCCAAGGAGCTCAGAGACAGAATTGTGGCAAGGCTCACATCTGGCCAAGGTTACAAAAGAATTTCTGCTGTACTCAAGGTGCCTAAGAGCACAGTGGCCTCCATAATCCTTAACTGGGAGAAGTTTGGCACCACCAGAAGTCTTCCTAGACCTGGCAGTCCAGCCAAACTGAGCAATCTTGGGAAAAGAGCCTTGGTGAGAGAGGTATAGAAGAACCCCAAGATCACTGTGGCTGAGCTCCACAGATGCAGTAGGGAGATGGGAGAAAGTTCCACAAAGTCAACTATCACTGCAGCCCTCCACCAGTCAGGCCTTTATGGCAGAGTGGCCCGATGGAAGCCTCTCCTCAGTGCAAGACATATGAAAACCCGCATAGAGTTTGCTAAAAAAACACATGAAGGACTCCCAGACTATGAGAAATAAGATTATCTGGTCTGATGAGATGAAGATAGAATTTTTTGGTGATAATTATAAGCGGTATGTGTGGAGAAAACCAGGCACTGCTCATCACCAGCCCAATACAATCCCAACAGTGAAAAATGGTGGTGGTAGCATCATGATATGGGGGTGGTTTTTTTAGCTGCAGGGACAGGACGACTGGTTGCAATTGAAGGAAACATGAATGCGGACAAATACAGAGATATCCAGACCTCAGACTTGGCCGAAAGTTCACCTTCCAACAAGACAATGACCCTAGAAGCACACAGCTAAATTAACAAAGGAGTGGCTTCAGAACAACTCTGTGACAATTCTTGACTGGCCCAGCCAGAGCCCTGACCTAAACCCAATTGAGCATCTCTGGAGAGACCTGAAAATGGCTGTCCACCAATGTTCACCATCCAACCTGACGGAACAGGAGAGGATCTGCAAGGAAGAATGGCAGAGGATCCCCAAATCCAGGTGTGAAAAACTTGTTGCATCATTCCCAAGAAGACTGATGGCTGTACTAGCTCAAAAGGGTGCTTCTACTCAATACTGAGCAAAGGGTCTGAATACTATTTATGACCATGTGATTTTAGTGTTTCGTTTTTAATAAATTTGCAAAAATTTCTACATTTCTGTTTTTTTCAGTAAAGATGGGGTTCAGAGTGAACAGGAACGAGAAAAAAAATAACTTTTTTGAATTTACCAAATGGCTGCAATGAAACAAAAAGAAAAATGTAAAGGGGTCTGAATACTTTCCATACCCACTGTATGTGTATTTGTGCGGCAGTTCTGTACAAATTACATTTTACACATCAGACCACAACAAGCAGAGTCCATTGCATGGGAAAGGTCCAATATTATTCATCAGACAGATTTGACCGTGCTCACATCTGTGCCAAGGCTCACAGCCACGGCTCACAACTCCGTCAGGTTGGAAACACAAGACAAAAGAGTGCAGTATAAACAAATAGGGTAGGTCAGGTGAAGTATCGGGAACGCCATTGTGATGAACACAGCCCAAGGCCTCATTCAGATGTCTGGGGTTTTTTACGCAAGTAAAAAACTGACCAAGTGCTGACAGATTTTTTCACTGACCCATAGACTTGCATTGAAGATATTGATCTGACACTCGGATCAATATTGGACATGTCTCCGCAATCTTGCAATGACCACTTGGTCTTACATGGACCACTCGTACATGAAAAGCTCACATATGAATGAGCAGTCTAGAGCCTGAAGCCTCATTCACACGACTGATTTTTTTTCTAGGAGTCCCACCCTGTGATTTTCACAGATCGCACTCGTACTTGTGATAGACTATGGTCCATTCAAATGTCCGTGATTTTTCAAAAATAGTGGAGACATGTCCAATTTTGATCCGACGGTCAGATTATAATCGGCAATGCAAGTCTATGAAAAAATTAATGTATCAGAGTGCAGTTCGATTTTCATAGACTATCAGAATGGAGGTGGAGACAATGTTTTGGTTCTTTTTTTCCTCGACGTACAAGAAAATCGGGTGACAATTGGACCACACTGATCGGGAAAATTGGTCCATTTTTCTCAGAAGTCTAAAAATCGGACGAGTCAATGAGGTCTTAGTCATGAGTCTGCCAGTTGTCACTGAGAACACACACTTGTTGTCAGACACCCCCGTGACAGTTGGGTTGTCATTATGTCTATTTCAATTTTGCAATTCAGAAATACCAGTTTCCATGGAAGGCGGGGGATGGTGCCAGTGCCACCTATTTTGGGGTATAACAGGATCGGACTGGATGAACTCTAACTTGCCCAATGACTGAGCGCGGTCCTCAGACATGAAGGTGTAAGAAGACCCTATGTTTATCATGTCGGCCGGCTGTAATATCGATGTAATTTAGCAGACATGACCCAAGTATTTCCTCTCGAATAACCTAATCCTATAGGTTACCGGGTTATGAATGAAAAACAGCCGTTGCTAGACAAAGTCAATAACAATATGTAACGGATACATATGCTGACATAAGTCAGCACTACATCCGCCATAATTAGTGCTATTCCCGGCTATTTCCACGGTGGCACATTTTCAATAGTCCCATTTTCCACCCTCTGCCGGCTATTCACAGTGCGCATTGATGGCTGTGGACACATGGTAAATCCCATCAGCTTTGTTCCCTCCTCCACACTTTTATATCCAGACCGGTGCGCTGAAAATAGAATTCCCACAACTGCTCCTACAGCTCAGCTATTTTCTGTCAGCATTAAACACATCCTCAGGAAAACCTCGTCTTACTTACAACACAATACAACAGCGGCCGTTGTGTCTCTGCCAGCTCTGCTCTTGGTAAGATAGCCACCATGAATACTGGGGAAGCGATGGCCAGAAATGCGAAATGCACGTGTGTCCTGGGGGGCATAACAGTGACAATGGGACCGGCCGCTAAACAGACTGATTACTCCAACTTACGAACATTTTCCCATTTTAATGTAACTGTTACTTAGCCCTATTAATACAAATGTCCTGAAACATGGTGAAGCTACAGAGCCAATATGATGGTAGTAGGTGCCCTTCTTCTGGGACCAGCTGCAATCAGCACTAATCTGTGCAGTAATCCAGCAGCAGGGGTACAATTTCCCTGCAGCACCACTTTAGTGGAAGGAAGTATTACACAAGGCTCCCTGAAAACCATGGGCTGTGCAATTACTGCAACATATGTGGTCCTTCATAGCCCCTATTACAGCTGTTCGGCCTAAAATGTGGGGGTCCTGAATGAGGGTTTCTTGATGGGCGTCCCTAAACGACCCCCATCTCTACGACATGAATACGTCCTAATAGGGCAGTGACTAATAGAATGGTATTTAACAGGGAGAAATGCAAGATTCTACATCTGGGCAAGAAACACGAAAATGACATCTATAGAATGGGAGGAATAGAACTAAGCAACAGCACATGTGAAAAAGACTTGGGTATAGATCACAGACTGCACATGAGTCAACAGTGTGATTCAGCAGCAAAAAAGGCAAACAGTTCTAGGATGCAGTAAGAGAAGCATAAAGTCTAGATCACGTGAACTAATTATCCCCTCTACTCCTCCTTGGTCAGGACTCATCTAGAATACTGTGTCCAACTCTGGGCACCACATTTTAAAAAAGACTTTGAAAAACTGGAGCAAGTTTAGAGAAGAGATTCCAGGATGGTGAGTGGACTGCAAAGTATGTTCTACGAGTAGTGTTGAGCGATATTGCTCGATATCTAAAAATATCGTATCGAAATTGTATCGCCGATAGCACTAAATATCGTCGATATCCGATTTCGATACCGGAAGTCCCATGTAAGTCTATGGGAACAAAATATTTGCAACAAAAAAACCCCTTTCTTTCGTTGTAAACACAAAATATACACACATAGAATACATATATATATATATATACATGTCATTGTGACATATATATATACATATATTTATAGTTTATACACTTCTACATAGTAAAATCGACTCTAATTCAATTGCCGGGTAAAGACGTGACATACCCCATAGAAGTCGACGGGCTCGGTGCCGAGTACCCCGAAAACCTCTGGCTCTGTGCGACTCAACTTGGGCGTCACGAACAGGATTCTGTAGCTCGCTATAAGCGAGTCCTGTGTGCCTGAATTGCACTGGTTTTGTGCTTGAGAATTGCTAAAATCATCAGAGAATGTATTTGCCATTTTTCCGCCATATCTGCGTCACGACGAGGCACTGGTGAAGAAGAAGGGCGTGCTCTTCGTGGGTGTCACTCACTCAGTGGCGTGAAAACGATGGCCGCCCACTGTAAATGGTACTGCAATGTAACATCGTGCCCCACAGCTCTGGAGTTCCGCCTCCTCATCCTCCTCAGTGTGAGGAGGTCCCGCCTCTCTACAAAAGAGGGGCCC
>JARQOD010000002.1:106096889-106309560 GCA_033576555.1 Oophaga sylvatica
GGCAGCCTCTGTAGTATAATGCATCCCATAGGGAGTCTCTGTAGTATAATGCACCCCAATATGGAGCCTCTGTAGTATAATGCAGCCCCCATATACAGCCTTTGTAGTATAATGCACCCCCCATATACAGCCTCTGTAGTATAATGCACCCCATTAAAAAAAAAAAAACAATACTCACCTCCCGGCTCCTGTGCTGCTCACTGTTCTCCCTCTCAGCGTCTGACAGCGGGCGCCGGCAGGTGATGTCATCGCGCCCGCTGTCAGACGCTGAGAGGGGGATTATGGGAGAGAAGGAGCGCTCGCTCCTTCTCTCTCTATGCGGTCAGCTGTATCGGCTGGATGCCGATACAGCTGACCCTCCGATGACGGGTGGGGGGCCCACTGCTGGCACCGGGCCCCCCCAACGCCTGTTCAGGCCCCATAGCTTCTGGGCTGCAGAGCAGGAAGATCGATTCTCCCTGCTCTGCCGCAGAATGTAACTGTATCGGCGTGCTGTGCACGCCGATAGTTACTGTAGCGTAGCTTCGGGTGGGCCCCCTCAGAGCGCGGGGCCTGGGGCCACCGCCCCTCTGCCCCGCGACCTATCCTTTCAAATCAGGGCCCACCACGCAGGAGCTGGGGCCCACCGGAGGTTTCTCCGGTGGCTCAGTCCGACCCTGCTTGCCAGCCTGATAATACCTGGCCACAGCAGTCTGCTTATCTTTGCTGGTTAACAAAAATAGGGGATCCCGTCGAAAAAAATTGGCGTGGGGTCCCCCCTATTTTTGTTAACCAACCAGATGAAGCAGACTGCTGAGGCCTGGTTTTTCAGGCTGGTAAGGAGCCAAGATCCATGGACCTTGCCAGCCTGATACCAGGCCACAGCAGTCTGCATATCTTGGCTGGTTAACAAAAATAGGGGATCCCTTCGAAAAAAAATTGGCGTGGGGTCCCCCCTATTTTTGTTAACCAGCCAGATGAAGCAGACTGCTGAGGCCTGGTTTTTCAGGCTGGTAAGGAGCCAAGATCCATGGACCTTGCCAGCCTGATAATACCAGGCCACAGCAGTCTGCATATCATGGCTGGTTAACAAAATAGGGGATCCCCTCGAAAAAAAATTGGCGTGGGGTCCCCCCTATTTTTGTTAACCAGCCAGATGAAGCAGACTGCTGAGGCCTGGTTTTTCAGGCTGGTAAGGATCCAATATCCATGGACCTTGCAAGCCTGATAATACCAGGCCACAGCAGTCTGCTTAGCTTGGCTGGTTAACAAAAATAGGGGATCCCCTCGAAAAAAAAACGGCGTAGGGGTCCCCCTATTTTTGTTAACCAGCCAAGTAAAATGCAGACTGCTGCGGCCTGGTATTAAAAGACTGTCAAGGCCCATGGATTTTGGCCCTCAACAGCCTGATAATACCAGGCTACAGCAGCCCCACATTTGGCGCATCAAAAGATGTGCCAATTGTGGCACTTTACCCGGCTCTTCCCACTGCCCTGTAGCGGTGGCAAGTGGGGGTAATAAGGGGTTAATGTCACCGTTGATTGCACGGTGACAATAAGCCCGTTAATAATGGATAGGCGTCATTAAGACACCGATCCATTATTAATCCCAAAGTTTTTAAATGTATAAAAAAAAGACAAAGCAAGAAAAAAGTATTTTAATGAAATAAAAGAGACAACACAGTTTTCATTTCTTTTATTATACTCTCATTCCTGCGACGCCATCGATCTCCTGTAAAAAAAGGAAAAAAAAAACCAACAGTATACCACCTGTCCGACGCAGTCCATAGTAACGACTGTCCCACGACGATCCAGCTCTGCTACATCGCAATGACAGGCAGAGCCTGACATCCCGACGCAGCACAGCTGCTTACCAGCTTCCCCGGCGGTGACGTCATCGGACTGACTGCTTTACGGCCGGGATTACTCAGCAGTCACTGCAGTTATCGCGAGAAACTGCATGTGACCGCCGGGGAAAGATGATGGCGGCCATCAAGCAGTCCAGGCCGTGACCGCCGGAGATCTTCTGCCAGGTAAGTGCCGCTGACTCCTGACAGACCCGACCGATGGACACTGACAGTGACAATTCCGATTCCGGTATCCGATAAGACGACAATATCGGAACTCGGAATCGAAAGTCCGATACAGCTAATATCGGCCGATACCCGATATTTGCAGTATCGTATCGCTCAACACTACTTCTCACACATCACCTCCCTCTGCCCAAAGCCGGGGGTTTTGGCACCATCAGTCTCTAGCCAGGGAAGCCTTGACAGGGCATCTGCTTTACTGTGTAGTTTCCCTGGCCTATGCTCCACATGGACGCTGACACCTGGAGAACTAGAAACCACCTAGTTACCCGGGAATTCTTTCCTTTCATTTCCCTCATCCATCTCAGGGGTGATGGTCTGACACTAGGCTGCACCTCCGACCTAGCAAGTAGCACCTCAGAGTGTCAACTGCCCATTTGATGGCCAAGTATTAGTTTTCCACGATGGCAAAATTCTTTTCACAGGAGAAAAGTTTCCTACATAGGTATAGGATTGAATGTTCCTCACCATTTAATTTCCTGGAACAATACAACCAAACCTGATGTCTAAAGCGACTGCCGAGACCACGAATTCCTTATCGTAGTCAGGTGGACCAAGACTGGCTGTTTACACAGAGCGAGCTTCAATTCTTGGAACGCCATCTCCGCTTCAAAAGACCACTTGGCCATTGACATCTTTGTGCCCTTAAGGAGGTTGGTCAGGGTGCGGCTGTCATGGCAAAATTCGGGTTAAATCGCAGATAGTATCCCACAATTCCCAGAAACGCCTCAACCTGTTTCTTCGAGATCGGTTGTGGACAATTTTGGATCGCCTCTACTTTGTTTACTTGCAGCTTTATTTCACCCCTCCCGATGATATAGCTTAAGTATTTGGCCTCCTCCTTCCCCATGGCACACTTCTTAGAGTTTATGGTAAACCCCGCCTTCCTCAGCGCATCCAGGACAGCCTGGACCTTCTGCAGATGACTTCACCAATCCAGACTGAAGATCACAATATCGTCTAGGTAAGCTGTGGCGTAATTCTTGTAAGGGGCTAGGATCTGGTCGATGGCCCCCTCGAAGGAGACTGGAGCTCCCTGCAGCCTGAAATGCATTTTGGTCTAATGGAAGCAACTGTCAAGGGTAGAGAAGGAATTTTCCAGTACCCTTTCATTAGGTCAAGGGTGGTGATGTATGTGGCTGACCCTAGCCTGTCAATGAGTTCATCGACACAGGGCATCGGATAGGCATTGCACTTGGACAACTCATTCAGCTTCCTATAATCATTAGAAAACCGTCGTTCTCCATTGGGCTTCTGCACAAGGACAATGGGACTGGACCAGCCATTCTTTCAGTCTTCAGCGATGCTCAGGCTCAACATTCTCCTCACCTCCTTTGAAAACACCTCGTAGTGAGCTTCAGTAATTCGATATGGCTTTAAGTTTACCTGAACAAGCTGTGGTGTCAGGATTTTGTGCTTGAAGACCTGCATACATCCGGGCAACTCTGAAAACAGGTCTCTGTTCCACTGAAGCAGTTCTCGGCACTGTTGCTTCTGGGCCAGTGACAGTGTCTCTGTCACGGTGACATCCTTGACCTTGGCTTTGAGATTAGGCTAACTTCCACCGGTTCCCTGTCTTGCCACGGCTTAAACAGGTTGACATGGTACACCTGATAGGTGTCACGACACAGCTGTCGGGTGACCCGGGGCTCTTTCCCTGTCCCTAACACTAGGGGGCACCCTAGCTCACCCTACTCCCCGGGATACTTCTGAAGGTGAAGATGCAGGGGCCTCCACCCTTGCCGTATCTCCTGAGTTAGCCCTCCGTCTATTCTCTTGCCCCACCCAGGGAAAAGGGGCGCTAATGTGCACTGTAGTACACCAACCCGACAAACAAGGCAACACAAACAAGGGTTAACAGAAAACTCTAGACATACAAAATATTCACTCATATATAATAGAGGAATGCACTGGGCATGGAGGTAGGGGAATAAACTAAAATAGAGAAGGATAGGGAATTATCACACATACAAACCAAGCAACAGTCACTGATAATTCCTCAAACTCTCCTTCTCATATGAACTCCTCTCCCTCCATTAGCAATGCAGCAAATGCTAGCTCTGACAAGGATTTGTATCAGAGCCCAAATTATAAAGGGGAAAGGAGTGGCTAAATGAGCTAACCTGTGAGCACAGGGATTTCCAACATGGCCGATTAACCCCTGTTCTGCCAGAAAGAATAAAGTCCATTAAAATTAAGGAGAAGTGCTTCTTCTCAATGCCGGCGTAGAAGCAATCAGAAGCTGCGGTCTTCTGGCTCCACATTGTTGTGGTAACCCTGTGACAATAGGGTTTTCTTATCCCTGGCTGGTGGACCTTTTAGTTGATGTCACCCAGCTTTTTGACCACTTTGCATGGCCCCTGCTACTTGGCCAGAAATTTACTTTCTACATTCGGAATCAGCACTAAAGTCATATTTCCAGGGCTAAACTATCTCAGCCTTGCAAACCGATTGTATACTCTTGCCTGGGCCTCTTTTGTGCCTGAAGGAGACTCTCTCAATACTGATTAACTCTGCAATCCTTTCCTGCACCTGGGCCACATGCTCGATGATGCGCCGGTGGGGTGTACCCTCTGAGGGTGCCGGCTGTACAACAGCTCGAATGGAGAAAACCCCGTAGAGGCCTGTGGAACTTCCTTAATGGAGAACAGCAGACATGGGAGTAGGCAATACCAGTCTCGGCCTTACTTCTCCATGACATTCTTGATCATTGACTTCATGGTTTTGTTGAACCTCTCTACCAGGCCATTTGTCTACAGATGGCACACCGATATCCTGAGTTGCATAATCTGGAGGGCCTTACACAACTCCCTAATAACTCTAAACATGAAAAATTCCTTGGTCCATCAGAATCTGATTTGGCAGGCCCATCTGGGAAAAAATATGATCCAGCTCTCGGCCTATATTCCTGGCGGAGGAGTTTCTCAGTGGTACTGCCTCCGAGTACCATTTTGCGTAATCCATGACTACCAGGATATTTTGGTGCCCTCTGACGGACTTAACTATAGGTCCGACAAGATCCATGTCTATGCGGTCAAATGGGACCTCTATAATGGGTAATGACACCAGGGGACTACGGAAGTGAGAGACTGGATCAGTTAGCTGACAGGTGGGTCAGGATAGGCAATAATTAACAATTTCTAGGTATCTAGGCAATTTGTTACCATCTTTTCAGTTAGCCATTAAAAGGTATCAACCACTGAGGACTCTCAAGTCTAAATATTTTTCAATTTCTAGGTGACATTCAGGCTAGTAGAACCTCTGAAGGACCAGCTCTTGGGTTTTTGTCTTTGCCCAGATGCCCACCCAAGACATGAGTGGGCCAGGTCTAACACGCACACCTATAGGATCCAGGTACTAACAGTTGCTCTATTACAGTGCCTTGCGAAAGTATTCGGGCCCCTGGAACTTTTCCCCACATATCATGCTTCAAACATAAAGATACCAAATGTAAATTTTTGGTGAAGAATCAACAACTAGTGGGACACAATTGTGAAGTTGAACGAAATTTATTGGTTATTTTAAATTTTTGTGAAAATACAAAAACTTAAAAGTGGGGCGTGCAATATTATTCAGCCCCTTTAACTTAATACTTTGTTGCGTCACCTTTTGCTGTGATAACAGCTGCAAGTCGCTTGGGGTATGTCTCTGTCAGTTTTGTGTTATGAATGTTTTAGAAATGAATTCTGAGCAGAAGCTCCCTCTGGTGGTTACAAACTGTACTGAACCATTCAATGAGGATTGGCAATCAGGAATCACAGACTGGCTGGATATAAGGGAGGTTACCCCCATCATGGTTGCCGGTGATCAATTGTTCTTGTCTCAACGTTGTTTCCTGGTTCACTTGGAAGCTTGCTGAGTCTTGCCTCTTCTCCTGCTCTCAGATAAGATATTTTCTGTTTTTTGTTTTTGTGCTTGCCATTTGCAATTTTCTCTGCATTTCTGTGAGGTTGGCCAGGTTCCCCTCCTCGGGGGGCTTGGGCGCCTCTCGGTTCCTCTGGAGCCACTGTTGTTTGTTCATTTGCCTTTTCCAGTTTTTTCTGTGGCTGCGGCTTAGTTTTGTTACACCAGAGAACTAATTTAGGTGGTAGAGGTCGTGTGATCTCAGGTGTTTTTGCAATTAGTAGCGTTGGCTTTTTTTTAGGTTTTTTTTGGATTGCAGTAAGTATCCTTCCTATCCTTTTCTGTCCAGGCAGATTGGGCCCCAGAGTTTGCTCATACTATTTTCTGTCTGTGTCTGTATTTCCTCTTGTCTAACCGCCATTACATGTTTGGGGGCTTCCTATGTTCTTTGGGATCTGCTCCGGGGCAGATAGCTTTCCTCTTTCTATCTTTAGGTGTAGTTAGCCTCTCAGGCTGTGACGAGGCGTCTAGGACCAACGTAGGAACGCTCCACGGCTGCCTTTAGTTGTGGTGGTTAGTCAGGGTACTGCAATCCAGTAGATCCCAACCTCTCTGGTGTATTGCCGTTTTTGCCTGCTCTCTTCAGCTACCAAAACATAACAGTTTTGTACATTGAGAGACTGACATTCTTGCCCATTCTTCCTTGGCAAACAACTCGAGTTCAGTGAGGTTGGATGGAGATCGTTTGTGAACGATTTTTTCAGCTCTTTCCACAGATTCTCAATTGGATTCAGGTCTGGAGTTTGACTTGGCCATTCTAACACCTGGATATGTTTACTTGTGTACCATTCCATTGTAGATTTTGCTTCATGTTTGGAATCATTGTCTTGTTGGAAGACAAATCTCTGTCCCAGTCTCAGGTCTTTTACAGACTCCAACAGGTTTTCTTCAAGAATGGTCCTGTATTTGGCTCCATCCATCTTCCCATCAATTTTAACCATCTTCCCTGTCCCTGCTGAAGAAAAGGCCCAAACCATGATGCTGCCACCACCATGCTTGACAGTGGGGATGGTGTGTTCAGGGTGATGAGCTGTGTTGCTTTCACGCCAAACATATCGTTTGGCATTGTTGCCAAAAAGTTTGATTTTGGTTTCATCTGACCAGAGCACCTTCTTCCACATGTTTGGTGTGTCTCCCAGGTGGCTTGTTGCCAACTTTAAACACTTTTTATGGATATCTTTGAGAAATGGCTTTCTTCCTGCCACTCTTCCATAAAGGCCAGATTTGTGCAGTGTACGACTGATTGTTTTCCTATGGACAGACTGTCCCACCTCAGTTGTAGATCTCTGCAGTTCATCCAGAGTGATCATGGGCCTCTTGGCTGCATCTCTGATCAGTCTTCTCCTTGATTGAGATGAAAGTTTAGAGGGACGGCTGTGTCTTGGTAGATTTGAAGTGGTACGATACTCCTTCCATTTCAATACGATCGCTTGCACAGTGATCCTTGGGATGTTTAAAGTTTTGGAAATCATTTTGTATCCAAATCCGGCTTTCAACTTCTCCACAACAGTATCACGGACCTGCCTGTTGTGTTCCTTGGTCTTCATGATGTTCTCTGTGCTTCAAACAGAACCCTGAGACTATCACAGAGTAGGTGCATTTATACAGAGACTTGATTACATACAGGTGGATTATATTTATCATCGTTAGTCATTTAGGACAACATTGGATCATTCAGAGATCCACAATGAACTTCTGGAGTGAGTTTGCTACACTAAAAGTAAATGGGCCGAATAATATTGCACGTCCCACTTTTCAGTTTTTGTATTCCACGAAAATTTAAAATAACCAATAAATTTCATTCAATTTCACAATTGTGTCTCACTTGTTGTTGATTCTTCACCAAAAATTTACATTTGGTATCTTTATGTTTGAAGCATGGTATGTGGGAAAAGGTTGAAAAGTTCCAGGGAGCTGAATACATTCGCAAGGCACTGTACCTTCCCCCTCAGGTTAGTAATCTGGTATAGCAAGTCCTCATTTATTGCAAAGTATGGAAACATGGTGTCAGCCCGACTCTTGAACAACCCCATTTAGAACAGTAACATTATCAAACGCCTCTTTTAATGTAAGGTCCTTCATTTGATCAGTTAAAAAATTCCCCAGAAACCGCCAACTCAGGAATCTTGGCCTCATGGGTCGCTGTCTCATCCTCGTCATCAGTAAGGACATCCACCTCCGACTGCAATGGGGAGTCTTTATCGTCGAATCTGCTTATTTGAGTAATTTGGCACAGCTGCCTTTCACCATAAGTCCCAGAGTAATCTAAAGTTCCGCCCTATTATAAGTGGGTGTAGCAGGTCTTTAACTACTTCGACCTCTTGGAACCCAGTGTCACAATTTGCTTTATGGCTACTCTGGTGGCAGGGTAGTCCTTGGCGTCCCCGTGAATACAGCAGATGCACATGAGCTTACTGGGGACGAACTGGTGAGGTAGTGTGGCCCTTTTCAGGGTCACCAAACTCCCGAGCCCAAGAGTCCAGACAACAGTACCCCATTTATGCTCACGGGACATTCCTGTGGCCCCTCGCTGAGCTGACATTCTTCACTGCCGGCTGGATAGGCAAAGTATGTACAGTGCCTCCCTACGCTGCCTTTCAGCTGTTCTGTGGATATGGGACAACGGACGGCTATGTGCCCAGGACAGGGTCACTGTGCCAAAGTAAGTCCTTCCCAGCTGCCTTTCACAACCCCTGAGCGACCCCTTGAGACCTTGGACTCCCCTCAGTTGTGGCTCTATTACCCTTCTTTTGAAAATCAGTCTTCTTTGGGTTACCCCAGTACAAAGATGCGACAATGCCCGATTTCCTTAAGGATTTTTCGACCACCTGTTACCTCTCAATTAGGCCAACCAGGTCATCCGCATTCCGGGTATCTCCCTGGGTAACCCAGGTCTGCACCGTCCTAGGAAAAGAGTGAATAAATCTATCCATAATAATGGGTTTGAGCATCTGGGCTGGGGTAGAGGACTCCAGCTGCAACCACTTCTGTACAAGATGTAGGACGTTGAACGTTTGGGAGCGAGGGGGTTTGTAGAGACTGATGAAAGTTGTACCTATAAAGCAGATTTCAGTGCCCTTCAAATAATGTGCTCAACAGCATATATAAATATAATATAAAAAATATGCAAAACGCCTCTTTCACACATCCGTTTTTTGCCGTCAGGCATGATCCGTTTTTTTTCTCATTGAGTTGCATTATCGCCGGATCACGCTGCATGTGGTTCCGTTTCGTCCGTTTTTTTTTCCGGATCAGTCCCAAATTTCGATTCTCTCTCCTCGTTCCCGGCATACGCACACTGCTTTTCTCAGGTTCAAAAGTTCAGGACGGATCCGTCCCATCAGTCTTTTGCAATCTGCGCTGGATCCATCTTTTTCAAACTTGTGCCTGATGGCGAAAAACGGATGTGTGAAAGTAGCCTAAGAGATATAGTAAGACCTACATGAATAAATTTTAACCAGGTGGCTCAGAACTGTGTGAAAAACAGCTGAAAGCTGTCACATGATATCTCCCCCTAGTGGTATATTGTTTAAACAGTTGTTAGACTAAATTTTAGATGTTAGACTACATCAGATAGTGTCACATGGTAAAAAATGATTAAAGTGCTAGTGAAATAAACATAATAGTGGCAAACCTCTGGGGCAGTACAAGCAAAAGGGTATGCCACACTAAGCGAGATCGCTACTGCGTCACCATTTATGACACAGTAGTGATCTCGTTAGCGACTTAACTGTGTGTGACATGTAGCAGCGATGTGGCCCCTGCTGAGATGTCGCTGATCGCTCATGAACGTTCTGAGCCGTTTTTTAGTCGTTGGTGTCCCGCTGGTGAGCCTGAATCGCTGAGTGTGACACCCTTTATGAACGACTTCACCAGCGTCGCAGGTGGGACTAGGTTTTCCCAACGACCGCAGAGGTCGCTATACAGATCGCTGATGAGATGTGTTTGGAATCACAGATCGCTGATGAGTTGTGTTTGGAATCTAACTAGCGATCACATAGCGATCGCACTAGCGATTTTGCCAGGTTAAGTCGTTGTCGTGATCGCTAGTGTTATCGCCAAGTGTGGCAGTGCCTTAAGGCACACAAATGTCAGGTGCACCCCAGTGGGCTGAGTAAACATATACAAAGATAACACATTAGAAGGTAAACACATGATAATTACTAAAATAGACTCTCTGACATGCGTTTCACATTAATGCTTCCTCAAAAAGTGTATGTATATGTATGTACATCATATATAACTTCCTGGGGAAGTTGTCCGAACTTCTAGCACCAACTACGATAGATCGACTCACTCGGCTGCTCAAAGAAGTAGTCACAGGAACGTTTTCCGTACAAGTTTTCAGCTTGTTTATTAAAAATGTACTGCATAAATCAGTCCAAAATTATATAAACATGCACAGCCCTTCTGGCATAATGGGAAAACAAAATAGCATAGAGTACAGTGTGTGGCTGCAGGCTTTGCCTACTCAGGGGAAAAAAAAAAAGTTCAGCTCTGTTTAACACGAGCACAGCTCTGGAGATCTCATCTTCAGACACACCGAACACTGAGTCCAAAGGCTTCATGTTTACCTTCTGGACCAAACCCTGGGGTGGAGATATGGTGGACAGCCTTCCACCCACTCTTCAGCTGTTCCCCAAAACGCAGTCCTATTATGGCCGATTAGACCCTCTCAGCATATAACTTGCTGGAGCATACTTACGGGTTCATATCACTGAGGCTAACATCCTCAGTGACATATCTATCCTCTAGTATTTTACCAGTGATCTTCTCACAGTGTGCATAAAAGCTTGGTCGACCACAGTTTTGTGCACCTCTGAAAATAAGGATGCCAATGAACAAAGGCCAGACAAGAGTCTAGAGTATCTCTGCTGCCTCATTATAGTGAATGGATTCCACAGAGGTTTCATCTGAATCACATCATTCGAAGATTTAGATGGACACCCCGATGTAAGTGCTCAGTGTAGCGCACAGCATAAATGTGATTCAAAATGTTATCTAAAATGTTCCCAATAAAAGCTTCAACTCAATCCACAAAAAAGCAAGATCCCACTCAGGTCTATCATCTGTTAACGGAAATATAGGGGGCTTCCACGTTACTCGTAGCACAAAAGCTCTGGAAAAGTGCTATGGCTCCTCGTCCGCCAAAAGAAATCTAGTGAATTCTATGCTCTCAAATCCAAATGCCCCCCTCCCTTCTGAGCCTCACAGTGTGATAGGGAGATACTACCCAGCCTCATCTCACCTGCTCCGCACGGATTGGGTAACAATGAGGAGGTGGAGGCTGAGGAGGAACAGGAGATGGCTAGTACCCACACAAGCTTCGTCCTGTTTCTCCTCTATTGATGGGCTGAGGAGGTGAATGAGGAAGAAGAGATGGAGGAGGAGATGGAGAGCAGTCATCATGCTGGAGACAGAGAAGTATTGGCTGTAGGGACCTTAGCACACATGGCAGACTTTATGTACCACCGCCTTTCCTGTGACCCTCACGTTACATTCATCTTGGCCAAGAAAAAAAAGTACTGATTGTTCGCCCTGCTAGACCCACATTACAAGGGAAACTTTGCATCTCTTCTTCCTGAGGCGGAGATGTTTTCTAAAATGGTGCTATACCAGAAGGCCATTGTGGAAAATATACTGAAAAAATTCCCAGACAACCCTAGTAGCAGGCTGCAAGCTTCCTTGCCCAAACAAGGAGAAGAGGCGAGGGACAGACACACACCAGGCACATCAGAGCCAAGGGTACACTGTCAAAAGCCAGTGCCAATTTCATGACACCCTCCATGACCTGATGACCAGGTATTTTTGACAAGGAGGGAAAAGTTTTTAAAGATGGCTAAGCAATACCTGGATGAGAAGACCAGCATACTCCCTAATTCCTCTGTGACCTTCAGCTATTGGGTCTCAAAGCTGGACACCCAGCATGAGCTGTCCCTCTATGCCTTGGAGGTGTTGTGCTGCCCTTATGTTAGTGTCTTGTCTGAGCGGTTTTTTAGTCCCACCGGGAGGTCATAACAGGCAAATGCTCTCCCCTGTCAACAGAAAACACGGATTTTGGTAAGAACTTACCTGTAAAATCCTTTAAGGGAGACACACTAGTCATTACTAGTGGGTAGGCGGAGCCCACATAGGATAGAAACACCTCAGATTAAAAAAGTGTTGACCGGCCCCTCCAGCTTATAGTGCTCCTCCTACTCCAGCTCTCCAGTCGTACCCAAGCTAAGGAAGAGCAAATATCACCAGCGGAGCAACATAACCCCTTCTGAAGGATTTCAGAGAGAAAAACAAGGAGACAGGTTATGCATATAACAGAAAAAAACCACACAGTCTCAGGTACTACTCACTGAACCTGACCACTGTGATGAGCTGGCAATGCTGGAACAGAGCCTTAGCGCGCCGACCTCAGCCCAGATAATCGCTATCAGAGAAGGGTCACGCCGCATCTGAAAACACAACAACACACTTCTGCCATGGAAGGGATGTGTGTCTCCCTTCCTTCTTCGCTGAAAAGGATTTTACAGGTAAGTTCTTACCAAAATCCATGTTTCAGCAGCAGATGAAGGAAGGCAGACACACTAGTCATTACTAGTGGGACGTCCCAAAGCAGTCCAAAAATAAGGGTGGGCAAAAAAAACCAAAAGAGGCAGATACCCAACAACCTAAATAAATGCGCAACTAGCGCTAACTACAAGTTCACAAGAACTTTAAACTACAGCTGCCTGCAGGACCCTACGTCCTAAGGCCGCATCAGCGGAAGCACTGACGTCCACCTTATAACATTTTGTAAATGTGTGGACGGAGCGCCAGGTCGCCGCCCGGCAGAGCTGAGCTGCCGAGGCTCCTTGATGAAAAGCCCACGATGAACCCACAACCCTTGTGGAGTGAGCTCGAATCTTAATCGGGCAAGGTTCGCCCTTAAGTCGGTAAGCCTCTAAAATGGCTGACCGAATCCAACGAGCTATAGAATCCTTGGAAGCTCGTTGCCCACGTCGACGACCTGCTGGAATCACAAACAGAGAAACCGACTTCCGAAAACTTTGAGTAATAGACAAATAGAACTTCAAAGCCCGCACCAAATCCAATGTGTGCAAGGCCAGTTCCTTCGCATTCCTTGGCTCCGGACAAAGCGAGGGCAACACAATATCCTGGTTAACATGAAACTGTGACACCACTTTAGGTAGAAAGTCGCCCCGTGTGCGAAGCACTACGCGATCTGGGTGAAACTCCAGAAAAGGAGGCGAGCAAGAAAGAGCCGCCAACTCAGAAACCCTTCTCAAAGAAGTGACCGCCACTAGGAAGGCAACCTTCCAAGAGAGAAAGGAAAGATTAACAGAGTCCATAGGCTCAAAAGGCCCATGTTGAAGAGCCTCCAAGACAAGATTGAGCCGCCAAGGAAACACAGGCGCCTTCCGCGGCGGAAATTGACGGGTTACCCCGCGAAAAAAGGAACGTACGTCCCTACGCGAGGCGATAGTCTTCCGAAACAGCAAGGACAGAGCAGAAACCTGTCCTTTCAGAGTGCTAACTGCCAAACCCTTGTCCAGCCCGTCTGCAAAAAGGCCAACAAATTGGGAATGGAAAAAATCCTCGGGTTCCTAGAAGAACCCGAACACCACGAAAAGAAGGCTTCCCAAGTCTTGTGATAAATCCTAGTAGTAGCCGGACCTCTGGCAGCTCGCAGAGTGGCAATGACTTCGGCTGAAAAACCTTGACGGGTCAAGATTTCGGTCTCAAGAGCCACGCCGTCAAACACAGAGACTTCAGGTCCGGGTGACGAACGGGCCCTTGGGTTAACAGGTCCGGGCGAAGAGGGAGTGGAAGTGGAGGCGCTGCCAGAAGCGACACCAGTGTCGAGAACCACGTCCTCCTTGGCCAATCTGGGGCTATCAACATAGCCGGGACTCTCTCCATTCTGATCCGACGCAACACCAGAGGAAGTAAGGATATCGGCGGGAACACATAGATTAGCTCGAATTGGTCCCAAGGAGCCACCAGAGCATCCACCGCCACAGCGTTCGAGTCCTTGTACCTGGACATGAACGTCGGTAACTTGGCATTGAACCTGGATGCCATCAAATCCGCTTGGGGAGTTCCCCAATGGGAGCACAGCAGTGCAAAAATTTCCGGATGAAGACTCCATTCTCCGGGATCCATCTTTTCGCGACTGAGGAAGTCCGCTGTGATATTCTGAACTCCTGGAATGTGAATTGCAGAGATGGCTGGCACTCTGGCCTCGGCCCATACCAGAATTCGAGACACTTCCATCATGAGCCTGAAGCTCCTCGTCCCACCTTGATGGTTGATATACGCGACCGCCGTCGCGTTGTCTGTCTGCACTCGGACTGGTAGACCGCTTAAAGGGACCGTCCAGTGTTGGAGGCAAAGGAAAATTGCCCTCAATTCCAGGATGTTGATCGGCAGGACAGACTCTTCCAACGACCATACTCCCTGAATCCAGAGATCGTTCCAGACACCCCCCCAGCCCGGCAGGCTGGCATCGGTGGTTATGATCGACCACCTCGGAGGAAGGAAGGACTTCCCCAGGGATAACGCTTCCGGACATAACCACCATTCTAGAGACTCTCTCACCCTGTGGGAGATGATGACACTGCAATCCAATGAAAACTGCGATCGATCCCAACGGTTCAAGATGAACATTTGGAGAGCCCTGGAATGAAATTGGGCAAACGGAATTGCTTCCATTGACGCCACCATCAAACCCAGAAGGCACATACACCTTTGAAGGGACATTGCTGTCGCAGACTTCATAACCTGTACATGACGAAGAAGACTCGCTTGCTTGTCTGGAGGCAGAGACACCACTGCTCGTACCGTGTCGAAATGCATTCCCAAAAACAGGATTGACTGCGACGGTTCCAGAGACGACTTCTCCCAATTGACCAGCCACCCGAAGTCCTCCAGGAGCTGAAGGGATAGATTGCGAGCCGTCACCGCCTCCTCCTTTGAGGACGCCACAATCAAAAGGTCGTCCAGATAGGGAAGAATCGTAACCCCCTGTCTTCGCAGAATCGCCATGAGAGGAGCCAGAATTTTTGTAAAAACTCTGGGTGCTGAGGCCAACCCGAATGGCAGGGCCACAAACTGGTAATGGTCCTGGCCTATGGCAAAACGAAGGAAGCGTTGGTGGCCCTTCCGATGGGGACATGCAAATAAGCGTCGTGAATGTCGATTGACACCAAAAAATTGTTCTGCGACAAGGCCGCCACAACGGAGCGAAGTGACTCCATGCGGAATTTCCGGGAGCGGACATGCCGATTCAATCTTTTGAGATCTAGAATGGGGCGAAATTTGTCCTCCTTTTTGGGCACCACAAAGAGGTCGGAATAAAACCCTCTTCCCCGGTCCTCCGGTGGAACTGGTACCACCACACCCTTCCGTAGAAGGGAATCGACCTCCTGCAGTAGAGCGGCATATAGCTCGGGCTCTGACGGAATGCGGGATTGGCAAAAACTGTCTGGGGGTCGAGAAATAAACTGTATGAAATAGCCTGCCGACACAACCCGCGTCACCCAGGCGTCCGACACGCGGGAAGCCCAAATCGGTTCGAATTGGAGCAGGCGACCTCCCACTCGAGAGCCCTCGAGTGAGGCCCTGGCGTCAGTCCGCCTTAGCGGGCTTTTGTCAGCTTCCCGCTTGTCTTGGCGGAAGCTCTGTTTCCAGGAAGTGCGGGATTTCTGAGCGTTCTTTTTTCCTGAAAAAGAGGGATGCCCCGATCCCCAAGAGGGCTGAACGAACCGTCCCCTGGACCGAAAGGACCGCCGACTAGTACCGGCACTATGCCTGCCAGCCGCAGAAGACACAGCTCTTCGCTGCGGTAAAGCCGTTTCTTTTGCCTTTGCCTTGGCAATCAGCTCCGTGAGGTCAGATCCAAATAGCTGACCACCCTTGTAAGCTAAAGAAAGCAAACCTTGCTTGGAAACCGCGTCTCCGGTCCACTGTCTAAGCCACAGAGCTCTCCTGACTGTGATCGCCGAGGATTGTGCCCTGGACAGCATTGAGGCAGCATCCAAACCTGCATCACTGCCATATCGTGCTGCATCCTCCAATGACTTGAAAAGCCCCTCTACCTCGGATAGTGGGGATCCATCTTGCCACGCCGTCCGTAGACGGTCTAACCAGCTCAGGGAAGCTTTACAAGCACACATGGATCCTAGCACTGCTCTGAATCCATGACCCGCAGCCTCGTAGATGGATTTCGCTGCCATCTCCGTTTTTCTGTCCAGCGGATCCTGCAGACTCGCCTTCCCTTTAACAGGAAGCAATGAGGATTTGCTAAGCTGGGATAAAGGGACATCCACTTCAGGAGAAGGAATCCAATTATCAATCAACTCCGTCGTACACGGATATAGCGTCTCAAAAAACCGTGTCCCTTGAAAACGTTTATCTGGACACAGGCGTTCCTTCTCCACTGCCCCATTAAGCTCGTCCAGAGATGGTAAGGCTGATCGCGACCTATGCGACTCCTGAAACATCCGGGCCGACTTACCAGGACGTCTAGTTACCTCCTCCGGTAACTGTAACGCCTCCCTCATGGCTCCAATAAAAGCCTCTGTACGGCTCAAAAGAGAGGCAGTGTCCCTGCCGATCCTCCTTATCCGAATCGGACACCTCCCCATCCGAGCTTGAAGGGGAACCCTCCATACCAGAGATCTCCGAGTCGCTACGCGGGGAAGAAGGCACCGGCCTGTGTCGCTTCCTACCATGAGAGGATCTAGCTGACACCCAATAACCTAGAAGGTCAGAAAGGCCATTAATAGAACGAGCGAGGGCCTCCATTTTGTCATCACTGACACCTCCGACCGCTGCGCTTGATGCCGTCGAGGTCTGCGTGTCAGATACGCGAGACTGATCCTGTAGCGGATCTGGGAGACGGTCCGCACCTCCTGGACCCTGATCCGACATGCCCCACACAGTATATGGCAGGTCAAAAACCTGTCAGCAACTAGAACAGTGTGGTTTTCAAAGGCAAAATGTACGCTGAAGGGTTAAAGCTCTTAAAGAGAGCTACCCCAGCTGTCTCCCAATAAAGGGTTAACCACCAAAGAAGGGGTTAATGTCGCAGACTCCCCACAACCCTTGTGTAATGAAAAGGGTGTGCGAGCCCCAGGTGCCTCTTATGAGGTAACAGCTGCAGGACAGTGTTTCAAAGGTATGCCACACTAACAAGAACGCCAACGAGATCGCTAACATATTGCGCTGAATTGTACATCGCAATGACCGCCAAAGTCGCTAAGGAGATCGCTAACCACTTATGCGTCGTCAATGAGATCGCCCACTGTGGCCGCTACTAGCGACATTAAAACGATCACAAAAAACGATTGCAAAATTAAGCGACGCTATTGTGATCGTAGCGGGAGCGTTCCGTGTGACAGTACCTCCTGCGCTGTGGGTGTGAGGGGGTCAAGCTTCTGCCCTGACAGGTAGAAGCGACTCACCCAGCTGGCCGCGGTGTAGTGTCTTCCTTTCGGTCGGTCGGGGGGAGCGGAGAGTGAGGAGCCCGAGGAGGCCTTCAGTAATGGCCGCCGCGCTAGAGGAGAGAAGCCGGAAGAGAAAAAGGCAGGGAAAAGCGCGCGCTCAGAGCGCTTCCTGCCCGCGAAAAAAATGGGAAAGCGCGAAGCCACGCCCCCTGCCGGTTTAAAAAAAAAGCGTGCGACTCACTCCGCTCCCATGTCCTGCAGGTATCCACCTGCGGACAAAAGTACACAATCACCACACATGAATACATGTAGCAGCGGCTGCCGCAGCGGCCGCTGAAGCACTCAAAACACATTAAAATGTGGAGTACTCACCCAGCTGAGCGCCACAGGGACCCCTCAGAGATTTGTGGCGCTATGCCCGTAGCTTCCCCGCCAGGGAAGCAATCCTCATCCCCCAGGGCCGGCAGGGTTCTGCAGGGACCACCTTACAGGGTAATACAGATCCGCCAAGGGAGAGGTGGGGGTCCAGCAGCGCTGAGACCCCTGAGACCTCTAGACCACTGGCGGTCCAAGTCTCTGTCCGACTAAAATAATTAAAAAAAAAATTTCTGAGGAGCTGCTTCCAGCAGCGACTATCCTCTGTGACCTCAAATTTTAGACTGGAGAGCTGGAGTAGGAGGAGCCCTATAAGCTGGAGGGGCCGGGCAACACTTTTTTAATCTGAGGTGTTTCTATCCTATGTGGGCTCCGCCTACCCACTAGTAATGACTAGTGTGTCTCCCTTCCTTCATCTGCTGCTGAAATGCTGACAGGTTCACTCTGATAACAATGAACAAAGCCTGGATTAGATCCGACTATTTCATACCACTAGATGACAGCAGCACATAGTATTTTTAATGTTCAATATTTGAATGAGGCACGCCAGTTTTGTTGCCTTCTAGGGTCTATGGATGACCCTACTTCATATTTTCATTATTAAATACCTGTTCTGAAGATAGATGTTAGCAAGCAAACATTTCTGAGGAAAACTAAGAATGCTTTTGGTTTTACACTTCAGGACATATAAAAAGGAGCACATCTAATCATTAGAAAGTCTTAAAGTTAAATGACCACATGACAAATTATACCCTTTCATTGTTTAACAAAAACTAGGTAAAAACATAGAAGTAGTTTTAGCAAAAATAACTTAAATTGTATTCTGTTTGACTATCAATCTCACATCGTTCTTGAGGAAATTTGTCCCCCTCTTCTTTGTATTGTTAGTTATCATTGAGCTTTGTGGGCATTCGTGTAGCCACAACTCTTTTAAAGTTTCACCACAGCCTTTCAGTTGGGTTGAGGTCTGGATTTTGACTGGACCATTGCAACACAGCCATTCAGTTGTAGATTTGCTGGCATGCTTAGGATCATTGTCCTCTTCCTTGATCCTGTTTTGGCCAAGCTTCTCATTTGACTCTACTTTGGTATACAGAGGAGCTCATGGTAAATGCAATGACTGCAAGATGCCCAAGGTCATGTAGGTGCAAAACAAGCCCAATTATCACTCCTCTACCATAATGCTTGACAGGTGTTATAGGGGGAGGGTGTGACAACAAAGGGGTTGTGTGAAGTTTTATGTATTTATGTTATGAGTGTGATAAAAAGTAATACTATATTTTATCCCTATGGCCGGGTGTTGTGTGTTCGTTCTCCTACAGCAGGGGTGGGGAACCTCAGGCCCCAGGGCCATTTACAGCCCTCGATGACCTATTATCTGGCCCCCGGGAAGATTCTCAGGACCGCATTGCTTTAGCAGGGAGCTGTATTTTGATTGCCACCAGCTCATTAATTTCTTCTTGCTGTTAGCATTCACACGCAGTGTTCACTATCATTAATTTCTTCTTGCTGTTAGCATTCACACGCAGTGTTCACTATTGAACACTGAAGGGCATGCAATGAAAGATTACGTCCTGACACCAGTGCCAGAGTCAGGATGTACTTTGTGGGCGGCCCCCGAAGGATGGTATAAATATCCAAATGGCCCTTGGCAGAAAAGAGATTCCCCGCCCCTGTCCTACAGGCTATGCCTAAGGCCATCCCTGGGAATGCGGGAGGTCTGTCCACTAGGGGAACCATACAATAGATACAGTTTACACTACACTAGGGATTAGATAGTTAGAGTTGGGATTAGCCCACACTTTGGGAGGGGGTAGAATAGGTTTTCTAAGAAAATGTTTTCCGGGTTACAGGCAGTCATAGACAGTTAGTCAGAGTCCAGGAGTCAGACAAGTGCAAGTTCTGGGTGGAGCGGAGAGCAAGGCTTAACATAGCAGAGAAATCACAGAAAATTTATTGCCTAGATCCAAAATAGTGCTTCCAAATATCAACAAATTTCAAAAAATCATAGGAAGCTTTTTCCACTATAAAATTTTTATAGTTGAAAAAGCTTCCTATGATTTTTTGAAATTTGTTAACATAGCAGAGGTAGCAGGTTGCAGTGCAGTAAAGGTGCAGCTGAGAAGAAAGGGTCAGGTCAGTATCAGTTTCTAAAAGAATGAGTGCACAGTCTTGGGCCAAGATCCAGAAAAGGTATAGAGAGTCACGCCTCTGTCTCCCTCACGAGGAGGATGTCAGCTGTGTCGCAAAGCGAGGTGAAGATGGTGGGTGACAGGACAGTACGGAGACAAGGACTGATGGAGCACAAAACCAAGGGAACATCACAAAACAGAGAATTTGTCTCAATTTGTATGTTTCAGCCATGTGTAAATGAATTGCACAGTAAAAGCAGTCCAGTTAACCTGGAGCCAAGGTCCTCTGCCTTGTTTGTAGCTAGAACCGGTCCCATGGACGAGGAGGTAACGAGGGCTCCCGAAGCAAAAGTGGCTGGGGAAAGAAAGCCGGCCGTCGAATAAGAAAGTAGTTATGTGATTGGCTAGATGCGCCGGGGGCGTGCCAAGCCAGAAGAATGAGCCAGGTGGTGGGAAAACGTGCCTGATTGGAGGACCTTTCGGGGCTCGTGCCAACACAGGAATCTCCGAGAAGAAGCAAGATGCCGCGCGATATTAGGAGGAAAGGGCGCGAAAGGTGACTGGAGGGTCTTGCTGTGGAGCCGGCGGTTTGAGGGAGAAGCCTGCTGCAGCGGTATGTGGTCTGCCTGGGGGAGGGAGGGGAAGCATACATACCAGCCGCAGGGGGATGTAGGTCCACTTGCCAGCAGAAGATGTCATCAGGGTGCCCTCGGATAGTGGAGGATCGCTGTTAAAACAGGGATCCTCCTTCCAGCACCAACTAGGAATGGTGCAGAAGACGGCGTCAACCCCTTATGAGAAGGGGGGAGGTCACCGCCGGTGACCACCGTCTTTCTCTCAGCCCTCACCGAGGAGAGGGGTGAGGAGAGGAAAAGGCAAAGGAATGGCCACCATAAATCACGCTGAGACACCCATGGAGGTGACAGGGAATAAGGTCCTGCCAGCGGGTCTGAGAGTGGGCGATACCACACTGCTGTCGCATAATGTGGGAAAACAGGGTGAGAAATTACATCGCTACCCTGAAGATGAAGAACCTGAAAAACAAAGAAGAGAGATTAATAAAACATAACAGGGTACCTGAAAAGGAAAAACACTGCGGATCTGGGGTCAGATCCAGGTCCGCCTCCTACAGACACTAAGCTTAAACTGAGTAGCCTACTGCCTGTCGGTGGGTGTATACTACTAGGGAGGAGCTATTTTTTCCTTTTGCCTGGTGTCAGCGCCTCCTAGCAACAGCAGCATACACCCATGGTTCTCTGTATCGCTTCATTGGGGGACAAAGAAAAAAAACCCTAATAAACTTACCTAAGTAGTGCGTGAATAAAATCCCATTGAGGCATTAGGACTAAAGTGCAAATGTTTAGGTGCAAAAAAATCAGTCCTGAACAGCTCTAGACATGAGGTCTCTCACATATACTATTCTTGGCTATTATGGCTTTGTAACTAAAGAGCAAACAAATTTTTTTCAGTCCTAAAAGGCTCAAAGTAGAGGATTACCTACATGTGGTTGTTTCTCTGCAAGTACCTGCTGCCCCAATGAAACTTATCGAGGACTGTCTGTCCCTGTCATATTCTTCCTGAGCCAGTGTAAAGAAACTTGGAAACAAGTGTCAAGCGACTTCAACATTGTCGATCACGCTCATTTAACGACCTGAACTCAGCTCATGTAAATACAACCAAAATGTTTGTGTGATGGTGCAATATGTGAGCATTTGGGGCCCCACTTTAAACCTTTGCCCAGGGCCCCTCTGTCTAAATCCGGCCCTGGGGCAGTGGAGACTCGAGCACCCGCCATATAATCTGCGCATACCTGATCACCTTGATGCACACTCGAGTAGCGAGCACTTGCGCTCAACACTAGTCATATCTGTATTTTTTTTTTCCTTTTACTTTTGAAAAAAAACTATCCCAAACTCTACCAAAGAGTAAAAGAAATGAATAAAAAAAATAATCTAAGGGGATAATATAATTATTGACTTATGCTCACTGTGATAGGGTCTTATCAGTGATCACAAAGAACCAATAGGAAAAATACCTGCTGTTGGATGCCGGCTGATCTTAGCGGGCACAATGCGCATATGCCCCCATTTTTTTTTTATTTCAGGAAGAGGAGGCGGAGGAGGTAGCGGGGGAGCTTGGGGACAATTTCTCTCTCCACCGACATGTATATCATGTCAGAAGAGAAATTACTTCAATAGCAGGCACACTTGCTTTACATGATGGCCACTGATCATTGAATAATGGTGATCACATGATTGGGGAAGGTAAACTCCGGCCCCAATTGTTTTGTGTTCTCCAGAGCCTCATTTACCTGCGATACCCCGGAGATTTTTGGACTCTATACGGAGTGGGGTGCTGCACAGTACCCTTATTCCCAATCGAGTTTTAAAAAGGCGACAAGGGAATAAGGCTCCTTAGCGCTCAGTTTTAATTCGTATTGCCTGTCGTAAGGGTTAATTGCTATATTACCCTTTTAATAGGGGAAAAAAATAAATACAAACCCTCACATTGGCAAAGTTACAATGTCTGTGCCGGGCATTCCAGTGCTCACATGGCCACTCGCATCATCCCGACATCAGAGTTCCCTCCGCAGGATGAGGGCTGCTGCAGCCCATTAGTGGCTGCCGAATATTATGCCACAGAAGCGCTGCAGCCAAAGTCACAAGCGTCAGGAGACACGGCACCACCATAGCTTAAACGGTGCTGGTGTGGGAAGTATCTTTATTATTTTAAATGTGTGACCACAGCATTTAAAGGGGGGGAACCTTTTAATTCCTTAATCAGGCAGGTTTACATTTTCTGCCTTTTTTCCCCTCCTTTTCTTTCTGGAATCACCTTCCACCTCCTCCCCCCCCCAAGTATAGCTGTATGAGGCTTTTTTATTTTGCAGTACAAGACATTTAACATGGATTGTACAGGCAAATGTGCTTAAAATTTTTTTTAAAGTAAAGTGAAAATGCAAAAAAAAAATAAAAACACTTGCACTATTTTTTGTTATGAGTACCTGACGTTTTTAGAGGAAAAAAAAACGACTTCTGCGGCTTTCACTGATTATTAAGGCCAAGTTCCCACAGCGAGTATTTGGTGTGTTTTTTTTTTTTTTTGTCGTTGGCTATTTTATTGAGCTTACAGCTCCAGTAATACAGATGACATTTATGTTAATCTGTTTCTTAAATGCTGAGGGAATTGACCTGTGGAGCGTTCTTGACATCTGCAGCAGAAATATTCTACCTTCAGAAAATCAAAATTTATTACAGAAATATTATCCAAGTTTGATTAAAGTGGATGAAAACTGCAGATTACAATCCTGAATTATATTTGCAAGGTGTCATTTACTACACTGTTAGGAGCTGGTGCTGGGCTAGAGATCTGCAGCTCCTTATAGTATGAACGGAAGAAAAAGGAAAACTGACACAGAATAACTTTTTTTTGTTAAATTTATTTATTTCCCAGACTTCAACAGCAGGTCGTGCGTCAGGGGAACCACCCCCCAAAGCCATCGGCCACTGGTAGATATACAGGAACCTGAAGAACAGGAGATACTTCACATGGCAAACAGGATGAGGAAAGCAACCATAAGACAGAACAGCCCCATAGCTTCAGACAGGGCAAAGCCCAAGATGGCGTAGGAGAACAGCTGCTGCTTAAGAGATGGGTTCCTAGAGATGAGGGAAAAGAAAAAATGATTTTTTTTAAAAAAGCAAAATTACAAAAAACAAATATCCTACAGAAAGTTATTCAAGCTATTTATTAACCCCTTCACCCCCAAGGGTGGTTTGCACGTTATTGACCGGGCCAATTTTTACAATTCTGACCACTGTCTCTTTATGAGGTTATAACTCTGGAACGCTTCAACGGATCTTCGCGATTCTGAGATTGTTTTCTCGTGACATATTGTACTTCATGTTAGTGGTAAAATTTCTTTGATATACCTTGCGTTTATTTTTGAAAAAAAAACGCAAATATGGCGAAAATTATTTGCAATTTTCAAACTTTGAATTTTTTTTCCCTTAAAACAGAGAAATATGTCACACAAAATAGTTAAGAAATAACATTTCCCACATGTCTACTTTACATCAGCACAATTTTGGAACCAAAATTTATTTTTGTTAGGAAATTATAAGGGTTAAAAGTTGACCAGTGATTTCTCATTTTTACAACAAAATTTACAAAGTCATTTTTTTAGGGACTACCTTATATTTGAAGTCCCTTTGACGGGTCTATATAGCAGAAAATACCCAAAAGTGACACCATTCTAAAAACTGTACCCCTCAAGGTACTCAAAACCACATTCAAGAAGTTTAATAACCCTTCAGGTGCTTCACAGGAGCTGAAGCAACGTGGAAGGAAAAAAAATAATATTTAACTTTTTAGCCACAAAAATGATCTTTTACAAACTTTTTTTTATTTTCACAAGGGTAAAAGGAGAAAATGGGCAGATAAAGTTGTTGTGCAATTTCTCCTGAGTACGCCAATACCCCATATGTGGGGGAAAACCACTGTTTGGGCACACGGCAGGGCTTGGAAAGGAAGCAGTAACGGTTTGGAATGCAAACATTGATGGGGGTCATGTTCCGTTTGTAGTGACCCAGATGAGCCTAAACAGTGGAAACCCCCCACAAGTGACCCCATTTTGGAAGCTAGACCCCTAAGGAACTTATCTAGATCTTTGGTGAGCACTTTGAACCCCCAAGTGCTTCACACAAGTTTAGAATGCCCGGGCATGAAAATAAAAAATCCTATTTTTTTCCCACAAAAATTATCTCTTAGTCACTAATTTTTTATTTTCCCATAGGTAACAGGAGAAATTGGACCACAAAATTTGTTGTCCAATTTGTCCTTGAGTACGCTGATACCCCATATGTGGGGGGAACCACTGTTTGGGCGCATGGCAGAGCTCGGAATGGAAGGAGCACCATTTGACTTTTTCCAACCAAAATTGGCTGGAATTGAGATTGGACGCCATGTTGCATTTGGAGAATCCCTGATGTGCCTAAACAGTGGAAACCCCCCACAAGTGACCACATTTGGGAAACTAGACCCCTAAGGAACTTATCTAGATCTTTGGTGAGCAATTTGAACCCCCAAGTAGGGTTGAGCATTCCGATACCAAAACCCGGTTCCGATACCTGAAATCCAATGTAAGTCTATGGGAACAAAATATCGGAATATTTTTAATTCCGATATTTTGTTCCCATAGACTTACACAGGGTGGATTGATTTAAATCACGCCGATTTAAATCAACGATTTAAATCATGATTTAAATCAAATTATTTTTTTCTATTTAAATCAGATCGATTTAAATCGTGATTTTAATCATGATTTAAATCACTGATTTAAATCAAAAGATTTTTTAAATATAAATCACAATTAAAATCTAAAACTTTCAATCATTGTTCAATTAACTCCACACTTCTAGCTTGGTTTCACTTTCTGTAGCTTGGTTTCAGTTTCTTTTTCCATTCAGTTGACATGCCCAAACTTGTTGGATAGTCAGTCAGCAGTACTTGGCTGTAGTAACAATCAAACTTCAGAAGTGATCTGCGTGAGCCATGGCAGGTCGTAAGAGAGACCCTATTTGGGTTAATTTTGTTGAGATGCCAGCAGAGCTTGGAAAGAAAGGTGGAGAGCAAAGTGCAAATACTGTCAAAAGGATATCCAAGGACTTGTTTGCCGTTTGAAATCACATTATGAAAACTGCAACCAGAAGGGAAATGAAGATGTTGATAGTGATATAACTAATGTCAATGAACCCCACAGCTTCTTATGCACCAGGACCCTAGCACTAGTGGTAAGTCTGGCAATTACAACCTATTTTAACAGACGTTTTACTGGGATGGTTAAAGTCTATGAAAAGAAAAATTTCTAGCACTAGTTCTGGAGTATAGAATTTAAATTTATGTTAAGGCAATATTTCACAGAAGATTAACGTTAAGTAAAAATAAAAGTGTGTATACGCCTATTTTTTTTATTGTAGGCTACAATTCACTTTTGAAGTCTGCCAAATTGACCATTTTTTTAAAAAAACATTTTTAAAACTTTTGTGACATTTTTTTCAGTTGCTCTGATATTACTAGTATTACAGCAACTTCACCGGAAACTTGAGTAGCATAACTTTTGGGACAGCCCTTATAGGACGAGGACCATTACATTGTTCAAAAAGTTTGTTTCAAAATATTTTCGTTATATTTCTTCAAATACGCAGTCGAATTATATTTTTAATTACTGTGCTTTCAGGGTCAAATATGGCTTGTGCTGCACGTGACAATCAATATCTGGGTACAACTTCAACAAAGCAGCCCAACAAAAAACTTTGCGTGCAAAGTGTAGAAAAATTGCTCTTAAAGACTACGACGAGCCAGAAAGAACATTTTGATGAATTAATTGCTAAATTCATATTTGCAACCAATTCTTCTTTCCGACTAGTTGAACACCCATTGTTTGTACAAATGATCGAAGGAATAAGACCAGGCTACAAACCACCAAGTAGATTTGATATCTCAGGAAAACATCTTCAGACTGTATACGACAAAGAAAGAGCGGCTTGTACAAAATATTTGAAAGACAAAGTGGCGACATTGTGGCAACTGTGCTGAAATTGAAGTGTGAATCTGCACCATTTCAAAAATACATGTTTGCAGATAACGTCGTTAATGAACTAAAACCACTGGACTGGTGGAAGTCGCAATCACTTGTTCTTCCAGCAAGATAATAAATGTAGCTACTCAGCTACTGACTGCATCGGCTTCATCGGCAGGAGTAGAGAGATTGTTTTCTTCATTTGGTTTTGTGCACACAACAGTCCGAAACCGCTTAGGAACTGCTAAAGCAGGACAACTAGTTTTCCTATTAAAAGTCCTAAATAAACAGTAGGCTTAAAGGACTGATGTATTCACTGAAGATGTTTGCTTACTTCAAACGTTAGAGATAGGCTATTGTTAAAAAGTACTTACTCTCTGTAGTTCAATTCTGATTGTTTAATAGTGCAAATAAAAATTATTAGGTTTCATAATCATCAACTGTTTTAATATTTTTATTTGTGTAAAATAATTTGATTTGCAAAAAGACAGTTTTGCTTGTGTACAACTTGATTAAAAAATCCTATTTAAATTTAAAAAAATCCGATTTAAATCAAAAAAATCCGATTTAAATCAAAAAAATCCGATTTAAAAATTCCGATTTAAATCAAAAAAATCCGATTTAAAAAAAAAATCCGATTTAAATCAAAAAAATCCGATTTTTTTTTAAAAAATCATGATTTTTATCCACCCTGGACTTACATTGGATTTCAGGTATCGGAACCGGGTTTCGGTATCTGAATGCTCAACCCTACCCCAAGTGCTTCACACAAGTTTATAACGTAGAGCCGTAAAATTAAAAAATCATATTTTTCCACAAAATTGATCTTTTCACCCCAATTTTTATTTTCCCAAGGGTAACAAGACTCCAAAAGTTATTGTGCAATTTGTCCTGAGTGCGCTGATACCCCATATGTGGGAGTAAACCACTGTTTGGGTGCATGGCAGAGTTTGGAAGGGAAGGAGCACCGTTTGACTTTTTCAACGCAGAATTGGCTGGATGCCATGTCGTGTTTGGAGAGCTCCTGATCTGCCTAAACAGTGGAAACCCCCCACAAATGACACCATTTTGGAAACTAGACCCCTCAAGGAACTTATCTAGATGTGTGGTGAGCACTTTGAACCCCAAAGTGCTTCACAGAAGTTTATAACGTACAGCCGTAAAAAAAATCCTTTTTTTTTTTTTATTATAAAAATGATTTTTTTCGCCCCCAATATTTTATTTTCACAAGGGTAACAGGAGAAATTGGACCCCAAAATTTGTTGTCCAATTTGTCCTGAGTACGCTGATACCCAATATGTGGGAGAAAACGACTGTATGGGTGCACGTCTGGGCTCGGAAGGGAAGTAGTGATGTTTTGGATTGCAGACTTTTGAGTGGCGTCATGTCGCATTTGGAGAGCCCCTGATGCGCCTAAACAGTGGAAACCCCCCACAAGTGACCCCATTTTGGAAAATATACCCCACAAGGAACTTATCTAGAAGTGTGGTGAGCGCTATGAAGCCCCAAGTGCTTCACATAAGTTTTATAACATACAGCCGTAAAAACAAAAAAATCATTTTTTTTTTTTTTACAAAAATGATTTTGTCGCCCCCAGTTTTTTATTTTCCCAAGGGTAACAGGAGAAATAGGACAAATTGCACAATAGCTCTTGTGGTCCAGAGTACGCTGATACCCCATATGCGGGGGTAAACTACTGTTTGGGCGCATGGCAGAGCTCAGAAGTGAAGGAGCACCGTTTGACTTTTTCAACGCAGAATTGGCTGGAATTGAGATCAGACGCCATGTCACATTTGGAGAGCCCCTGATGTGCCTAAACAGCGAAACCCCCCAATTCTAACTCCAACCCTAACCCCAACACACCCCTAACCCTAGTCCCAACCCTAACCACAAACCTAACCCTAACACACCCCTAACCGTAATCCCAACCCTAACCCTAATCCTAACGTTAGCCGCAACCCTAACCACGGGTAAATGGAAATAAATACATTTTTTTAATTTTATTATTTTTCCCTAACTAAGGGGGTGATAAAAGGGGGTTTGATTTACTATTTATAGCGGGTTTTTATGATTGGCAGCTGTCACGCTAAAAGATGCTTTTTATTGCAAAAAATAGTTTTTTGCATCACCACATTTTGAGAGCTATAATTTTTGCATATTTTGGCCCACAGAGTCATGTGAGGTCTTATTTTTTGCGGGACGAGGTGACGTTTTTATTGGTACCATTTTTGAGCACGTGACATTTTTTGATCGCTTTTTATTTCGATTTTTGGGAGGTTAGAATGAACAAAAATCAGCAATTCATGAATTTCTTTTGGGGGAGGCATTTATACCGTTCCGCGTGTGGTAAA
The DNA here is from genome assembly GCA_033576555.1 of Oophaga sylvatica. NCBI lineage: Eukaryota > Metazoa > Chordata > Amphibia > Anura > Dendrobatidae > Oophaga > Oophaga sylvatica. The sequence continues at coordinate 106,125,740 of JARQOD010000002.1, forward strand.
ATTGATAAAGCAGTTTTATTCTTCGGGTCAGTACGGCGATACCTCATTTATATCATTTTTTTAATGTTTTGGCGCTTTTATAGAATGAAAACAATATTATATAAAAAATTATTATTTTTGCATCGCTTTATTCTGCGAGCTATAACTTTTATTTTTTCACTGATGATGCTGTATGATGGCTCGTTTTTTGCGGGACAAGATGACGTTTTCAGCGGTACCATGTTTATTTATATCGGTCTTTTTGATCGCGTGTTATCCACTTTTTGTTCAGCGGTATGATGATAAAGCATTGATTTTTTGCTTCGTTTTTTTTTTTTTTTTTTAAGGGGTTCACTAAAGGGGTTAACTAGTGGGACAGTTTTATAGGGGGGGTCGTTACGGACGCAGCGATACCAAATATGTGTACTTTTATTGTTTTGTTTTTTTTTATTTACAGGAAAAAATGAATTTATTGGGGAATATTTTTTTTTTTTTTTACCATTTTTTATTTTTATTTTTTTACTTTGTCCCAGGGTGGGACATCACTGTATTTTAGCAGATCGCTGGTGTGACAGTGTGCACAGCACTCTGTCACACCAGCGATCGCTCTGGCATCGCTGCAGGCTTCCTCAGCGCCTGCTCACAGCAGGCACTGAGGAAGCCGCCTCCCTGCAGGACCCCGGCGCCATCTTGGATCCGAGGACCTGGAGGGAGGACGGACCCTCGGAACAGCGCGACACATCGCGCTGCTCTGAGGGTCTCAGGGGAGCGCGCAGGGAGCCTTTCCCTGCGCGATCCTCCCCTGTGCCCCGGGTACACCGCGATCAAGTTTGATCGCGGTGTGCCAGGGGTTAATGTGCCGGGAGCGGTCCATGACCGCTCCTGACACACAGTCACGGGTGTCAGCTGTGATAATCAGCTGACACCCGGCGGCGATCAGCTGCGCTCCCTCCGGGAGCGCAGCTGATCGCCCATGACGTACTATTCCGTCCATGGGAATTAGGTCCAGGGTCACATGGACGGAATAGTACGTCTGATGGAATAAAGGGGTTAAGAAATCTGACTTTGATAAAACATAAAAAAAATAAAAAGGGAGTTATCACCTACTAGATAACCCCATTGATTCAGGATCCCAATTAGGGTAAAGCCAGTGTATACTCACTTCCTACCGTGGCGTCGTTTGACGGTCACTAATTGGCTGCAGCCAGCACGTGACAGTCATGTCACGCTCTGGGAACACCAGCACTGACATTGCTGGAATGGCGCCGATACAGGAAGTAAGTAAATACAGTTTTTATTTTAATTGGTTCCTGAATCAATTAGGCTGGGATTATCCAGTAGTGGGAAACCCTTTTAGAGCCTAGAGGGGGATTTAAACATTGGGAAATGTACCAGAAAGCCACAGCAAAATATGGTTCAAGGTCACCAAACACAACGTTTAAAGTCAGCAGCAGATTCTTGACATCAACCTATAGGAAGTGACTGAAATCTGTAAAGAAAAGATTTTATTGTGGATCTTTTAGGCTGGGTTCCAAAACATAACTTTACCACATATGACCCAAGCACAAATGCATTTTAAACATTTAGGCCTGGATTACTCAAAGCGATTACTCCATAATTCTGGCATAAATAGCCTTGGGGGGGATAGTCTATTTCAAGTTGAGCAGCAACATTTCTTAGACCCTGACTGGAGTAAGATTTAGATTTGTAGCAAGATGCACGACGTCGAACGCCACTATACAGCTGGATGAAATTCATTACGAGGTATTGTTCTCGTTGGTCTTGATGAACAGGGACCTTTGTGTTTTTCCTTAGGGCTCATCTGAAAACAACAGGCCTATATCTAGTCAGACACTAGAAAGCCAGCTATAGACCGATGTTAGGGCCCCTGCTAAACGGCGATCTCAGCAGCGATCTCGCTATGTCTGACAAGTACCAGCGATCAGGCCCCTTCTGTGAATCGCTGGTCGTGCCAGAAATGTCAGGACATTTTTTTTGATCGCTGGTCTCCCGCTGGCAGGCACGCATCGCTGAGTGTGACAGGCAGGAGACCAGCGATCTCCTGGTAACCAAGGTACACGTCAGGTTTCCAGGCACCGCGCAGCGCCTGGAAACCCGACGTGTACCTTGGTTACCAGCTCCCTGCAACAGTGAGCTGGTATCCAACGTACACTGCGGGTAACTAGGCGACGTTACCCGCAGTGTCGCTGTCCTGATTCGCTGCCTGTTTGGCAGCTCAGCAGCGATCATGTAGTGACACCCAGCGATCCTGATCGTTGTCGGGATCGCTGGTGTGTCTCTATGTGACAGGGTTCGACAAACCCGGGCGCCAGGTCGCCAGTGGGGCCTAGAGAATCATGCCTGGCGCCCGGGGAATTAAATAGGACCCCCTCCCCCATCATCATACTCACCTCCTCCTGGCTCCTGCTGCAGCCTCCTACTATGGTCCAGCGCCGATATCTCTGCTTCCTGTGTGGTGCGGTCACATAGTACTGTTCATTAAGCTCATGAATATAGATGCCACTCCTCTCTCATAGGCGTGGCATCCATATTCATAAGTTTAATGAGCGGTACGGTACCACGTGTGACCGCGCCGGCCGGCGCTCGCTGTCATGTGACTGCGTGCACTCACGTGCAGGCTGCAGCATGAGGCAGAACAGCGACTGGACCGGACGGACGACCGCACCACCACAGACTGAGGTGAGCGGCGTGTGGGCGGCGGTGGCTGAGTACTGAACGAGCAGCCGGGGAATGAGTGCTGGGGGAGGAAGGGGGGATGAGCAGCCGGGGAATGAGCGCTGAGGGAGGGGGGTGAGCAGCCGGAGAGTGAGCGCTGGGGCAGAGTGAGCGCTGTTAAATTAAAAACCAAGTTTGTTAAAAAAAAATTCTGGCTCCTAAATTCTGAACAACTTTGTCGACCCCTGCTATGTGAGACAGGGGCTTTAGAGTGAACTGTTGATGCTGAACATGTTGCCATTCTCCATACAATTTACATGTTCCTACTAGCCTAGTAAAGGGTCCTCTAGCCTAGTAAAGCAAAGGGGGTTTTAAATATCCTAGTTGTGAAATCAATGGAAGCATCAACCTTTAGATACCAGGCATAAGATGTCTCTCTTCACAGTACAACCATTAAGCCAAAATGACTTATGCAAGTGAGGCGTTAGTAGGACTCCCAGCTTGTAAGCCTGACACGACATTAAAGGGAACCAGTCATCCTATTCATGATGTCCAAAATGGCTGGCAGAATGAATGACAGCGCGTTTCTCTGAAGCACCAGGGACTGTAGATGGAGCAGAGACAATACCAGTGCAGCTCTGCTAGAGGAGGCGATCGTCAGGTCTCACGCTATGGAAGAGACCCATCAGTCACCTGATGAAACACAGAAGTTGGCCGGGCTCTGCGCCAGACTAGTCTCATCTCCAGCTGGATGCCATCGTGATCAAAGTAAATTCATCCTGCTCATGGCTTGGGGAAGCAAGAAATCAGTTGACAGATTCCCTTTAAAAATGTACTATCAGCACAAAATGACTCTTCAAACTTAGTTCCTCCGCTCGGTGCTCCATGGAGGGGCCAATCATTTATATACACCTTCCCATCTTCTTGTTTTCCCTTTATCTTCACCCACACCTACTCTTTGAGTGACAGCTCAGGCTTCATAGAGTCAGAGAAGAGAGGAGATAGATGGAAAACAAGCAGGTGGGAAGGTGTATATAAATGATTGGCTGCTGCGCGCCATGGCTAACCGAGCGCCTGTACTTGGTTGAACAGTCACTGTGCTGACAGTCCCTTTAAAGCTTTTTGCCATTACAAAACAATTATGGCCAGGCCGGGAACAGGTTGATGCTACATCTAGTAATTAAAGTGTACCATGTCACAAACTTTGATTGGTGGAGATCTGGGACCAGACATCGCCATCAATCATTAACCAAAAAGGAGCTAAAGTGTTTTGTTTTTAAATAGCAGAGCTCTTCAGCTTTTTTGATTTTGCATTTAGGGGATCTCATCAAGTAAAGCTTCTGATAAGTTAAATAAAACAAGTAAACAATGAAAATGTTAATCCCTTTAGACTCAGGGAGTCTTAAGCCTGGGTCTCACATAGCGATACACCAGCGATCCCGACAACGATCAGGATCGCTGGTGTATCGCTACATGATCGTTGCTGAGCTGCCAAATAAGCAGCTCAGGCAGCGATCAGCACAGCGACACTGCGGGTAACATCTTAGTTACCCGCAGTGTACGTTGGATACCAGCGCCCTGATGCAGGGAGCTGGTAACCAAGGTACACGTCGGGTTTCCAGGCGCTGCGCGGTGCCTGGAAACCCGCTGTGTACCTTGGTTACCAGCTCCCTGCATCAGGGCGCTGGTATCCAAGGTACACAGCGAGTTTCTAGGCACAGCCCCGCGCCTGGAAACCCGCTGTGTACCTTGGTTACCAGCGGATCGCTGGTCTCCCGCCTGTCACACGCAGCGATGTGTGCCTGGCCAGCGGGAGACCAGCGATCAAAAAAATGTCCAGGACATTCAGCGACGATCAGCGATACCCAGCAGGGGAGCTGATCGTCGCACACAGCGATATCGCTGGGGAGATCGCTGCTGCGTCACAAAACTAGTGACTCGCTAGCGAGATCACTGTGTGAGACGGGGGCTTTAAGGGTATGCCACACTAAGCAAGATCGCTAGCGAGATTCGCTACTGCGTCACCATTTATGACGCAGTAGCGATCTCGTTAGCGACTTAGCTGTTAAGACTCCAAACACAACTCATCAGCGATCTGTGAGTCCAAACACATCTCAACAGCGATCTGTATAACGACCTCTGCGGTCGTTGGGAAAACCTAGTCCCACCTGCGATGCTGGTGAAGTCGTTCATAAAGAGTGTCACACTCAGCGATTCAGGCTCACCAGCGGGACACCAAAGACCAAAAAATGGCTCAGAACGTTCATAAGCGACATCTCAGCAGGGGCCACATTGCTGCTACATGTCACACACAGTTAAGTCGCTAACGAGATCGCTACTGCGTCATAAATGGTGACGCAGTAGTGATCTCGTTAGCGATCTCGCTTGCGATCTCGCTTAGTGTGGCATACCCTTTAGCCAGTATTCTTGAGTAAAACTCCATGAAACGCCAAGGTTTTGCAGAAGCCGATCCATCAAATTCATATTTTGTCACAAAAGGCACATAAGTTATGCCAGATACACAAGCCAGCCCCTGACTAGAGTAACATCTCAGGAGGAGGTGCACACCAGTTGTAAGATGTGCCACATTCATCAAAGACCTCGTAATGAATTTGGAGCATCTTCCCCCAGTGCTACTGTCAGTCTAAATAAGGCCCAATAGGTATTGCCATCGTTAGAGGCCTTCAGACAGTTACGTTTGGTTGTGTACTGTCTTAAGAGACCAGAACAACCGACTGGTTTGGTGGCCGCAAATCAGACGAAAACCTACAGTTTCTGAAACTGGAAACATGAGTCAACTTATGACATTAGGAAGAAGTTTACTACTACTCTGATGCATTTAGTGTGTGAGGATATGGTATAGATACTCTAAGAAAAATGGCTTAAAATTCCTTTACCTGGCATATCCAATAATGAGGCTGCCGAACACTGTACCAATACCGGCACCAGACCCGGCTACTCCTACAGTGGCAGCTCCGGCACCAATAAATTTTGCAGCAGTATCAATATCCTGGCACACAGCGCTGCTCTGAATTCCTCGAGCTGGAACCAGAGCCATCTAGGAAAAACACAAGCAAGAAGATAATTGACACAAAGCAAAAAGACGCATTGGCAATTCAAACAGTATGAACCTGGCTCATTAGGCAAAAGCTCAGAGCATACATAAAGCATATCCACAGACATTTACAAGAAGCCAGGAATGACGTTTTGGCCCGATTTGAAATATTTTATTTATTTATTCTTTTAAAAAAGGGGAGATCCAGATCATTGTGAATAACAAATATTGTACCCAAGCAATTACAGGCAGTTAGTTTCTACTTACCTGCCTGCTGTGCTTGGCACCGTTCTTCACTGGCACAGAGAGGTAGCAACCTGCTCTTGCCGAGGATTCAGCAGCCTCAACTGACATCACCCTGACAGAGCAGAGGATTCTTTTCTGCCCTGTCGACGAGGCGTGACTTCCAAAGTCATTCTGATTGACAGTCTGCTCCCCCAGTTAGGCAGCGAACATCCAGCTATTAATCAAAAATTGTCGGAAGTCTCGCCTTCTCAACAGGGCAGAGAAGAATCCGCCGCGCTGTCGACAACAGAATCAATGGCAAGAGTGATCTGTAACCGCTCTGTACTGGTGAGGAACGATGCGGACACAACAGGCACGTAGGTAGCAACTACTTGCCTGTTGGTGCTTAGGCACATTTTTTTTTGTTTTTCACAAAATCCTGGATATCCCTTTTAACTGCTTCCAGATAGCCCATGTTCTAAAACATCACTGCATAGGAGCACAGCTACACGCCATCATGTAGTTGCAGAAGCCCCACAGAGCAGGCACAGACGATTTATTACCATCTGTGCCTTAGTCCTAATCTGAACAATTTTTATTTTTTTTTATACGGTCATGTGAACCTACCCAATTAGGAGGCAGCATTTCACCTGTAACCGGGGCAAATATACCAGCCTCAGTTACAAGGGAAATAAGAGGAAAATAAGAATATTTGAAAATGCCCCTCCAAATGGTCTTTTATGGTCTCATGTGGCACACAATGTGCAGAAGTGAGGGGGAGGGATGTGTAAACAAAAAATATCTATATATGGCTCAGTCTTGAAATACTTAACCTGCATAGAACTGTCAATATCATCTATGCTTTTTTTTGAGCACCAGTATGTTTTTTTTTTTTAATAAAAAGTAATTTGCACAGTGCAGTATTACCTTATCTGAAATGATTACTACATTACATGAAAAGCACAGGCATCTATTAGGGCAACCCATTGATACTGGACAGCACTGGGTGCTGTTTTTCATAAAACCTGGCAGCTCCAGTAATGCAATAAGAACAAGCAAAGTGTGTAGATGGCATGATCGTTCCTGTCACTGACCATCACCCTACAGCCGGTGACTGCTACACAATGCTGTACAGATGTGACCGCTGCTGATTTGATGCCTCCCACCCAATTATCTAACACTCTGGACTCATGCAGATTTCCTCATGTCCCTACAGACCCAAGGTCATATTTAGAGATGCGGCAGAAATTCATTCTTAATGGAACCCGAGAAAGACGGATTTTGGTAAGAACTTACCTGTAAAATCCTTTTCAGCGAAGGAAGGAAAGGAGACACACTAGTTCATAACTAGTGGGTAGGCGGAGCCCCAGATAGGATTGACACCTCAGATTAAAAAGAGTGTTGACCGGCCCCTCCAGCTCGGGCTCCTCCTACTCCGCTCTCCAGTTGTACACAAGCTTAAGGAAGAGCAATATCACCAGCGGAGCAACATAACCCCTTCTGAAGGACTTCAGAGAAAAAAACATAAGAGTACAGGTTATGCATGCATGTAGGCAAAAATCACACAGTTCCAGGTACTACTCACTGAACCTGACTACTGCGATAAGCTGGCAATGCTGGAACAGAGCCGTAGCGCGTCGACCTCAGCCCAGAAAATCGCTATCAGAGAAGGGTCACGCTGCATCTGTAAAACAACAACACACTTCTGCCATGGGAGGGAGCTGTGTCTCCTTTCCTTCCTTCGCTGAAAAGGATTTTACAGGTAAGTTCTTACCAAAATCCGTCTTTCAGCTGCAGATGGAAGGAAAGGAGACACACTAGTTCATAACTAGTGGGACGTCCCAAAGCAGTCCAGAAATTAGGGTGGGAAAAAACCAAAAGAGGCAGAAACCCATCAATCTAGATAAATGCGCAACAGGCGCCAAATACAAGTTAACTAAAACTTAAAATACCGCTGCCTGCAGGACCCTACGTCCTAAGGCCGCATCAGCGGAAGCACTGACGTCCACCTTATAAAACTTTGTAAATGTGTGGACGGAGCGCCAGGTCACCGCTCGGCAGAGCTGAGCTGCCGAAGCCCCTTGATGAAAGGCCCACGATGAAGCCACAGCCCTCGTGGAGTGAGCTAGAATCTTAATCGGGCAAGGTTCGCCTTTAAGACGGTAAGCCTCCAAAATGGCTGACCGAATCCAACGAGCTATAGAAACCTTGGAAGCTCGTTGACCACGCCTGCGACCTGCTGGAATCACAAACAGAGAATCTGACTTCCTAAAACCTTGAGTAACAGACAAATAGAACTTCAAGGTCCGCACTAAATCCAATTTGTGCAAGTCCCGTTCCTTTGCATTCCTTGGGCCCGGGCAAAGCGAGGGCAATACAATATCCTGGTTAACATGAAATTGCGACACCACCTTAGGTAGAAAGTCGCCCCGTGTGCAAAGCACTACTCGATCCGGGTAAAAATCCAGGAAAGGAAGCGAGCAGGAAAGAGCTGCCAACTCAGAAACCCTTCTTAAAGAGGTTACCGCCACTAAGAAGGCAATCTTCCAAGAAATTAAAGAAAGGCTACCAGAACCCATAGACTCAAAAGGTACATGCTGAAGAGCCTCCAAGACAAGGTTGAGCCGCCAAGGAGACACAGACGCCTTCCGCGGTGGAAACTGAGGTTACTCCGCGAAAAAGGGAACGTACGTCCCTAAGCGAGGCGATAGCCTTCCGAAACAGCAAGGACAGGGCAGAAACCTGGCCTTTCAGAGTGCTAACTGCCAAACCTTTTGACCAGCCCGTACTGCAGCAAAGCCAACAAATTGGGAATGGAAAAAATCCTCGGATTCATTGAAGAACCCGAACACCACGAAAAGAAGGCTTCCCAAGTCTTGTGATAAATCTTAGTAGTAGCCGGACCTCTGGCAGCTCGCAGAGTGCAATGACTTCGACTGAAAAACCTCTACGAGTCAATATTTCGGTCTCAAGAGCCACGCCGTCAAACGCAGAGACTTCAAGTCCGGATGACGAACGGGCCCCTGGGTTAACAGGTCCGGGCGAGGAGGAAGTGGGAATGGCGGTGCCGCCAAAAGCGACACCAGTGTCGAGAACCACGTCCTCCTTGGCCAATCCGGGGCTATCAACATAGCCGGAATTCTCTCCAGGCTGATCCGACGCAGCACCAGAGGAAGTAAAGATATCGGCGGAAACACATAGGCTAGCTCGAAATGGTCCCACAGAGCCACAAGAGCAACCACCGCCACAGCCTTTCGGGTCCTTGTACCTGGACATGAAAGTCGGTAGTTTGGCATTGAACCTGGATGCCATCAAATCCACTTGGGGAGTTCCCCAACGGGAGCACAGCAGTGCAAAAATTTCCGGATGAAGACTCCATTCTCAAGGATCCATCTTCTCGCGACTGAGGAAGTCCGACGTGGTATTCTGGACTCCTGGAATGTGAATCGCAGAGATGGCTGGAACCCTGGTCTCGGCCCATAACAGAATCCGAGACACCTCCATCATGAGCCTGGAGCTCCTTGTCCCGCCTTGGTGGTTGATATACGCGACCGCCGTCGCGTTGTCTGTCTGCACTCGGACTGGCAGACCGCTCAAAGGGAGCGTCCAGTGTTGGAGGCAAAAGAAAAAATTGCCCTCAATTCCAGGATGTTGATCGGTAGAACAGACTCTTCCGATGACCATACTCCCTGGATCCAAAGATCGTTCCAGACACCCCCTCCCCCCCCAGTCCCGTCAGGCTGGCATCGGTGGTTATGACCGACCACCTCGGAGGGAGGAAAGATTTCCCCAGGGATAACGCTGCCTGGACATAACCACCATCCTAGGGATTCTCGCACCCTGTGAGAGATGATGACGCTGCAATCCAGAGAAGCTTGTGATCGATCCCAACGACTCAGAATGAGCCTTTGGAGGGCCCTGGGATGAAATTGGTCAAACGGAAGTGCCTCCATGGACGACAAACCCAGAAGGTGCATACACTTCCGAAAGGACATTGCTGTCGCAGACCTCATAATCTGTACATGTCGAAAGAGACATGCCCGCTTGTCTGGAGGAAGGGACACCACCGTCCGTACCGTGTCGAAATGCATTCCCAAAAACAGGATTGACTTCCAGAGACGACTTCTCCCAATTGACCAGCCACCCGAAATCCTCCAGGAGCTGAAGGGATAGATTGCGAGTCGTCCCCGCCTCCTCCTTTGAGGACGCCACAATCAGAAGGTCGTCCAGGTAGGGAAATCGTAACCCCGTCTTCGAAGAATTGCCATGAGGGGCGCTAGAATGTTTGTAAAAACTCTGGGCGCCGAGGCCAAGCCGAATGGCAGAGCCACAAACTGGTAATGGTCCTGACCTATGGCAAAACGAAGGAAGCGCCGTGAGCCCTTCCGACGGGAACATGCAAATAAACGTTGCGAATGTCGATTGACCAAAAAGACGTTCTGCGACAGGGCTGCCACAACGGAGCGAAGTGACTCCATGCGGAATTTTCGGGATGTAAACATGCCGATTCAATCTTTGCAATCCAAAATAGGGCGAAATTTGTCCTCCTTTTTGGGGACCACAAAGAGGTTGGAATAAGAATCCTCTTCCCTGGTCCTCTGCGGAACCGGTATCACCACACCCTTCTGCAGAAGGGAATCGACCTCTCGTAGTAGAGCGGCAAATAGCTCGGCTCTGACGGAATGCGAGATTGGCAAAACCTGTCCGGGGGTCGAGAAAGAAACCTATGAAGTAGCCTGCCAACACAACCTGTGTCACCCAGGCGTCCGACACACGGGAAACCCAAGTCGGTTTGAATTGGAATAAACGACCCTCCACTCGAGAGCGCTCGAGTGAGACCCAGACGTCAGCCTGCTTTAGCGAGTTTTTTGCCAGCTTCTGTCTTAATGGAAGTTCTGTTTCCAGGGTATGCGGAATTTCTGAGAATTCCCCCCCTTTTTTTTTTTTTTAAAAAAAAGAGAGAAACGACCCAAACCCCCAGAGGGTTGACCGGATCATCCCCTGGACCGAAAGGACCGCCGACAACTACCGGCACTAGTCCTGTCAGACGCAGAAGTCACAGCTCTGCGCTGCGGTAAAGCTGCTTCTTTTGCCTCAGAAATCAGCTCTGTGAGGTCAGATTCAAATAGCTGACCACCTTGTAAGCTAAAGATAGCAAACCCTGCTTGGAAACCGCGTTCCACTGTCTAAGCCACAGTGCTCTTCTAACTGACTGCCGAGGATTGCGCCCTGGATAGCAGTGACGCAGAATCCTTCAACTTGAAAAGCCCATCTATCTCGATAGAGGGGATCCATCTTGTCACGCCGTCTGTAGACGGTCCAAACGGCTCAGGGAAACTTTACAAGTACACATAGATCCTTAATACTGAATCCATGACCCGCGGCCTCGCAGATGGATATTGTTGCCATCTCCAGCAGGTCCTGCAGACTCGCCTTCCTTTACCAGGATAAAGGGACATTCACTTCAGGAGATCCAATTAACAAACAATTCCGTAGAAAACGGATACAGATTGTAAAGCCGTCGCGACCTATGCGACTCCTGAAACATCCGGGCCGACTTACCAGGACGCCTAGTTACCTCTCTCTGGTAACTGTAACGCCCTCATGGCTCCAATAGTACGGTCCATGAGAGAGGCAGAGTGTCCCTGCCGATCCTCCTTGTCCGAAACGGACATCTTCGCTACGCGAGAAGGAAGGCACCGATTTGTGTCGCTTCCTTGAGAGGATCTAGCTGACACTCCATAACCTAGAAGGTCAGACAGGCCATCATAGAAACTAGCGAGGGCCTCCATTTTGACACCACTGGAACCTCCGACTGCTGTGCATAACGCCGTCGGGGTCTGCGTGTCAGATTCTGACATGTCCTTGCACAGTATATGGCAGGTTAAACCTGTCAGTAACTAGAACAGTGTGTTTCTTAAAGAAAAACAATCGCTGAAGGGTCAAAGCTCTTAAAGAGAGAGCTACCCCAGCATTAAGAGTTAACCGCCTAAGGGGTTAAAGTAGCAGACTCCCCACAACCTGATAATGAAAAAGTTGTGCGAGCCCCAAGTGCCTCTTATAAGGCAGCAGCTGCAGGACAGCTTTTTTTTTTTTATTTTTTTATGCCACACTAACAGAAAAACGTTCCACAAGATCGCTAAAAATTGCGCTGTCGCCCAGATTGGCAGCTACTAGCGACATTAAAAAATGATCACACAAACGATCGCATTAGTATGCGTCGTTATCAGGATCGTTAGTGGGAACGTATAGTGGCAGTATTAAAATCGCAGACTCCCCACAAACCCCTTTATTATTATTGAAAAGAGTGTGCGAGCCCCTTATGCGATAACAGCCGCAGGACAGTACAGTCTGTCACTCATCAGTGCCCCAGAAGGCGACCGCGCTGTGGGGTGAAGGGGTTAAGCTTCTGCCTGCGGGCTAGAAGCGACTCACCCAGCTGGTAACAGTGTAACATCTTGCCGGGAGGGGAGGAGGGAGAAGAGCCAGAAGAAGCTTTAAGCCTGCTTCTTTAATGGCCGCCGCGCTGTGCCTCCGTGTGCTCCATGAGGGAAGCCGGAAATGGAGACAGCAGTAAAGCGCGCGCTCAGAGCAGCGCGAAAATTAAAATAAAAGGCGCGCACTCCTCTCTATGTCCTGCAGGCATCCACCTGCGGACAAAAAACACAGTCGCCGACATGTATTGTACAGCGGCTGCCGCAGCAGTCGCTTAAACACTCACACACACATTATAAAAAATGCGTGGTACTCACCAGCCGAAGCGCCACAGGGACCCCCAGGGGTTTCTGGCGCGTGCCCATGCTTCCCCCCAGGGCGGGGATGCAGTGACCCCTGTGCGCGGTGTGCGTCCCCGCCAGGGAAGCCATCCTCATCCTCGGGCCGGCAGGTTCTGCAGGGACCACCATTAGGGTGATACAGATCCGCCAAGGAAGAGGTGGGAGTCCAGCAGCGCTGAGACCCTGAGACCTCTAGACCACATTTGGTGATCCAAGTCTCTTGTCCGATAAAAAATAATAAAATCTTCTGAGGAGCTGCTTCCAGCAGCGACTATCCTCTGAGACCTCAAATTGTAAACTGGAGAGCTGAGTAGGAGGAGCCCGAGCTGGAGGGGCGGTCAACACCTTTTTAATCTGAGGTGTCAATCCTATCTGGGGCTCCGCCTACCCACTAGTTATGAACTAGTGTGTCTCCTTTCCTTCCATCTGCAGCTGAAACTATAAATTTGGTCAGTTTTACTTCAACTATTCTAATCTTAACCCTGTTCAAGACATAGATTTTTTTTTTTTTAAATTTTGTTCCCAGAACCATAAACTTTATTTTACCGGCAATACAGCCCCTCCCCATTGTATATTTGACTTGTGCAGCTGCATTATATGATCAGATTATGTGATCGACTGTGTAGACTGCGCGTCCGCAGAGACCAGGACTGTTTAAGAGTTGACCATACCTGCTCTGTCTTGGCTGCAGGTTGGCTCAGCAGGGTGGTGGAGAGAGGTCTGCAGAGCAGGCATGTGCCATTCCTCACCTGTGGGGGCAAAGAAACGAGAGGTTACATATGAGAAGCAAAAACCATGAGCACCATGAAATCAGAGCCGGACTGCGTGATTGCAGCCAGGCGTGCATTTTTTTTTTTTTTTTACAGTAACCCCTTTACCCCCGAGGGTGGTTTGCACGTTAATGACCGGGCCAATTTTTACAATTCTGACCACTGTCCCTTTATGAGGCAATAACTCTGGAACGCTTCAACGGATCCCGGTGATTCTGAGACTGTTTTTTCGTGACATATTGTACTTCACGATAGTGGTAAAATTTATTCAATATAACTTTATTTGTGAAAAAAACAGAAATATGGTGAAAATTTCGCAATTTTCCAACTGAGTTTTTATGCTCTTAAATCAGAGAAATATGTCACAAAATAGTTAATAAACAACATCTCCCACATGTCTACTTTACATCAGCACAATTTTGGAACCAAAACACGGATTTTGGTAAAGACTTACCTGTAAAATCCTTTTCAGCGAAGGAAGGAAGAGAGACACAGTATTCATTACTGATGGGTAGGCGGAGCCCCAGATCAGGATGTTACCTCAGATCAAAAGAGTGATGACTGGCTGGCCCCTCCAGCTCGGGCTCCTCCTACTCAGCTCCAGTCGTATCAAAGCTTTTAGGAAAAGAGCCAAGATCACCAGCGGAGCAACATAACCCCTTCTGAAGGAACTTCAGAGAAAAAACACAAGGATACAGGTTATGCATGCAAAGAAAGCCAAAAACCACAGAGTTCCAGGTACTACTCACGGAACCTGACTACTGCGATGAGCTGGCGATGCTGGAACAGAGCCTTAGCGCGCTGACCTCAGCCCAGATAATCGCTATCAGATAAGGGTCGCGCTGCATCTGAAAACATCAACACACTTCTGCCGTGGGAGGGTGCTGTGTCTCTCTTCCTTCCTTCGCTGAAAAGGATTTTACAGGTAAGTCTTTACCAAAATCCGTGTTTCAGCTGCAGATGAAGGAAGAGAGCCACAGTATTCATTACTGATGGGACGTCCCAAAGCAGTTCAAAAATAAGGGTGGGAAAAAACCAACAAAAAGGCAGAAACCCAACAACCTTAACAACAAAGCGCAACCAGCGCTAAACACAAGTTCATCCAGAACTTTAAACTACAGCTGCCTGCAGGACCCTACGTCCGAGGGCTGCATCAGCGGAAGCACTGACGTCCACTTTATAAAATCTTGTAAACGTGTGGACAGAGCGCCAAGTCGCCGCTCGGCAAAGCTGCACTGCCGAAGCACCTTGATGAAAAGCCCACGATGAAGCCACAGCTCTCGTGGAATGGGCTCGAATCTTAATCGGGCAAGATTCACCCCGAAGACGGTAAGCTTCCAAAATAGCTGACCGGATCCAACGAGCTATAGAACCCTTGGAAGCTCGTTGACCACGCCGACGACCTGCCGGAACCACAAACAGGGAGTCCGTCTTACGAAAACCTTGAGTAATAGATAGATAAAACTTCAAGGCCCGCACTAAATCCAATGTGTGTAAATCTCGCTCTTTCGTATTCTTCGGATCCGGACAGAGTGAAGGCAACACAATATCCTGGTTAACATGAAATTGTGACACCACTTTAGGCAAAAATCACCCCGAGTGCGAAGCACTACACGATCCGGAAAAAACTCCAGAAAAGGAGGCGAGCAAGAAAGAGCTGCCAATTCAGAAACTCTCCTCAAGGAAGTGACTGCAACAAGGAAAGCCACCTTCCAAGAAAGTAAAGAAAGGCTAGCAGAAACCATAGGTTCAAAAGGTTTATGCTGAAGAGCCTCCAAAACAAGGTTGAGCCGCCAAGGAGACACGGGTGCCTTCCGCGGCGGAAACTTACGAGAGATACCTCGGAAAAAAGAGATCACGTCTCTATTCGAAGCAATGGTTCTCCGGAACAATAAGGACAGAGCAGAAATCTGACCTTTCAGAGTGCTAACTGCCAAACCCTTGTCTAGCCCATGCTGCAGAAAAGCCAACAGGTTGGGAATGGAAAATTTTCTCGGGTTCCGAGAAGACCCCAAACACCACGAAAAGAAGGTTTCCCAAATTTTGTGGTAAATCCTAGAAGTAGCCGGACATCTTGCAGCACGAAGGGTAGCAATGACCTCGGCTGAAAAACCTCTACGGGTCAAGATCTCGGTCTCAAGAGCCACGCCGTCAAACGCAGGGACATCAAGTCCGGATGACAAATGGGCCCCTGAGTCAACAAGTCCGGTTGAAGAGGGAGTGGAAACGGAGGTGCCGCCAACAGCGACATTATTGTCGAGAACCACACCCTTCTTGGCCAGTCTGGAGCTATCAGAATAGCTGGAATTCTCTCTAGTCTGATCCGACGCAGCACTAGAGGAAGTAAGGATATCGGCGGGAATACATAGATCAGCTTGAACTGATCCCACTGAGCCACTAGAGCATCCACCGCCACCGCCTTCGGGTCCTTGTACCTGGACATGAATGTCGGTAACTTGGCATTGGACCTGGAAGCCATCAAATCCACTTGGGGGGTTCCCCAGCGAGAGCACAGTAGTGCAAAGACTTCCGGGTGGAGGCTCCATTCCCCGGGATCCATCCTTCTGCGACTGAGAAAGTCCGCTGTAATATTCTGAACCCCTGGAATGTGAATCGCCGAAATGGCTGGTACATTGGCCTCTGCCCAAATCAGAATTCGGGACACCTCTACCATGAGTCTGGAACTCCTTGTCCACCTTGGTGATTGATATACGCGACAGCCGTCGCATTGTCTGTCTGCACACGGACTGGCAGACCGCTCAAAGGGACCGTCCAATGTTGGAGGCAAAGAAAAATCGCCCTCAATTCCAGGATGTTGATCGGAAGCACAGACTCTTCCGGTGACCATACCCCCTGAATCCAGAGATTGTTCCAAACACCCCCCCAGCCCGTCAGGCTGGCATCGGTGGTTATGACTGACCACTTCAGAGGGAGGAAAGCCTTCCCCAGGGAGAATGCCCCTGGACGTAACCACCATTCTAGAGAATCCCGCACCGCGCGAGAAATGGTGACACTGCAATCCAGCGATTGCGACTGATTCCATCGACTCAAGATGAACCTTTGAAGAGTCCTGGAGTGGAACTGGGCAAAAGGAATTGCCTCCATGGACGCCACCATCAGTCCCAGAAGACGCATACACTTCCGTAGGGACATTGCCATTGAGGATGTCATAATCTGTACATGTCGAAGAAGACATGACTGTTTGTCTGGTGGTAGGGAAACTACCGACCGAAACGTGTCGAGATGCATTCCCAAAAAGAGAATTGTCCTCGATGGTTCCAGGGACGACTTCTCCCAATTGACCAGCCAACCGAAGTCTTTCAGAAACTGAAGAGACAAATCCCGAGCCGTCAATGCCTCCTCCTCCGAGGAAGCCACGATCAAAAGATCGTCCAGATAAGGGAGAATCGTAATCCCCTGTCTTCGAAGGAGTGCCATGAGGGGCGCCAGAATTTTTGTAAAGACCCTTGGCGCTGAGGCTAAGCCGAACGGCAGAGCCACGAACTGGTAATGATTCTGACCTATGGCAAATCGAAGAAAGCGCTGATGAGCCTTTCCGATGGGAATATGCAAATAGGCGTCGCGAATGTCGATTGACACCAGAAAATCGTTCTGTGACAGAGCTGCCACAACGGAACGAAGCGACTCCATGCGAAATTTCCGGGCATGGACATGCCGGTTCAATCGCTTGAGATCCAGAATCGGGCGAAATTTGTTCTCCTTTTTGGGAACTATAAAAAGGTTGGAATAAAAACCTTTCCCTCGGTCCTCTGACGGAACCGGTATCACTACACCCTTTTGTAGTAGCGATTCGACCTCTCGCTGTAGAGCGACAACAAGCTCGGGTTCCGACGGAACGCGAGATTGACAAAAAACATTTGGGGGTTGAGAAGCAAACTCTATGAAATAGCCTGCCGACACTATCCGCGTTACCCAGGAATCTGGAACGCGAGCCATCCAAGTCTCCTTGAAAAGAAGCAGGCGACCCCCCACTCGAGAATCCTCGAGTGGACCCCTGGCGTCAATCCGACTTTGCGGTTTTCTTGTCAAGTTCCCGCTTGTTCTGGCGGAAACTCTGCTTCCAGGGAGTACGAGTTTTCTGAGAGGATTTCTTTCCTGAGAAAGAAGGGACGACCCGATCCCCACGAGGAGTGACTAGATCGCCCTCGGCCCCGAAAGGACCGCCGACCACTATAAACACCAGGCTTACTGGACACCGAGGCCATGGCCCTTCGCTGTGGTAATGCTGATTCCTTCGCCTTAGCCTTGGAAATCAGCTCTGTGAGGTCGGATCCAAAAAGATGGCCACCCTTGTAAGGTAAGGCCAACAACCCTTGTTTGGAAACTGCGTCCCCGGCCCACTGTCTGAGCCATAAAGCTCTTCTGACTGTGACCGCTGAAGCTTGCGCTTTGGCCAGCAGAGATGCCGTATCCAGACCGGCATCAAAGATATAACAGGCTGCCGTTTCTAACCATTCACAAGTTTCCCGTATCTCAGATAACGGAGATTCATTTTGCAACTCCGTCTTCAGACGTGCCAACCAGCTTAGAGAAGCTCTAGCAGCACACATGGATCCTAGCACTGCTCGAAATCCATGACCCGCAGCCTCATAGCTTGCTTTTGCCGCCAATTCTGCCTTTCTATCCAAAGGCTCCTGTAAGCTCGCTTTTCCCTTAATAGGGAGTAGAGAGGATGTACTAAGCTGAGACAAAGACACATCCACTTCAGGAGCAGAAGTCCAATTAGCCTTTAACTCCGTAGAGCAAGGATAAAGTGTATCAAAGAAATGCGTTCCATGAAAACGCTTATCTGGACATAGACGTTCCTCCTCTATTACACCATTAAGCTCATCCAGAGCTGGCAATGTTGTGCGCGAAGCACGGGACTCCTGGAACATGCGTGCTGATTTACCAGGACGACTAGTTACCTCCTCCGGTAACTGTAGTATATCTCTCATGGCTTCAATTAATGCCTCCGTACGCTTCGTCATAGAGGAACGCCCCTGCGGCTCGTCCGCATCTGAATCGGATATTTCTCCATCCGAATATAAAGGGGAACTCTGCCCAATATCAGATACATCTGACTCGCTCCGTGTAGAGGCCGGTAACGGCCTGCGTCGCTTCCTCTGAGAGGAATTAGCAGACACATATTGACCTAAAAGGTCAGATAAGTTATTAATCGATCGAGCGATATCATCCAATTTTCCACCGCTGTCGACCGCAGCGCTAGACGCTGTGGAGGTCTGCGTATCTGATTGCCGCAATGGCACTGGGACGTGATCCGCGGCATCTGAACTCTGTTCAGACATGTCTCATCTGTATGAGCAGGTCAAAGCGGTAATACCAGCAAAAAACTATGCGGTTTTTTTTTTTTTTTTTTTTTTTCAAACGCTGAAGGGTTAACGCTCCACCAAGCAGAGTTACCCCAGCGGTATTCAGTCAGCAAATTTAGCAGGTAGAAATAACCCTCAAAGGGGTTAATATTGCAAACTCACCAAAATATATATATATTTGTGAGCCCCAGCCAATTTTTATGTCTCTGATGAGACTGCAGCTGCAGGATAGCGATCGCTGCGCTGCGGGGTGAGGAATCCACACTCACCCAGCTGGCCGTGGTGTCTATATGAGGAGGGGAGCGTCCGAGAGCCCAGGAGCCTGAGTAATGGCCGCCACAGTGAGGGGGTCGCAGGAGAAAAGCCAGAGCGCGCGTCTTCCTGCTCAAAAGACCGGGATAGATAGGCCACGCCCCCTGCTAGCTCAAATAATGAGCGCGAACTCTCCCCGCTCCTGCTCCCTCCCTGTCCTGCAGCTATCTGCCTGCGGACAAAAAAAATCACCACATCTTCATGTAGTAGCGCTGTCACAGCAGCGCTGAAGCATACTGACATTACATGTAGTAGCGCTGTCACAGCAGCGCTGAAGCTTACTGACATTTACATGTAGTAGCGCTGTCACAGCAGCGCTGAAGCATACTGACATTACATGTATTAGCGCTGTCACAGCAGCGCTGACGCATACTGACATAGTAACGCTGACATTAGTAATAGCGCTGCTCATTCAGACGCTAAAGCACTCACACATAATTATCATTAAAATTTGTGTGGAGTACTCACCAGCCAAGGCGCCACAGGGACCCTCAGGGGTTTCTGGCGCAGTGCCCATGCTTCCCCCAGGGCGAGGGACGCAGTGACCGCACGTGTGGTTTGCGTCCCCGCCAGGGAAGCTCTCCTCATCCCCCAGGGCCGGCAAGGATTCTGCAGGGACTTTGAGTAAATACAGATCCGCCAAGGGAGAGGTTGGGGTACAGCAGCGCTGATACCCCTGAGACCTCTAGACCAACTAGTGATCCAAGTCTCCTGTCCGAATAGTAAAATAATAAAATTTTCTGAGGAGCTGCATTAGCAGCGACCATCCTCTGGACCTCAAATCTTAGACTGGAGCTGAGTAGGAGGAGCCCGAGCTGGAGGGCCAGCCAGTCATCACTCTTTGATCTGAGGTAACATCCTGATCTGGGGCTCCGCCTACCCATCAGTAATGAATACTGTGGCTCTCTTCCTTCATCTGCAGCTGAAATTTTTTTTTTTGTTAGGAAGTTAAGAGTTAAAAGTTGACCAGCGATTTCTCATTTTTACAACACTAATTTTTTTTTTTCAGGGACCACAGCACATTTGAAGTCACTTTGAGGGATATGATTTTGCTTTAATTATTGTATCGTTATCGTTGCTGCTTATGACTTGTGTTTTGAAACTGTTAAACTGTAAAGCGCTGCGGAATATGTTGGCGCTATATAAGATTATTATTATTATTATTATAGAAAATACCCAAACGTGGGGCGTCGTGGCTTGTCTGCTGTGGAGGGAAGACGTGTCTTCTAGAGGCTCCTGCTTAACTAGGAGGAATTTGGGGATAAAACCCCCCTTTCTGCTTAGAAAATCCTCCTACAACTGCCTGGTACATCCTCTGGTCCCTGGGGGAGATCCAGTGTGACATCTGCAGCCCGAGAGGCACATAAACTGTCCTCACAACAACCCAGAGGCATCTACACGTGGTGAGGCCATTTCCCACCTTGGGCCTCTCCCGGAGCTCCTCTGCTGCTGGGGCCGAGTCCCCCCTGAAGACCCAGTAAGGCATCGCTGTCTGCTACACCTAGAGCTGCCCTCTCGCATCTACCCTCTGAGGGCTCTGGTGTGACCCAGGATTTGCCTGGCATCCTGCCGACTCATTGCTGCCCTCCCCCCCACACTCTGAAGAAGCTATAGACTCGCATTTACCTGGGAGTTATGTCGGCTCACAGTGCTGCAGGGAGTGCAGTGCGTCTCTCTGCCTGTCCCTGGGGCGCCAGAGCCGAGTGGACTGAGTGGGTGCTGTCACTTCGGAGACCTCTCCTGTAATCTGCACCATCTTGGAGGAGGAGCACGGGAGAGGGGAGCTGTGATCAGGGGAGCTGCTTCTCCTCAGGAACTGGTGAGCTACACAGCCGCTTACTACTAACAGGCTGGGGAAATTAGGTCACACAAGGAGAGTGTACTCTGCCTGATATAAAGGAAATTAGGACCAGGGACAGTCTCATAAATGTTGGTGGCATCAAAACTGAGACACTGATTCATAAACACAGCTTCTAAACTCAGTCCCCATCAGCAAGACAAGGGAGACACCTAGTGGTCCTTTAGGGAAAAATCTATCTACTCCAACCTTAAATCATTATTGTGACTCTAGTGCCATCCAGTGGTGGTACTTGGAATAGTAG
The DNA here is from genome assembly GCA_033576555.1 of Oophaga sylvatica. Taxonomy (NCBI): domain Eukaryota; kingdom Metazoa; phylum Chordata; class Amphibia; order Anura; family Dendrobatidae; genus Oophaga; species Oophaga sylvatica. The sequence continues at coordinate 106,146,968 of JARQOD010000002.1, forward strand.
ATATTTTTCCATACAAAACCTCCTGTGAAAGGGACTGAAAATCTTGATTCACGTCCCCATCAATCAATCAATCATCCTAACGTTTTTTCATATAGATTGGAGGGGTTTGCTGCTGCGAGGCGAACTCTGATGAGATAACTAACTCACCTTTGAGAGGTGTCTCAATAGCTTTTCACAAATCCTTTATTCCTGAAGTATTAGATTCAATAATTGATGTAGAAGGCAGACTTCTCTTTTTATTAATCTCATGGCATCTCACAAATTTGTAATAGCTAATGTGTACTTTCCTAACCAAGGACAACAGAAATTTGGTGCAGAATGTAAGAGGCGTCTTGATGAGTTTGCTGGCTCCTCTCCTGTGATTCTTTGGGGAGATTTCAACATTCCCATGGACCCGACATTGGATGTTTCCTCCGGTAAGTCCTCATACCCACCATCTTCCATCAAATACTTAAAAAACAGATGTGTAGCCTAAAATTGGTTGATGTCTGGAGAGTCCTCCATCCCAACACTAAAGATTTTAGTTTTTCTCGCATATTCATAACACCTATAGTACAGTCATGGCCAAAAGTTTTGAGAATGACAAATATTATTTTTTCACATGATCTGCTGCCTTCTGGTTTTTATGTGTGTTTGACAGATGTTTTTATCACAGACAGAAATATAATAATTGCAAACATATGAGTAACAAAAGCTTATATTGACAGTTAGAATGAGTTAATGCAGCAAGTCGATATTTGCAATGTTGACCCTTCTTCTTCAGGACCTCTGCAATTCTCCCTGGCATGCTCTCAATCAACTTCTGGACCAAATCCTGACTGATAGCAGTCCATTCTTGCACAATCAATGCTTTCATTTTGTCAGAATTTTTAGGTTTTTGTTTGTCCACCCGTCTCTTGATGATTGACCACAAGTTCTCAATGGGATTAAGATCTGGGGAGTTTCCAGGCCATGGACCCAAAATCTCTATGTTTTGTTCCCTGAGCCATTTAGTTATCACCTTTGCTTTATGGCAAGGTGCTCCATCATGCTGGAAAAGGCATTGTTGATTGCCAAACTGCTCTTGGAGGGTTCGGAGAAGTTGCTCTTGGAGGACATTCTGGTACCATTCTTTATTCATGGCTGTGTTTTTAGGCAAGACTGTGAGAGAGCCGATTCCCTTGGCTAAGAAGCAACCCCACACATGAATGGTTTCAGGATGCTTAACAGTTGGCATGAGACAAGACTGGTGGTAGCGCTCACCTTGTCTTCTCTGAATGAGGCGTTTTCCTGATGTCCCAAACAATCGAAAAGGGGATTCATCAGAGAAAATAACTTAACCCCAGTCCTCAGCAGTCCACTGCCTGTACCTTTTGCAGAATATCAGTCTGTCCATGATGTTTTTTCTGGAGAGAAGTGGCTTCTTTGCTGCCCTCCTTGAGACCAGGCCTTGCTCCAAGAGTCTCCGCCTCACAGTGCGTGCAGATGCACTCACACCTGCCTGCTGCCATTCCTGAGCAAGCTCTGCACTGCTGGTAGCCCGATCCCGCAGCTGAAACACTTTTAAGAGACGGTCCTGGCGCTTGCTGGTCTTTCTTGGGCGCCCTGAAGCCTTTTTGGCAACAATGGAACCTCTCTCCTTGAAGTTCTTGATGATGCGATAGATTGTTGACTGAGGTGCAATCTTTCTAGCTGCGATACTCTTCCCTGTTAGGCCATTTTTGTGCATTGCAATGATGACTGCACGTGTTTCTTTAGAGATAACCATGGTTAACAGAAGAGAAACAATGATGCCAAGCACCAGCCTCCTTTTAAAGTGTCCAGTGGTGTCATTCTTACTTAATCATGACAGATTGATCTCCAGCCATGTCCTCATCAACACCCACACCTGTGTTAATGGAGCAATCACTGAAAAGAGGTTAGCTGGTCCTTTTAAGGCAGGGCTGCAATGATGTTGAAATGTGTTTTGTGGGATAAAGTTCATTTTCTAACCAAATATTGACTTTGCAAGTAATTGCTGTTAAGCTGATCACTCTTTATAACATTCTGGAGTATATGCAAATTGCCATTAGAAAAAGTGAAGCAGTAGACTTTGTAAAAATTAATATTTGTGTCATTCTCAAAACTTTTGGCCATGACTGTAGAATTGACTACTTCTTCATATCGCATAGTTTACTGGATTGGCCAGTGAAGGCGGAGGTGACCATGCTCCTATATATTTCTCAATTGGGCTTCATCACTCTGAGAAATCATGTTTCTCCTGGCGCCTAAATGAAAATCTCCTATAGGACTGTATTTGTAAGTCCGAACTAGAGCAAACAATAATTAATTACAAAACGGACCATGAGGCAGATCCCACATCCCCTTCCATAAAATGGGAAACCCTGAAGGATGTCCTGAGAGGGTACTCTTCCCATGGGCACATCTCAAAAAAGCTAGAGCGGATGAGATACTCGAATTATCGAACCAAATTCAAAAATTAGAAAAGCGGCATGAACGCGATCTAGACACTGAGATATTTGCTCACTTATCCACATTGAAACAAAAGCTGTCAGCTATAATAGACCAAAAGTCCCGACATTTTAGGGAGCGCGCCAGGAATCGCTTTTACCAGTTTGGGAATAAGAGAGGGAGACTATTGGCAAAAACTATTAACCCGTGCACACAGGGTGGATTTGATTTAAATCAAACTGATTTAAATCACGATTTAAATCACTAGTCAGTAAGGCTTGATTTAAATCAGTGATTTAAATCAAAGTTTCTACCTAAACTAGTTCTTGCTACTTTAACATGCAAGTAGATGGAAGATTTTTAGAATCACTTTTTATATTACTTTTTTCTCCCCAGTTTAATGGGTTAATCATTCATATTTGGACACCACTGTTCTGTTGTACTTAGGAAGGAGAAAAATAATCCTGACCTTAATAACAATTTAAATAGATTTATTCAACTGAAACAATAACAACATTACAGCATAAGTTATTTGCTTAAACAAACATCCATGTTTGTTAACTAATTTGGCTAAACAAAATATATATATTTTAAGAAACTTAGACTGTCAGCCCAGCCGACACATGAAAAACTTAAATACTTCTGTCCCTGCTGTCCTCTGTAGCTCACTCGTCGTCATCTTCATCATCATCTTCTTCTTTGTTCCTATTCATAATCTGGAAAAGAAAAACAAGCTTTCCTGCTTTATTGGGTCCCAAACGATTTCTCAATTTAGAATGAATGAGTCCAAAGGAAGAGAATATTCTTTCAACGCCTGCAGAAGAAGCTACTGCTGTTAAAAGTGAAATCATTACTTGAACAGTCTCTAAATCCAAGCGCTTAAGTGACTTCCACCAGTTTACTGGTGTGACCTTCCTTAAAATATCTTCAGCAAACATATATTTCTTGAATGGTTCCCCCTTAGCTCTGAAGTTTATTATAGTTGGCATTAAAGATGGATGATTGCTGGATACCCATGTCATAGCTAACTCCTCTTCCTCAGCACTTAGGTTTTGACCCTGATATTGGATATTGACAATATTTGCCAAAAAATGAGCTGGAGTTAGTGCTTGTCCCATTCGTTTGTTTACTGCTTGTAATTTAATTCTGTCCATGTGTAGTTCTGTTTTTAAGTGTTCACTCAGTTCCTTCCAAATTTCAACAGCATCCGCAATAAAACAGCTATTTTTCTGTATTTTATTTAAAGCTTGAGAGATGGGTTTCAGGAAGCTCAGCATATGTTCAACATTTCTCTTAAGCCCAATGTTGAGGATTTGGGCCGTGACAGTGCCATCTATTTTATCTCGATTTTCTTCACAAAGTGTCATCAGAATAGGCCAGTTTTTGATATACTGCTCAAAACAGTCCACCACAGAGTTCCATCTAACATCTTGTGGGAGCGTTAGCTTGGTTCCACCCATCCTTTTCAGAGCTGCTGCAGCAAAATGATTATTACGGAAGTATTTAGCAATTTCAACAACATTAGCCTTTATTTCTGGAACACTTAAGTCTTTGGCTAAGAGGTGCAGCAAATGAGCACTGCAACCATATGTTATTAGCTTTGTATTCCCTCCCTGCTCTTCTAAATTTCTTCTCATCTTGGATACGTTTGAAGCATTGTCAGTGACCAAACTGCGTACTAGACATTTGAATTTTTGTTCACATGTTGTTATAGCTTTTACTGCCACTTCTTGTAAGTATTCTGCTGTGTGTGCATTTTCTGACGTATCAGTTGTTTGTGCAAGCAAGACTTTACCTTCTTCTGTTGTTATACAAGCACATACAATAGGATCATTGTGGACATTACTCCACCCATCAATACTTAGGTTAACAATTTTACCCTCCAGAGCTGTTGCACATTGCTCCATTTCTCTGTCATACACTTGATCCAGCAGTTTCCCTGCAACATCAGCTCTGCTGGTTGGACTGTATCCTGGTCTCAGTAACTGAACCATATTAATGAAATGTGGGTTCTCAGTCAGACGGAAAGAAGAGTTCGTTGCATAAATAAACTGGGCAATTTTTCATCAATCAACTCTTTTTCTAATCTGCTAGTTCTTATCACAAACCTATCTATGGTGGTTCCAGGAGGTAAAGGTTTTTTCTTCCTTTTGGGTGATGGTGATATGTGGCTGTGGGTGTCTGATGATGATGCTGCTGCTAATGAAGCACTATCCTGGATGGATAACTCTGAAACTGTAGAAGAGGATGATGGTGATCTTGGAGGTGGATAGATTCCAGAATCCATGAATTCCCCTAAACAAAAAAAGTCAATGCTGTTATTTTATTGTTTATACAATTTCTGCTTATTGTACACAACACAGCACTGTCCCAAAAGGAATATTTGTTTTTCTTCATAACTGTACCAAATGACAGTAACATGCAGTAATAATAAGAAATATAATTTTTCTCACACATGACAGTTCAGTCTTTAGAAATAGGATTCAATAAAAATGTTTACCAACCTGAAGATCCTGCCTGTTCAGAAGTGTTTCTTTGGTCATCTTCATCACCACACTTCTCATGATGTTGCCTCATTCGCGCCACCAGGCCTTGCATCTCTTTGTTGCATCGTTTGCATTTTGCACGCATGCCTGCCTTACCGATAGGCGAAGGAGCTTCATTAAAATATTCCCAAACTGGGTCTCTTTTACGGCCTGCTGCCATTATAAGGAAAGAATGTAATAAACCTCAGATCGTACACACAAACAGATCCAGACTTGTCTGTCTGTGGCTATGCTGCAGTATTGTGCTCAAAGTTTCACTTTCATTTTCTTGTCTGCTTGCCCTTCCTCCTCCTCACACTTCGATTCACATTCTTCTTGTGTTGTGCAGATCTATTCCACTCCAAACAATCAGAAACATATTGTCTTACTTCTTGGACTTGGCACTGAAGGGGTTGATTCTGTATTCATATAGGTTTGTAGAACAATAGTATTAAGGTCTTTTTCTCAACTCTGTTCATGTTGTAACATTTTTGCCGTGAAGAAGAGGCTGGGACCTCTGCGGAGTCAAATTCAGTTTTGAGAACTGCGTAAGTAAAGCGAGCGTCTGTGATAATATAGGAGAGAAACTGCCCACTAATCCTACAGAAACCTCTGGAAGAGCATGGCATTGTGAATGTTACACATATACAGCCTTTATTCTACTGAGTTAAACAACTCAGCTTTATCTCATGATGGAAGAACCTTTGGATGGTAAAATATTTTCCTCAAAAAGCAGTTTATTGAAAAAAATCCAATTTAAATAAAAAAAAAATCAGATTTTTTTTTAAAAAAAAATCATTGATTTTTATCCACCCTGCGTGCACACCCCATACTTACATTCCCTATGCTAAAAACAGGGAAGGAAAGAAGGTCCATAGTAGAAGGGACATTCTCTCCTGCTTTGGAGATTACTATAAAGGGTTATATAATATAGATGGCCATCACAAAGATATGCCTATCCAACAGCTACATGATAAAATAAAAACGTACTTACAACAGACCAAAATACCCACAATATCAGACTGAGCTGTTAGAGTTGGAAAGAAACTTTTCATTGGAAGAAGTCTCTGAGACTATTAATGAATTGAAGAAGGGGAAAGCCCCGGCCCAGACGGGTATTCTGCGGGATTCTACATTATTAAGTCCAATATTTTTAAATTTGTGCAATTTCATTTCATCTCATCAGGAGGCTCTTTTCCTTCTCAATCATTGATCGCCCATATTGCAGTAATCCCCAAACCGGGTAAGGATCCCTCTGCGTGCGGTAGTTATCGCCCAATTTCGCTAATAAACCTAGATATCAAAATCTATGCAAAAATGATAGCAAAAAGATTATGCCCCCTATTACCAGAGCTGATAAATCAAGACCAGGTGGGATTTGTGCCGAGATGGGAGGCTAGAGACAACACCATCCAAACTCTTTGATTGATAGGGCGGTCAAGAGAGAGGAACCCATCTGCATTCTGTCGATTGACGCAGAAAAGGCTTTCAACAGGGTGCACTGGGATTTTATATTTCAAACGCTAGAAGGAATTGGCTTAAAAGAAACTATGCTCCGTAGAATTTCTGCCCTGTACTCATCTCCCAGTGCTCAAGTTAAAATCAATGGCCACTTTCAAACACATTTTAAAATTCGGAACGGCACAAGGCAAGGCTGTCCTCTCTCACCCTTGCTTTATATACTCACTATGGAACAAATAGCAACCGCGATACAGAATAATCCCTCCATTATAGGCATAAAAGCCCAATTAGAAGAGCATAAACTAGCACTTTTTGCAGATGATGTCCTACTGTATGTCTCTTCCACAACTATAAGTCTCCCAAATATTCTCAGAATCACAGTTTCGGTCGTCTGAACAATTTCAAAATCAATACCCACAAATAGGAGATTCTCAATATCTCAATCCAACCAAGTGAGGCGGAGAGGTTGGCAGCTTCATTTCCCTTTAAGTGGCGTTCAGGTTCTCTTACCTATCTAGGAATAAAAATCACTGCCAAAGTATCTAATCTTTATGAAGCAAACGTTAAGACAGCTTTACATAAAGCGGAGTTAGACTTAGAAAAATGGCATAAACTACCTTCATCTTGGTTTGGAAGAGTGAGCGCTATTAAAATGGATCTATTGCCCCGTCTCCTATATTATTTGCAAACAATCCCCTTATATTTAATACCTGCCTCCTTTTTCTCACATCTTAAAAAAGCGATTACTCGATATATTTGGTCACAAAAACGAGCACGTATTTCATACTTTTTGTGAAGTAGATCGAAGCAAGAAGGGGGAATAGGTCTGCCAGATTTTGCTATGTATAGTCAAGCAGCAATTGGTACATGTATTTTAGATCTGTTTCATAATAAAAACAACAAAAAATGGGTCACATTACAAAATGATCTTAATGGACGTGACTCCCGTATAGTTATCTGGTCCCCGACGGAAGAGCGGGATATACCTTTACCCTTCCTCACCAAAAACATGATATCATTTATCAAAAGAGGGAGTCGAGAGCTGGGAGTCTCTTCGTCTCCTGGCCCCCTAAAGCCCCCGTCTCACACAGCGATCTCGCTAGCGAGATCGCTGCCGAGTCACTAGTTTTGTGACGCAGCAGCGATCTCCCCAGCGATATCGCTGTGTGTGACATTCAGCGACGATCAGCCCCCCTGCTGGGTATCGCTGATCGTCGCTGAATGTCCTGGACATTTTTTTGATCGCTGGTCTCCCGCTGACAGGCACGCATCGCTGCGTGTGACAGGCGGGAGACCAGCGATCCGCTGGTAACCAAGGTACACAGCGGGTTTCCAGGCGCGGGGCTGTGCCTAGAAACCCGCTGTGTACCTTGGATACCACCAGCGCCGCCGCCCTGATGCAGGGAGCTGTTAACCAAGGTACACAGCGGGTTTCCAGGCACCGCACAGCGCCTGGAAACCCGATGTGTACCTTGGTTACCAGCTCCCTGCATCAGGGCGCTGGTATCCAAGGTACACTGCGGGTAACTAAGCGATGTTACCCGCAGTGTCGCTGTACTGATCGCTGCCTGTTTGGCAGCTCAGCAGCGAACATGTAGTGATACACCAGCGATCCTGGCAAGTGCATATCGTTGTCGGGATCGCTGATGTATCGCTATGTGAGACCCAGGCTTAACTCCTATATATGACAATCCATCCTTTCCTGCAGGATTAACCCCTTCCCGACCCATGACGCCTACGTTGGCGTCATGAAAACCTGTGCCATCCCGACCCATGACGCCAATGTAGGCGTCATGCTATAAATCATGTTCCTGCGGGCCGGGTGACCGGGGTCACTGAAAGGTCACCCGATCCGCAGGCACAGGACCCCTTGTGCATCACCCACAGAGGGGGTGGCTTAACCCCCACGTGGTTACGATCGCTCTGATTGGCTGTTAAAAGTGAAACAGCCAATCAGAGCGATTTGTAATATTTCACCAATGAAACTGGTGAAATATTACAATCCAGCCATGGCCGATGCTGCAATAGCATCTGCCATGGCTGGAGACCGCAATCTGACCCCCCACATCGAGTCACGGCGGTGATCGGCCGCCGCCACCGAAAATGGCAGTGATCGGTCACCGCCGTCACTATCTGCTCCTGCGATCCGCTGCCCCCACCTTCCGATCCCCCCCTCACCATCCGACCCCCCTACTCACCTCTCCCGGTCCACCGACGTCCCTGGATCCGTCCCGGCGGCTGCCCGGGATTCTTCATGGGCGCCGCCATCTTGGAAAATGGCGGGCGCATGCGCAGTGCGCCCGCGGCGCATGCGCAGTGCGCCCTCCAGTGTTCAAAAATTTATTTTGATCACTGTGATAAACTGTCACAGTGATCAAAATAAAAAAAAGTAAATGAACCCCCCCTGTCATAGGTAGGGACAAATAATAAAATAATGATTTTTTTTTTTTCCCTTGCGGATTTTGCTGCTGATCCGCGGCGGATTTTGCTGCTGATCCGCAGCGGAGATTTGGCGCTGCGGATCCACAGCAGATCCAGAAACCATGTACAGTACAATGCAAATAAATGGTTAAAAAAAACGCTGTGCACATGCGGATTTGCTGCGGTTTTAAACCCGCAGCATGTCAATTCTTTGTGCAGATTCCGCAGCGGTTTTACACCTATTCCATTATAGGTGTAAAACCGCAGGGAAAAACCGCAGCACATCCGCGCTAAATTCGCAGGTAAAACGCAGGTCATTTTACCTGCGGATTTAAGAAAAATCCGCAAGTGAATCCGCAACGTGTGCACGGGGCCTCAGGGTTAGGCTGGGTTCATATTGCATTATGGCAGTCCGTTAGATGGACTGCGTTCACCGCAGTATAACGCGGTGTAACGCAGTCCGTTAACGCTGCCATTCACCCATTTGTGTGCCCATCGCAACGCATGCCGTAAAGCGGCATGCGTTCGCGACGTGCCGTCATTCATGACGGAGCCTTGGACACGGGCTGCAGTGTCTGGCTCCGTCACCGCTAGCACAGATGAATCATCTGCTGATTCATCTGCGTGGGGTATAGCCAGCGATGTAGATAGTCCAGCTAACGCTGTGAACGGTGGTAACCAACTCACAGGGTTAGGGCATTGGTTTGTCATATTTAGGCATCAGGGGTCCCTACGTGACATGCGCACCATGACCGCAATTGCGTTAAAAGTAACAGTGCTCCCTTTATCTCCAACCCACGTATGCCAAACAGCAATATGCATAGCGTACTCAAATTGACAACAACTTTGGGGGTTCTAATTTCTCACTGTTACACTTGGGAAAAAAAATTGGGGACTAAAATATCTTTTGTGGAAAAAATGATTATATTTTCACGCTTGGTTATAATTCAATGGCCCTGGTCTGGGTTATTCAAATGTCATTGTGTTCTAGGCACCGCTTGCGTAACATGACGCCGAAGACCATTCAAAGTGGGCATTTCAAAACGTCACTACTTCCCATCGAGCCCGACGTGTATACAGTAGTTTTCTCCCACATATGGGATATCAGCATACTCAAGACAAATTGGACAACAACTTTTGGGTCTAATTTCTCATGTTACCCTTGGGAAAATAAAAAAATTGGGGACTAAAAGATCCTGATTGTGGAAAAAATATGATTTTTTTATTTTCATGCCCGGGCGTTATAAACTTCTGTGTAGCCCTTGGGGGTTCAAAGTGCTCACCACACATCTAGATAGTTCTTTGCAGGGTGGATAAAAATCATGATTTTTTTAAAAAAAAATCAAAAAAATCGGATTTTTTTGATTTAAATAGGATTTTTTAATCAAGTTGTACACAAGCAAAACTTTCTTTTTGCAAATCAAATTATTTTACACAAATAAAAATATTAAAACAGTTGATTATGAAACCTAATAATTTTTATTTGCACTATTAAACAATCAGAATTGAACTACAGAGAGTAAGTACTTTTTAACAATAGCCTATCTCTAACGTTTGAAGTAAGCAAACATCTTCAGTGAATACATCAGTCCTTTAAGCCTACTGTTTATTTAGGACTTTTAATAGGAAAACTAGTTGTCCTGCTTTAGCAGTTCCTAAGCGGTTTCGGACTGTTGTGTGCACAAAACCAAATGAAGAAAACAATCTCTCTACTCCTGCCGATGAAGCCGATGCAGTCATAGCTGAGTAGCTACATTTATTATCTTGCTGGAAGAACAAGTGATTGCGACTTCCACCAGTCCAGTGGTTTTAGTTCATTAACGACGTTATCTGCAAACATGTATTTTTGAAATGGTGCAGATTCACACTTCAATTTCAGCACAGTTGCCACAATGTCATGGTTAGTATTGGCGAGCCACTCCATTGCAGAGTTGATTTCCGCCTCAGATAGTTTTTTCCCTCTGTAGATGGGATGCAAGATATTGGCTAAATAGTGTTCTTCTTTTAATGCTTGGTCCTCGTGGTGGTGTATTGCAACCTTTACATTGTTTGAGAGGTTCAAGCGATCTAGCGAACCTTCTAAATCTTTCCAAACTTCTGTGGCATCAGCTATGGTTGCAGTATCTTTCTGCATTTTATCCAACGCAATAGATATTGGCTTTAACCTTTCCAAAAGGTCCTCGCATTTCTCTTCACACCAAGATTTAATACTTTGCTTCGTATATTAGCATCAATTTTATCCCGATGTGTTTCGCAAATGGACACTAATTTTGACCAGTTGTTAATAAACAGTTCCAAGCATTCAGCCAAGGTATTCCATCTAACATCTTGTGGTAGAACCAACTTCAGTCCTCCCATTTCCTTGTAGGTTGCATGTGCAAAATGATTATTGCGGAAATATTTAACAATTTCTACAACATGTTCCTTGACACCCGAAATATGCAGGTCTTTTGCCAAAAGATGCAACAAATGGGCAGAACAACCGTATGTAATGACATTTGTGTCATCCTCATGTGCCAGTTCTGCTCGCATTTTTGCCACATTGCTTGCGTTATCAGTAACTAAGCTCCTTACTTTACATCCAAACTGTTCTTGGCATTGGTGAATTGAGTTCTTAGCAATTTCAAGTAAATATTCAGCAGTATGTGAATTTCCAGATGTGTCGATTGTGTCTGTAAGGTAAGTTTCACCATCTTCTGTTGTGACACAAGTGCAAATTATGGGGTCGTTGTGGATGTTGCTCCAACCATCCAAGCTCATGTTAACAACTTTGTCTTTCAAATATTTTGTACAAGCCGCTCTTTCTTTGTCGTATACAGCCTGAAGATGTTTTCCTGAGATATCAAATCTACTTGGTGGTTTGTAGCCTGGTCTTATTCCTTCGATCATTTGTACAAACAATGGGTGTTCAACTAGTCGGAAAGAAGAATTGGTTGCAAATATGAATTTAGCAATTAATTCATCAAAATGTTCTTTCTGGCTCGTCGTAGTCTTTAAGAGGAATTTTTCTACACTTTGCACGCAAAGTTTTTTGTTGGGCTGCTTTGTTGAAGTTGTACCCAGATATTGATTGTCACGTGCAGCACAAGCCATATTTGACCCTGAAAGCACAGTAATTAAAAATATAATTCGACTGCGTATTTGAAGAATTATAACGAAAATATTTTGAAACAAACTTTTTGAACAATGTAATGGTCCTCGTCCTATAAGGGCTGTCTCAAAAGTTATGCTACTCAAGTTTCCGGTGAAGTTGCTGTAATACTAGTAATATCAGAGCAACTGAAAAAAAATGTCACAAAAGTTTTAAAAATGTTTTTTTTAAAAAAATGGTCAATTTGGCAGACTTCAAAAGTGAATTGTAGCCTACAATAAAAAAAAAAGGCGTATACACACTCTTTATTTTTACTTAACGTTAATCTTCTGTGAAATATTACCTTAACATAAATTTAAATTCTATACTCCAGAACTAGTGCTAGAAATTTTTCTTTTCATAGACTTTAACCATCCCAGTAAAACGTCTGTTAAAATAGGTTGTAATTGCCAGACTTACCACTAGTGCTAGGGTCCTGGTGCATAAGAAGCTGTGGGGGTTCATTGACATTAGTTGTATCACTATCAACATCTTCATTTCCCTTCTGGTTGCAGTTTTCATAATGTGATTTCAAACGGCAAACAAGTCCTTGGATATCCTTTTGACAGTATTTGCACTTTGCTCTCTCACCTTTCTTTCCAAGCTCTGCTGGCATCTCAACAAAATGAACCCAAATAGGGTCTCTCTTACGACCTGCCATGGCTCACGCAGATCACTTCTGAAGTTTGATTGTTACTACAGCCAAGTACTGCTGACTGACTATCCAACAAGTTTGGGCATGTCAACTGAATGGAAAAAGAAACTGAAACCAAGCTACAGAAAGTGAAACCAAGCTAGAAGTGTGGAGTTAATTGAACAATGATTGAAAGTTTTAGATTTTTATTGTGATTTATATTAAAAAAATCTTTTGATTTAAATCAGTGATTTAAATCATGATTAAAATCACGATTTAAATCGATCTGATTTAAATAGAAAAAAATCATTTGATTTAAATCATGATTTAAATCGTTGATTTAAATCGGCGTGATTTAAATCAATCCACCCTGGTTCTTTGCGGGGTCTAGTTTCCAAAATGGGGTCACTTGTGGGGAGATTCTACTGTTTAGGCACATCAGGGGCTCTGCAAACGTAACAAGATGCCCACAGACCATTCCATCAAGTCGGCATTTCAAAGCGTCACTACATCCCTTCCGAGCTCTGACGTGTGCCCAAACAGTGGTTCCCCCCCACATATGGGGTACTAGCATACTCAGGACAAACTGGACAACAACTTTTAGGGTCCAATTTCTCCTGTAACCATTGTGAAAATAAAAAATAGTGGGCTAAAAAAATCATTTTTTGAGAAAAAAAATGATTTTTTATTTTCACGGCTCTGCGTTATAAACTTCTGTGAAGCACCTGGGGGTTCAAAGTGCTCACTATGCATATAGATAAGTTCCTTAGGGGGTCTAGTTTCCGAAATGGGGTCACTTGTGGGGGAGCTCCAATGTTTAGGCACACAGGGACTCTCCAAATGCGACATGGCAACCGCTAAATATTCCAGCATATTTTCCATTCAAAAAGTCAAATGGCGCTCCTTCCCGTCTGAGCCCTGCCGTGCGCCCAAACAGTGGTTTATGACCACATATGAGGTATCTGTGTACTCAGGAGAAATTGCCCAACAAATTTTAGGATCCAATTTATCCTGTTGACCATGTAAAAATGAAAAAAATTGATGCTAAAAGAAAATTTTTGTTGGAAAAATTTAAATGTCCATTTTTTCCTTCCACGTTGCTTTAGTTCCTGTGAAGCACCTGAAGGGTTAATAATCTTCTTGAATGCAGTTTTGAGTAGCTTGAGGGTGCAGTTTTTTATAAAGGTGTCACTTTTGGGTATTTTCTGCCATATAGACCCCTCAAAGTGACTTCAAATGTGAGGTGGTCCCTAAAAAAAATGGTTTTGTAAATTTTGCTGTAAAAATGAGAAATCGCTGGTCAACTTTTAACCCTTATAACTTCCTAACAAAAAAAAATGTTGTTTCCCAAAATTGTGCTGATGTAAAGTAGACATGTGGGAAATGTTATTTATTAACTATTTTGTGTCACATAACTCTCTGGTTTAACAGAATAAAAATTAAAAATTTGAAAATTACAAAATTTTCGCCAAATTTCCATTTTTTTTCACAAATAAACGCAAAAATTATCGACCTAAATTTACCACTAACATAAGCCCAATATGTCACGAAAAAACAATCTCAGAATCGCTAGGATCCGTTGAAGCGTTCCTGAGTTATTACCTCATAAAGGGACACTGGTCAGAATTGCAAAAAATGGCAAGGTCTTTAAGGTCAAAATAGGCTGGTCAAGAAGGGGTTAAAAAGACACTTATCTACATAAAAATAGAGCTTCATGCCCCATAGTCCATGATTATGTTACAAGGACAGGGATGAGGGCTCTCCAGGACATTTTTCGGGACTAGGAGCTGCCAACAGGTGCATGGTTCTTTTATGAACAAATAAAAAGTTTTATTATTAAATTAGCAAAACAATCCGATCCATACTGAATATTATCTCCGTTTGAGACTCTTTGTTTATCAACAAACTCTATAGATCACATCTCTTTATCATACAAAACCTTCCAAGAAGGGCAGACCCCATCGAGAGATTTCCCAGCATTTTTTTCAAAATGGGAGATTGATTTGGGTAGACCCTTATCATTTGAAGAAAGAACAAAGATTCTCTTATGCACATTCAGGTTATCGCTCTGTTCAACATCACAAGAGAGGAGCTACAAAATCTTGTTGAGGTGGTACAGATGCCCATCAGATTTAAACTTTATTTATCAACAACACCGGATACGTGCTGGAGATGCTTAAAAGATAGAGGTTCATTTGTACACATTTGGTGGCACTGCCCACTAATACAGAAACTGTGGTTAGCATCCTTTGATCTCTGAAACAAGCTGTCTATAACCAAAATTACACAGACAATGGAGGTGGCCCTGCTGTCCTTGTGTAGTTCCTCGATTTCTAGATTTAAGAAAGGTCTTCTTAGACATAATCTCACTGCTACCAGGAACGTGATTACTAGATTTTGGAAACAGGAAAAGGTTCCCTCGCGCTATGAGTTGGTGATGGAACTCAACGACATATATAGAATGGAACAGCTGATAAGACAACTGAATGGTACCACAGGAAAGGTATATAACACTTGGGCCCCCTGGGTTATGTTTAGAGAATCATTGGAATTGGACTCTTGGTTGACAGACCCATAGATGATGGGTCATATGAGGTTACCTACTGGATGGAGCCACAGCTTCTACCCCACTCCTTAACCCCTTCCCGACCTGTGACGCCACGTAGGCGTCATGAAAGTCAGTGCCAATCCGACCCATGACGCCTATGTGGCGTCATGAAAGGATCGCGTCCCTGTGGGTCGGGAGACCGGGGTCACTGAAAGGTCACCCGACCCGCCGGCACAGGACCCTTTGTGCTTCACCACAGGGGGGTTGGCTTAACCCCCCCATGGCCACGATCGCTCTGATTGGCTGTTAAAAGTGAAACAGCCAATCAGAGCAATCTGTAATATTTCACCAATATAATTGGTGAAATATTACAATCCAGCCATGGCCGATGCTGCAATAGCATCTGCCATGGCTGGACACCGAGCCCTGAACCCCCCACACGGATTCACGGCGGCGATCGGCCGCCGCCACCGAAAGATGGCAGCGGTCGGTCACCGCCGTCACTAAAAGCTCCCCTCGTCCTGGCCTCCGCTGCCCCCACCTTCCGATCCCCCCCCTCACTTCCGACCCCCATACTCACCTACTCACCTCTCCCGGTCCACCGATGTCCTGGATCCTTCATGGGCGCCGCCATCTTGGAAAATGGCGGGCGCATGCGCAGTACGCCCGCCGGCCGGCGCATGTGCAGTGCGCCCTGCACAGTCAAAAAATTTATTTTGATCACTGTGATAAACTGTCACAGTGATCAAAATAAAAAAAAGTAAGTGAACCCCCCCGTCATAGGTAGGGACAAATAATAAAGATTTTTTTTTTTCCTATTAGGCCCTGTGCACACGTTGCGGATTTTGCTGCGGATCCGCAGCTGATTTCGCTGCTGATCCCCAGCTGATTTCGCTGCTGATCCCCAGCTGATTTCGCTGCTGATCCCCAGCTGATTTCGCTGCTGATCCCCAGCTGATTTCGCTGCTGATCCCCAGCTGATTTCAATGCTGATCCGCAGCTGATTTCGCTGCTGATCCGCAGCTGATTTCGCTGCTGATGCGCAGCTGATTTCGCTGCTGATCCAGAAACCATGTACAGTACAATGCAAATAAATGGTAAAAAAAAAACGCTGTGCACATGCTGCAGATTTTTCAGCGCAGATTTGCTGCGGTTTTAAATCCGCAGCATGTCAATTCTTTGTGCGGATTCTGCAGCGATTTTACACCTATTCCATTATAGGCGTAAAACCGCAGCGAAAAACCGCAGCAAATCCGCGCTAAATACGCAGGTAAAAGGCAGGTCGTTTTACTTGCGGATTTTAGAAAAATCCGCAAGTGAATCCGCAACGTGTGCACGGGGCCTTAGGGTCAGGCTGGGTTCATATTGCATTATGGCAGTCCGTTAGATGGACTGCGTTTCACCGCGGTATAACGCGGTGTAACGCAGTCCGTTAACGCTGCCATTCACCCCATTTGTGTGCGCATCGCAACGCATGCCATGAAGCGGCATGCGTTCGCGACGTGTCGTCATTCAGTGACGGAGCCTTGGACGCAGGCTGCA
Organism: Oophaga sylvatica; assembly: GCA_033576555.1. Taxonomy (NCBI): domain Eukaryota; kingdom Metazoa; phylum Chordata; class Amphibia; order Anura; family Dendrobatidae; genus Oophaga; species Oophaga sylvatica. The sequence continues at coordinate 106,163,659 of JARQOD010000002.1, forward strand.
GCGTCTGGGCTCCATCACCACTAACACAGATGAATCATCGCTGATTCCTCTGCACTAGCGGGTATAGCATAACGCGATCGCGTTATGCTATACCGTTACCAGCCCGTCAACGCTACGTGTTGAACGGGCTGGTAAAACGCAATATGAACCCAGCCTTAGGGTTAGAACTAGGGTTAGGGTTAGAACTAGGGTAAGTGTTGGAATTAGGGTTAGGGTTGGAATTAGGGTTAGGGTTGGAATTAGGGTTAGGGTTGGGATTAGGGTTAGAGTTAGGATAAGCGTTAGGGGTGTTTTGGGGTTAGGGTTGGGATTAGGGTTAGGGTTATGGTTTGTATTAGGGTTAGGGGTGTGTTGGGATTAGGGTTGGAGTTAGAATTGAGGGGTTTCCACTATTTAGGTACATCAGGGGTCTCCATACGCGACATGGCGCCACCATTGATTCCTGCAAATTTTGCGTTCAAAAAGTCAAACAGTGCTCCCTTTATTCCAAGCCCCGACGTGTGCCCAAACAGTGGTTTACCCCCACATATGGGGTATCAGCGTACTCGGGAAAAATTGCACAACAACTTTGGGGGTCTAATTTCTCCTGTTACTGTTGGGAAAAAAATTGGGGACTAAAAAAGTTATTTTTGTGGAAAAAAAATGATTTTTTATTTTCACGGCTCTGCGTTATAAACTTCTGTGAAGAACTTGGGGGTTCAAAGTGCTCACCACACATCTAGATAAGTTCCTTGCGGGGTCTAGTTTCCAAAATGGGGTCACTTGTGGGGAGTTTATACTGTTTAGGCACATCAGGGACTCTGCAAATATAACATGATGCCCGCAGACCATTCCATCAAGTCGGCATTTCAAAACGTCACTACTTCCCTTCTGAGCCCCGAAGTGTGCCCATACAGTAGTTTTCTCCCACATATGGGATATCAGCGTACTCAGGACAAATTGGACAACAACTTTTGAGGTCTAATTTCTCCTGTTACCCTTGGGAAAATAAAAAAATTGGGGACTAAAAGATCATGTTTGTAGAAAAAATATGATTTTTTTATTTTCATGGCCCGGCGTTATAAACTTCTGTGTAGCCCTTGGGGGTTCAAAGTGCTCACTACACATCTAGATAAGCTCCTTAGGGGGTCTAGTTTCCAAAATGGGGTCACTTGTGGGGGGTTTCTACTGTTTAGGCACATCAGGGGCTCTGCAAACGCAACATGACGCCCACAGAACATTCCATCAAGTCTGCATTCCAAAATGGCGCTCCTTCCCTTCTGTGCTCTCCCATGCGCCAAAACAGTGGTTTCCCCCCACATATGGGGTACCAGTGTACTCAGGACAAACTGTACAACTTTTGTGGTCCAATTTCTCCTGTTACCCTTGTGAAAATAAAAAATTGCGGGTTAAAAAAATCAGTTTTTGAGGAAAAAAATGATTTTTTTTTTCACGGCTCTGCATTACAAACTTCTGTGAAGCACGTGGGGGTTCAAGGTGCTCACCACACATCTAGTTAAGTTCCTTGAGGGTCTAGTTTACAAAATGTGGTCACTTGTGGGGGGTTTCTACTGTTTAGGCACATCAGGGGCTCTGCCCGCCCGCAGACCATTCCATCAAGTCGGCATTTCAAAGCGTCACTACATCCCTTCCAAGCCCTGACGTGTGCCCAAACAGTGGTTCTCCCCCACATGTGAGGTACTAGCGTACTTAGGACAAATTAGACAACTTTTGGGGTCCAATTTCTCCTGTAACCATTGTGAAAATAAAAAATAGGGGGCTAAATAATCATTTCTTGAGAAAAAAAAATGATTTTTATTTTCACGGCTCTGCGTTATAAACTTTTGTGAAGCACCTGGGGGTTCAAAGTGCTCACTGTGCATCTGCATAAGTTTCTTAGGGGGTCTAGTTTCCAAAATGGGGTCATTTGTGGGGGAGCTCCAAAGTTTAGGCATACAGGGGCTCTCCAAACATGACTTGGTGTCCGCTAACGACTGGAGCTAATTTTCCATTCAAAAAGTCAAATGGCGCTCCTTCCCTTCTGAGCCCTGCCGTGCGCCCAAACAGCGGTTTATGACCACATATGAGGTATCTGTGTACTCAGGAGAAATTGCCCAACAAATTTTAGGATCCAATTTATACTGTTGCCCATGTGAAAATGAAAAAACTGAGGCTAAAAGAAAATTTTGTGAAAAAAAAAGTACTTTCTTTTTTTTACGGATCAATTTGTGAAGACCTGGGGGTTCAAAGTGCTCACTCTGCATCTAGATAAGTTCCTTGGGGGGGTCTAGTTTCCAAAATGGGGTCACTTGTGGGGGAGCTCCAATGTTTAGGCACACAGGGACTCTCCAAATGCGACATGGCGACCGCTAAATATTCCAGCATATTTTCCATTCAAAAAGTCAAATGGCGCTCCTTCCCTTCTGAGCCCTGCCGTGCGCCCAAACAGTGGTTTATGACCACATATGAGGTATCGTGTACTCAGGAGAAATTGCCCAACAAATTTTAGGGTCCAATTTATCCTGTTGCCCATGCAAAAATGAAAAAATTGATGGTAAAAGAAAAATTTTGTTGGAAAAATTAAAATGTCCATTTTTTCCTTCCACGTTGCTTTAGTTCCTGTGAAGCACCTGAAGGGTTAATAATCTTCTTGAATGTAGTTTTGAGTAGCTTGAGGGGTGCAGTTTTTATAATGGTGTCACTTTTGGGTATTTTCTGCCAATATAGACCCCTCAAAGTGACTTCAAATGTGAGGTGGTCCCTAAAAAAAAAAATGGTTTTGTAAATTTTGCTGTAAAAATGAGAAATCGCTGGTCAACTTTTAACCCTTATAACTTCCTAACAAAAAAAATGTTGTTCCCAAAATTGTGCTGATGTAAAGTAGACATGTGGGAAATGTTATTTATTAACTATTTTGTGCCACATAACTCTCTGGTTTAACAGAATAAAAATTCAAAATTTGAAAATTGCGAAATTCTCAAAATTTTGGCCAAAGTTCCATTTTTTTCACAAATAAACGCAAAAATTATCGACCTAAATTTACCACTAACATGAAGCCCAATATGTCACGAAAAAACAATCTCAGAATCGCTATGATCCGTTGAAGCGTTCCTGAGTTATTACCTCATAAAGGGACACTGGTCAGAATTGCAAAAAATGGCCAGGTCATTTAGGTCAAAATAGGCTGGGTCATGAAGGGGTTAAAATACTCCCCCTCCCCCCCCTTTTTTTTTCCCTTCTTTCCCCCATTTCTTCTCTATCTTCTTTTTTTGTAGACCTAGAGTCTTAGTCTAGGTACCTTCTTTAAAATTTATAAACAAAGTAATATTGATGTTAATTGCCTACATGAGCATCAGGCGCTCATTCAACATTTGTTTTATATGTATGACTTTCTGGGGAAAAGTTATCATAGTTGCTATATAATTTTTTTTGCATGTGATAGTAGAAGAGGTATGTTCTTTTCTCTTCCTGTTATTAATGATTGATGTGTATAAATACCTCAATAAATTTGATTTACACAGAAAATACCCAAAAGTGACACCATTCTAAAAACTGCACCCCAAAGGTGCTCAAAACAACATTCAAGAAGTTTATTAACCCTTCAGGTGCTTCACAGGAATTTTTGGAATGTTTAAAAAAAAAAAAAAAAAAAATGTACATTTAACTTTTTTCACAAAAAATGTACTTCAGATCCAATTTGTTTTAATTTCCCAAGGGTAACAGGACAAATTTAACCCCAAAAGTTGTACAATTTATCCTGAGTATGCCGATACCCCATATGTGGGGGTAAACCACTGTTTGGGCGCACGGCAGAGCTCGGAAGGGAAGGAGCGCCGTTTGACTTTTCAATGCAAAATTGGCTGGAATTGAGATCGGACGCCATGTCGCATTTGGAGAGCCCCTGATGTGCCTAAACAGTGGAAACCCCCCAAGTGACACCATTTTTGAAAGCAGAGCCCCTAAGGAACTTATCTAGATGTGTGTTGAGCACTTTGAACCCCCAAGTGCTTCACAGAAGTTTATAACGTAGTCGTAAAAATAAAAAAAATCATATTTTTTTCCACAAAATGATCTTTTCGCCCCCAACTTTTTATTTTCCCAAGGGTAACGAATAATTGGACCTCAAAAGTGATTGTGCAATTTGTCCTGAATATGCTGATACCCCATATGTGGGGGTAAACCACTGTTTGTGCTCATGGCAGAGCTCGGAAGGGAAGGAGCGCAGTTTGACTTTTTCAATGCAGAATGACTGGAATTGAGATCAGACGCCATGTCGCATTTGGAGAGCCCCTGACGTGCCTAAACAGTGGAAACCCCCCAATTCTAACTCCAACCCTAACCCCAATGGGAAAATGGAAATGAATACATTTTTTATTTTGTTATTTTTTCCTTAAAGGGGGTGATAAAGGGGGGGTTGATTTACTATTTATATCAGGTTTTTATGTTTGGCAGCTGTCACACACTAAAAGATGCTTTTTATTGCAAAAAATAGTTTTCGCATCACCACATTTTGAGAGCTATAATTTTTCCATATTTTGGCCCACAGAGTCCTGTGAGGTCTTGTTTTTTGCAGGACGAGTTGACGTTTTTATTGGTACCATTTTCGGCACATGACATTTTTTGATCGATCTCGATTCTGATTTTTGGGAGACAGAATGAGCAAAAACCAGAAGTGCATGAATTTCTTTTTGGGGGGCCTTCACTTTATTCTGACAGCTATAATTTTGTTTTTTCGCTGATGACGCTGTATAGCGGCTCGTTTTTGCGGGACAAGATGACGTTTTCAGCGGTACCATGTTTATTTATAACCATCTTTTTGCGTGTTATTCCACTTTTTGTTTGGCTGTATGATGATAAAGCATTGTTTTTTGCCTTTTTTATGGTGTTCACTAAAGGGGTTAACTAGTGGGACAGTTTTATAGGGCGGGTCGTTAGGGACGCGGCGATAGCAAATGTGTGTACTTTTATTGTTTAGATTTTTTTTTAATTAAAATATTTAGTGATAAAAAAAAAAAAATCAATATTTATTCTATTATTTCTTAAAATATTTTTACAATTATTTAATTTTTTTTAAATTTAATTCTTACTTTTACACTTTGTCCCACTATGGGACAATCATTTTGTGCTGGCTGATCGCTTGTATAGCATGCAGATGAAGCAGCATTTGCATGCTATAGAAGCTGTCAGCGCTGCACTTTCTGTACACGGACCTGTGAGACTTCCTGACATGCACTGCGCATAACAGGAAGTTTATCGGGTCTCCATAGCAGCGATCGGGACGCCGCGTCACGCAGCAGGGTCTCCGATCCAAAGGCAGAGGGGCTGTCAGCTCCTGTGCCAGCTCCTTAAAGGGAATCGGTCACCCTAAATTGGCGGGATATTTAAATGATGGCAGTCAGGTCAGATGGGCAGTGTTTTGGGTACTTGCCTTAACATGTTGTTCGCCGCTGTCTCCATTATTTCTGGGAATTGTAGTCGTTGCCCTCCATATAACGCGCCCGCGCATTGCAATCTTGAATTACGCACGCGTATAATGCTTTGCCCGCAGATTGCAATGCGCAGGCGCGTTATATGGAGGGCAAAGACTATAATTCCCAGAAATAATGGAGACAGCGGCGAACAACATGTTAAGGCAAGTACCGAAAACACCGCCCATCTGACCTGACTGCCATCATTTAAATATCCGCCAATTTAGGGTGACAGATTCCCTTTAATGCTGCGATCATGTTTGATCGCAGTGTTCCGGGGGTTAAAGTGTAGGAGCAGTCACACTTAGTGTCGGGTGTCAGCTGTGAGAATCAGGTGACACCCAACCTCGCTTCCCCCGTGAGCGCGGCTGATCGCACATGAGGTACTATCCTGTCCATGGGAATTAAGGAATAAGTGCAATTATTCTCAATATGTTCCCTTCCTGTTTTTTGCCATGAAGGGAACATATTGAGAATGAATTGCACCTATTTTATTTATTTTTTCACGGTTATTACGTATTTTTAATTATCTACAGTGTACTCCCGTGCATTATTTCTCACAAATAATTATTTCATTATATGCTGTTGTATTTATATCTATTATGGGCTATTTATGTCAATAATTTCATTGTGTGTTTTTTAAAGTACTGTGTTATAACCCTAAAAATAAAGGTTTTTTATTATACATAATTTTCTGTCCTTTTATATTTTATATATTTTTTATTGATATACAATTTTTAAATCTATGGGTAAAAAATCTCTTTGATACAATACCGAATGGTCAGCCATTCATTTTTTCTACAGAGTAAATAGAATTAAAAAGATCAACTTTTAATCTGAAAAAATATTTTTATTTCTCTGTTGTCTTATTCTCTATATTCAGAGCGGTGACTGAAGCCGTGCAGACGCCACCTCCATGACTGATACCAGAGCGCAGCTGGGGAATAAAGCTCATTTTAATTAACCCTATATCTGCAGGCTAATAATGTTTTCTGGTGACAGGTTCTCTTTAAAGGTCCGGCCAGGAACTAAAGAAATAGATGAAACTAGTCCAGCACCTCAGGTCAGCTTCTACAGCACTGCTAGAGATAATTGATAGATCTCTAACTTTGGAAAAGACTTGTCAACCACCTAGAACAGATGTGTTGGGGACATGATTGCGTACATTTACTATTCTCTCCGTATTACACCTTCTCATCCTGCCCTTTCCTCACAGATCGCACATCCAGGCCATTAAACGGTTATTGGCGGAGAAGCATGTGACCAGACCTGTCAATTAGCCTCATCCAATACAAAAGCAACTTTCCCCATGGTCTGTGTATTTTAATTAGAGGAGGCTGAAAGACAGGTCTGGTCACATCAGCCTTCAATCAGAAGCAATTCTGTGAACAGGAGAGCTGTGTAGTCTGTGAGAAAGGTGGCAGTGACAAGTCCAAGGGAAGAAACTAATAATTAAAGGGAATCTGTCACCCCATTTTAGCCATATCAACTAAAGATATGACTGAATAGTGCGTCCCATAAGCAACCTATCGGTATGTAGCTTATAGCCTGATACCCCCGTTCATCTCTTGCGTATCGCCGTCTGTGAATCGCACTATTGGCCTGACAGATTCTCTTTAAATAATGGGAAATGTCCCCACATCTGTTAAAGGGAATCTGTCACCAGGTTTTATCCCCTTAACCTAAGAGCAGCATAATGTAGATGCCCTGATTCCAGCGATGTGTCACTTACTGAACTCCTTAGTGTACATTTTATAAAATTGCTATTTTATCAGCATGAAATTAAATATGCTGCCATGTAGTCCACCATATTCATGAGCTCTGTATAACCCCACCCCCAACAATGATTATCAGCTTTCTGCCTATGCAGTGTACACAGAAAGCTGCCAATCAGTGATGTGGGTGGGGTTATACAGAGCTCAGCATTCAGAGAACTGGTAGATCTGCAGCACTTAAAACCGTGATTGTATCAATATGACAGCAAGCAGCCCAGAAAGCATCATCACTGGAATCAGCCCCTACATTTTGATACTCTCTGGAGTAGCAGAAACCTGGTGGACAGATTCCCTTTAAAATATAGAGAAAAACCCCTTTAACCATTAGATCTCCTCCCTTCTATCCAGAAGCGGTGTGTAGTGATCACTGTCTTCCATACAGCAGGATGGAGACTACATCCTTCAACAGGTCTGATGAAGCACTTGTAAGGCATCATTCAGATGGCCACAATGAGGGCGCATTTTAGCATCTGCATATACAACAGACCTTATTTATGTTAATATTCAACGGCAACATAGCAAGTTCATTTTTTTTTTTGTACAGGAGATTTGGCAATAGCACAAGTGGATTGGTAACACGCACAAACTGACAATGCAAAACAAATATTTGTTGACATTCTTATATTTCCAAGAAGAAAAACAAAGGAACAGCGCATCAAGTTCTAAGATGAGATGCTACAGATTTGCCATTTCGGGGCAATACAAGCATGCACAATACAGACGTCAGGGGAGAGGACAGAGCCTCCAACTGCTTTTGGAAAATAATGCCGGCTTCTGTTACACCGTATCCATAAGTCGGTCATTGTTTTCATCCACAGGCAACACATCCACCCGTGTGGACCTAAATGTGTTCGGCCACATAGGAGCTGCTGCAGTGTAAAGCACTCACCAGAGATGGGTTGGACATAAGCCTGACACAAGCGTACATTGTTCTGGTAGGGTGGACGGACTGGATGCAAAAGCTGTAAGAGAAGGGAGAAGGACGTTACACGCATCAGACATCGCCGTACCAGTCACTCTCTGCTCTTAGTTTTATTCTGGGCGACTTCCTGCAAGTGTAGAGCATAAGATTTATTAAGAATAAATAATTGTATATCCTGTTTGCAGCCTGTACTCACAGACAGCATCAATGAATAATGCATCTGTCAATTAGTTTTCCAAGCGATGCTACAGATCGCTTGGAAAACGTTAGCATTCTGCAAGCTAATTACGCTTGCAAAACGCTAGTTTCTGGTGGGAATACGCATACCTATAACATGCGTATTTCCCGCGGCAGGGAGGTGCGGGATTGCCCCGGAAATTTCCGCTGCAATTCTCCTACGCGTGCACATAGCCTCAGTCGACACAGCTGGATTAGGGTTGGAATATTTTTGCAGGATGAGATGTAATTTTGAATGACCCGATTCAATTTACCACACAGGAAAACAAATTCCAAGTGAGATTAAATAAAATGCATCTCAGCCATAGTGTTTATTTCCCCCTTCATTACAGCGTCTACTGCACGGATTTTATATTTTCACAGACCAGATATGTTTATCTTTTTTAAATTTGTTTCTTAATGTCAAAATCTTTATATTATAAAAAAAAAAAAAAAAAAAAAAACATACCCTCTTTAGTCCCCTCCCCTAAGGAGACCTGATCCGGCAATTGTCTCCTCACTTATACTATATACTGCACTATAGCTCAGTCTGTGGCAAGGGTCGGAGCTCGCACCACCATAGACTGACAGCAGCATCTCAATGGTCAGCTCAGCCCTGTTACACAGATGGCAGCATCTACAGCCTGCGGAGGAAGCGCTCTGCACTTCCCGGCTCCTATCAAGGACATTTATTCACGTAATAAAGCAGGAAAAGGTTAAAGGGAACCTGTCATGTTGACCATGGTCTCTGATCTGCAGGCAGGATGTTATACAGCAGCTTGTGTTTTATGGAAGTGCCTGGTGTTTACATATCAGTCAAGTGGGCGGGCCTACTAAGAATTGACAGTCCTCCCTGTATGACTGCAAGCAGAGGTAGCTGTCAATCACTAGAAGGGCCGACCAATGGACTCATACAAACAAGAGGGATTTCAAGGAATAAAATAGAAACTATAATGAATCTTTCCTAACAAACCAACACATCATTCTGCTCAGCTTCTCTACACCGTGATGTCCACAGGTCAGACTGCACGTAGAAAGTGACAGCTTCTCTTTGGGCTAGTTCCAATTCGTGAGTTTGGCAGAAACAGTTTGAAGTTCAAAAGGCGCCATTGCTACATTGCGGCACTACAGAAGTCAATATCGTCGTATTGTAATAAATACACTATAGCAACAAGCAAGTCGCAAAAAAAAAAAATCCCACAACAATCTTTTGGATATTTCGCGACTTGCTTGTTGTGAATTGTGTAGGTATTGCAAGCCGACGTTATTGACATCTAAAGCATCACAAGTCAGCAATGCCAAAAGGAAGGGAATCTGAAGGGAACAGTGAGGAGCAGAGGGCACTGCAGAGGCAGAACATGCCTGATAATGCTACAGCCCCACAGTAATTATGTCACACACCCATGTCCAGGTCGAGGCTGTCTCCCCTGCAGGCACAATTCTTACAAGTCACTCAACCCGTTAAGGATCCTACGGCAGTGTACAGATTGCAGCCGCCCTGCAGCATTAGCAGTGATATTCCCTATGGGAGGTCACCGTGCAGCATTTGCAGTGATATTCCCTATGGGAGGCCACCGCGCAGCATTAGCAGTGATATTCCCTATGGGGAGGGCACAGCGCAGCATTAGCAGTGATATTCCCTATGGGGAGGGCACCGCGCAGCATTAGCAGTGATATTCCCTATGGGGAGGGCACCGCGCAGCATTAGCAGTGATATTCCCTATGGGGAGGACACCGTGCAGATTAGCAGTGATATTCCCTATGGGAGGTCACCGTGCAGCATTAGCAGTGATATTCCTATGGGGAGGCCACGTGCAGCATTAGCAGTGATATTTCCTATGGGGAGGCACGTGCAGCATTAGCAGTGATATTCCCTATGGGGAGGTCACCGTGCAGCATTAGCAGTGATATTTCCTATGGGGAGGTCACCGTGCAGCATTAGCAGTGATATTCCCTATGGGGAGGGCACCGTGCAGCATTAGCAGTGATATTCCCTATGGGAGGTCACCGTGCAGCATTAGCAGTGATATTTCCTATGGGGAGGTCACCGTGCAGCATTAGCAGTGATATTCCCTATGGGGAGGGCACCGTGCAGCATTAGCAGTGATATTCCCTATGGGGAGGTCACGTGCAGCATTAGCAGTGATATTCCCTATGGGGAGGGCACAGCGCAGCATTAGCAGTGATATTCCCTATGGGGAGGGCACAGCTGCACATTAGCAGTGATATTCCTTATGGGGAGGCCACCGTGCACCATTAGCAGTGACATTTCCTATGGGGAGGTCACCGTGCAGCATTAGCAGTGATATTTCCTGTGGGGAGGGCACCGTGCAGCATTAGCAGTGATATTCCCTTGGGAGGGCACCGTGCAGCATTAGCAGTGATATTTCCTGTGGGGAGGGCACCGTGCAGCATTAGCAGTGATATTTCCTATCGGGAGGGCACCGTGCAGCATTAGCAGTGATATTCCCTATCGGGAGGGCACGTGCAGCATTAGCAGTGATATTTCCTGTGGGGAGGGCACCATGCAGCATTAGCAGTGATATTCCCTATGGGGAGGTCACCGTGCAGCATTAGCAGTGATATTCCCTATGGGGAGGGCACCATGCAGCATTAGCAGTGATATTCCCTATGGGGAGGGCACCGTGCAGCATTAGCAGTGATATTCCCTATGGGGAGGGCACCGTGCAGCATTAGCAGTGATATTCCCTATGGGGAGGGCACCGTGCAGCATTAGCAGTGATATTTCCTGTGGGTAGGCACCGTGCAGCATTAGCAGTGATATTTCCTATGGGGAGGTCACCGTGCAGCATTAGCAGTAATATTCCCTATGGGGAGGGCACCGTGCAGCATTAGCAGTGATATTTCCTGTGGGGAGGGCACCGTGCAGCATTAGCAGTGATATTTCCTGTGGGGAGGGCACCGTGCAGCATTAGCAGTGATATTCCCTGTGGGGAGGCCACCGTGCAGCATTAGCAGTGATATTCCCTATGGGGAGGGCACCGTGCAGCATTAGCAGTGATATTTCCTGTGGGGGGCACCGTGCAGCATTAGCAGTGATATTTCCTATGGGGAGGTCACCGTGCAGCATTAGCAGTGATATTCCCTATGGGGAGGGCACCGTGCAGCATTAGCAGTGATATTTCCCGTGGGTAGGGCACCGTGCAGCATTAGCAGTGATATTTCCTGTGGGGAGGGCACCGTGCAGCATTAGCAGTGATATTTCCTGTGGGGAGGGCACCGTGCAGCATTAGCAGTGATATTTCCTGTGGGGAGGGCACCGTGCAGCATTAGCAGTGATATTTCCTGTGGGGAGGGCACCGTGCAGCATTAGCAGTGATATTTCCTGTGGGGAGGGCACCGTGCAGCATTAGCAGTGATATTCCCTATGGGGAGGGCACCGTGCAGCTTTAGCAGTGACATTTCCTATGGGGAGGGCATCGTGCAGCTTTAGCAGTGATATTCCCTATGGGAGGCACCGTGCAGCATTAGCAGTGATATTCCCTATGGGAGGCCACCGTGCAGCATTAGCAGTGATATTCCCTATGGGGAGGTCACCGTGCAGCATTAGCAGTAATATTCCCTATGGGGAGGCACCGTGCAGCTTTAGCAGTGATATTCCCTATGGGGAGGGCACCGTGCAGCTTTAGCAGTGACATTTCCTATGGGGAGGCACCGTGCAGCTTAGCAGTGATATTCCTATGGGGAGGGCACCGTGCAGCTTTAGCAGTGACATTTCCTATGGGGAGGGCACCGTGCAGCATTAGCAGTGAATTTCCTATGGGGAGGGCACCGTGCAGCTTTAGCAGTGATATTCCTTGGGAGGGCACCGTGCAGCTTTAGCAGTGATATTCTCTATGGGAGGGCACCGTGCAGCATTAGCAGTGATATTCCTATGGGAGGGCACCGTGCAGCATTAGCAGTGACATTTCCTTGGGGAGGGCACCGTGCAGCATTAGCAGTGACATTTCCTTGGGGAGGGCACCGTGCAGCATTAGCAGTGACATTTCCTATGGGGAGGGCACCGTGCAGCATTAGCAGTGACATTTCCTGTGGGGAGGGCACCGTACAGCATTAGCAGTGACATTTCCTGTGGGGAGGCCACCGTGCAGCTTAGCAGTGAATATTCCCTTGGGGAGGCACCGTGCAGCTTAGCAGTGACATTTCCTGTGGGGAGGGCACCGTGCAGCATTAGCAGTGACATTTCCTGTGGGGAGGCACCGTACAGCATGCATGACATTCCTTGGGAGGCACCGTGCAGCTTTAGCAGTGATATTCCCTATGGGGAGGGCACCGTGCAGCATTAGCAGTGACATTTCCTGTGGGGAGGGCACCGTGCAGCATTAGCAATGATATTCCCTATGGGGAGGGCACCGTGCAGCATTAGCAGTGATATTCCCTATGGGGAGGGCACCGTGCAGCATTAGCAGTGACATTTCCCTATGGGGAGGGCACCGTGCAGCATTAGCAGTGACATTTCCTATGGGGAGGTCACCGTGCAGCATTAGCAGTGATATTCCCTATGGGGAGGGCACCGTGCAGCATTAGCAGTGATATTCCCTATGGGGAGGTCACCGTGCAGCATTAGCAGTGATATTCCCTATGGGGAGGGCACCGTGCAGCATTAGCAGTGACATTTCCTGTGGGGAGGGCACCGTACAGCATTAGCAGTGACATTTCCTGTGGGGAGGCCACCGTGCAGCTTTAGCAGTGATATTCCCTATGGGAGGGGCACCGTACAGCATTAGCAGTGACATTTCCTGTGGGGAGGCCACCGTGCAGCATTAGCAGTGATATTCCCTATGGGGAGGGCACCGTGCAGCATTAGCAGTGATATTCCCTATGGGGAGGGCACCGCGCAGCTTTAGCAGTGATATTCTCTATGGGGAGGGCACCGTGCAGCATTAGCAGTGACATTTCCTGTGGGGGAGGCACCGTGCAGCATTAGCTGTGATATTCCCTATGGGGAGGGCACCGTGCAGCTTTAGCAGTGATATTCCTATGGGGAGGGCACCGTGCAGCATTAGCAGTGATATTCCCTATGGGGAGGCACCGTGCAGCATTAGCAGTGACATTTCTGTGGGGAGGGCACCGTGCAGCATTAGCAGTGATATTCCCTATGGGAGGGCACCGTGCAGCATTAGCAGTGATATTCCCTATGGGGAGGGCACCGTGCAGCATTAGCAGTGACATTTCCTATGGGGAGGGCACCGTGCACATTAGCAGTGACTATTCCTATGGGGAGGTCACCGTGCAGCATTAGCAGTGATATTCCCTATGGGGAGGGCACCGTGCAGCATTAGCAGTGATATCCCTATGGGGAGGTCACCGTGCAGCATTAGCAGTGATATTTCCTATGGGGAGGTCACCGTGCAGCATTAGCAGTGACATTTACTGTGGGGAGGGCACCGTGTAGCTTTAGTAGTGATATTCCCTATGGGGAGGCACCATGCAGCATTAGCAGTGATATTCCCTATGGGGAGGGCACCGTGCAGCATTAGCAGTGATATTCCCTATGGGGAGGTCACCGTGCAGCATTAGCAGTGATATTCCCTATGGGGAGGTCACCGTGCAGCATTAGCAGTGATATTCCCTATGGGGAGGGCACCGTGCAGTATTAGCAGTGATTCCCTATGGAGGCACCGTGTAGCTTTAGCAGTGATTTCCTATGGGGAGGGCACCGTGCAGCATTAGCAGTGACATTTCTGTGGGGAGGGCACCGTGCAGCATTAGCAGTGATATTCCCTATGGGGAGGTCACCGTGCAGCATTAGCAGTGACATTTACTGTGGGAGGGCACCGTGAGCTTTAGCAGTGATATTCCCTATGGGGAGGTCACCGTGCAGCATTAGCAGTGATATTCCCTATGGGGAGGTCACCGTGCAGCATTAGCAGTGACATTTACGTGGGGAGGGCACCGTGTAGCTTTAGCAGTGATATTCCCTATGGGGAGGGCACCGTGCAGCATTAGCAGTGACATTTCCTGTGGGGAGGGCACCGTGCAGCATTAGCAGTGACATTTACTGTGGGGAGGGCACCGTGCAGCTTTAGCAGTGATATTCCCTATGGGGAGGGCACCGTGCAGCATTAGCAGTGATATTCCCTATGGGGAGGGCACCGTGCAGCATTAGCAGTGATTTTTGTGCAGCTCAGGCCCATCCGACCTCTCAGCATTACACCCCCATTGCTTTGTGCAGCTACAGCTCTGCACGGACAGGGACATGCACAAGGTCATATTACCAGCACAGGCAGCCTGGACCGCAGCACCACGTATCCCGGCACTGACAGCCGTTCACTACAACTATGCGAACCCCTGTGGCCGGCTCACCGCACCGCAGCCGCCTCCTGACCGGCAGACGTGGACCTAGACTGCAGCAAAGCAGGGCCTCACCTTGGCGTGGAGAGAATGAAGGAGGCCGACCACACTGCGCACGCGCTAATGAATGCCTTTGACAGGACGGAATGCGCAAGTCCGTTCACCCAGAGCGTCTTACTCCTGTAGACCGGAGTTAGACTTATTTACAGCGACATCTAGTGGATAGGAGAACAGAGGCTGCACGGGATTGGAGGATCGGCAGGTCGGTGACGTCAGCGCGTACACAGACTCGTTTCACAATGACTTTCAATTCAAGTCGCACTGTATGGCGGACGTGACCGGTGAAGGTTATCAGCGCTGTGCGGGCGGAGCAGTGTGAGAGCCGCCGTTTTCTGTGCACAGCCTCACTTTTCCACTGGTGTGGGCACATTGTCCGCGCATTGCTCATTATTTTGTTTCAATTTTGCAAAAAAATCTCAAAACTGCAGTTTTGGCAAACAAGTGCGTCTGTAGCCGTCACGTGTCACGGGTTTACCACAACAGAGAGGCCACAAGAGCGCAGCCTCTGATTTCTCCTGCACTGGTTACAGCACCTCTCCTCATCAGGGTGGATAAAAACCATGATTTTTTTTAAAAAATCAAAACGGAGTTTTTTGATTTAAATCGGATTTTTTTGATTTAAATAGGATTTTTTAATCAAGTTGTACACAAGCAAAACTTTGTCTTTTTGCAAATCAAATTCTTTTACACAAATAAAAATATTAAAACAGTTGATGATTATGAAACCTAATAATTTTTATTTGCAGTATTAAACAATCAGAATTGAACTACAGAGAGTAAGTACTTTTTAACAATAGCCTATCTCTAACGTTTAAGTAAGCAAACATCTTCAGTGAATACATCAGTCCTTTAAGTCTACTGTTTATTTAGGACTTTTAATAGGAAAACTAGTTGTCCTGCTTTAGCAGTTCCTAAGCGGTTTCGGACTGTTGTGTGCACAAAACCAAATGAAGAAAACAATCTCTCTACTCCTGCCGATGAAGCCGATGCAGTCAGTAGCTGAGTAGCTACATTTATTATCTTCGCTGGAAGAACAAGTGATTGCGACTTCCACCAGTCCAGTGGTTTTAGTTCATTAACGACGTTATCTGCAAACATGTATTTTTGAAATGGTGCAGATTCACACTTCAATTTCAGCACAGTTGCCACAATGTCATGGTTAGTATTGGCGAGCCACTCCATTGCAGAGTTGATTTCCGCCTCAGATAGTTTTTTCCCTCTGTAGATGGGATGCAAGATATTGGCTAAATAGTGTTCTTCTTTTAATGCTTGGTCCTTGTGGTGGTGTATTGCAACCTTTACATTGTTTGAGAGGTTCAAGCGATCTAGCGAACCTTCTAAATCTTTCCAAACTTCTGTGGCATCAGCTATGGTTGCAGTATCTTTCTGCATTTTATCCAACGCAATAGATATTGGCTTTAACCTTTCCAAAAGGTCCTCGGCATTTCTCTTCACACCAAGATTTAATACTTTGCTTCGTATATTAGCATCAATTTTATCCCGATGTGTTTCGCAAATGGACACTAATTTTGACCAGTTGTTAATAAACAGTTCCAAGCATTCAGCCAAGGTATTCCATCTAACATCTTGTGGTAGAACCAACTTCAGTCCTCCCATTTCCTTGTAGGTTGCATGTGCAAAATGATTATTGCGGAAATATTTAACAATTTCTACAACATGTTCCTTGACACCCGAAATATGCAGGTCTTTTGCCAAAAGATGCAACAAATGGGCAGAACAACCGTATGTAATGACATTTGTGTCATCCTCATGTGCCAGTTCCGCTCGCATTTTTGCCACATTGCTTGCGTTATCAGTAACTAAGCTCCTTACTTTACATCCAAACTGTTCTTGGCATTGGTGAATTGAGTTCTT
The DNA here is from genome assembly GCA_033576555.1 of Oophaga sylvatica. NCBI lineage: Eukaryota > Metazoa > Chordata > Amphibia > Anura > Dendrobatidae > Oophaga > Oophaga sylvatica. The sequence continues at coordinate 106,180,269 of JARQOD010000002.1, forward strand.
AGCAATTTCAAGTAAATATTCAGCAGTATGTGAATTTCCAGATGTGTCGATTGTGTCTGTAAGGTAAGTTTCACCATCTTCTGTTGTGACACAAGTGCAAATTATGGGGTCATTGTGGATGTTGCTCCAACCATCCAAGCTCATGTTAACAACTTTGTCTTTCAAATATTTTGTACAAGCCGCTCTTTCTTGTCGTATACAGCCTGAAGATGTTTTCCTGAGATATCAAATCTACTTGGTGGTTTGTAGCCTGGTCTTATTCCTTCGATCATTTGTACAAACAATGGGTGTTCAACTAGTCGGAAAGAAGAATTGGTTGCAAATATGAATTTAGCAATTCATCAAAATGTTCTTTCTGGCTCGTCGTAGTCTTTAAGAGGAATTTTTCTACACTTTGCACGCAAAGTTTTTTGTTGGGCTGCTTTGTTGAAGTTGTACCCAGATATTGATTGTCACGTGCAGCACAAGCCATATTTGACCCTGAAAGCACAGTAATTAAAAATATAATTCGACTGCGTATTTGAAGAAATATAACGAAAATATTTTGAAACAAACTTTTTGAACAATGTAATGGTCCTCGTCCTATAAGGGCTGTCTCAAAAGTTATGCTACTCAAGTTTCCGGTGAAGTTGCTGTAATACTAGTAATATCAGATCAACTGAAAAAAATTATGTCACAAAAGTTTTAAAAATGTTTTTTTAAAAAAATGGTCAATTTGGCAGACTTCAAAAGTGAATTGTAGTCTACAATAAAAAAAAAATAGGCGTATACACACTCTTTTATTTTTACTTAACGTTAATCTTCTGTGAAATATTGCCTTAACATAAATTTAAATTCTATACTCCAGAACTACCGTGTTTCCCCGAAAGTAAGACAGTGTCTTACATTCTTTTTACCCCCAAAAGTACCAATATGTCTTACTTTCGGGGTATGTCTTATATTGGAAAATACACCGGATGTGTGAAAGAGGCCTAAGCGGTTCATGTGCGATGGTACCCAGGGTCTGGAGGAGAGGAGACTCTCCTCCAGGCCCTGGGTACCATATCCCTGGTAAAACAATAATTAAAATAAAAAATAATGATATTCTCACCTTCCGGCGGCCCCCGCAGCCTTCCCGCCTTCAGCGACGCTCCCGGCAATTCCCGGTCCCAGTAATGCATTGTGAGATCACCCAGATGGCATAGCGGTCTCGCGTGATGCTACGTCATCGGGGTGATTTGTCGCAAAGGACTCCTGGGACCGGGAGTTGCCGGGAGCGTCGCTGAAGGCGGGAAAGCTGCGGGGGCCGCCGGAAGGTGAGAATATCATTATTTTTTATTTTTTTTATTATTTTTCACAGAGGACAGCTATTTTTCCAACGTACAGTTTACTACCGGTATGTCTTACTTTCGGGTACGTCTTACATTAGCCGATCCCCCTAAAACCCCCACTACGTCTTACTATCGGGGGTGTCTTACTATCGGGGAAACACGGTAGTGCTAGAAATTTTTCTTTTCATAGACTTTAACCATCCCAGTAAAACATCTGTTAAAATAGGTTGTAATTGCCAGACTTACCACTAGTGCTAGGGTCCTGGTGCATAAGAAGCTGTGGGGGTTCATTGACATTAGTTGTATCACTATCAACATCTTCATTTCCCTTCTGGTTGCAGTTTTCATAATGTGATTTCAAACGGCAAACAAGTCCTTGGATATCCTTTTGACAGTATTTGCACTTTGCTCTCCCACCTTTCTTTCCAAGCTCTGCTGGCATCTCAACAAAATGAACCCAAATAGGGTCTCTCTTACGACCTGCCATGGCTCACGCAGATCACTTCTGAAGTTTGATTGTTACTACAGCCAAGTACTGCTGACTGACTATCCAACAAGTTTGGGCATGTCAACTGAATGGAAAAAGAAACTGAAACCAAGCTACAGAAAGTGAAACCAAGCTAGAAGTGTGGAGTTAATTGAACAATGATTGAAAGTTTTAGATTTTAATCGCGATTTATATTAAAAAAATCTTTTGATTTAAATCAGTGATTTAAATCATGATTAAAATCACGATTTAAATCGATCTGATTTAAATAGAAAAAAATCATTTGATTTAAATCATGATTTAAATCGTTGATTTAAATCGGCGTGATTTAAATCAATCCACCCTGCTCCTCATTAAACAGTGCAGGTTTCTGCTAGCAGAGCAGGGGTTAATCTGTTCAGTTGAGTATCTGAAGCTTCCCTGCTTAGATGGTCTCAGCTGTTCAGTGTTGGCCAATCCCCTCTGCTATATATACATGCAGCAGGGCTGCCACCAGGATTTTAAGCGCTCCATACCCGCAAAATTTTCAGGCCCCCTTGAGACTCGGCCTAGGTTCCGCTCCGCCTCCACCCCTCAAACCTTCCACAGTTCCACCATCCACTCTTGGAAAAACCTCACTTCTCCACCAAACTATCCCACGGGAGGCACCTGGGACGGGATGGGAGATCACATGGGGCAGAATGGGATATTATATGAGGCAGGATGGGAGACACCTGGGGCAGGGTGTGGGACATTATTACTGTAGGGGCTTATTAAGGGATATTTTTATTGCTGTGATGTATTTTATTTTTAAGGATACCTTGAGTACACCTGACCAGACTGGCCATTGACTGGGGGAGAGATCGCAAGGAGTTTAGGGAAGCCCAAGTCACAGACCCCACCCTAGAGCTTGCCCACAATACGGCTGCTTGACCTGGGGAAAATCAGGGGGCGATGCATAGATGGGAGAATGGACTGTTCTATCGGGAAAAGCCCACATCCTGCCCAGAGAAACCCTGGACCCTTTTCCATCAGCTCATGGTACCCCAGCAGTACCGACCCCAATTTCAGCGCTTGTCCCATGACATCCCTGCAGCTGGACACGTGGATCAAAAAGACCCAGGCCCATCTGCTGCATAGTTTCTTTTGGCTGAAGGTCACTCAAGAGGTGAGAAAATACCAAGCCTCTTGTCCAGTTTGTCAACAGATTGTTTCAATCCATGCCCCTAATAGGTGAACCGTTCCAGAGGGTTGCCATTGATTTAGTGGGCCCCTTACTTGTAAACATCTTCAGCAGTAAGAGGTTCACCCTCACCCTGGTTGACTTTGCCACCTGCTATCCAGAGGCCATTGCCCTGTTATCAATAGATGTGGAGTACGTAGCTCAAGCTTTACTGGACATTTTTAGTTGAGTGGGGTGTCCACAGCAGGTATTGATCGACCAGTGGACCCAGACCCTCTGGGAGAAACATGGGTTCCACTCTATGCATACCACCCCTTACCATCCAGAAACTAACTGGTTGTGCGAGTGTTTCAACAGAATGCTCAAGCAGCTCATTAGTCGGTATGTGGAGTCTTCAGCAGCTCCAGTTCGCCTACCGGGAGGTGCCGCAGGATTCTACTAGGCCTCTCCCTTTGAATTGCTGTACAGCCGAAAAGTATGAGGGCCGTTGGAGCTAGTATGAGAGTTGGGAGGGCACTTTCCTCACAGAAGAGGTTCCCATTGCATTGTGGAGTATGTCCAAAAGTTTAGTGAAAAGATGAGGTACCTCATGGCCTTAGCCCTTGGGAATTTAGAAGAAGCTCAGCAAAGGCAATCATGCTGCCCGACTCCAAGAATTTACCCGTGGACAGAAGGATCTAGTACTAGTACGTAAAAACAAGCTGCAAGCCATGTGGGTGGGTCCGTTTACCATCACCAGGAAATGTGGGGAGACTGATTACAACATGGTCTTGGATCGAGCAGGTATATCATGTCAATAGGCTAAAAGCTTATGAAGAAAGGGAAGTTACCAACTTAGCAGTTAGTTATCCCCCTTTAGATGACCCAGATATGGACCAGATCCCGGACTTTTTGGTGGAATCCAAAATGAGAATGTGGGTAACATGTCCCATTGGGAGAGCTAACAAAACTGCTTGGAACATATGGCTCCCTGTTCACGAGTCGATGTGTTCGAACACCCCTGGTCCAGCATCATGTCAACACATGGGTAGCCACTCCACTCTGACAACTCGTCTACCGGGTGACACCTCCAGTGTTGGCAATGATGAGTGCCGAGGTGGATGACGTGTTGAATATGTGGGTCATAGTTCCTTCCCACAGTCCATGGGCAACCAGTGTAGTGTTGGTGCCCAAGAAAGACAAGAGTACTCGCTTCTTTGTGAATTATAAGAGACTCAGTTAAGTCACCTTTACAGACGCCTACCCCTTGCCTTGGGTGTATGAACTACTAAATAGATTAGGAGGATCTCGATTCATATCTACCATCAATCTGAGTAAAGGATACTGGCAGATCCCACTCACAAAAGAGGCTCAAGAGAAGTCTGCATTCATCACACCTTTTGGCCTGTATGAATTTACCACCATACCATTTGGGATGAAGAATGCCCCGGTTATCTTGCAAAGGATGGTGGACAAGTTACTAGAGGGATGTCAGGGGTATGCCCAGGCCTACCTGGATGACATCCCTATCTTCATTGCCACCTGGGAAGATCATCTTCAGCATGTGTCCAAGGTGCTCCAGAGAGTAGCCAAAGACCAGCTTAATTTCCGACCCTGCAAGTACCTCAGACATCGGGTGGGAATGGGGTACATTTGTCTCAAACCAGCAAAAGTAGAAGCCATTACCCAGTGGCCTCACCCAGCCAACCAAAAACAGGTCCTCACATTTCTAGGGATCGCAAACTTATTAAATGTTTATCCCCAATTACAGCACAGCCCCTCACTGACCTTACCACCAAAATATATGCCAACAATCTCATTTGGATGCCAGAATGCAAGTCCACAATCCACCAGTTGAAAACTCAGCTAGCCCTAAGGCCAGTCCTGACTTCTCCTGACTTCCATCGCCGGTTCATTATCCAAACAGACGCATCGGACACCAGATTTAGAGCCGTACTAAGTCAAGTGGGGGACGATGGTCAGGAAAACCTGATAGCCTATGTCTCCCAGAAGCTGTTGGACGGAGAGAAAAAGAATGCTTGACTATTGTCTGGGCCCTAAAAAATTGCAGCCCTATCTCTACGGCAAGGAATTCATGGTAATAACCGACCACATTCCTTTAAGTTGTCTAAATCGGACTGGTGGGGACAATGGATGTTTACTCAGATGGAGTCTGGCCTTACAGTCCTATAATTTTTCGGTCTCCCATAAATAGGACAAAGGTCATGGAAATGCCGATGGACTGTCCCACAAGTGGAGAAGGATGATCGGAAGCCTATCATGTCTGCCAGCCCTGTCAACAGTGTTCCATTACAGGATCCAGCAGTCTCCGGGGCTAATTAAGAAGGGGGAGGAATGTGATGACAGCATTTCTTCTTAATGATGCCAGATGTAAATTCAGTGTGAGACTCTGTAATTTTGCATCATCTTGGGTATTTTGCTGGGGATGTTCTACATGTTATTGTCTGTTTTGTGGTTCAGTAAAATATTGACACTCAGTTTTACCCTCACCCTGTGTTGTCTGAGTAGTATTTTGCCCACGGTAAAAGGAGAGCGTGCATTCAGTGGGATGAGCCCTTGTACATTTGGTCTTGGGCCAGCGGACTAGAGCCCCACTGACCTCCCCGTGTCTCCACAGGCTTTACAAAGGTTTTTGGGTTACTCCAAATACTATCATAAGTTCATCAAAAACTTTTCACTAGTGGCTAAACCTCTGAGGATATGACCAGGAGAGGGACGGACTTTTCCAAATGGTCCAGTCCGGCCAGGGAGGCATTTGATACCTTGAAAAAGTATTTTGCATCTGCACCGATTCTTATACAGCATGACGTCACTCAGCTATTTACTGTAGAAGTTGACGCATCTGAAGTGGGGGTGGTGGCTGTGTTGTCGCACCGGGCATCTCTTAGTAAATGAAGTCCATGTGCATATTTTTTATAAGAAACTGTTAACCGCTGAGAAAAACTGTGACATTGGTAACATAATTCTTGCCAAATAAGTGGGCTTTTGAAGAATGGTTGTTGTGAATGGGCTTGAGATGAGTTCTGAGCAGAGGCTCCCTCTGGTGGTTACAAGCGGTACTGGTCTGTCCAGTGAAGATTGTGAGGATTGGGAATCAGGTGTTACTGACTGGTCTTATATAAGGGAGTCACCTTCCCATCAGGGTTGCCGGTGATCAATTGTTCTGGTCTTTATCCTTGATTCCTGTTTCCCTTGTAGCCTGCTGTTTCGTGTCTGCATCTCCTGCTAACAGATAAGACATTTTCTTCTTTTTGTTTTTGTGCTTGATTTTTGCATTTTGTCCTGCACTTCTGTGGGGGCCTTCAGGGTCCCCTCCGGGGGCTTTTGCCCTCTCAGTTAGTTCAGCCACTGATGTTTGTACTTTTGCTTTTTCCAGTTTTTTCAGTGGCTGCTGTTTTGATTTTGTTACACCAGAGAACTAATTTAGGTGGTAGAGGTCGTGTGATCTCAGGTGTTTTTGAAATTAGTAGAGTTGGTGCTTTTCAGGGTTTTCTGGGATTGCAGTAAGTACCCTTCCTATCCTTTTCTATTTAGTTAGTTTGGGCCCCAACGTTTGCTCATACTATTTTCTGTCTGTGTCAGTATTTCTTCTTGTCTAACCGCCATTACATGTTTGGGGGCTTTCTATTATCTTTGGGGTTCTGCTCCGGGGCAGATAGCTTTCCTATATCTATCTTTAGGTGTAGTTAGTTTCTCAGGCTGTGACGAGGCTCTAGGACCAACGTAGGAACGCTCCACGGCTGCCTCTAGTTGTTGTGGTTAGTCAGGGTACTGCAATCTCATAGATTCCAACTGCTCTGGTGTATTGCCTATTTTGCCTGCACTCCTCAGCTACCGAAACATAACAATGGTATCATTTTCTAGAGGGGGCAGTTCGTCTAGTCATGGTAATCGCAGATGATAAAAATCTTTTATAGTAAAGCCACCATAGATCTTACTTGGTATTTTTGGTGGTCCAGGGTACACCAGGATGTTCGTGAGTACTTAGCTTCCTGCAGTGTTTGTAGGGGCAGAGATCCTGATTGCAGCAATGTTTCACTTACTGAGCTGCTTGCAGTAGTGTTGATCAAATTGCTGACTGACAACTCTTTGTGTGCACTGTGCATAGGCAGAAAGTTGCCAATGAGTAGTGTAGGCGGGGTTATGAATATGGAGGACTACCTGGCAGCAGGTCTACTAATCTAGTGATAATCTCCTGTTGATCGAGCAATGATTTTATCAAAATTACAGCAAGCAGCCCAGTAAGTGACAAGTTGCTGGAATCAGGGTCTCCGTCTCTGCATTATTCTGCTCTCAGATAAGGTGACAAAAACCTGTTGATATATTAATTTAAATATTATTTTGCCCAGTGTAAAATAAAAATAACCTCTTGCACCGTTGCTGTGTCTCATTTACCATTTCTTTTTACCCTGGCTAAATTGAGAAAATGTTAGAAAGTGAGAGACAACCCCTTTTAAGGCTGTATTCATGCTAATGCTAAATGTTTTGTTTCCATTGTCCTGTTCCATTACAAGAACAGTGGAACAGAAAACAGTCGGGGACGATTTCGCCATTAGACACATATCAGCGGAGCCCGATTGTCCCCACTCAGTATAACGAGTTCTGTCAACTTTCTGCCAAGATTTCCATCATATTGCAAACCTAAAGCCTTATTCCAATAAGTCCACACTCAGGTCATCTCCTCAGCGCTCCTCTCCATCCTGAGGCCATCTCCCACGCAGCTCCTCTCTGCCGCAGGCCGTCTCTTCAGCTTTCCTCTCTGCCCTAGTGTTCTTCTCTGCTGTCTTGCCGTCTCTTCTTTCTACACATATACACAGAATTAATGAACAAAATATTCATAGCCACCGATATCAACAGGTTCCGCTGACAGTCCAATGTTAATAAAGAAATATTCCAAAAGCACATATTCATCATAGTATAATGGACTAGGATCTAGTGTCCCCCATGGGACTATTTCATGAGTTTTATTTTTTTTTTAATTCTGTGGAAGCATGGTTGAAAAGCAATGTCTGACTTTCATTTGTTCATTTTAATAGATTTTTGATTTAATATTACTTTTGTCAGATTCAAGTTATTTCTGTCACCATTGTGGGTTTTTCTGTCATTAAACGAGGGGTACCAACAATTTTGAGCATGTGTATTGTGACTGGGTGCACAGGTTTAATATATATTATATACTGCTTAATATGCTGGATTGGCATGGTGGATCTCTGTCTGTAAATCCTCCTTACCTTTGACATTGTCAATTACTGTCAATTAGGCTATCAGGCTCACATAATTTGGCCATCTTATGCGCTAAGACTTCTCAATTTTTCATATTTCTAAGGTAATGATGTAATTCATTTTTCATATTTTTCATATTTCATGTTTGCAAGCTATAGCGCTACAGTGTGCTACCTTTTCTTCTTGTATGTATATGAGTTGGTGACTCTAGGTTTAGCACCTGTTCACACTGAATCTAAGTTTGGATGTGCCGGTCAGTTTTTTGATATGTAATATGCTGGATTGGCATGGTGGATCTCTGTCTGTAAATCCTCCTTACCTTTGACATTGTCAATTACTTTTAATGAATTTTTTCTAATAAAAATTTTGGCAAGATAGCTGCCGGCCTTATGATCGGACAGCTGTCTATAGTGTATGGGGGCTTTAGTCAATTTCTTGTTCAGCTGACAGACATTCAGACAGTTGTATTTTTAGTGCAGCACACTGACCTTATATTGTTTTAATATCAAGTCTGATAGACCATGAGTAAGACAGATTGTCGAAACTAGTAGGTCATGTTAACAGTATTTTATACTATATTGCCTGTATTTTTTTATTTTTTTCATACTTTAATAAATGCTAAGTTTTAATGTTAAAAGAAAGTCTCTATTTCCTCTGGATTGTTTCTCCCTTCATTTTTGATAGATTAATGATTACAACACCTAAATGACTACATCACGAGAACCACCATCAGTACAGTAAAATATCACTAGAACCACCGTCAATACATTAATACATCACCAGAACCACCGTCAATAAAGTAATACACCACCAGAACCACCATCAGTGCAGGAATACATCACCAGAACCACCGTCAATACAGTATTACATCACCACAACCACCGTCAATACAGTAATATATCATTAGAATCTCCATCAGTACATGAATACATTGCCAAGCTTAGTACAGCAATCAATTGTAGTGTCAGGTTAGTGCCATAGATAATTGTATTGCATAAACCTACAACTCCCAGTATGCCCTTGACAATGGTAAGGAGATGCTTGAAGTTGTTATTACCAGCAGACCGCGGACCATACAGGAACCAAAGTACTGGTTGGTCCTAGACAGGAGCTTTACATTTAAACAGTAACTTAACTTTTGGAAGATATCTTATATGTCTTAGGTCCATTAATTCTCAGCAGGTTGGTTTGAGTCTGAAGTTTGCTCAGTATGGAGAAAGGACATCATAGACATAAAAGTCTCACCGATTGCTCAAAAGACCTCTTAGAAGTGCACAGCTCAGGACAGGGCTATAACTGATCCTCTCTGCATGTATGCACTCCATTCATTGTCAGCAAGCAGCTGAATGACACAAGCCCCTTCTGTCTTGCATGTGGAAATATATAGCAATAGTATGCACTCCATACTTCTGATTGCTGCCAACCACTGCTGTACCATTTTGCAACATAGTTTAATGTGCCTGGTAAAACTTTAGTATAATTCATTTTTTGCACTGTGCTTAATACTTACTGCTGTGTATTCGTGTGACTGGGGCCTCTGTAGATGCTATCAGGTGGAAAGTGCTATAACATATAGATGTTGCCAGGTCTAGTGCCTTTGATGATCTAACCACCCCCTGGTGTGCTGGCCCCAGCTGGCAAATTATCCCAAAGCAGCTCCCACAATCCCACTTTCCTGACCCTGTAGTGTGGACTATATATTTAGGAGTAGTCTAAGGGTAGCATGCATTGTGGGGGCGCATGCATCCCAGAAGTTAAGCATCACAGAAGAAAAGCATCTTGAAAACGGCAGTTATTCATGGCAAAGAATTAACATTCATCTTCTCTCTTCACACAGGTAACCAAATCATTCATCCTCTGAATTGATCCTCTCTGCATGTATGCACTCCATTCATTGTCAGCAAGCAGCTGAATGACACAAGCCCCTTCTGTCTTGCATGTGGAAATATATAGCAATGGTAACCAAATCATTCATCCTCTGAATTGATCCTCTCTGCATGTATGCACTCCATTCATTGTCGGCAAGCAGCTGAATGACACAAGCCCCTTCTGTCTTGCATGTGGAAATATATAGCAATGGTAACCAAATCATTCATCCTCTGAATTGATCCTCTCTGCATGTATGCACTCCAATCATTGTCAGCAAGCAGCTGAATGACACAAGCCCCTTCTGTCTTGCATGTGGAAATATATAGCAATAGTATGCACTCCATACTTCTGATTGCTGCCAACCACTGCTGTACCATTTTGCAACATAGTTTAATGTGCCTGTAAAACTTTAGTATAATTCATTTTTTGCACTGTGCTTAATACTTACTGCTGTGTATTCGTGACTGGGGCCTCTGTAGATGCTATCAGGTGGAAAGTGCTATAACATATAGATGTTGCCAGGTCTAGTGCCTTTGATGATCTAACCACCCCCCTGGTGCTGGCCCCAGCTGCAAATTTCCCAAAGCAGCTCCCACAATCCCACTTTCCTGACCCTGTAGTGTGGACTATATATTTAGGAGTATCTAAGGGCGCATGCATTGTGGGGGCGCATGCATCCCAGAAGTTAAGCATCACAGAAGAAAAGCATCTTGAAAACGGCAGTTATTCATGGCAAAGAATTAACATTCATCTTCTCTCTTCACACAGGTAACCAAATCATTCATCCTTCTGAATTGATCCTCTCTGCATGTATGCACTCCATTCATTGTCACAAGCAGCTGAATGACACAAGCCCCTCTGTTTGCATGTGGAAATATATAGCAATGTAACCAAATCATTCATCCTCTGAATTGATCCTCTCTGCATGTATGCACTCCATTCATTGTCAGCAATGCAGCTGAATGACACAATGCCACTTTCCCTGAATACTTCTGCATGTAAATATATATGACAAGCGTATGACCAATATCATGTGATAGCATCCATCTGATTGATCCTCATCTGCATGTTCACTCCATTCATTGTCAGCAGCAGCTGAATGACACAAGCCCTGTCTGTCTTGCATGTGGAATATATAGCAATGGTAACCAATCATTCATCCTCTGAATTGATCCTCTCTGCATGTATGCACTCCATTCATTGTCAGCAAGCAGCTGAATGACACAAGCCCTTCTGTCTTGCATGTGGAAATATATAGCAATAGTATGCACTCCATACTTCTGATTGCTGCCAACCACTGCTGTACCATTTGCAACATAGTTTAATGTGCCTGGTAAAACTTTAGTATAATTCATTTTTTGCACTGTGCTTAATACTTACTGCTGTGTATTCTGTGACTGGGGCCTCTGTAGATGCTATCAGTGGAAAGTGCTATAACATATAGATGTTGCCAGGTCTAGTGCCTTTGATGATCTAACACCACCCTGGTGTGCTGGCCCCAGCTGGCAAATTATCCCAAAGCAGCTCCCACAATCCCACTTTCCTGACCCTGTAGTGTGGACTATATATTTAGGAGTAGTCTAAGGGGCGCATGCATTGTGGATGCATCCCAGAAGTTAAGCATCACAGAGAAAGCATCTGAAACACAGCAGCTTCCTTCTTTTACATGGTAACCAAAATCATTCATCTCTGAATTGACCTCTCTGCGTAGCACTCATTCATTCAGCAGCACTGAATGACACAAGCCCTTCTGTCTTGATGTGGAAATATTAGCAATGGTAACAATCATTCATCCTCTGAATTGATCCTCTCTGCATGTATGCACTCCATTCATTGTCAGCAAGCAGCTGAATGACACAAGCCCCTTCTGTCTTGCATGTGGAAATATATAGCAATGGTAACCAAATCATTCATCCTCTGAATTGATCCTCTCTGCATGTATGCACTCCATTCATTGTCAGCAAGCAGCTGAATGACACAAGCCCTTCTGTCTTGCATGTGGAAATATATAGCAATAGTATGCACTCCATACTTCTGATTGCTGCCAACCACTGCTGTACCATTTGCAACATAGTTTAATGTGCCTGGTAAAACTTTGTATAATTTAGTATAATTCATTTTTTGCACTGTGCTTAATACTTACTGCTGTGTATTCGTGTGACTGGGGCCTCTGTAGATGCTATCAGGTGGAAAGTGCTATAACATATAGATGTTGCCAGGTCTAGTGCCTTTGATGATCTAACCACCCCTGGTGTGCTGGCCCCAGCTGGCAAATTATCCCAAAGCAGCTCCCACAATCCCACTTTCTGAACACTTGTAGTGTGGACTTATATTAGAGTATCTAAGGGCGCTATTCATTGTGGGGGCCGCATGCATCCAGAAGTTAAGCATCACAGAAGAAAAGCATCTTGAAAACGGCAGTTATTCATGGCAAAGAATTAACATTCATCTTCTCTCTTCACACAGTAACCAAATCATTCATCCTCTGAATTGATCCTCATTGCATTTAGTAGCACGTGCCAATTGCCATTGTGGCAGCAATGCATCGCCTGAATGAATCACAAAGACCACCTTCTGTCTTGCATGTGGAAATTATATAGCAATGGTAACCAAATCATTCATCCTCTGAATTGATCCTCTCTGCATGTATGCACTCCATTCATTGTCAGCAAGCAGCTGAATGACACAAGCCCCTTCTGTCTTGCATGTGGAAATATAATAGCAATGGTAACCAAATCATTCATCCTCTGAATTGATCCTCTCTGCATGTATGCACTCCATTCATTGTCAGCAAGCAGCTGAATGACACAAGCCCCTTCTGTCTTGCATGTGGAAATATATAGCAATAGTATGCACTCCATACTTCTGATTGCTGCCAACCACTGCTGTACCATTTTGCAACATAGTTTAATGTGCCTGGTAAAACTTTAGTATAATTTATACACTTTTTTGTCACACTGTGCTATAATACTTACTGCTTGTGATCTAGCTGTGTGTGGCCTCTTATATAGCTATCATTCGAAGGTGATAACTATTAGAGTTTGGCCAGTCTAGTGCCTTGCATGATTAAACATCACAGAAACCTTTGACTGGCCCCGATCTGGCAAAATTATCCCAAAGTCACTCTCCTCACAATAACCAACATTCATCTCTGACTCCTGAGTGTGACTCATATCTTAGCAGTAGCTAAGGGCCATGCCATTGTGGTGGCGCATGCATCCCATTAAGCTCACGAAGAACAAGCATCTTGAGCAGCTGGCAAAGATATTTATATCAATGGTAACCAAATCATTCATCCTCTGAATTGATCCTCTCTGCATGTATGCACTCCATTCATTGTCAGCAAGCAGCTGAATGACACAAGCCCTCTGTCTTGCATGTGGAAATATATAGCAATGGTAACCAAATCATTCATCCTCTGAATTGATCCTCTCTGCATGTATGCACTCCATTCATTGTCAGCAAGCAGCTGAATGACACAAGCCCCTTCTGTCTTGCATGTGGAAATATATAGCAATAGTATGCACCTCTATACTTCTGATTGCTGCCAACCACTGCTGTACCATTTTGCAACAGTATTTTAATGTGCCTGGTAAAACTTTAGTATAATTCATTTTTTGCACTGTGCTTAATACTTACTGCTGTGTATTCGTGTGACTGGGGCCTCTGTAGATGCTATCAGGTGGAAAGTGCTATAACATATAGATGTTGCCAGGTCTAGTGCCTTTGATGATCTAACCACCCCCTGGTGTGCTGGCCCCAGCTGGCAAATTATCCCAAAGCAGCTCCCACAATCCCACTTTCCTGACCCTGTAGTGTGGACTATATATTTAGGAGTAGTCTAAGGGGCGCATGCATTGTGGGGGCGCATGCATCCCAGAAGTTAAGCATCACAGAAGAAAAGCATCTTGAAAACGGCAGTTATTCATGGCAGTTAATCAGGGCTGGAATCAGGTACCCCACACTTTGCATTATTTTTCATTATGTACTTTATCTATTTTCTCCTGTGTTCCCTTGCCATCCACATTCACCGCCCCATCCCCCCTCCATCACGACTCATACACATCAGCCCCTCTATCCTTCCCTCTCCCATGTACAGCTCCCATGCACTCCTCACCTTCCTGAAAAACCTCAGCCCATCTTGCCCAAACACATCACAGAAAAAACCTACTCACAATTCCAACAACTACCTGCTCTTTATCTTCCTACTCCTACTGATTTCAGGGGACATCTCCCCCAACCCTGGTCCACCATCCCCAACCTCAATCCCTACCCTACCTCATACCGAAACCATAATAATCTTATTAATATTACTTGCACTCCCTCATCTCCTTCTTTCAATTGTGCCCACTGGAATCCACGGTCTGCATGCAACAAGCTATCCTTCCTGCACAACTACTTTCTGAACCACTCTCTTAATCTGTTGGCCCTCACTGAAACCTGGATTCAGGATTCTGACACTGTCTCCCCTGCTGCCATTTCCTATGGTGGTTTACAGTTCTCCCATCCCCGAGACCCACAAACAGACATGGTGGTGGAGTTGGCATACTCCTGTCCCCACAATGCACTTTCCAGGTCATCCCCCCAATTCCATCACTCTCATTCCCTTCTTTTGAGGTCCACACCATCAGGCTCTTCCATCCCCTCTCCCTCAGAGTAGCGGTCATATATCGACCCCCAGGCTCACCCACCCAGTTCCTTGACCACTTCTCAGCCTGGCTGCCGCACTTCATGTCCTCAGAACTACCAACCCTTATCCTTGGAGACTTCAACATCCCCATTAACAGCCCTACTTCCACATCTGCATCTCAGTTTCTATCACTAACCACTTCTCTAGGCCTCTCACAGCTTTCAACCTCTGAGACACACAAGGATGGCAACACCCTTGACCTGGTCTTTGTCCGCCTCTGTTCAATCTCCCACCTAAATAACTCACCGCTTCCACTCTCTGACCACAACATTCTCTCCTTCACGCTCACAAATCCTCCACCACCCCAGCGCACTCCTACCTACCACACATTCAGAAATCTACAAGCCATTAACCCTCAGACACTTTCAGACTCCCTACACTCATCGCTGTCCCCAATCTCCTCTTTTTCCTGTCCTGATCTGGCTGTTCATCACTACAATGACATTCTTAAAAGCACCCTTGACCAAGTAGCACCGCTCACCCTCAGAACCTCCAAACACAAAGTAAAACAGCCCTGGCTCACATTGCAAACTCGACTTCTTCAGCGATGCTCTAGGAGTGCTGAACGCCTCTGGAGAAAAACCCGCACACCAGAAGACTTCATCCACTTTAAATTCATGTTAAGAACTTATAATGCTGCCCTTCACCTCGCCAAACAGACCTACTTCACCACACTGATCTCCTCACTAGCCAACAACCCCAAGAAACTTTTTGACACTTTTCACTCCCTCCTCAGGCCAAAAGCACAAGCCCCTATCACAGACATTTGTGCTGACGACCTGGCCTCCCACTTTATAGAAAAAATAGATACTATCCGTCAGGAAATCTGCTCTCAACCACCAAGTGCTGTGACTCCCATCCCACCCTGCATTTCCCCTGGCTCACTTTCCACATTTGATCCCATCACAGAAGAAGAAGTCTCCAGACTCCTCTCTTCCTCTCGTCCGACTACATGCACTACCGACCCCATCCCCTCACATCTCCTCCAGTCTCTCTCTCCAGTTGTCACAACTCACCTAACTACAATCTTTAATCTCTCACTCTCCTCTGGCATTTTCCCATCCTCCTTCAAACACTCCATCATTACTCCATTACTAAAGAAACCCGCTCTTGACCCTTCCTGCACAAACAACTACAGACCGGTCTCCAATCTCCCCTTCATCTCTAAACTTTTGGAGCGCCTAGTCTACTCCCGCCTCACCCGTTACCTCTCCACTTACTCCCTCCTAGACCCTTCACAGTCCGGCTTCCGCCCCCTACATTCGACTGAAACTGCACTCATCAAAGTGACCAATGACCTTCTTACAGCAAAACGTAACGGCGACCACTCTCTGCTCATTCTTCTCGACCTTTCTGCAGCTTTCGACACGGTTGACCACCGTCTCCTACTCTCTAGGCTCCAGTCACTAGGTATTAAGGACACTGTTCTCTCCTGGTTCTCCTCCTATCTTTCTGACCGCTCCTTCAGTGTTTCGTTCTCTGGCTCCACGTCATCTCCTCTTCCTCTCACTGTCGGTGTACCCCAGGGCTCAGTCCTTGGCCCCCTTCTCTTCTCTCTCTACACGGCCCCAATTGGACAGACCATCAGCAGATTTGGCTTTCAGTACCATCTTTATGCCGATGACACACAACTATACACGTCATCCCCCGACCTTACCCCGCTGTTCTACAGAACACCACCGACTGTCTGTCCGCAGTCTCCAACATCATGTCCGCTCTCTATCTGAAACTTAACCTCTCCAAGACTGAACTCCTTCTGCTCCCGCCGTCTACTAACCTCCCTAAATCTGACATTTCCCTCTCTGTGGGCGGCACCATAATAACACCCCGGCAGCAGGCTCGCTGTCTGGGTGTTATGTTTGACACCAATCTCTCCTTCACCTCCCATATACAATCTCTTGCCCGCTCTTGCCGTCTACACCTAAAGAACATCTCTAGAATCCGCCCTTTTCTCACCATGGAAACAACAAAAACCCTCACTGTAGCATTGATCCACTCCCGCCTGGACTACTGCAATGCTCTATTACTTGGCCTCCCCATTACTCGACTATCCCTCTCCAGTCCATCCTTAATGCAGCAGCCAGGGTCATCCATCTGGCTAATCGGTACTCGGACGCGTCCGCTCTTCGCCAGTCCTTACACTGGCTGCCCATTCATTATAGGATCCAATTCAAAGTACTGGTTCTCACCCACAAAGCTCTCCACAGTGCAGCACCCCCCTACATCTCCTCCCTCATTTCTATCTATCGGCCTAACCGACTGCTGCGCTCTGCAAACGACTTTCGACTAACCTCTGCACTAATCCGTACCTCCCACTCCCGACTCCAAGACTTCTCCTGCGCTGCGCCAATCCTCTGGAATGCTCTACCCAAGAAATTAGGACTATCCACAATTTGCATGGTTTCAGGAGCTCCCTCAAAACACATTTGTTCAGAGTGGCCTATCACATTCACTAACCAAAGTCGTTCTATGTTTAAGTGTGTATGTGTAGCCCATTCACTATCTCCATCCATGCCTCACTCCCTCAAGATGGCTGGACCATCATTGTAAATGCACCATTGTATATACACACCTGTACTTTGTATCTCCCCCACCTCATTGTAGATTGTAAGCTCTCACGAGCAGGGTCGGCTTATTTTGCTTTAATTATTGTATTGTTAACGTTGTTACCTATGACTTGTGTTTTGAAACTGTTAAACTGTAAAGCGCTGCGGAATATGTTGGCGCTATATAAATAAAGATTATTTATTATTATTATTATTCTACTCACTGGATCCACTCTGCGCTGTGTGCATGCTCTCATGTCTCCTGAGCTGTGGTCTTCTAGGAGGTGTCCATTTAGCGACTAGTGGGGGCCTCAGAACTTGGTGACCCATCGATTTCCTCAGAATGGGCATAGAACAAAAAATATCCCAAATGTTTAGATACTCATTAAAGCATAGATCTCAAGTTGGAAAGTTATTCTCTATTCACAGGATAGGGAATAACTTTCCAATCAGTGAGGGTCCAACTGCCGTGGTTCCCACTGATCCTGAGGACCGGGAATCTAAAGAACCCAAGTTGAATGGAGCAGAGGCATCCACACTACTCATTCTAATGGGAACCCCAAAGGTCAGCATATCACTGTGCTCCTTAATCTCCGGCACTTCTGAGTCGCCCGTAGCCAGGGCCTGTGGGGTACTCGGCACCGAGCCCATTCACTTCAATGGGGGATGTCATGGGTAGCACAGCTCGGTTCGTTGCCCTGGGGGCTCACCTTAATAAAAGGGGGATATTTACAGGGGATTATAGGTTTGTAGAAATGTTCGTGACGCCACCTGTGGTACCTGGTCAGGGTGACCAGCACTGCAGGGTAGATCCGCTGAGGGGTTGTTACTGGGCAGCAAGGTGTTAAGTCTTCCACAGGCAAGACTGATCCCTCAGGGTATATGGCGGTGTAGGGGTGCAGGAGCAATAAGGCAGACACACACAAGAAAGTCTCTTTCTGTACCTTTACTGATGGTATAGTTGCAGGCACGTCCCGGGAAGCTGTCAGGGTGGAGGATGCACGTCCAGTAATCCCACTGAGTAGGTGTAGGGCCTCCTTACTCCTGTTGTGTGTGAGTTTCTGACCTGTATAGAACGAAGTCTAACTCTGTCTTCTCATAAACGCCCAGCTGACTTTGTGGTGAAGCCTTCTCATGGATAGAACAGTGTCTCTGTATGCAGCGTCCTGCTAGACCCCCATCTTCCTGACCTCGGTTACGTATCAGCACTGCTGGGCCCCTGCGACCTGAAGTCCAGAAGGGTCCCTGGTATCTCCTACTAGTCGTGTAGATGCTAGCAAGCTCGGACCCGGTGTCCGGTAGTGCAGAGTAGAGGTAAGCGATCAATGCTGTTTCAACCTCTGTCACTCTCTTCTTTCTTCCACTCGCCTTTCGTCCTACTCTCACCTTTAACATAAGCACACTCTAGCAGTAGATGGCAGTTTCTCCTTCTCTTCACCGCTCTCAAAGCGTCGGCACGCTTGCTCACTAACAATACCTCAGTTGACTCAGTCTTACAAACACTGCAGTTCCCTTTCCTTCACTTCCTTCTGAGGCTCTGTCCGAAGTAGCTATCAGGACCTTCCGTCAGACTGATCTACGCTCACTTCGAGAGCTACTTTCCACTTTTCTAGGGTAACTAACAATCTGCACGTTCTGAGGTAACACCAACCACTAGCTAACTTACAGCTAGACTGCCTGACAAGATCTCACTGTTGTCTCTCTCACACTACTCTACTGCTGTCGTCTCCACAACCCTTATATATATATATATACTCTCCAAGGGCTCCCTCTGGTGGCTCCAGGGAAATGTGAAGGTGTGAATGAATATCGGGTATATTTGTGGGTTTACCTTCTGTGCATCCTCCAGGGTAACATGTGGCACCAAGCGCAGCTGGTCTACACATCCCCCCCTAGTTATCATCAGCACTCCGGGCTGAAAAAGAAATAATTTTTATAACATCAACAATAAACAATAACTCATCCCTTGCGGGAGGTAAGGACACTTTGAACGTTGCAATAAATACAAATACAAGTAGAAAATATCAAATACTTTCAAGTGCAAGTATATACAAGATTCTTGTGGAGGACCCGTCCAAAACCTCCCACGGTGGTCCTGGGTGGGCTGCAGGACTTCTCTTCTGCAGTCCTCACTCTAGGCCACACCATACGGGTTTTGCTTCAGAGGTAGAACGGTTTACGTAAAACCAAGATGGGGCACCGAGTGCCAACTATTTACATCTAGAGTTTTTGGGCTGGCAAAGTCCTCAGCCACGCAGTCCTCATCATAGACATATGAAACACATTACCCAACTGGGGTACACTACTTCAAGCATTAATCATGTAAACATTTTTACAATAAAGTGCAATTTCCAAACATAACTTTTTACAGTGCAGTAAACCTTGTCTAGGTCCTACTGGTCTTCAGCGAACATGGCAGCATCTTCCATACCTGGGGCTGGAAGCACACTGTGCGTTCTAAACCGCATCACCATTAAGTCATGTCCTGCTACCGGTGTCTGGGTAGCCACAGTCCTCTTTTCTACTTTCGTTCTGTGACTTCCTGGGGGCCTGACAGGTGCCTCTCCTAAGCTTAGGCTCTGCAGGTCGCACAGGCTTGGCTCAGCAGGGGACGCTTTTGCAGTCGCTGCGCTCTGCAGCGTTTCAGAGTGTGACGCAGCTGCGCAGACTGGCTCAGTAGAGGGCGCACTAGCAGCCGCTGCGCTCTGCAGCGTTGCAGAATAGGACGCAGGTGCGCGGACTGGCGCCGGTGTGGCTGGGGCCTGGGACACAGAGACACGGGGTGCGTTTCCGGCTTCAGGGACCGGGTCGCTGACTCTGGAGACGTTCAGGGCATACCACCCTTTAAGCCCCCAATGCCGCGTGTAGGAGACTACATCCCCAATTAACAGATCCCTGCCCGGGTGCCCTTCAGGCAGGTGAGACTCCACATCCCTGCGGTTGACAAAGACTTCCTGGTACAGGCTGGGCTCATGGATGAAACCCCAGCCTCCCTGGAGTTTGAAGTCTCGTATAGCCCCCTGGCGCCGCGGTTCCCGGAGCGTACCTTTGTCTCGCCGGACGATCTCCTTATCGGCAAGATCCTGCTCCCGGTACCTCTGGCGAAGCCGCTGCGCCTCACGCTGCTCCCGCTGCTGCCGCTGCTCCTGCTCATGGCGTCCCCATTCATTCTCCTTCTGGGCGGCGTACTCCACGTCGTCCAGGAGCTCCATTTCCTCCCAGTCGATCTCCATCGCTTGTGGCTGGGTTTCTTCCGTCGTCCCTACCGGGGGACTGCATTCCGCTGCTACCGCTGCGGCCTCTGGTTCCAGGCCTGGCTGGCGTTCCGGTCCGGGCAAGGCCTCCTCAGCCCCCTCTCCTCCCGACGCAGCCTCGGCGGGGTCAGGTACAGCTCTTTTGGGGCCGGCCTCCGGTTCCTCTTCAGCAACTGGTTCCAGTGGTGGCGCGGGTGGCAGTTGCGCATCTAGGGGGGAGAGCAGCTGGTCCCACTGCAGTCGCAGTTTCAGGGCACGCCAGCTCCGCTCCATCGCCTCCATCTCTGCGCGGTGTCGGGCCAGATCCCGCAGCGCCGCATCCACCTCCTCCACACGGTACATCATTTCTTCGTCCTCCCGACCTGGGGAAGGTTCGAGCACAGGCTGCACCACTTCAGGGGAACGGGGTCTGCGCACCGCCATTCCCCACACAGTGACTCCTGTCCTTCCGCCATCTCACGCCAGGCCAGACTGTGCTTCCCATCTGGAACACTCTGGTCTTTTCCGTGGAGGCGGGACTTTCGATTTCTCTTCCTTGCACTGAAGATGAAGAGGAGGCGGATCTCTCTTGCAGTGGGGCATGTTCTGACATTGTAGAAGCACTTGGATAGGGCGGCCATAACTTTCGCGCCACAGGGGGGGTACGCCCACGAATACACGCCCTGCTTCTTCACCAGCGCCTCAGGGCGCGAACATGGTGGCAAAATGGCGGCAAATGGCGCCAAAAATCACAAAACAGCAACAGTCTTTTTGCACAAAGACAGTCCATTCAGGCACACAGGACTCACATATAGCGAGCTTCGGATCCTGTTCGTGACGCCAAATTTAAGATGAGTCGCCCGTAGCCAGGGCCTGTGGGGTACTCGGCACCGAGCCAATTCACTTCAATGGGGGATGTCACGGGTAGCACAGCTCGGTCCGTTGCCCTGGGGCTCACCTCAATAAAAGGGGAATATTTACAGGGGATTATAGGTTTGTAGAAATGTTCGTGACGCCACCTGTGGTACCTGGTCAGGGTGACCAGCGCTGCAGGGTAGATCCGCTGAGGGGTTGTTACTGGGCAGCAAGGTGTTAAGTCTTCCACAGGCAAGACTGATCCCTCAGGGTATATGGCGGTGTAGGGGTGCAGGAGCAATAAGGCAGACACACACAAGAAAGTCTCTTTCTGTACCTTTACTGATGGTATAGTTGCAGGCACGTCCCGGGAAGCTGTCAGGGTGGAGGATGCACGTCCAGTAATCCCACTGAGTAGGTGTAGGGCCTCCTTACTCCTGTTGTGTGTGAGTTTCTGACCTGTATAGAACGAAGTCTAACTTTGTCTTCTCATAAACGCCCGGCTGACTTTGTGGTGAAGCCTTCTCATGGATAGAACAGTGTCTCTGTATGCAGCGTCCTGCTAGACCCCTGTCTTCCTGACCTCGGTTACGTATCAGCACTGCTGGGCCCCTGCGACCTGAAGTCCAGTATCTCCTACTAGTCGTGTAGATGCTAGCAAGCTCGGACCCGGTGTCCGGTAGTGCAGAGTAGAGGTAAGCGATCAATGCTGTTTCAACCTCTGTCACTCTCTTCTTTCTTCCACTCGCCTTTCGTCCTACTCTCACCTTTAACATAAGCACACTCTAGCAGTAGATGGCAGTTTCTCCTTCTCTTCACCGCTCTCAAAGCGTCGGCACGCTTGCTCACTAACAATACCTCAGTTGACTCAGTCTTACAAACACTGCAGTTCCCTTTCTTTCACTTCCTTCTGGGGCTCTTTCCGAAGTAGCTAGTAGGACCTTCCGTCAGACTGATCTACGCTCACTTCGAGAGCTACTTTCCACTTTTCTAGGGTAACTAACAATCTGCACGTTCTGAGGTAACACCAACCACTAGCTAACTCACAGCTAACTCACAGCTAGACTGCCTGACAAGATCTCACTGTTGTCTCTCTCACACTACTCTACTGCTGTCGTCTCCACAACCCTTATATATATGCATACACGCCAAGGGCTCCCTCTGGTGGCTCCAGGGAAATGTGAAGGTGTGAATGAATATCGGGTATATTTGTGGGTTTACCTTCTGTGCATCCTCCAGGGTAACATGTGGCACCAAGCGCAGCTGGCCTACACACTTCCATTAAGGATAAATGGAGTGGTAGTGTGGATGATCGACCTCTGCTCCACTTCTCGGAAACGCTGGTGTTCTGAACACCCACAGAGTGAATAACTTTCCAACTTAAAGCAACCCCTTTAAGAAGCATTGAGGAGGTTGTCAGTCTAAAACTACAAATCTGCAGTCACTTTATGTGACAGCAAACTGGCGAACTGCTTGCTATGAGGATTCTCTGGTTTCAGCGTCAGGAACGGTGGTCATGTGACCGCAAGTATGTGATATGCATACTCCCAGCCACGATCCGACTAGATGAGCGCGGCCTCGCTCAATGTGTTTGCATAGTCAGATTGTGGCCAGAAATATGGAAATCAAATACTTGTAATCACATGAACACTGTTCCCGTTGCTGCCACCAGAGATTCCTCACAGCAAGCAGTGCGCAATGTGATGGTTCCCAAGTCTGCAGTGTGGATGTGGATGACACGTCTTATGTCATCATCACGGTGTCCCCCCAACCTGCTGAGGGCAGAGCAAAGTACTGTAGCAGTGTGCATAAGCCAGGAAAGGCGAAATTGCACTGATGACATGTAGGTAAAGCCTGTGCATGTGCACTACCAAACTTTGCTCTGCCTTTGGCAGGGCAGAGAGAAATGTGCCTGCACAGGAGCGCAATGGGGGACACTGTGATGATCACATTGGACGCGTCATCCGCATGAAGCAGGAAAGAAGGACGGTGATCGTAAGAAGAGAGAAAGCATGAATCAAGACCAGAGACACCCATTGTACTGGACTGCGTAGTCTGTGGATATAATAAAAGCTATTTTTTTTACTATTGCGCTTGCGTCATTTGTCTTTCCCCAGATCCCTCCCCGCAGTGTGTTATCAGGTATTCACACTGTGGGGAGGGATCTGGGGAAAGACAAATGACGCAGGCGCAATAGTCTTCTGACAGTTCTCGGGCAGCGCGCACTGCGCATGCCCGAGGACTGTTACAACGCGCAGGCGCCCCACAGAACAGAAAGGAAAGTAAAACTACGCTGTTGGAGGCGCGGTGATGCTGAAGAAGCTTGATGGACGGCTGGGGGGAGGATGAGTCCGGGGCAGAAGCCACACCTCAGGGACACATCTAAAGGTATGGGGACCTATTTTTAAAACTGAATATTTCAGCGTTGCAGGGGTCCAAAAAAAAGAGCCACCTTCACAGACTGCTGCCTTAGTGCTGCTGAAGGTGGCTCTTTTACTTCAAAACGGCCGGGGGTGGTGTGACAAGTTCCCTTTAAATGTAAGAAATAAAATAATAGGCTATGTTAAAGCTGTATTTGACTGAGCTATGTCCCCTACATAAATGTGTATGCAGAATAATTGGCATTTTTGGGGAGAAAGACCCCTTTTATATATCATCATTCTCAGCAACACAATCTCCTGTGTACACATGTGCTGCTGAGAACAATGCTTTCATATGTGCATAACACGATCTTGTTAATGATTTGTGCCATGTATATGAAAGTGAGGCCACATCCTGTCTAAACAGTTTATTAAGCGACTGTCTATTGGCTTCATATAGCAGGTCATCGGTCATATAAAGGCTGCAGCTGGCTATGTAAATGCACCTTAGATCTAAGTACCTGACTCAATATTGACAACTCACAGCCACAACTCGTGTCTGCAGACTTCCATCTTCTCCAGTCTTCTGCAGCATATTCCAAAACAGTGCCCTTAAATTAGTGAATTAGTTGGGCAGCAAAGTTTAGGATAGATTGGAGGGATGTAAGATTATTAGAAGGGACACCACAGAGCTGTTGGTTGCAGTGATCCAGGCCGGTGATGATTAGGGCATGGTCTACAGTTTTTGCACATTCTTGATTAACTCACTCATGACCGAAGCTTTTTTCGGTTTTGCGTTTTCATTTTTTTGCTACCCTTCTTCTCAGAGCCATAACTTTTTTATTTTTCCATCAATATGGCCGTGTGAGGGCTTGCTTTTTGCTGGAGAGTTGTACTTTTGAATGACTCTATTGGTTTTACCATGTCGTGTACTAGAAAAAGGGAAAAAAATTACAAGTGCGGTGAAATTGCAAAAAAAGTGCAATCCCACACTTGTTTTTTGTTTGGCTTTTTTACTAGGTTCACTAAATGCTAAAACTGACCTGCCATTATGATTCTCCAGGTCATTCCGATTTCATAGACACCAAACATGTCTAAGTTTGGTAGTGCACATGCACAGGCTTTACCTACATGTCATCAGTGCAATTTCGCCTTTCCTGGCTTATGCACACTACTACAGTACTTTGCTCTGCCCTCAGCAGGTTGGGGGACACCGTGATGATGACATAGGACGTGTCATCCACATCAAGCAGGGAAGGAGGACAACAATTGTAAGAAGAGAGGAGTTGGATCTAGACTAGAGACGCACCTCGGACCGGACCATGCTGTCTGCACCTTACATAGGGGATTGAGGACATACATGCAGCATTCTAGTATGCTGTAACAGAGGGTGTATAGGTGGTGGCCATACTTTTCACTGTGTTCCAAATTATTATGCAAAAATTGTTTAGGAGTGATAAGGTAAGAATTTTTTGTTTGTCAGTTAAACTCACTGATGGTGATGTGTGTCAGGGTTCTTTATATCACTGTAAGCAATTGCAGACACCTGTGCTAATTAGTTTGGCAGGTGTGTCCAATGAAAGGCAAGACTACTTAAGAAGGCTGTCCCACATTATTAAGCAGCCTACATTTTCTGCCAAAATGGGAAAGAAAAAGGATGTGTCGGCTGCTGAGAAGCAACAAATTGTGGAGTGTTTAGGTCAAGGCATGACCACAATCAACATTGCCAAGACACTTCATCGTGATCATCGCACAATCAAGAAGTATGTAGCTGATTCACAGTACACACATGTGCGTGCTGATAAGGGAAAATTGAGGACTCTTTCCTACAGGCAATTACGTCAGGTTAAAAGAACAGCGGCAAAAAAGCCTTGTCATAGCAGCAGACAAGTTTTTGAAGCTGCTGGTGCCTCCAACGTCCCCCGAACAACAAGATGCAGGGTCCTTCAGAGGGTTGCAGCTGTGCGTAAGCCATCCTGTCGACCTCCTCTATCCACTGCACACAAGCATAAACGGCTCCAGTGGGCCAAACAATACATGAAGACTGACTTCAAAACTATTTTGTTCACCGATGAGTGCCGTGCAACGCTCGATGGTCCAGATGGATGGAGTGGAGGATGGCTGGTTGATGGACACCCCATGCAAACATAGCTACGGTGCCAACAAGGAGGAGGTGGAGTAATGTTTTGGGCTGGAATCATGGGGAGAGAGATTGTCGGCCCTTTTAGGATCCCTGAAGGGGTAAAGATGAACTCCATAGTGTATGTTGAGTTTCTCAAACAGCACTTCCTGCCATGGTTCAAGAAGAAGAACCGTGCATTCTGCAGCAAGATCATTTTCATGCATGATAATGCATCATCTCATGCTGCACATAACACATCTGCATCTCTGGCTGCTATGGGCATAAAAGGGGACAAACTTATGTATTGGCCCCCATGCTCCCCTGACCTCAACCCCATTGAGAACCTCTGGAGCATCATCAAAAGGAGTGTCTATGATGGCGGGAGGCAGTTCAAATCTAAGCAACAGCTCTGGGAGGGTATTCTGTCCTCATGCAAAACAATTGAAGCAGAAACCATCCAAAACCTGACAAATTCAATGGACGAGAGAGTTCAGAAGCTCCTTTCGAACAAGGGGTCCTATGTGCAAATGTAACATCACCTAGAATAAAGTTTTGAGTTGAAAACTGTTTGATTTCAGTTTGTAATAACCTGCTAATGCTTATAATTTCAAAAATGACCATTTTTTTGTTCTTTATTAAAATAAAAAGGTTGAAAACTTTGCTGTGCATAATAATTTGGAACATGCATTTTGAGTGCAGTTTGAGTGTTTTATTTTTTTACAAATATACTGTTATCATAGGCAGTTTGTACAAAAACCTTTCAATTGTACTGTAATAGTTATTTGACAGGAAAATTACAATGACTGCAATTCATATAGGTATTTTGGGAAATTCTGAGAAAATATTATTTGCATAATAATTTGGAACACAGTGTATATGAGGAAAATCTGGTGACAGGTTCCCTGTAATTTTCCAATGTTAGGTGATAAGGGTGCACCAAGGCTTAGGCCACTCCACAGAAGCGTCTTCATTTGCATATTAAATAAAAAAAATTCCAAACTTTGTTAAAAAAAAAATTCAGCCATTTTCCGATACCCTTAGCGTCTTCATTTTTCATGATCTCGGGTTGGGTGAAGGCTTACTTTTTGCGTGCCGAATGATACCATTTTGGTGCAGATACGATTTTTTGATCACCCGTTATTGCATTTTAATGCAATCTCGCGGCGACCAAAAAACATAATTTTGGCATTTTGACTTTTTTTTATCACTACGCTGTTTAGCGATCAGGTTAATCCTTTTTTTTATTGATGGATCTGGCGAGTCTGAACGTGGCGATACCAAATATGTGTATGTTTGATTTTTTTTTTTATTTTATTTTGAATGGGGCGATGATTTGAACTTTAATTTTTTTTATTTTTTTAATATTTTTAAAAACATTTTTTTCCACTTTTGGCATGCTTCAATAGTCTCTATCGAAGACTACAAGCTGCCATAACCCGATCGGCTCTGCTACATAGAGGCGATGATCAGATCGCCTCTATATAGCAGAAATACTCACTTGCTATGAGCGCCGACCACCAGGTGGCGCGCACAGCAAGCTGGCACTGGCAACCATAGAGGTCTCCACGAGACCTCTGGCTGTAATGCCAACAAATCGGTGACCCACGATCACATGACGGGGGTCACCGGTGGCGGGTCTCCGGCCTAAAGGTCGGAAGCGCGAGTTAAATGCCGCTGTCAGCGTTTGACAGCGGCATTTAACTAGTTTGTAGCCACGGGTGGATCCCAATTCCACCCGCGACTATTCTGGGCTCATGTCAGCTGTTCAAAACAGCTGACATGTCCCTGGAAAGATGTGGGCTCACCGCCGGAGCTCACATCAAAGGGAGGGAGTCCAACATCAGCGTACTATTACGCCTGACGTCGGGAAGGAGTTAAGGAATGTACTGATCTGGGAAATATTTTTGAATTGGAGTCAGCAGGATATCTGGCTTGAAGGAGAGATCAAAGTCCAGGTTTACGTCAAGGCAGTGAGCTTGCGGGACTGGAGAGAGTGAGTAGCCATTGACTTTGATGGATAGGTCTGTTGATGGGATTGTGTGAGATGAAAAAGATGACGAATTCTGTTTTGTCCATGTTAAGTTTTAGAAATCTAGTAGAGAAGAAGGATGAAATAAGGGACAGACATTGTGGGATTCTGGTTAGTAAGGAGGTGATATCTGGTCCAGAGAGGTAGGTCTATGTGTCATCAGCATAGAGATGATACTGAAAACTGTAGGACTCTGAGCTGTCCAAGGCCGAAGGTGTAAATGAAGAAGAGCAGGGGCCCTAGAACTGAACTTTGGGGGACAATGACAGGGGGCGAGATGAGGAGGTGGTGTGTGAGTGGAAGATGCTGAATGTCCAGTCTGTTAGGTATGAAGAGATCCAAGATAGGGCCAAGTCTGTGATCCAAGAGATGAGAGAATCTGTAGTAAGAGGGAATGGTTGACTCTGTCAAAATCAGAGGATAGGTCCAGGAGGTGGAGGACAGAGTAGTGTCGCCTGGATTTGGCGGTTAGTAGGTCATTGGTGACTTTAGTCACGCATAGTGTTGAGCGATATTGCTCGATATCTAAAAATATCGTATCGAAATTGTATCGCCGATAGCACTAAATATCGTCGATATCCGATTCCGATTGCGGAAGTCCAATGTAAGTCTATGGGAACAAAACATCGAAACAAAAAAACCCTTTCTTACGTTGTAAACACAAAATATACACACATAGAATACATATATATATATATATATACATGTCATTGTGACATATATATACATATATTTATAGTTTATACACTTCTACATAGTAAAATAGACTCTGATTCAATTGCCGGGTAAAGCCGTGACATACCCCATAGAAGTCGACGGGCTCGGTGCCGAGTACCCCAAAACCTCTGGCTCTGTGCGACTCAACTTGGGCGTCACAAACAGGATTCTGTAGCTCGCTATAAGCGAGTCCTGTGTGCCTGAATTGAACTGGTTTTGTGCTTGAGAATTGCTAAAATCATCAGAGAATGTATTTGCCATTTTTCCGCCATATCTGCGTCACGACAAGGCACTGGTGAAGAAGAAGGGCGTGCTCTTCATGGGTGTACTGTACACTCACTCAGTGACGCGAAAACGATGGCTCTAAATGGTACTGCAATGTAAGATCGTGCCCCACAGCTCTTCAGTTCCGCCTCCTCATCCTCCTCAGTGTGTGGAAACTAACACGAAGGTCCCGCCTCCCTACAAAAGAGGGGCCCTCTCCAGATGCTAATGATGACACATGTGACTTGGCAGAGATGGCTAATGGACATGAGCAGAAGTGTGAAGGGATGGAGCAGTCAGAGCTCTCCCCCCACGGAAGCGACCCGATCGCCACGGAACCACCGTTGTGCACCCGGCCTGGAAACCCTCCTACGCTGCAAGAAGCGGCGGATACCCTAAGAGGCCTGGCCCGGCACCGGGAGGAGGTCGCCAGGATGGAAGCGAGCTGGCGTGCCCTAAAACTAAACTTGGAGCGGCGCCAATCCCTCTTACCTGAAGTGTCTGTACCGGAAGGTGAGGCACCCGTTCTAGTAGAGGAGTCCTTGCAATGTGATCCGGTTGACGTTGTCGCAGTGGAGGCACCCGTTCCTGCAAAAACCGCAGCACCGTCAGCACCCCAGATCCCGCTGTCTGCCCCCGTCGCTGAGACAGAAGCGACACCCGTCCTCATGGAGGAGGCCGCGCAGGCACCAGAGCACTACCTGCCTGTACCGGAGCCCCGACTGTCATCTGATTTAGAGCCGTCTGCTTCCTCCGCAGGGGAGCGCCGCCAGGACTGGGGGGCGACAGGAGAGCTGCCGCAAACCGGACACTGTAAGCTGCAGTGGAGTGGTGGAGACATGGAGCAGCTGGTGGAGGAGAATTTCAACCGGCGTCAGGAGGAAGAGTGGAGACGTTGGGAGCGGGAAGCAGAGCGACAAAGGGAGCAGCGAGAATCCCAAAAACTTCGGCAACGTAACCTGGAGAAGGACCGGGCAGATAAGGACCGGATGAGAAAGGATAAAGGAACCCTGTGTGAGCCGCGGCGTAAGGGTGCAGTACGGAGCTTTAAATTGAAAGGTGGTTGGGGCTTCATCAAGGAGCCTGGACTTTATTTAGAAGTGTCGTGACCCGCACCACAATTGTGGGTTACCAGGGCAACGGGGTACTCAGAGCCGAGCCCATAGAAGTCTATGGGGTTGTCACAGGTAGCGGTGGCTCGGTCTGTGGCCCTGGCGGTCAGGCGTATGTTGGGGGGGATTATTTACAGGGGACTGGTATATAACAGTTCGTGACGCCACCTGTAGTTTTCTGATCACTAAGACCAGCGCTGCTGTAGATCTCTGAGGGGATGGTGTGGCAGCTAGATGTCGGGTCCCCTACAGGTGGGACTCTTCCCTCAGGGTCTATAGTGATTATGATGTCGTGAAGGTGTGCAGTTAAATGACACAGTCTCACACATTAAAGCTTCTTTCCATACCTTTTACTTTCCAAGATGATAAGGCAGGTCCCGGAAAGCTGTTGGGGTGGATGGAGGATGCGTTTCAAGGTAACGGCTGAGTAGGTTAGAGGCCTCCTTAACTTTCAATGTAATGAGTCCAACTTGCATGAAGCTAAGTTCACTCTAAAACTCCAGCTAATTCTGTAGCTGTACTGCCCGGTCAGCATGGTGGTCGAGTCTTCTAATGGATAGAACTAAGTTCCTTCTCTTGTCGTGCACTGACTCAAAGTTCTTGTTCTACCTGACCCTGGTTTCGTACTGACAACAGGGCTTGTTCCTGTGACTTGAAGTCCAGCGAACCTCTGGTTATTCTATCACTACGCTTGAAGCTGTAGCGACACTTCGGTCCCCAGTGACCGGTGACTAATGCAGGATAGTCCAATCCTTCAAGCACTTCTATAATTCTTTCCACTGCGCCCTTCGCCCTGCTCGCGCTCTTAATATCAGCACTGACTAGACTAGGATAATATTCGATCATCCGTACTAGCCTCCACTTTTGTACCGTCTCCCTGTGTTGACAAGAGTTCTCGGCTCTCCAAAAGGCACCAGTCCCGACTCTCTGCACGCTCACAGGAGAACTTTCAGACTGCACTGTGCTACAGGACACTCCCTATACACCCCTGCTGGGTGTGTCTGAAATGTATATGAATGATGTCGAGCCTTAACCGTTACCTCTCCACTCATCCTCCCGGATAATGTGTGCCTTACATACCAGGGCTACACAGAAGTCTTTGTGAACCGGCAGGACGTGGAGGCTCACCTCCCAGAAGGACACCCGGGAGGGACCTGTTGCCAGGAGACTTGGTGACTTACACCAGACACTGGGGTTACAATGGATGGTACGCCCTAAATGTTACCAGGTGCGACCCCTACTCCCCAGTGTGTCAGGAACCTGTGAGACCCTCGGAGCCTTCAGCCTCCCACATCCAGGCCTCTGCAAAAGTGCCCACCCCACGCCGTAAATCTCCCAAGCCTCCCTCAGTGGTCTCCTCAGCAGCCCCAGCTATGGACATGATAAGTATAGCTGGCCCGTACCCGGCGCCTGTTAGGCCCCCTGGGGTTCGTTCAGTCCGGGACATAGGGTTCCAGACCCGGAGGGAGATGAAAGAGGTGGCCACACAGACCCAGATAGCGGGTCACGACTTGACTGTACAGGCCACACGACGTCATCAGGTCCTGGTGGTCCTTGGTGCCTCGGATGTTTGGCAAGCATCAGAAGAGTACCAGGTGGTACCTGGAACACCCCTGCCAAAGAAGTATAAATAACCCGGACAGGGTCCCTGTATGTAAATAGTTAAATTGTTGATAAATAGTTAAATTGTTTATATACCCAGATGGGTGAATGTTTATAAAAAAGTTTTTTAATTTAATAAAAAAAAACAAAACACAGTTTTCATTACTTTTATTACAGTCTCATCCTGCGACGATCTCCTGTAAAAAAATGAAAAAAAAAAAAAGTATACCACCTGACCGACGCAGTCCATAGTAACGAGTGTCCCACGACGATCCAGCTCTGCTACATCAGAATCCCGGCGCAGCACAGCTGATTACCTGCTTCCCCGCGGTGACGTCATCGGACTGGTTTACGGCCGGGATTACCCTGCAGTCACTGCAGTTATCGCGAAAAACTGCATGTGACCGCCAGGGAGAAGATAATGGCAGCCATCAAGCAGTCCAGGACGTGACCGCCGGAGATCTTCTGCCAGGTAAGTGCCGCTGACTCCTGACAGACCCGACCGACGGACACTCACAGTGACAGTGACAAATCCGATTCCGGTATTCGATAAGACGAAAATATCGAAACGAATTATCGAAAGGCCGATAGAGCATTTTCAGTGGAGTGACGCAATCAGAAGTCAGATTGTAAGCGGTCAAGGAGGGAGCAAGAGAAAAGGTGGGAGGACAGTTCAAGATGGATGTGTTGTTCCATTAGTTTTGAGGCATGGAGAGACGTGATATGTGGCGATAGCTAGACACAGAGGATGTCAAGGGAGGGCTTTTTGAGGATGGGTGTGATCAATGTTTGAAGAATGAAGGTTAAACACCAGTAGTTAGTGACAAGTTGAAGATATGGGTTAGGTTGCGATGAAGACTATGGTGAGGTTTGGGATGAGGTGAGACGGGATCGGGTTGAGTGCACAGGTGGTGAGATGTGATCTTGAGAGTAGAGAGGAAAGTTGATCTTCTGTAATGGGGGAGAAGCTGGTTTTCGAGGAGGAGGGCTGTAGGCCAAAGCTTTCTCTGATGTTATCGATCTTCTGCTTCAAGAATGAAGCAAAGTCTTCAGCTGAGATGAGATGAAAAGAGAGGGAGGAGGTGCTGGGGGACAAAGGAGAGAATTGAAAGTGTTGAATAGCTGTTTAGGGTTGTGACACAGGTAGGATATGAGAGATGAGAAATAGGTTTGTTTTGCTGCAGTGAGTGTGGACTCGAAAGTAGTGAGGGACCGTTTGAATGTGATGAAGTTCTTGTTGGAGTGGGACCTCTTCCATCTCCGCTCAGCAACCCTGGAAGCCCACCTCAGTTCTGGTGTGCTAGAGTTGCCTGTCGATTGTGCAAGCTTTTGGTATGTGTGAGGGGAGTGACCGATTCAAGAGCTTCAGGTGTTGTGGTGTTAAATAAAGTGGCAGCAACTTATGTTTGCAAGAGGGAGAAGGGATTCAGAGAGTGAGTGTGTGTAGATCAAGGTCTTTTAAGATTTCTGCTAGGGTGTGCAAGTTTGTGGAGTGGGGACTGTGCACCTGGAGAGGAGAGGGAGGAGAATGGAAGTAGATTGTGATCAGAAAGAGGGAGAGGTGAGTTAGAGAGGTTAGTTAGAGAAAGGAGGTGGATGAAGATGAGGTCCCGTGTGTGGCACTCTTTGTGAGTAGCTGCAGAAGACCATTGAGCGAGGTCAAAGGAGGAAGTGAGAGATAGAAGCTTATAGACAGCTAAGTGGGAAGTGTCATTGGGGATGTTGAAGTCACCCATGATAATAGTCGGGATGTCAGTGGAGAGGAAGTGAAGAAGCCAGGTGGTGAAGTGGTCGAAAAAGGTGGTGGTTTGCCCTGGGGGGCAGTAAATAACTGCCAGTTGAAGGTTGGAGGGGGATGTAGATGCACACAGAGTGCACCTCAAAGGAAGGGAGAGTAACAGAGGGTGGCAGTGGATTTGGGGAGATACAGGGATAAGAGACTTCTTGTTTCTACATAGAGCAGAGAAAAGAGAAGAATTAGCTGGGTAGAAAGGCAAAATGAGCAATTGTAAATACACAGTGCTATATAACATGATGGCTGAAATATACTGAGAGGATGAAAACTTTGAAGGGAGTGCTTTTTTTAAAAATAGAAAGGCAAGATTATGTCTTTCCAAACAAAAAATCTAAAGAAGCTAGCCCAGTTCTGAAAAAGCATTCTTTGGACAGATGAAACAAAGATCAACCTGTAACAGAATGAGAGAAAGAATAAAGTACTGAAAAGGCTTAGTAGAAAAATGATTGCCATTCCTAAACGTTTCACGGGATATTTTTGTTGAATTCCTTAAATTAAACCTGAAAGTCTACACTTCAATTTAATCTCAGTTGCATCTGTAAGACCCCATGTGCTGCTGTGCACGCAACCTTAAATTGTTTCCCAAACCCTCTCCACTATAAAAACCTCTAATTGT
Source organism: Oophaga sylvatica (assembly GCA_033576555.1). Classification (NCBI taxonomy): domain Eukaryota; kingdom Metazoa; phylum Chordata; class Amphibia; order Anura; family Dendrobatidae; genus Oophaga; species Oophaga sylvatica. The sequence goes on from JARQOD010000002.1 coordinate 106,214,261, forward strand.
CTTTTTCACAGTATTTATTATGCTCCTGCTTAGGTCTCTGCTTCCGCTCATCACATCCCTAGTGATAACGGGGAAGTTGCTTGTGGTGGAATGGTGCATGTAGTGGAATCAGCAGATTACAGTGCGGACTGCACATGCACTATCCCTAAAGCCAAACGAACTGCTCTGGGAATGTAATGTTACTAATGATATCTCCTATACGGATGTATGTGATTGGTACACGGGATGTCACTGGAGCAGGAGCCAAACATCTAACGTCATCTGACATTTAGTCACATCTGGAAGACTTGATAAAATTCCTCGATTACACGAAGTATATCGGCAGCACACAAACTCCTCAAGGCTGTGCTGTTTAGAAGGAATTGAAGATTGGAAACCGTGGAGTTATCAACCAGTTGGATTCCCAGCTGTGGTTCCCCCAATGATCTGATTTGTATTATAAACATATTCAAAATGGTGACATCCATTGTGAGGACCACATTTCGATGAGCATTGAAGCATGGAGTGCTGCTCACATTTTTTCATGCAACAGTATTTTGCAATGTCAGCAACACCAATTAGAAAGCTCAAAGGCCGAAAATCATGATCTCTAGCATTTATCAGCAGTTGATTTATGGGATTTGGACCCTTTTTAGCTACTTAAAAAGCTAAAAATATGAACCACTTGGGTCATCATTTTAGCATATTTGGCTTTGGACTGAACCAGGAAAAGGAGGCTAATGGATTATGAATTGTTAACCCTTGTAAAAGGGGCTAGACTTTCCCACAGGTCTTTACCCATAGAGAATTCTTCATTAGCAACTACAGAAATACAACTGATTGGATGACTCCATGTTGCAGTAACATATTGGCATCTAGTAATTATATTCAGGCAGAGGAAGGGTAATGTCCGGTAGCATTCGGTCAGCAAGGACAGGCACAGGTCAGTTTGGGCAGCAAGAAGAACATAGACACCTTGACATCTGTGTGCTGCCCTTGATTTTCATGTACCCATTGACTGGTATAGATGATTTTGTTCTGTGACTTTGATTGAAAATGAGCATGTATCCAAGATTTTTTTTGGAAGCACAGACATGTGACCAGCACTCTGGACTACAATGGGTAGGAATTCTATCCATGAAAATCACGGATAGAACACATAGAAGAAAAATGGACGTCTGCATGAGATTTTAGGAGGTGCTCACACTACATCTTTTTAGCCAATTTATGAGAAGAAAATGCAGTAAAAAAGCACCAAAAAACGTAAAAAAATGAACATGCATTTTTAAGTAAAACTACTTGTTCAGTCTTTTGAGCTTCTTTTAAGCACTTCAGACTCTCAAATGTCACCAAGCATTTAAAAGAGGTTACAATACAAGGCTAAAAAAAGCCTGGTCATTTATTTTTACACGTTTGACGTTTTGTCTGAGAACCCTCAGTGCATTCTGGGATCCTAAAACAAGCAGTCATCAAGGGGCAGAGGCCTTGGTCACTGCCGCAGCCTCTGCCTCCACCCTGAAATGAAGCATCATCAGATACGTCCGTTAAAGGGGTCTGGCTGGGCTACTCCATGCTGAAGTGAGTATGCGTCGGTTGTCAATTCCGACGGATTCTCAGTAGGTTCTTGCCACTGTGCAATCTGCACAATGACAGTGCGCTCTTTCCCTGACTTTGATGAGAAGTGATGAGCTGGCAAGAGTACTAATACTGAGTTGGAATTAACAACCAATGCGCATGCTCAGTACAGCAGGGACTAGCCCAGCCCCAGAGCAACAGTGTCCACTGCCCAACTACTGAAGCAAATTCCAGTACATGGAATATCATTAAGTCTGTTCTGTATGGGACACATTTGAAAAAACTGTGTGGCTTAGCACTTCAGAAGAGCAAGGGTCCAAATGAGAGGATCCAAGATCAATTATGTTTGCCTGCAGATTGCTAAAATCATTCCATAAAACTATGTTCATTTCTATTATATGTTGTTTTCTTCCCTCCAAGTGATTTGACAGTGTTATTACTGCGCATATCAAATTTATTTAAAAAAAGACTAACCAAATATGTCTTCTCTTGTTAACTCAAGAATAACAAGTAACAAAGCAGCTAGAATTTGGGCATCAGTGCTCTGCACATGTCCTACTTGCCACAAGGGGGCATACCAACACAGATAAATAAAAGCCTTGCTTGAAATCACACAATGGCTGAAAATCTTGTAATTGAATCCAGAAGATGGAGAGATATGTCTAATAAATCTGCAGTAAATGAATGAGATACCAAAGTATCATTAGAAAATAATTGTCAGCTACTGCAGGGGAAAGTTTTTTTTATAAAACATACAGACCAATAAGAAAACTTACAAAGACATCAGAGTATAATGTACAAAGCTACATAACAGAGCAGACATCCATGGCGTGGGAATAACTCATGGGAAAACTAATATGGAACAACAAAGATAAATCATTGGACAATAACAATCTGTAATTTTCCAGAGCAGGGATATTACAAAGCTACTGGTCTGAACTGTCAGTCTGCATGAGCGCACCGCCACCACAACCAGGAAGACGGGAGTCTGGGGAGCGGTGCACTCCTGAAGAAACACGTGAGTGGAGGATAACGTTCAGTACTTGGCATCAGACACCTAGCAATGTACGGACTGCAGTATTCCTCCCCGTACATTGATAGTGTGGGAAGCGGACAACCACATATTGGAGTTTGGCAGACATGGCTCACAGTTTGTATAGACGCCTATATCTTTACTACAGTGGGTTAGGAAAGTATTCAGACCCCTTTAAATTTTTCACTCTTTGTTTCATAGCAGCCATTTGGTAAATGCAAAAAAGTTCATTTTTTTCTCATTAACGTACACTCTGCATACCATCTTGACTGATAAAAAACAGAAATGTAGAAATTTTTGCAAATTTATTAAAAAAGAAAAACTGAAATATCACATTGTCATAAGTATTCAGATTCACCCATAAGCTGTGAACAACGAAGTCCACCTGGACCCGTAGAAGCATCTAATACGTGAACCGGCTGTCGGCCGTCTCCCTCCCCACATTCTTCTTACACCTGCTTGTCCCATGGACTTTGTCTAAAAACCTGTCATGGTTTAATAAAGGACTTTGTTGTTCATAGCTTATGGGTGAGTGCTGCAATTTGTTTTTCTATTTTTGTCAAGTTTGGATGTGTTTTTTTTGTTGCTATGCACCGTCAACCCTAAGCTCACATACCACTGTTCACAAATTGCCGGTAATCCTATGCTACAGGCGCTTCTAGTTTACAAGACCTTGGTGCCATTCATATTTTCTTTTTGTTTGATAAGTATTCAGACCCTTTGCTCAGACACTCATATTTACGTTACATGCTGTCCATTTATTAATTTATTTTACTCATTTATATAGCGCCATTATATCCACAGCGCTTTACAGACATTATTGGCACTGTCCCCAATGGGGCTCACAATCTAAGTTCTCTATCAGTGTGTCTTTGGAATGTGGGAGGAAATCGGAGTACCCGGAGGAAACCCACACAAACACTGGGAGAATATACAAACTCCTTGTGATCCTCCTTGAGATGATTGTACTCCTTCATTGGAGTTCAGCTGTGTTTAAGTAAACTGATAGGACTTGATTTGTAAAGACACACACCTGTCTATATAAGACCTCACAGCTCACAGTGCATGTCAGACCAAATGAGAATCATGAGGTCAAAGGAACTGGCCAAGGAGCTCAGAGACAGAATTGTGGCAAGGCTCACATCTGGCCAAGGTTACAAAAGAATTTCTGCAGTACTCAAGGTGCCTAAGAGCACAATGGCCTCCATAATCCTTAAATGGAACAAGTTTGGGACCACCAGAAGTCTTCCTAGACCTGGCTGTCCAGCCAATCTGAGCAATTGTGGGAGAAGAGCCTTGGTGAGAAAGGTAAATAAGAACCCCAAGATCACTATGGCTGAGCTCCACAGATGCAGTAGGGAGATGGGTGAAAGTTCAACTATCACTGCAGCCCTCCACCAGTCCGGCCTGTTATGTTTCGGTAACTGAGGAGTGCAGGTAAAAAAGGCAATACACCAGAGCAGTTGGAATCTATGAGATTGCAGTACCCTGACTAACCACCACAACTAGAGGCAGCCGTGGAGCGTTCCTACGTTGGTCCTAGACGCCTCGTCACAGCCTGAGAAACTAACTACACCTAAAGATAGAAAGAGGAAAGCTATCTGCCCCGGAGCAGATCCCCAAAGAACATAGAAAGCCCCCGAACATGTAATGGCGGTTAGACAAGAAGAAATACTGACACAGACAGAAAATAGTATGAGCAAACGTTGGGGCCCAAACTACCTAAATAGAAAAGGATAGGAAGGGCACTTACTGCAATCCCAAAAAACCCTGAAAAGCACCAACTCTACTAATTTCAAAAACACCTGAGATCACACGACCTCTACCACCTAAATTAGTTCTCTGGTATAACAAAATCAAAACAGCAGCCACTGAAAAAACTGGAAAAAGCAAATGTACAAACATCAGTGGCTGAACTAAACTGAGAGGGCAAAAGCCCCCGGAGGGGACCCAGGAGGCCCCACAGAAGTGCAGGACAAAATGCAAAAATCAAGCACAAAAACAAAAAGAAGAAAGTCTTATCTGTTAGCAGGAGATGCAGACACGACACAGCAGGCTACAAAGGAAACAGGAATCAAGGATTGAGACCAGAACAATTGATCACCGGCAACCCTGATGGGAAGGCGACTCCCTTATATAAGACCAGTCAGTAACACCTGATTCCCAATCCTCACAATCTTCACTGGACAGTCCAGTACCGCTTGTAACCACCAGAGGGAGCCTCTGCTCAGAACTCATTTCAAGTCCATTCACAACAGTATCCCCCCCTTGAGGAGGGGTCACCGAACCCTCATTTGAGCAACCAGGTCGGTCAGGATGAGTTCTATGATACGCACGGATGAGTCTCCTAGCATGGATGTCCGAAGCAAACACCCAAGAATTGTCTTCCTGACTATAACCTCTCCACTTAACCAAATACTGGAGTTTCCGTCAAGAAAAACGAGAATTCAATATTTTCTCAACCACAAACTCCAGATTGCCCTCAACCAGAACAGGGTCAGGAGGCACAGCAGTAGGAACCACTGGCTCAACAAACCTCTTCAACAAGGACTTGTGGAACACGTTATGGATCTTAAATGTCCCTGGAAGAAGCAAACGAAAAGAAACAGGATTAAGAATCTCCATGATCTTATAAGGTCCAATGAACCTAGGCTTAAATTTAGGAGATGCCACTCTCATAGGAATATTTTTTGAGGACAACCAGACCAAGTCCCCCACTTTAAACCGAGGACCATCAGTCCTATGCCGGTTAGCAAACCGCTGGGCCCTCTCCTGAGAGAGGGACAACCTCTCCACTATCTGGTCCCAAATCTGTTGCATACGCTCCACAACAGAGTCAACACCTGGACAGACAGAAGCCTCCTTCTGTCCTGAAGAAAATCGAGGGTGAAACCCAGAATTACAGAAAAATGGAGACATCAAAGTGGCAGAGCTAGCCCTATTATTAAGAGCAAACTCAGCCAAAGGCAAAAAAGAGACCCAGTCATCCTGATCAGCAGACACAAAGCATCTTAGATAAGTCTCCAATGTCTGGTTTGTTCTCTCAGTTTGACCATTGGTCTGAGGATGAAACGCCGAGGAGAAAGACAATTGAACACCAAGTTTAGAACAAAAGGTCCTCCAAAATCTGGAAACAAAGTGGACTCCTCTGTCAGACACAATGTTCTCAGGAATGCCGTGTAAACGAACCACGTGCTGAAGGAACAAAGGCACCAATTCAGAGGAGGAAGGCAACTTAGGTAATGGCACAAGATGTATCATCTTGGAAAACCTATCACAAATCACCCAGATGACGGTCATTCTCTGAGAAACAGGGAGGTCGGAAATGAAATCCATAGAGATATGGGTCCATGGTCTCTTGGGCACAGGCAATGGCATCAACAAACCACTAGAGCGAGAGCAAGACTTGGAGCGAGAGCAAGTCCCGCAGGACTGCACAAATTCCCTGACATCACGAGACAAGGTAGGCCACCAAAAGGACCGACTAACCAAGTCTCTGGTACCAAAAATTCCGGGATGACCAGTCAACGCGGAACAATGAATCTCAGACATCACACTCTTTTTCCACTGGTCCGGGACAAACAATTTCCCAACAGGGCAGCGCTCGGGCCTATCCTCCTGACACACCTCCAGAGCCAGTCTCAAATTGGGCGAGATGGCGGAAAGAACTACACCTTCTTTCAAAATAACAGAAGGATCAGATAACTCAGGAGAGTCCGCCAGGAAACTCCTCGAGAGGGCATCCGCCTTAACATTCTTAGTGCCAGGAAGAAAGGAAACCACAAAATTAAATCGTGTGAAAAACAAGGCCCACCTGGCCTGTCTAGGATTAAGTCGCTTGACAGATTCCAGATAAACCAGATTCTTATAGTCCGTAAGGACCACCACCTGATGTTTGGCTCCTTCCAGCCAATGTCTCCACTCTTCAAAAGCCCACTTCATGGCCAATAACTCCCGATTACCCACGTCATAATTACGTTCAGTAGGAGAAAATTTTCGAGAGAAAAAGGCACAAGGGTTACTTTTAGAGGTCTCTGGATCTCTTTGGGACAAAACGGCACCTGCCCCAATTTCAGAGGCATCAACCTCCATCTGAAATGGCAGAGAAACATCAGGCTGCCGTAGAACAGGAGCAGAAGTGAATCTCTGCTTAAGTTCCTGAAATGCAGAGACTGCCTCAGGAGGCCAATTCACCACATCAGAACCCTTTTTGGTCAAATCAGTTAATGGTTTAACAATAACCGAGAAATTACCAATAAATTTACGATAAAAATTGGCAAAACCCAAAAATCTTTGAAGAGCCTTTAATGAAGTAGGTTGGACCCAATCACAGATGGCCTGAACCTTGACCGGGTCCATTTCAATAACAGATGGGGACAAAATGAATCCCAGAAAATGAGATCCTCTGTACGCCAAAAAGACACTTTGATCCCTTCACATACAGAGCATTCTCTCTCAAAATCTGGAATACCGTTCGAACATGTTTCACATGAGAGTCCCAGTCATTGGAAAAAATCAAGATATCATCCAAATAAACAATCAGAAATTTATCCACAAAATCCCTGAAAATGTCATTCATGAAGGACTGGAAGACAGAAGGAGCATTAGTGAGCCCAAAGGGCATCACAAGGTACTCAAAATGCCCCTCAGGGGTATTAAATGCCGTCTGCCATTCATCCCCGTGCTTAATGCGAATAAGGTTATATGCCCCCCTGAGGTCAAGCTTGGTAAACCAAGTAGCGTTTTTCACCCTGGAAAACAGGTCAGAAATCAAGGGTAACGGATATTGATATTTCACAGTAATATTGTTCAAAAGACGATAATCAATACACGGCCTTAATGAACCATCCTTTTTGGCCACAAAGAAAAAACCGGCCCCTAAGGGTGAAGAGGATGGTCTGATATGACCCTTCTCCAATGACTCCTTGATATAAGACCGCATAGCGTCATGTTCAGGTGACAGACAAGTTAAAAAGGCGACCTTTAGGGAATTTACTACCAGGCACTAATTCAATAGCGCAGTCATAGCTCCTATGGGGAGGCAAGGATGCAGATTTGACTTTCGCTAAACACATCAGAAAAATCAATCAAAAAGTCAGGAACATCCTGAGCCTGGGGGGAGGCAGAAAAAACAGGAGTGTTGGTATTAACACATTGGCAGCCCCAACTGGTTACAGACACAGATTTCCAATCCAAAACAGGATTATGAGACTGTAACCAAGGGAAACCCAGTACGATAATGTCATGCAGATTATACAGAACCAAAAATTTGCAGCTCTCCTGATGATCAGGTTCAACCCTCATTATCACCTGAGTAGAGAACTGAGGTTTATTCTCAGCCAAAGGGGTAGAATCGATCCCCAGTAGGGGAATAGACTTCCGTAGGGGTATCAAGGGAAACCCACATCGTTTAGCAAAATCAAAATCCATCAGGTTAATAGCTGCTCCCGAATCAACGAAAGCCTGAGCAGAAAATGAGGACACAGAGCACATCAGGGTAACAGTTAATAAAAACTTAGTCTGAACACTACCCAAGACAACTGAGCGTGCAAAACGTCTTCCCCGCTTAGGGCAGACTGAAATAGCATGAGAGGCATCACCACAGTAGAAACATAACCCATTGTGCTTTTGAAACTCATGACGCTGTGCCCCAGAAACCACTCTATCACACTGCATGGATTCAGAAGCAGGTTCACCAGGCAACACTATTCCACGCATACCTCTCCGCTCACGCAAACGTCTGTCAATTTGAATCGCTAATGACATAGAATCATTGAGACCAGAGGGGACAGGGAATTCCACCATAACATCCTTTACTTTATCTGACAGACCCTTCCGAAAAAGGGCTGCCAAAGCGTCGTCATTTCATTTGGTCAGGACTGCCCACCTACGGAATCTCTGACAGTATAACTCAGCGTCATCAAGCCCCTGATTTAATGCCAACAAGGCTTTTTCAGCTTGATCAGTAACATTAGGCTCATCGTACAATAACCCCAAAGCCTGAAAAAATGCATCAACATCACTCAAAACAGGATCCCCAGGTGTCAGGGAAAAAGCCCAATCCTGAGGATCGCCGCGCAGGAGAGAGATGACAATTTGAACCTGCTGCGCTGCGTTCCCTGAGGACTTAGATTTTGAGGCAAAAAACTATTTACAGTTATTTTGAAATTCAAAAACTTAGCTCGATCCCCTAAAAACAAATCTGGCATGGAATCCTAGGTTCCACAACAGGCAACCCAGCAAGATAGGCAGCAATACTCCGAACCTCAGTGGCAAGCTGATCCACACGGCCAGACAACTGTGCAAACTCCATTGAGAGAAAAAATCCTCCCCAGCACCCAGAGATACAGAGGGAAAAAAAAAAATGCAACAAACAGAAAAATATCTCTGACAACTCTGACAACCTTTTTTCTTTCACAATATTTTTCCCTTCTGTGAGTACCATACAATTTTCAATTTTTAGGCATGTGATACTGTTATGTTTCGGTAGCTGAGGAGTGCAGGTAAAAAAGGCAATACACCAGAGCACTTGGAATCTATGAGATTGCAGTACCCTGACTAACCACCACAACTAGAGGCAGCCATGGAGCGTTCCTACGTTGGTCCTAGACGCCTCGTCACAGCCTGAGAAACTAACTACACCTAAAGATAGAAAGAGGAAAGCTATCTGCCCCGGAGCAGATCCCCAAAGAACATAGAAAGCCCCCGAACATGTAATGGCGGTTAGACAAGAAGAAATACTGACACAGACAGAAAATAGTATGAGCAAACGTTGGGGCCCAAACTACCTAAATAGAAAAGGATAGGAAGGGCACTTACTGCAATCCCAAAAAACCCTGAAAAGCACCAACTCTACTAATTTCAAAAACACCTGAGATCACACGACCTCTACCACCTAAATTAGTTCTCTGGTGTAACAAAATCAAAACAGCAGCCACTGAAAAAACTGGAAAAAGCAAATGTACAAACATCAGTGGCTGAACTAAACTGAGAGGGCAAAAGCCCCCGGAGGGGACCCTGAAGGCCCCCATAGAAGTGCAGGACAAAATGCAAAAATCAAGCACAAAAACAAAAAGAAGAAAGTCTTATCTGTTAGCAGGAGATGCAGACACGACACAGCAGGCTACAAAGGAAACAGGAATCAAGAATTGAGACCAGAACAATTGATCACCGGCAACCCTGATGGGAAGGCGACTCCCTTATATAAGACCAGTCAGTAACACCTGATTCCAAATCCTCACAATCTTCACTGGACAGTCCAGTACCGCTTGTAACCACCAGAGGGAGCCTCTGCTCAGAACTCAGTTCAAGTCCATTCACAACACCGGCCTTTATGGCAGAGTGGCCCGACGGAAGCCTCTCCTCAGTGCAAGACATATGGAAGCCCGCATAGAATTTGCTTAAAAAAAACACATGAAGGTCTCCCAGAGAAATAAGATTCTCTGGTCTGATGAGACGAAGAAAGAACTTTTTGATGATAATGCTAAGCAGTTTGTGTGGAGAAAACCAGGCACTGCACATCACCTGCCCAATACAATCTCAACAGTGAAACATGGTGGTGGCAGCATCATGCTATGCGGGTATTTTTCAGCTGCAAGGACAGGATGACTGGTTGCTATTGAAGGAAACATGAATGCGGCCAAGTACCGAGATATCTTGGATGAATACCTCTTCCAGAGTGCTCTGGACCTCAGACTTGGCCGAAGGCTCACCTTCCAACAAGACAGAACAACTCTGTGACCATTCTTGACTGGCCCAGCCAGAGCCCTGACCTAAACACAATTGAGCATCTCTGGAGAGACCTGAAAATAGCTGTTCAGCAATGTTCACTATTCAACCTGACGGAACTGGAGAGGATCTGCAAGGAAGAATGTCAGAGGATCTCCAAATCCAGGTGTGAAAAACTTGTTGCATCATTCCCAAGAAGACTCATGGCTGTACTAGCTCAAAAGGGTGATTCTACTCAATACTGAGCAAAGGGTCTGAATACTTATGACCATGTGATATTTCAGTTTTTCTTTTTTAATAAATTTGGAAAAATTTCTACATTTCTGTTTTTTTCAGTAAAGATGGTGTGCAGAGTGTACATTAATGAGAAAAAAATGAACTTTTTTTGCATTTACCAAATGACTGTAATGAAACAAAGAGTGAAAAATTTAAAAGTGTCTGAACACTTTCTGAACCCACTGTATATAGTTGTGCACAGATCTTTTTTTGTGTATATATAAGTATAAGAATTTGGTTGGATTTTTTTATTATTATTTATAAGCTCTTGTGTTCATAGATTGAAGCGTCTTCCAAGATAGTTAATCGTTTATTTCTATGAGTATATTATATTATATGACCCTGCTTTTAACAAACGATTTGAAAAAATATGTTCAAAATGTCTTTTATTATTATCAAGTGTGAGTAAAATCCCCGCACTTAGGATACGTTCACACTATGAGCTTTGGTGACTTTTTGATGTTGGATATTTTCTGCACCATTTCTGCACCTGTTAAGTAAAATCGGTTACTTGCATTTTTTTGAAAATACAAAGTGTAAAAAACTCACCAAAAACTCATTGTGGGAACATAGCATTACACACCATGGCTACTATCAATCAGATTGTGAATAATCGTGGAATGTTCTGCCATGATGAATTCACTTTGGCAAGCAAATCATGAAGATCTGCTGCTGACGTCCGAGATGTGCTTGATGGGAGACGAGTCCGGAGACACTGCAGGCAATGGTAGCAGGTTTAGGCGATGCAGGCTGTGCACAGTAGCACAAGCAATTGGTTTGGTGTGTTAAAAAACATCTCCTGCGACACTTTGGAGAAATGGCTGTACCACTAATTCTATGACTAAATCAATTTAATGCCGACTTGTTAGTGTACATGGAATAAAGACTAGAGAGGGTCAGCTATTGTAAATTATGTCACCCGACACCATAATCCCTAGAGTAGGTCTGGTGTGATGCTCCCTTAAGGCCTCTGCATGGCATTACCACATGTTCTTGTTAGATTAAAAAATGGCACTTAGTAATACCGTATATACTCGTGTATAAGCCGAGATTTTCAGCCCATTTTTTAGGGCTGAAAGTCCCCCTCTCGGCTTATATGCGAGTCATATACCGGGGTCGGCGGGAGAGGGGGAGCGGGGGTGTCGGATCATACTCACCCCTCCGCCGGCGCGGTCTCTGTAGCCCGCCTGCTTCTCCCACGATCTCCGGCTCCTTCCTGCAGCGGTCACATGGTACCTCTCATTAAAGTCATGAATATGCACATATTCATGACTTTAATAAGCGGTACCACGTGTCTGCTGTAGGACTGAAGCGCTGCGGAGAGCGCTGGGAGAAGAGGAGAGGCTGCAGAGACCGCGCCGGCGGAGGGGTGAGTATAGCGATATTTACCTGTCCCGTTCCACCGCTGCGCGCTGCTCCCTCGTCCGAATCCTCTGGCTGTTAATGTTCAGGCAGAGGGCGCGATGACGTCGTTAGTGCGCGCCGCGCCCCCTGCCTGATCATTCACTGCCGAGGACCCGGAAGAGGGAGCAGTGCGCAGCGGTGTAGAGAGGACAGGTAAATATCTCAGGTGCCGGGGTCTTGAGCGAGCGGTGACACCAGCACCTGTCCCCCATAGCGCGCCAGTGTCACCGCCTGCTCAGGACACCGGTACCTGGCCCCCAGCGACGAGAGGTGAGTATGTCATTTTTTTATTTTTTTTTTTGCAGCAGCGCGGCAGCATAAGGGACGTATACTATGGGGCATAATCTGTGGATCATACGGGGCATAATCTAGACCATATGGGGGCATAATCTGTGCAGCATATGGGGGCATAATCTATGGAACATATGGGGGCATAATCTGTGGAACATATGGGGGCATAATCTGGAGCATATGGGGCATAATCTGGAGCATATGGGGGCATAATCTGGATCATACGGGGGCATAATCTGGAGCATATGGGGGCATAATCTGGAGCATATGGGGGCATAATCTGGAGCATATAGGGGCATAATCTGGATCATACGGGGGCATAATCTGGATCATAAGGGGGCATAATCTGTGCAGCATATGGGGGCATAATCTGGAGCATATGGGGGCATAATCTGGAGCATATGGGGCATAATCTGGAGTATATGGGGTCATAATCTGTGGAGCATATGGGGGGCATAATCTGTGGAACATATGGGGGCATAATCTGTGGAGCATATGGGGGCATAATCTCTGGAGCATATTGGTCATAATCTGGAGCATATGGGGCATAATCTGTGCAGCATATGGGGGCATAATCTGTGGAGCATATTGGGCAAAATCTGTGAAGCATTTGGAGGCATAATCTGTGGAGCATATGGGGGCATAATCTGTGCAGCATATGGGGGCATAATCTGTGGATCATACGGGGCATAATCTGTGCAGTTTATGGGGGCCTAATCTGTGGAGCATCATATGGGGGGCATAATCATTTTTCACCTTAGACTTATATGCGAGTCAATACGTTTTCCCAGTTTTTTGTGGCAAAATTAGGGGGGTCGGCTTATACACGGGTCGGCTTATACATGAGTATATACGGTACATTCAGTTGGACATCAAATACCAAGCCAAAGGTGTCAAGTAGTGTCTATTTGAGGTGATATATCTTGTAACAATGCCAGATAGGCTAGGGTTAAATCCTAGCTCTGCAGGCTTTGGTTAGTGCACTTGGCTAGCTCTGCATATAAATGGGCTAGGTGTTCACGTAAGGCAGTCTGCTGGGGAAGCTGAGCAGACTGGATCTGTCATGGAGCTGATGGGAGAGACAGGCAGAATACTCTCTGAGAAGAGTCTGCACAGATCGTGTGCAGAGAACCGCGGGTGTTGTGAATGGGTTTGAGATGAGTTCTGAGCAGAGGCTTCCTCTGGTGGTTACAAGCGGTGCTGGTCTGTCCAGTGAAGATTGTGAGGACTGGGAATCAGGTGTTACTGACTGGTCTTATATAAGGGAGTCACCTTCCCATCAGGGTTGCCGGTGATCAATTGTTCTGGTCTGAATCCTTCATTCCTGTTTCCCTTGTAGCCTGCTGTGTCGTGTCTGCATCTCCTGCTAACAGATAAGACATTTTCTTCTTTTTGTTTTTGTGCTATATTTTTGCATTTTGTCCTGCACTTCTGTGGGGGCCTCCTGGGTCCCCTCCGGGGGCTTTTGCCCTCTCAGTTTAGTTCAGCCACTGATGTTTGTACTTTTGCTTTTCCCAGTTTTTTCAGTGGCTGCTGTTTTGATTTTGTTACACCAGAGAACTAATTTAGGTGGAAGAGGTCGTGTGATCTCAGGTGTTTTTGAAATTAGTAGAGTTGGTGCTTTTCAGGGTTTTCTGGGATTGCAGTAAGTACCCTTCCTATCCTTTTCTATTTAGTTAGTTTGGGCCCCAGCGTTTGCTCATACTATTTTCTTTCTGTGTCAGTATTTCATCTTGTCTAACCGCCATTACTTGTTTGGGGGCTTTCTATTATCTTTGGGGTTCTGCTCCGGGCAGATAGCTTTCCTATTTCTATCTTTAGGTGTAGTTAGTTTCTCAGGCTCTGACGAGGCGTCTAGGACCAACGTAGGAACGCTCCACGGCTGCCTCTAGTTGTGGTGGTTAGTCAGGGTACTGCAATCTCATAGATTCCAACTGCTCTGGTGTATTGCCTTTTTTACCTGCACTCCTCAGCTACCGAAACATAACAGTATCACCGGACCAAAAAATTGAAAATTGTATGGTACTCACAGAAGGGAAAAAATATTGTGAAAGAAAAAAGGTTGTCAGAGTTGTCAGAGATATTTTTCTGTTTGTTGCATTTTTTCCCTCTGTATCTCTGGGTGCTGGGGAGGATCTTTTCTCTCAATGGAGTTTGCACAGTTGTCTGGCCGTGTGGATCAGCTTGCCACTGAGGTTCAGAGTATTGCTGCATATCTTGCTAGGTTGCCTGTTGTGGAACCTAGGATTCCCATGCCAGATTTGTTTTTAGGGGATCGAGCTAAGTTTCAGAATTTCAAAAATAATTGTAAATTGTTTTTTGCCTTAAAATCTAAGTCCTCAGGGAACGCAGCGCAGCAGGTTCAAATTATCATCTCTCTCCTGCGCGGCGATCCTCAGGATTGGGCTTTTTCCCTGACACCTGGGGATCCTGTTTTGAGTGATGTTGATGCAGTTTTTTCAGGCTTTGGGGTTATTGTACGATGAGCCTAATGTCACTGATCAAGCTGAAAAAGCCTTGTTGGCATTAAATCAGGGGCCTTATGACGCTGAGTTATACTGTCAGAGATTCCGTAGGTGGGCAGTCCTGACCAAATGGAATGACGACGCTTTGGCAGCCCTTTTCCGGAAGGGTCTGTCAGATAATGTAAAGGATGTTATGGTGGGATTCCCTGTCCCCTCTGGTCTCAATGATTCTATGTCATTAGCGATTCAAATTGACAGACGTTTGCGTGAGCGGAGAAGTATGCGTGGAATAGTGTTGCCTTGTGAACCAGCTTCTGAACCCATGCAGTGTGATAGAGTGGTGTCTGGGGCACAGCGTCATGAGTTTCGAAAGCGCAATGGGTTATGTTTCTACTGTGGTGATGCCTCTCATGCTATTTCAGTCTGCCCTAAGTGGGGAAGACGTTTTGCACGCTCAGTTGTCTTGGGTAGTGTTCAGATTAAGTTTTTATTAACTGTCACTCTGATATGCTCTCTGTCCTCATTTTCTGCTCAGGCTTTCGTTGATTCTGGAGCAGCTATTAACCTGATGGATTATGATTTTGCTAAACGTTGTGGGTTTCCCTTGATACCCCTACAGAAGTCTATTCCCCTATGGGGATCGATTCTACCCCTTTGGCTGAGAATAAACCCCAGTTTTCTACTCAGGTGATAATGAGGGTTGAACCTGATCACCAGGAGTGCTGCAAATTTTTCGTTCTGTATAATCTGCATGACATTATCGTGCTGGGTCTCCCTTGGTTACAGTCTCATAATCCTGTTTTGGATTGGAAATCTGTGTCTGTAACCAGTTGGGGCTGCCAATGTGTTAATACCAACACTCCTGTTTTTTTCTGCCTCCCCCCAGGCTCAGGATGTTCCTGACTTTTTGATTGATTTTTCTGATGTGTTTAGCGAAAGTAAATCTGCATCCTTGCCTCCCCATAGGAGCTATGACTGCGCTATTGAATTAGTGCCGGGTAGTAAATTCCCTAAAGGTCGCCTTTTTAACTTGTCTGTACCTGAACATGACGCTATGCGGTCTTATATCAAGGAATCATTGGAGAAGGGTCATATCAGACCATCCTCTTCACCCTTAGGTGCGGTTTTTTCTTTGTGGCCAAAAAAGATGGTTCATTAAGGCCGTGTATTGATTATCGTCTCTTGAACAATATTACTGTGAAATATCAATACCCATTACCCTTGATTTCTGACCTGTTTTCCAGGGTGAAAAACGCTACTTGGTTTACCAAGCTTGACCTCAGGGGGGCGTATAACCTTATTCGCATTAAGCACGGGGATGAATGGAAGACGGCATTCAATACCCCTGAAGGGCATTTTGAGTACCTAGTGATGCCCTTTGGGCTCACTAATGCTCCTTCCGTCTTCCAGTCCTTCATGAATGACATTTTCAGGGATTTTGTGGACAAATTTCTGATTGTTTATTTGGATGATATCTTGATTTTTTTCTAATGACTGGGACTCTCATGTGAAACATGTTCGAACTCTTATTCCAGATTTTGAGAGAGAATGCTCTGTATGTGAAGGGATCAAAGTGTCTTTTTGGCGTACAGAGGATCTCATTTCTGGGATTCATTTTGTCCCCATCTGTTATTGAAATGGACCCGGTCAAGGTTCAGGCCATCTGTGATTGGGTCCAACCTACTTCATTAAAGGCTCTTCAGAGATTTTTGGGTTTTGCCAATTTTTATCGTAAATTTATTGGTAATTTCTCGGTTATTGTTAAACCATTAACTGATTTGACCAGAAAGGGTTCTGATGTGGTGAATTGGCCTCCTGAGGCAGTCTCTGCATTTCAGGAACTTAAGCAGAGATTTACTTCTGCTCCTGTTCTACGGCAGCCTGATGTTTCTCTGCCATTTCAGGTGGAGGTTGATGCCTCTGAAATTGGGGCAGGTGCCGTTTTGTCCCAAAAAGATCCAGAGACCTCTAAAAGTAACCCTTGTGCCTTTTTCTCTCGAAAATTTTCTTCTACTGAACGTAATTATGACGTGGGTAATCGGGAGTTATTGGCCATGAAGTGGGCTTTTGAAGAGTGGAGACATTGGCTGGAGGGAGCCAAACATCAGGTGGTGGTCCTTACGGACCATAAGAATCTGGTCTATCTGGAATCTGCCAAGCGACTCAATCCTAGACAGGCCAGGTGGGCCTTGTTTTTCACACATTTTAATTTTGTGGTTTCCTTTCTTCCTGGCACTAAGAATGTTAAGGCGGATGCCCTCTCGAGGAGTTTCCTTGCGGACTCTCCTGAGTTATCTGATCCTTCTGTTATTTTGAAAGAGGGTGTAGTTCTTTCCGCCATCTCGCCCAATTTGAGACTTGCTCTGGAGGGGTGTCAGGAGGATAGGCCCGAGTGCTGCCCTGTTGGAAAATTGTTTGTCCCGGACCAGTGGAAAAAGAGTGTGATGTCTGAGATTCATTGTTCCGCATTGGCTGGGCATCCCGGAATTTTTGGTACCAGAGACTTGGTTAGTCGGTCCTTTTGGTGGCCTACCATGTCTCGTGATGTCAGGGAATTTGTGCAGTCCTGCGGGACTTGCTCTCGCTCCAAGCCTTGCTCTCGCTCTAGTGGTTTGTTGTTGCCATTGCCTGTGCCCAAGAGACCATGGACCCATATCTCTATGGATTTCATTTCCGACCTTCCTGTTTCTCAGAGAATGACCACCATCTGGGTAATTTGTGATAGGTTTTCCAAAATGATACATCTTGTGCCATTACCTAAGTTGCCTTCCTCCTCTGAATTGGTGCCGTTGTTTCTTCAGCACGTGGTTCGTTTACACGGCATTCCTGAGAACATTGTGTCTGACAGAGGAGTCCAGTTTGTTTCCAGATTTTGGAGGACTTTTTGTTCTAAACTGGGTGTTCAATTGTCTTTCTCCTCGGCATTTCATCCTCAGACCAATGGTCAAACTGAGAGAACAAACCAGACATTGGAGACTTATCTAAGATGCTTTGTGTCTGCTGATCAGGATGACTGGGTCTCTTTTTTGCCTTTGGCTGAGTTTGCTCTTAATAATAGGGCTAGCTCTGCCACTTTGATGTCTCCGTTTTTCTGTAATTCTGGGTTTCACCCTCGATTTTCTTCAGGACAGACAGAGGCTTCTGTCTGTCCAGGTGTTGACTCTGTTGTGGAGCGTATGCAACAGATTTGGGACCAGGTAGTGGAGAGGTAGTCCCTCTCTCAGGAGAAGGCCCAGCGGTTTGCTAACCGGCATAGGACTGATGGTCCTCGGTTTAAAGTGGGGGACTTGGTCTGGTTGTCCTCAAAGAATATTCCTATGAGAGTGGCATCTCCTAAATTTAAGCCTAGGTTCATTGGACCTTATAAGATCATGGAGATTATTAATCCTGTTTCTTTTCGTTTGCTTCTTCCAGGGACATTTAAGATCCATAACGTGTTCCACAAGTCCTTGTTGAAGAGGTTTGTTGAGCCAGTGGTTCCTGCTGCTGTGCCTCCTGACCCTGTTTTGGTTGAGGGCAATCTGGAGTATGTGGTTGAGAAAATATTAGATTCTCGTTTTTCTAGACGGAAACTCCAGTATTTGGTTAAATGGAGAGGTTATAGTCAGGAAGACAATTCTTGGGTGTTTGCTTCGGACATCCATGCTAGGAGACTTATCCGTGCGTATCATAGAACTCATCCTGACCGACCTGGTTGCTCAAATGAGGGTTCGGTGACCCCTCCTCAAGGGGGGGTACTGTTGTGAATGGGTTTGAGATGAGTTCTGAGCAGAGGCTTCCTCTGGTGGTTACAAGCGGTGCTGGTCTGTCCAGTGAAGATTGTGAGGACTGGGAATCAGGTGTTACTGACTGGTCTTATATAAGGGAGTCACCTTCCCATCAGGGTTGCCGGTGATCAATTGTTCTGGTCTGAATCCTTCATTCCTGTTTCCCTTGTAGCCTGCTGTGTCGTGTCTGCATCTCCTGCTAACAGATAAGACATTTTCTTCTTTTTGTTTTTGTGCTATATTTTTGCATTTTGTCCTGCACTTCTGTGGGGCCTTCTGGGTCCCCTCCGGGGGCTTTTGCCCTCTCAGTTTAGTTCAGCCACTGATGTTTGTACTTTTGCTTTTTCCAGTTTTTTCAGTGGCTGCTGTTTTGATTTTGTTACACCAGAGAACTAATTTAGGTGGAAGAGGTCGTGTGATCTCAGGTGTTTTTGAAATTAGTAGAGTTGGTGCTTTTCAGGGTTTTCTGGGATTGCAGTAAGTACCCTTCCTATCCTTTTCTATTTAGTTAGTTTGGGCACCAGCGTTTGCTCATACTATTTTCTTTCTGTGTCAGTATTTCATCTTGTCTAACCGCCATTACTTGTTTGGGGGCTTTCTATTATCTTTGGGGTTCTGCTCCGGGGCAGATAGCTTTCCTATTTCTATCTTTAGGTGTAGTTAGTTTCTCAGGCTGTGACGAGGCGTCTAGGACCAACGTAGGAACGCTCCACGGCTGCCTCTAGTTGTGGTGGTTAGTCAGGGTACTGCAATCTCATAGATTCCAACTGCTCTGGTGTATTGCCTTTTTTACCTGCACTCCTCAGCTACCGAAACATAACACGCGGGTATCAGTGGTTGCTATGGACAATAGCTGTTTTGTGTGACAGAGCTGGGGCTAGCTCAGGATTTATAATTGTGATTTTGTTGTTTTGGTACTGTGCAACCTGTGGAATGGCATAAAAACTGCACGTGTTTGAACCAAAACTGCATAGACTGTGTGAACGCTACCTAAGGCAGGCCTAATGTCTACCAGTATGAGTGAATATATAATTTCCATAGCGATTTTTCATTTTCTTTCTTTGATTTTTTCCCACCCTTTGTTTTATTTTGACATTCTATTTTTGCTACATTAAGTGTGCAGTAAAAATAACATGTCAATATGATTCCAAATAGTACAGTTATAGTGATACCAAACTTATACAGTGCTCAGCATAAATGTGTATACCACCTTTGAAAAGTAAGGTTTTAATCAATATTTATGAACACAAAAACAATTTCCAACATTGTGACAAGATTTAAAAAATTTTGAATTTCATAGAACATTTTTTAACCCATAACATGAAAGTAAGGTTAAAGGGGTTGTCCGGTCTAAATGAATAAGTTTGCAGTCACTCTGTGACTGCAGACTCATGAATCCCCCCCACAGTGCATGCACTGTGCACTGCGAGGATTTGCTGGTTTCTGAGCCAGGAATGGGGGTGATATACAGTACAGACCAAAAGTTTGAACACACCTTCTCATTTAAAGATTTTTCTGTACTTTCATGACTATGAAAATTGTACATTCACACTGAAGGCATCGAAACTATGAATTAACACATGTGGAATTATACATTACACTTTACAAAAAAGTGTGAAACAACTGAAAATATGTCTTATATTCTAGGTTCTTCAAAGTAGCCACCTTTTGCTTTGATGACTGCTTTGCACACTCTTGGCATTCTCTTGATGAGCTTCAAAAGGTAGTCACCGGAAATGGTCTTCCAACAGTCTTGAAGGAGTTCCCAGAGATGCTTAGCACTTGTTGGCCCTTTTGCCTTCACTCTGCAGTCCTGCTCACCCCAAACCATCTTGATTGGGTTCAGGGCTGGTGACTGTGGAGGCCAGGTCATCTGGCGTAGCACCCCATCACTCTCCTTCTTGGTCAAATAGCCCTTACACAGCCTGGAGGTGTGTTTGGGGTCATTGTCCTGTTGAAAATAAATGATGGTCCAACTAAACGCAAACCGGATGGAACAGCATGCCGCTGCAAGATGCTGTGGTAGCCATGCTGGTTCAGTATGCCTTCAATTTTGAATAAATCCCCAACAGTGTCACCAGCAAAGCGCCCCCACACCATCACACCTCCTCCTCCATGCTTCACGGTGGGAACCAGGCATGTAGAGTCCATCCGTTCACCTTTTCTGCGTCGCACAAAGACATGGTGGTTGGAACCAAAGATCTCAAATTTGGACTCATCAGACCAAAGCACAGATTTCCACTGGTCTAATGTCCATTCCTTGTGTTTTTTAGCCAAACAAGTCTCTTCTGCTTGTTGCCTGTCCTTATCAGTGGTTTCCTAGCAGCTATTTTATCATGAAGGCCTGCTGCACAAAGTCTCCTCTTAACAGTTGTTTTAGAGATGTGTCTGCTGCTAGAACTTAGGTCTCTAATCTGAGCTGCTGTAAACCTGCGATTTCTGAGGCTGGTGACTTGGATAAACTTATCCTCAGAAGCAGAGGTGACTCTTGTTGACGCAGCCATCTAGTGATGCAGCTGTCTAGTGACGTATCCTCACTCAATACAAGTGTATGGAGCGAGGCTGCACCCACTAGACGGGTCTGGCCAGGAGCATGCATGTCGCAGATTTAATAATATAACTTTCATTACATAATCTTCAGTTTTACGCAAATTAGTTGATGCAAAAGTGAATACACCCCACATCACAAACTACATCCAGTATTTTGTATGATCTCCATATTTTTTAAGGACAGCCAGAAGTCTTTTAGGCATGGAATGAACAAATTGGCAACATATTGCATCACCTATCATTTTCCTTTCTTCAAGAACGACCTCTTTTAGAGCCTGGATGCTGGATGGAGAGTGATTCTCAACTTGTCTTTTCAGAATTCCCCATTTGTTTTCGCTTAGCTTCAGATCAGGAGACATATTTGACCACTAAATCACTTTCACCCTGCTCTTCTTCAGAAATGTTACAGTGGCCTTAGGCTGGTTTCACATTTGCGTCTGTGTGCGCAGCGTTTGATCTGCATTGATCCGCATGCGTCATGCGTACATATCTTTAACATGGTGTACACAGGGACATGCGTTTGCATGCGTTCGCATGCGTTTGCGTACTCATGCGTCGTTTCGCGGTGTGCGGCGAACACAACATGTTGCATTTTTTGAAGCGTCAAAATCCATCAAATATGCGCAGTCATGCGCATGCTGATGAGTGCGTCAAAAAGCTCATTACTGTCTACGGGAACGCATTGGTACGCAAGGACATGCGCATGGATGCGTTTGATGCGCATGCGGACTTAAGACTGCGAATGTCTAGGAACTGATTACAGCACCTGGAAATATTGAACGCATGCGCATAAACAACGCAAACGCATGCACACGCAGCGGGGTTTTTTTGCGTCATGTGTAAGCTGTTGCGGATAAAAAATGCTGCGTTAGCATGCGTTTTAGCATGCATTTGCGCATGCAGGTGTTACACTGCGCACACAAATGCCTAGATGTGTGTTTTGGATCATTGTCATGTTGGAAAAATGCACTTCTGCCAAGGGCACGGAGTGATGGTAGCATCTTCTCTTTCAATATAAAGCAATATATATATATATATATATATATATATATATATATATATATATAAATGAATTCATAACATAATCAATGAACTGTAGCGCCCCGACACCAGGAGCACTCATGCAGCCTCACATAATGACACTGTCACCACCATGTTTCACTGTAAGCACCATGCATTTTTCTTTGTACTCCCCTTTGCAACACCATACAGTTTTGTAGCCATCAGTTCCAAAAACATTTATCTTGGATATATTTTCAGCATGGACCCTGGGGAAATTGTTTTTTGTGCATGGGCTTTAGAAGAGGCTTCCTTCATGGATGACGTATGCAGCATGCTGTGTACGCCGTATTGTGTCACAGGAAACACTCACCCTGATTTGACTTTCTACTTCTTTAGTTAACTGCAGTGAACTTACATGTCGATTTTCTTCAACTCTTCTCATCAGAAGATGATCCTGTTTGGGTGTTAAAGGGAACCTGTTATGTAAGAAAACGTTATTAACCTGCAGATATGAGTTTGTCAGCAAAAAAATGGTGTAGCACCTCCGAACAGAATGAAGCAAGTGTGAACAGGTACAAGGTACCATAACTGCATAATATACAAACCAAAGAATATAGCAGCACACTGTGCTAATATGTATGCAACATTGAATATATGAACTGCATTACTGTAATATGGAATATATGAGAAGAAAAAATAGTGGAACTCACCGATCCTGTAAAATCCAATGTCTTTATTCAGAAAAAGATGTTTAAAACTTTTCAGGAACAGTAGAAGCGCAGGAGAGCGCAAAACGATCGTCCCACGTGTGCTCCTTGAAAAGTGTTTCAGCAGGACAACGACCCCAAACATATCAGCAAGTAGGCAATGTCCTGGTTCTAGACCATCAAGATTGATGCTATGAAGTGGCCGGCCCAAACCACACACCTCAATCCGATTGAGAATTTGTGGAGTGACATCAAAAATGCTGTTTTTTATACAAAACCTAAGAATGCAAAAGAACTGTGGAATGTAGGCCAGTCAGCTTGGGCTGCAAATATCTGCTTGCACGTGTTATTTGACTCCATGCCTCACAGATGTAAAGCAGTTATCAGAAACAAAGGTCATACAACTAAATATTAGTTCAGTTTATACTCTAAATATTAAAGTTTGTAAATTAAAATGCAGACACTGCTATTTTTGAACAGCATATTCCTTTTTTCAGTTTAAAAATTGATATTTTGTTCATGTTTTCATCTGGCATTGAATGTGCAGTGCCCCCAATATCTTTTGTGTATATGAAAATAAACGCTATCATGAGGATTGAGCTTTTTCTCAGTTGTTTTAAACACACTGCTATTATTTTGCACGTAACTGTATCTGACCCTCCAAGTTCCATAAACCTAATTCACATCCAGCCGGCCAGACTAGACATCTTTCTACAATGCACATGTACAGTACAGACCAAAAGTTTGGACACACCTTCTCATTCAAAGATTCTTCTGTATTTTCATGACTATGATAATTGTAGAATCACACTGAAGGCATAAAAACTATGAATTAACACATGTGGAATTATACATTACACTTTACAAAAAAGTGTGAAACAGCTGAAAATATGTCTTATACTCTAGGTACTTCAAAGTAGCCACTGTTATGATTTGGTAGCTGAGGAGAGCAAGCAAAAAAGGAAATACACCAGAGAGGTTGGAATCTATGGGATTGCAGTACCCTGACTAACCACCACAACTAAAGGCAGCCGTGGAGCGTACCTACGTTGGTCCTAGACGCCTCGTCACAGCCTGAGAAGCTAACTATACCTAAAGACAGAAAGAGGAAAACTATCTGCCCCGGAGCAGATCCCCAAAGAACATAGAAAGCCTCCAAACATGTAATGGCGGTTAGACAAGAGGAAATACTGACACAGACAGAAAATAGTATGAGCAAACGTTGGGGCCCAAACTTCCTAAATAGAAAAGGATAGGAAGGACACTTACTGCAACCCCAAAAAACCCTGAAAAGTACCAACTCTACTAATTACAAAAACACCTGAGATCACACGACCTCTACCACCTAAATTAGTTCTCTGGTGTAACAAAAAACTAAACAGCAGCCACTGAAAAAACTGGAAAAGGCAAATGAACAAACAACAGTGGCTGAACTAAACTGAGAGGAGCACAAGCCCCCGGAGGGGACCCGGCAGACCCCCACAGAAGTACAGGACAAAATGCAAAAAGCAAGCACAAAAAACAAAAAGAAGAAAATGTCTTATCTGTTAGCAGAAGATGCAGGCATGAAACAGCAGGCTACAAAGTGAACAGGAATCAAAGATGAGACCAGAACAATTGATCACCGGCAACCATGATGGGAGGGAACCTCCCTTATATAAGACCAGTCAGTAACACCTGATCGCCAATCTTCACAATCTTCATTGGATAGTTCAGTACTGTTTGTAACCACCAGAGGGAGCTTCTGCTCAGAATTCATTTCTAGCACATTCACAACAGTACCTCCCCCTTGAGGAGGGGTCACCGAACCCTCATTTGAGCACCAGGTCGGTCAGGATGAGCTCTGTGATACGCACGGATGAGTCTCCTGGCATGGATGTCCGAAGCAAACACCCAAGAATTGTCCTCCTGACCATAACCTCTCCAGTTAACCAAATACTGGAGTTTCCGTCTAGAAAAACGAGAATTCAATATTTTCTCAATCACATACTCCAGATTGCCCTCAACCAAAACAGGGTCAGGAGGCATAGCCATAGGAACCACTGGCTCGACAAACCTCTTCAATAAGGACTTGCGGAACACGTTATGGATCTTAAATGTCCCTGGAAGAAGTAAACTAAAGGAAACAGGATTAAGAATCTCCATGATCTTATAAGGTCCAATGAACCTAGGCTTAAACTTACGAGATGCAACTCTCATAGGGATATTTCTTGAGGACAACCAGACCAAGTCCCCCACTTCAAACCGAGGACCATCAGTCCTATGCCGGTTGGCAAACCGCTGGGCCCTCTCCTGAGAGAGGGACAACCTCTCCACTACCTGGTCCCAAATCTGCTGCATACGCTCCACAACAGAGTCAACACCTGGACAGACAGAAGCCTCCGTCTGTCCTGAAGAAAATCGAGGGTGAAACCCAAAATTGCAGAAAAATGGAGACATCAAAGTGGCAGAGCTAGCCCTATTATTAAACGCAAACTCAGCTAAAGGCAAAACAGAGACCCAGTCATCCTGATCAGCAGACACAAAGCATCTCAGATAAGTCTCCAATGTCTGGTTTGTTCTCTCAGTTTGTCCATTGGTCTGAGGATGAAAAGCCGAGGAGAAAGACAATTGAACACCAAGTTTAGAACAAAAAGTCCTCCAAAATCTGGAAACAAACTGGACTCCTCTGTCAGACACAATGTTCTCAGCAATGCCGTGTAACCGAACCACGTGCTGAAGGAACAAAGGCACCAATTCAGATGAGGAAGGCAACTTAGGTAATGGCACAAGATGTATCATCACAAATCACCCAGATAATGGTCATTCTCTGAGAAACAGGGAGGTCGGAAATGAAATCCATAGAGATATGGGTCCATGGTCTCTTGGGCACAGGCAATGGCATCAACAAACCACTAGAGCGAGAGCAAGGCTTGGAGCGAGAGCAAGTCCCGCAGGACTGCACAAATTCCCTGACGTCACGAGACAAAGTAGGCCACCAAAAGGACCGACTAACCAAGTCTCTGGTACCAAAAATTCCGGGATGACCGGCCAACGCGGAACAATGAATCTCAGACATCACACTCTTTTTCCATCGGTCTGGGACAAACAATTTCCCAATAGGGCAGCGCTCGGGTTTATCCTCCTGACACCCTTCCAGAGCCAGTCTCAAATTGGGCGAGATGGCGGAAAGAACTACACCCTCTTTCAAAATAACAGCAGGATCAGATAACTCAGGAGAGTCCGCAAGGAAACTCCTCGAGAGGGCATCCGCCTTAACATTCTTAGTGCCAGGAAGAAAGGAAACCACAAAATTAAAACGTGTGAAAAACAAGGCCCACCTGGCCTGTCTAGGATTAAGTCGCTTGGCTGATTCCAGATAAACCAGATTCTTATGGTCAGTGAGGACCACCACCTGATGTTTGGCTCCCTCCAGCCAATGTCTCCACTCTTCAAAAGCCCACTTCATGGCCAATAACTCCCGATTACCCACGTCATAATTACGTTCAGTAGGAGAAAATTTTCGAGAGAAAAAGGCACAAGGGTTACTTTTAGAGGTCTCTGGATCTCTTTGGGACAAAACGGCACCTGCCCCAATTTCAGAGGCATCAACCTCCACCTGAAATGGCAGACAAACATCAGGCTGCCGTAGAACAGGAGCAGAAGTGAATCTCTGCTTAAGTTCCTGAAACGCAGAGACTGCCTCAGGAGGCCAATTCACCACATCAGAACCCTTTTGGTCAAATCAGTCAATGGTTTAACAATAACAGAGAAATTACCAATAAATTTACGATAAAAATTGGCAAAACCCAAGAATCTTTGAAGAGCCTTTAATGAAGTAGGTTGGACCCAATCACAGATGGCCTGAACCTTGACCGGGTCCATTTCAATAACAGATGGGGACAAAATGAATCCCAGAAATGAGATCCTCTGTACGCCAAAAAGACACTTTGATCCCTTCACATACAGAGCATTCTCTCTCAAAATCTGGAACACAGTCCGAACATGTTTCACATGAGAGTCCCAGTCATTGGAAAAAATCAAGATATCATCCAAATAAACAATCAGAAATTTATCCACAAAATCCCTGAAAATGTCATTCATGAAGGACTGGGAGACAGAAGGAGCATTAGTGAGCCCAAAGGGCATCACTAGGTACTCAAAATGCCCCTCTGGGGTATTAAATGCCATCTTCCATTCATCCCCGTGTTTAATGCGAATAAGGTTATATGCCCCCCTGAGGTCAAGCTTGGTAAACCAAGTAGCACTTTTCACCCTGGAAAACAGGTCAGAAATCAAGGGTAACGGATATTGATATTTCACAGTGATATTGTTCAAGAGACGATAATCAATACACGGCCTTAATGAACCATCCTTTTTGGCCACAAAGAAAAAACCGGCACCCAAGGTTGAAGAGGATGGTCTGATATGACCCTTCTCCAATGACTCCTTGATATAAGACCGCATAGCGTCATGTTCAGGTACAGACAAGTTAAAAAAGCGACCTTTAGGGAATTTACTACCAGGCACTAATTCAATAGCGCAGTCATAGCTCCTATGGGGGGGCAAGGATGCAGATTTACTTTTGCTAAACACATCAGAAAAATCAGTCAAAAAGTCAGGAACATCCTGAGCCTGGGGGGAGGCAGAAAAAACAGGAGTGTTGGTATTAACACATTGGCAGCCCCAACTGGTTACAGACACAGATTTCCAATCCAAAACAGGATTATGAGACTGCAACCAAGGGAAACCCAGTACGATAATGTCATGCAGATTATACAGCACCAAAAATTTGCAACTCTCCTGATGATCAGGTTCAACCCTCATTATCACCTGAGTAGAGAACTGAGGTTTATTCTCAGCCAAAGGGGTAGAATCGATCCCCAGTAGGGGAATAGACTTCCGTAGGGGTATCAAGGGAAACCCACAACGTTTAGCAAAATCAAAATCCATCAGGTTAATAGCTGCTCCCGAATCAACGAAAGCCTGAGCAGAAAATGTGGACAGGGAGCAAATCAGGGTAACAGTCAACAAAAATTTAGTCTGAACACTACCCAAGACAACTGAGCGTGCAAAACGTCTTCCCCGCTTAGGGCAGACTGAAATAGCATGAGAGGCATCACCACAGTAGAAACATAACCCATTGCGTTTTCGAAACTCATGACGCTGTGCCCCAGAAGCCACTCTATCACACTGCATGGGTTCAGAAGCTGGTTTACAAGGCAACACTATTCCACGCATACCTCTACGCTCACGCAAACGTCTGTCAATTTGAATCGCTAATGACATAGAATCATTGAGACCAGACGGGACAGGGAATCCCACCATAACATCCTTTACATTCTCTGACAGACCCTTCTGAAAAAGGGCTGCCAAAGCATCGTCATTCCATTTGGTCAGGACTGCCCACCTTCGGAATCTCTGACAGTATAACTCAGCGTCCTCAAGCCCCTGATGTAATGCCAACAAGGCTTTTTCAGCTTGATCAGTGACATTATGCTCATCGTACAATAACCCCAGAGCCTGAAAAAATGCATCAACATTACTCAAAACAGGGTCCCCAGGTGTCAGGGAAAAAGCCCAATCCTGAGGATCGCCGCGCAGGAGAGAGATGACAATTTGAACCTGCTGTGCTGCGTTCCCTGAGGACTTAGATTTCAAGGCAAAAAACAACTTACAGTTATTTTTGAAATTCAGAAATTTAGCTCGATCCCCTAAAAACAAATCTGGCATGGGAATCCTAGGTTCCACAACAGGCAACCCTGCAAGATAGATAGCAATACTCCGAACTTCAGTGGCAAGCTGATCCACATGGCCAGACAACTGTGCAAACTCCATTGAGAGAAAAAAAAAAAAATCCTCCTCAGCACCCAGAGATACAGAGGGAAAAAAAAAAAAAAATCTCTGACAACTCTGACAATCTTCTTTCTTTAACACTATTTTTCCCTTCTGTGAGTACCATACAAATATCAGTTTTTTGGGCCGGTGATACTGTTATGATTTGGTAGCTGAGGAGAGCAAGCAAAAAAGGAAATACACCAGAGAGGTTGGAATCTATGGGATTGCAGTACCCTGACTAACCACCACAACTAAAGGCAGCCGTGGAGCGTACCTACGTTGGTCCTAGACGCCTCGTCACAGCCTGAGAAGCTAACTACACCTAAAGACAAAAAGAGGAAAACTATCTGCCCCGGAGCAGATACCCAAAGAACATAGAAAGCCCCCAAACATGTAATGGCGGTTAGACAAGAGGAAATACTGACACAGACAGAAAATAGTATGAGCAAACGTTGGGGCCCAAATTTCCTAAATAGAAAAGGATAGGAAGGACACTTACTGCAACCCCAAAAAACCCTGAAAAGTACCAACTCTACTAATTACAAAAACACCTGAGATCACACGACCTCTACCACCTAAATTAGTTCTCTGGTGTAACAAAAAACTAAACAGCAGCCACTGAAAAACTGGAAAAGGCAAATGAACAAACAACAGTGGCTGAACTAAACTGAGAGGAGCACAAGCCCCCGGAGGGGACCCGGCAGACCCCCACAGAAGTACAGGACAAAATGCAAAAAGCAAGCACAAAAAACAAAAAGATGAAAATGTCTTATCTGTTAGCAGAAGATGCAGGCACGAAACAGCAGGCTACAAAGTGAACAGGAATCAAAGATGAGACCAGAACAATTGATCACCGGCAACCCTGATGGGAGGGAACCTCCCTTATATAAGACCAGTCAGTAACACCTGATCGCCAATCTTCACAATCTTCATTGGATAGTTCAGTACTGTTTGTAACCACCAGAGGGAGCTTCTGCTCAGAATTCATTTCTAGCACATTCACAACAAGCCACCTTTTGCTTTGATTACTGCTTTGCATGAAGAAAAGGTGAATGGCTGGACTCTACATGCCTGGTTCCCACCGAGAAGCATGGAGGAGGTGGTGTGATGGTGTGGGGGTGCTTTGCTGGTGACACTGTTGGGGATTTATTCAAAATTGAAGCGGTGAGCGGTCCAGCTCACCCCAAACCATCTTGATTGGATTCAGGTCTGGTGACTGTGGAGGCCAGGTCATCTGGCGTAGCACCACAACACTCTCCTTTTTGGTCAAATAGCGCTTACACAGCCTGGAGGTGTGTTTGGGGTCATTGCCCTGTTGAAAAATAAATGATGGTCCAACTAAACGCAAACCGGATGGAATAGCATGCTGCTGCAAGATGATGTGGTAGCCATTCTGGTTCAGTATGCCTTCAATTTTGAATAAATCCCCAACATGGTCACCAGCAAAGCACCCCCACACCATCACACCACCTCCTCCATGCTTCACCGTTGGAAACAGGCACATAGAGTCCATCCGTTCACCTTTTCTGCGTGCAAAGCAGTAATCAAAGCAAAAGGTGGCTACTTTGAAGAACCTACAGTCATGGCCAAAAGTTTTGAGAATGACACAATATTATATTTTCACATGATCTGCTGCCCTCTGGTTTTTATGTGTGTTTGACAGATGTTTTTATCACAGACAGAA
This sequence comes from Oophaga sylvatica, assembly GCA_033576555.1. Taxonomy (NCBI): domain Eukaryota; kingdom Metazoa; phylum Chordata; class Amphibia; order Anura; family Dendrobatidae; genus Oophaga; species Oophaga sylvatica. The sequence continues at coordinate 106,244,539 of JARQOD010000002.1, forward strand.
ATATCATTGCAAACATATGAGTAACAAAAGCTTATATTGACAGTTAGAATGAGTTAATGCAGCAAGTCAATATTTGCAGTGTTGACCCTTCTTCTTCAGGACCTCTGCAATTCTCCCTGGCATGCTCTCAATCAACTTCTGGACCAAATCCTGACTGATAGCAGTCCATTCTTGCACAATCAATGCTTTCATTTTGTCAGAATTTTTAGGTTTTTGTTTGTCCACCCGTCTCTTGATGATTGACCACAAGTTCTCAATGGGATTAAGATCTGGGGAGTTTCCAGGCCATGGACCCAAAATCTCTATGTTTTGTTCCCTGAGCCATTTAGTTATCACCTTTGCTTTATGGCAAGGTGCTCCATCATGCTGGAAAAGGCATTGTTGATCGTAAACTGCTCTTGGAGGGTTGGGAGAAGTTGCTCTTGGAGTACATTCTGGTACCATTCTTTATTCATGGCTGTGTTTTTAGGCAAAACTGTGAGAGAGCCGATTCCCTTGGCTGAGAAGCAACCCCACACATGAATGGTTTCAGGATGCTTAACAGTTGGCATGAGACAAGACTGGTGGTAGCGCTCACCTTGTCTTCTCCGAATGAGGCGTTTTCCTGATGTCCCAAACAATCGGAAAGGGGATTCATCAGAGAAAATAACTTTACCCCAGTCCTCAGCAGTCCACTGCCTGTACCTTTTGCAGAATATCAGTCTGTCCATGATGTTTTTTCTGGAGAGAAGTGGCTTCTTTGCTGGCCTCCTTGAAGCCAGGCCTTGCTCCAAGAGTCTCCGCCTCACAGTGCGTGCAGATGCACTCACACCTGCCTGCTGCCATTCCTGAGCAAGCTCTGCACTGCTGGTAGCCCGATCCCGCAGCTGAAACACTTTTAAGAGACTGTCCTGGCGCTTGCTGGTCTTTCTTGGGCGCCCTGGAGCCTTTTTGGCAACAATGGAACCTCTCTCCTTGAAGTTCTTGATGATGCGATAGATTGTTGACTGAGGTGCAATCTTTCTAGCTGCGATACTCTTCCCTGTTAGGCCATTTTTGTGCATTGCAATGATGACTGCATGTGTTTCTTTAGAGATAACCATGGTTAACAGAAGAGAAACAATGATGCCAAGCACCAGCCTCCTTTTAAAGTGTCCAGTGGTGTCATTCTTACTTAATCATGACAGATTGATCTCCAGCCATGTCCTCATCAACACCCACACCTGTGTTAATGGAGCAATCACTGAAAAGAGGTTAGCTGGTCCTTTTAAGGCAGGGCTGCAATGATGTTGAAATGTGTTTTGGGGATAAAGTTAATTTTCTAGCCAAATATTGACTTTGCAAGTAATTGCTGTTAAGCTGATCACTCTTTATAACATTCTGGAGTATATGCAAATTGCCATTAGAAAAAGTGAAGCAGTAGACTTTGTAAAAATTAATATTTGTGTCATTCTCAAAACTTTTGTCCATGACTGTAGAATATAAGACATATTTTCAGTTGTTTCACACTTTTTTGTAAAGTGTAATGTATAATTCCACATGTGTTAATTCATAGTTTTGATGCCTTCAGTGTGATTCTACAATTTTCACAGTCATGAAAATACAGAAAAATCGTTGAATGAGAAGGTGTGTCCAAACTTTTGGTCTGTACTGTAAATATATTTGGGATACAATTCTGGGCAAAGCTTCACAAATGGATGAGCTCCGGAGACTGATTAACCCTTGTAGAGGTTGGTCTGGACTGCTGTATCCCTTTCCTTCTGCTGATTGATCGTGTCCTCTTACCATTAACCCCATGTAAGGGTTGCATGCTAATCCTGATAGTAGCCATCTAATGCAAGTGTACAGCTCATTATAAGGCCGGGATCACACATGCGAGTAAATTGGCCGACACTCGCATGTGAAATCCCAGCTCTGGCGCCGGCACTTAGGAGTGGAGCGCGCAGCTGCATATAAATACATGCAGCCGCTCGCTCCACTCTCGAGTGCCGGCGCCAGAGCTGGGATTTCACATGCGAGTGTCGGCCGATTTACTCGCATGTGTGATCCCGGCCTAAGGGTATGTTTCCACGGTTCGGATATGCAGCGCTTTGGACGCAGCGGAAACCCCGCTTAGCCCAAAGCGCTGCCCCCGTTGTACGTGCGCTGATACTGCATGTGTTCATTGAACACATGCGGAATCACCACATCCTATCCATAGACAGGGCTATTTATCTTGCGGAGACGGAGCGTCTCCGCAAGATAAATAGACATGCTGCGGTCTGGAAAGACGCACCGTATGTCCGGATACGCAGGGCCGCCGGATGCTTCCCTGCATGCATAGTGGAGACGGGATTTCATAAAATCCCCTCCACTATGCTGTAACATCTGGATGCTGTGGATTGGACGCTGGTGAAGACTGTTTTTCAGCCTCTACATTTAAAAAGACTAACCGTTATTACAGTAAGCAGAGATCTTGAATTTAGTGAGAAAACACAATGGGTCTGTTATAAAATTTTTAGAAAAAAGTGTCATAAGAAAAAAGTTCATTCAATCTTCCAAGGAAGTTTTTAAATCAAACGATTGCCTGCTATAGGCAGATAATTTTGACATGGCTTTCTTTTGTTAAGGCTATGTGCACACAGTGCTTTTTTGATGCGTTTTTGCTGCTTTTTTTCGCTTGGAAATGGGCCAAAAACGCTATGGATCCTTATGCAAGCTAATTCAATGAAATCCTGAAGTGTTGTGCACATGATCAGTAATTCTCCTTGGGTATTTGCAGTTCATTTTTTTTCTGCAGCTTGTCAATTCTTTTTGCGTTTCCGCAGCGTTTTTCACCCATTGACTTCAATTGAGTCAGTCAAATCCGCAAGAAAAATGCAGGTATAAAAATGTTTGCGGATTTGCTGAGTTTTTGTTTTGTGTTTTACTGGCTTCCTATGATGTTTCCCACGCTGTCATCTGTGTAACAGCGTGGGAAACACCGGCGCGGTAGTTCTTTTCGGCAGTAACACTACCACCAGTAAGACAGTCAGAGAACTGCGGGGTAACACTCTCAGATGTCAGCGTGACCCCGCAACTGTGACTGTGACCCGCGGTAACGCTATCGCCGGTAGATGTTACCGTCAGTCACAGCGCTGTGGGGTCATGCTGTCAGATGTGAGCGTGACCCTGCAGCTGTCACTGTAACCCAGAGTGGTGACCTGCGGTAAAAGCTTACCTCAGGTCAGCATGCGAGGGCTGATGAGACTACTGCTCCCATTGGGCTACGTCTGCTGTCACTGATAACAGTGACAGCAGGTGCCGCTGATGGGAGAGGTAGTCTCATCTGACAGTGCCTGTGCTCAGTTAAAAAAAAAAAAGTAAAATAATTACATATTCACATAAAAATAAAACCCATTATACTAAACTAACACCAAATACCTGATGCCCCCTTCTCCTACAAATAATGTAAAATAATAAACCACCATATACTCACCTTTCCGCCGTAGCCAACATAATCCTGAGTGTCACACAGTGATCTCACGTGTAGAACAGTCAGATCGGGAGATGTGATCACACTACCCGGCCGCCGGTGATACACTGACAGTAGGTAATTGCTCCCGTAGTGTATGACTGAGCTGCCATGAGAGAGTTCACCAGAGTTCATCAGCTCCGGTGCGCTCCCTTATGGCACCACTGCTGGTGAGAAAGTTCTCACGCAGCAGTGGTGCCGTATGCGAGATCACCAGAGCTGATGAACTCTCTCATAGCAGCTCAGACATACACTGAGGGAGCAATTACTTCCTGTCAGTGTATCGCCGGCTGTCTTTGAGAGCAGTCACATCACTGATGTGACTGCTCTCAAAGTGATCAGAATCGTTGTGGGCCATTATGGGACTTTATGGATTATCTTCTCGGCGGACAGGTGAGGAATATTGTGGTTTATTATTTTATTTTTGTTGCAGGAGACGGTGGATTAGGTGTTCGGAAAGTATGGTTTAATTTAGATTTATTAAAGGAATCGGTGTCATTATTTCAAATAAAAGACTTTATTCTGGATTTCTGTGTTTTTATACAATATCACTATGGGATTAGTAATGAATAGGTGTCTTACAGATGCCTCTCCATTACTAACCTGTGGATTTGATGTCACCTGACAATACAAAGGTGACATCAAAACCACAAATATGAACCCCACTTGTCACCACTACAGGGCAAGTGGGTAGAGCGAGGCTAAGCGCCAGATCTTTTCTGGGGTGGCCGAGAGCTGATGGTTTAGTCTGGGAGGGGCCAATATCCATGGCTCTATCCTAGGCTATTAATATCAGCCCACAGCTGTCTTCCTAGTCTTTGCTGTTGAGATTTTATAGGGGGACCCTATGTCAATTTTTTTCTGGGATCCCCCTGTAAACTAGCCAGTAAAGGCCAAGCAAACAGCTGTGAGCTGATATTAATAGCCTGTGAACCTTTATGGCTATTGGCTCCTTCCCAGAATATCAACATCAGCCCTCAGCCATTGACTTTCCCTCTGCTGGTTATGAAAATTTTGCGGAACCCCACGCAATTTTTTTTTTCATTTTTTTTCTTTAAAATTATCAGTTGCTGTCTGGTTACAGCCTATGTACGTTCGTTCTGTTAACACTCCTACATAGGCTGGTGACAATGTGTGTGTAGGTTTGTGTGTGTGTTTGTGTTTACTTATTGGCTTAATAATGAGGGTGTCGGGCTGACACTTTTTCATTACTAAGCCTAGGGCTAGGTGTCAATGACAGCTGCTGACACCAAGCCCTAATCCCATTACCTTGATGCCACACTGCATCAGCATAAAAAAGGTGATGTTGAACCAAGAAATTACATCACAAAACTTTTTTAAAATATCTTTATTTAGCTCAAAAAAGCCTTCATTGCTGTACAAAAACGCATACAAAACCGCGGCAAAAACGCCCGTTTTTGCCGCAGCGTTTTTCCTAACAAGAGATGCAGAAACCTTGCAGAAATTTCAGTAAGCAAATACTCAATGTGCGCACATAGCCTAAAACTGTTTTTATGTATTACGTCTATTGTTAATTTGCATAAGCAAATTGCCAATTAGACAGCTATACAGCAAATAAACTGGAGGAAAAAATGCTCACCTCCTTGAGGACCAGGCCAATTTTGGCACCGAAAACATAGAAAATAATAAACCTGGTCAAGAAGGATTATTGAATGTTGTACAATGGGGTGTACTGTATGAATGCTGAAGATCCCAGATATTATTGTGGTATTCTGGTATGCAACGAAGGAAGACTGTGGTCAGTAAGTGGAGTTATTGACTTCAATACAAACCTATGTCAACCACGACCTATGACATTGAAAACATGAATACTTTTTGATTTGGTCTCTTTGCATTCAACAACTTATATTCTTTTTTGCTACATTTTGTGCTTGTTATTATTTTTTATTATTATTTTTTGTTTACACCTTTATCATTTATTTAACAAATTGATACAGTCGTGGGAATAACAAGCATGTCTATATTTGGTATAAACATAGAATAGAAAGGACAATCGGCAATAAATATGGCTAGATAGCCTCACGATCCTTCTTCTGCTTGCTCCAGTGCTACAGGAAGTAATGTGTAGCATCCAACAAGAGGTGGTTTGTATGTCCCTTCATGCCCGATCAAGACTTCCCTGTCCTTCTGATGATGTTTAGAAATGTATAGCAAAATTAAAGTATGTACAGCAGATTGTAAGGTATGATTATTCATTTTTTTACAAGAGCCACATAACTTGACCAGCATACAAGCCATGCTAGCTCTAACGATGGTTTGCATCAGTACCTCTCTAGAATTTAGAGACAAGAGGCCACTAAAGACCGGAACTTGAAAAATTGTCCCCTTTCCATCTAATAAGAGCTAAATATTGGGCATGTAAGGAATACTTACACGTCTTTCTGATATCCTAGTATTTTCAAATAATCCCAGCACTTATGGTAAGTTTACTGATGTGGACACCACTATTACACCATCATCCCTCCTTTTCCTTTCAGCACAGCCAGTAATTTGGTGGCCAGAATTCTACCTATCTTTTGTCTCCTGCACCATACCTCTAACGCCCTGTCTTGGGGTACCACATAACCCCCACGTAAGTCACTATGCTAGGAGTATACCCAGATTGTTTGATGTTTCTATTTTACAACAGGATGTAATATTGGAAACATTTATTATGAGCCATGTTAAATTTTAAGGAACATATCTCATACATAAAACGTCTTCCTGCAGTATTATTGAGAATTGTCCTTTCTAATATTCATTCCCCAAGTACTGATCTCAAGGACAATGTGGTTCCCATATGTGTTCGCCATAAAATTATCGTCAAGTACTTTAACTTGTACTCCACAGCACTTCTAACTTTAAAGTCACTATCTTAAATGCAACTTTGTTTCATGTGAACGACTTTTTGAGTCACCTGGAAATACCTTTATGTGGGGGAAGGGCACACATTCAGGTTTTATTCAGGTTTTCTAATGTATTTTTGAAGCCAAAACCAGATGTACAGTACAGACCAAAAGTTTGGACACACCTTCTCATTTAAAGATTTTTCTGTATTTTCATGACTATGAAAATTGTAAATTCACACTGAAGTCATCAAAACTATGAATTAACACATGTGGAATTATATACTTAACAAAAAAGTGTGTAACAATTGAAATTATGTCTTATATTCTAGGTTCTTCAAAGTAGCCACCTTTTGCTTTGATGACTGCTTTGCACACTTTTGGCATTCTCTTGATGAGCTTCAAGAGGTAGTCACCGGAAATGGTTTTCACTTCACAGGTGTGCCCTGTCAGGTTTAATAAGTGGGATTTCTGTCCTTATAAATGGGGTTGGGACCATCAGTTGTGTTGTGCAGAAGTCTGGTGGATACACAGCTGATAGTCCTACTGAATAGACTGTTAGCTGCTTTTTTCTTGCCATAATACAAATTCTAAGTAAAGAAAAACGAGTGGCCATCATTACGTTAAGAAATGAAGGTCAGTCAGTCCGAACAATTGGGAAAACTTTGAAAGTGTCCCCAAGTGCAGTTGCAAAAACCATCAAGCGCTACAAAGAAACTGGCTCACATGAGGACCGCCCCATGAAAGGAAGACCAAGAGTCACCTCTGCTTCTGAGGATAAGTTTATCCGAGTCACCAGCCTCAGAAATCGCAGGTTTACAGCAGCTCAGATTAGAGACCAGGTCAATGCCACACTGAGTTCTAGCAGCAGACACATCTCTACAACAACTGTTAAGAGGAGACTTTGTGCAGCAGGCCTTCATGGTAAAATAGCTGCTAGGAAACCACTGCTAAGGACAGGCAACAAGCAGAAGAGACTTGTTTGGGCTAAAGAACACAAGGAATAGACATTAGACCAGTGGAAATCTGTGCTTTGGCCTGATGAGTCCAAATTTGAGATCTTTGGTTCCAACCACCGTGTCTTTGTGCGACGCAGAAAAGGTGAACGGATGGACTCTACATGCCTAGTTCCCACCGTGAAGCATGGAGGAGGAGTTGTGATGGTGTGGGGGTGCTTTACTGGTGAAACTGTTGGGGATTTATTCAAAATTGAAGGCATACTGATCCAGCATGGCTACCACAGCATCTTGCAGCGGCATGCTATTCCATCCGGTTTGCGTTTAGTTGGACCATCATTTATTTTCAACAGGACAATGACCCCAAACACACCTCCAGGCTATGTAAGGGCTATTTGACCAAGAAGGAGAGTGATGGGGTGCTACGCCAGATGACTGGCCTCGACAGTCACCAGACCTGAACCCAATCGAGATGGTTTGGGGTGAGCTGGACCGCAGAGTGAAGGCAAAAGGGCCAACAAGTGCTAAGCATCTCTGGGAACTCCTTCAAGATTGTTGGAAGACCATTTCCGGTGACTACCTCTTGAAGCTCATCAAGAGAATGCCAAGAGTGTGCAAAATAGTCATCAAAGCAAAAGGTGGCTACTTTGAAGAACCTAGAATAGAAGACATATTTTCAGTTGTTTCACACTTTTTTGTAAAGTGTAATGTATAATTCCACATGTGTTAATTCATAGTTTTGATGCCTTCAGTGTGAATGTACAATTTTCATAGTCATGAAAATACAGAAAAATCTTGAAATGAGAAGGTGTGTCCAAATTTTTGGTCTGTACTGTATATCATAAGGGTAAGAAAGTATAAAGGACAGATATTGCTGCTTTTCTCTTTTATAATCGACTCTCAGTTTTAACCACAAAATCTGAATGAAACACCACAACAAAATCTGATCACCTTATACGTGTATAATGTTGATGAATTTGGTGCAGGCTGAAAACAATTCTTGGTCAAACTCTGAAGCCTATTTTTCTAGATACATTCATGCGTCAGAAAATGGAGCACTAGGACTTCTCATATATAATGCTTCAACCAAAACTGGCATAATTATGGTGATAAATCTGCCATATTATTACAGGAAAGGAGCAAATCTACAACAAATAGGGGTGAGTAGGCAACTATGCTGTGTGTGCCACAAGGAGATGATAAGGGGTACACAGGTGAATAAGGGAGTAGGTACCAGACAATTATGGGTGTAAATTATTTTGAAAAGTTGCAAAGTTTTTGTGCAACTCGTTGAGCAAAAATGTAGCTCCTTTTGGCGTTTTCATGCCAGTTTCTCCAGCTCTGACTAAATGGGGTGGGTTGGACTCTCAGCGAGGGCGTGATGCCACAGTTCATCTAATTCATGACCAGCTATAGTGTTTCTTATACCAGAAATCTTATTCCACTTAGCAATTAGCATGGCCAACGGAGGCACATGCCACTGTTTAGACACACCGAATGCATTAAGAAACTAGCACCTCTTAATGAATCAGGAGCGTCTGACTCCAACAGTTCCCTGATTTTCTTGCCTGTCTTGATGAATTGGTGCCAAGTCTGTATTTTTAGTTTTTGTGCGTTCTCTTGCGATAGTTCTCCATGTTGATAATGGTTGCTGTTTGTCTCAAGTAAAAGAGATCATTCTCAAACAATGTCTGAGTTCTGAATGATTCTGCTGAAATGTGAAATCTACATCACTTAACACATATAAAGTCAGTAGATATGGGCCATGGTGAGCTGACCACAAACTTCACGCTAAGGTTTCAAATCTGGGAAAGGGGGGAAAACACAGATGGAACTGAAGATAGCCAACACTACTCATTTTCCATTGGTGACAGCCAAAGTAGGCATGCTCAGTTAATACAAATTTTCCCATAATGCTGTTGTTCGTGTTTACTTCCATGCGTCAGTGATGGAGATTACCATGAGTTTTTGCACTGTGCTTTGCTCCTGGTGTCGTATACAATAATGTCATCTATTGACACCCAAAACTGGGCAGACCCTAATTTGAGCATGTTTCATGAGGTTTAGGTCTTCTTTCCTCCTGGCATAAACAATAAAGTTAACTACTGACCCCCCAAACATTGGACAGACCCTAATTTTGGCATGTTTCATTAGGTTTAGGACTACTTTTCTCCTGGCATATACAGTAAAGTCATCTATTGACTTCCAGACCCCAATTTGGGCATGTTTCATGAGGTTTAGGTCTTTTCTCCTGGCATATACAATAAAGTCATCTATTGACCCCCAAACATTGGACAGACCCCAATTTGGACATGTTTTGAGAGGTTTAGGTCTTCTTTGTAGACTTCAGTATTCTATACCAAGGCATCAAGAAAAAAAAGCCTTACCATATAAATTTTCCTATGGGTGATGGATACTAATGTATAGGTGATGTTAAGCATATAGTTTGGAAACTTTCCTGATCCATGTCTTTAATGAAAAGGAAAAAATGTGGTGTGAAAAGAGACTTAATACTGTTATTAAAATATCCCAAAGCCACAAAGAATTAAGTCATTGTACAAATTTTAATTTTCCTAAGTATCACAGTAACCCATTTCGTTAAAATCTTACGGGACTTTTCTCTTTATAGGTCAACCACATTATTGCTTGAAAACATCTAGACGGATTCACTAGTAAAATTAAGTTGTAAAAATGCAATTAATCCTGACAAGGAATCCCTATTTTTATTTATGGCGTCTGTAACCCTCTCACTGCCTTGTAGGTTCTGGCAGTCTGTTGACAGACATTTTCTAGGGCAGGCAGAGGAAAGTCTGTGGGTGGGCTTAGCAGGAACAGACTAAGGCACTAGGTAAAGAGTTAAAAAAAAGGCGCTGCAGAGGAATGTTTCAATTCTGGCCAGATCCATCTTCCTGAGGCGGGATTTATACGGGATGTTATTTCATCCTGAGTCCATAATCTGCATTTTTATGGGGCTCTGCAGAGCATGCACACTGGTCTTTTCTTGGGGTGGATAGGAGGGGGAAGTGATGGGGAGGAGAAGGGAAGGCAATGGGGGGATGGGGAGAAAGCTTTTACTCCAGTATGCTGAGTAAGTAAAGCATTCCTCTAAATGTCTCTGGGAAAGAAATGGCATTAAAATTGTTACCCGCGGGGCAGAGAGGAGAGTGCCTAGAAATAAATTCTTTCTCTCGCCATCTGCTACTCTCACTTTACATCTCACTGATTCTTTTTATGATATTTTCTCTCCGTTTTCTCCTTGTTACTGTAGCCCGCTCACATGTTTATGTTTGCAAATTGTCACTTTCTTCTCCTCATATCTTTTGATTTCCTCATGTTTTATTTCCATCTTTTGCCATCATTCTTATCGTTACGTTTTAACATTCTGAATAATGCGGAGCTTTTTTTTCATCTCGCCATATCTATTATGATGTACATCCAATCCATTACCGCTCTTTACCATAGGGCAATGATTGGTAACTGGCATGATAATCCAGTAAGAATGGCTGTGTGGCACGGATCCTGTTACTCATTCTTTATTCCTACCATCTTCATCGACTCTAAAATTGGGAATATTATGAACACCTCTGCATTAACACTCACGTTTTTCAGCAGGGACAATGTGGTTTCAACCACAATTCTAGCAAAAAGAAAATAATGTATGCACAGATACTGGCCTTTCCAACGCCGTGATGTACCATTACTATGGCTGACATGTCATCACGAAAAGGACTGAAACAAGGAATGGTAAGGGAAGAAAGAAATAGGAAATGGAAAGAAATGTATATTAAAGAAGTTGTACACTAATCTTACATTGATGGACTATCCTTAGGATTGGTCATCAATGTCTAGTTCGACATCCGGCACCTCTGCTGATCAGCTGTTATCCGTGTCGGCGGCGGCCGCAAGTATTTATTTGCGGAGCTGGACATCTACTGACAGTTCTTGGGGCTTGGTACTGCACATCCACCCCCCTCCTATTCAAATCAATAGGAGGCGAATGTGTAGTATCCTGCAGCGGCCACTACATGTAGATGGCCAGCTTCGCAAGTAAGTACTTCCGACCGGTGCCGCTGACACCGATAACAGCTGATCGGTGGGGGTGCCGGGTGTTGGACCCTGGGTGATCAGACATTGATAGCCTATCCTAATAATAGGCCATCAATGTAAAAGTAGTGAACAACCTCTTTAAATAATTTTATATCCAACAGGTTTTTTTTAATTTTACAACCCAAAACGTTCTATATGAATTCATTTAAAACCCTAGTAATACAAGCCAGTACCTGCTGATTGACCTTCTTGGAAGTTATGTAATAAAGTAGGGTATGTGCTAATGCCTTGAATAGCTAGCTATACAGGTCAAAAAAAAAGATATAGGTTGAACTTGATGGGCCATTCTCCAAAGTTCTACATTCTCTATCACTTGATTATTTATAATCCACAATGCCATTTATTTTGAGAAAAGCATCCAACCCTTTTTTAAATTCTGATATGTAGACATAAGCGGATCGACGGGACTTCGGTTCAGTGTCCTGGTCTGTGGTACCTGGGAGCTAGACTGGAGGCCCGTGAATCTCTTAATTTCCGGTGTCCCTGTGGTGGCATGTTGTCCGGGCTGGTGCAACATCATTCTGCATCTCTTCTAGCTGCCACTAGACCTGGATGCTGGACCAGAGTCCCACAAATCGATCCGCCCATCTCTACTGATATAGTCTCTGACTGTTCAAACTGTAAAGAGTTCTTTAGTATTTAGCTGCCGGAATCACCTTTCCTGCACAGGTAATGAATGCCCCTTGGTCCTTAGTATGGTCTTTGGAAGGAATAAGTCATGTGCCAGTCCTCTGTACTGACCACACATATATATATGCATATAATAATAGGTGCAACGATCACTCATAATCATTGCCTAGTGTAAACATGTCCAGCGATTCTAGGACATAGAATAATTAGATTGTTTGACATTATTTGCATCTTTCATGCTAACTTAAAAACATTGTCAGCAGCGCTTATACTCTTGTAAACCAGTATCTGGTTGTCATGTGTAAAGGAAACTGTTTTGGGGTTATACAATTATGCAAATTATTGTTCACAGAAAGTCCTCATGATAATGGAAACCTATAAATGCAAGTAATCTGATGCCGATCAACTAGCCGCATCATCAGCCAGTGCGTATTACAGGCAGTATAGCTGACTGTATAAAAACATGCCCCCATGCACATTAGATTACAGCAGATCTGTCTCCAAACGTCACAATACAAACTGCATATATCACTAAACAGATCCCTGTGGGCTGATAAGGATGCTGTATTTATTTTGAAAAATTCATGTCAGAATTGTTGTACAATCCTTTATTAAATTTTAACTCAATTTTCACCCAACTAGCCTGATTGACAGCTCTTCAGTGTCCCTCCTTCCTGCTGCAGCTGCAGAGATCTAACACTGCTCAGTACAAGCTGGAGTTGTCACTAACGCTGGCTGGATGGATATGGAAATCACTTGGAGTCTTGAGCTATTTCATTCCATAGCTGGAATAGTAAAATATGCATCTTATTACCAAGATTATGTAGCCATTCTGACATGGATTTTCAAAGTAAGTAAATCTTTCTCATTGGGTCTACTTAATAATGTGTACAGGTTTGCCTTGAATTCTGCAAAACCTTTGGATGTTGACAGATTGGCTGCCTATCTGATGAGTATGAGGGCCTCAAGACTAGTCTCCTCTGATAGATGTTGTTGGGCAGATAATGATCGGGCACCTTGGATTCAAACATCTGATCCTCCTGTACTCCAGGCAGATAACCCCTGCCAGATGAGTCTGGTAGTAACTTACTCTGCTCTTTCCATAGAAAATAATGCCAAGCATTCATATGTATTGAGCCAATAGTATCAAGGTGAAAAGTCATTTTCTGATAATCAGAATGTAGCCTGATCAGAAATGATTTGATCATTTCAGTTGGAGGAAACCCTTTGCCAAACCAACCATGTAGCTGTCACTACAGGCATAATATAGAAAACTTGACCAGCTCATCTATATTGTATAGCAGGATCATATGTCACAATAGAAATTAATGCATTTGAGAAGAAAAAGTTATAATTGCATCATGATTATGTATTATCAGGCAACGTTTTGGCCTAAAACAAATAGGCCTTTCTTCAGCATGACGAGAAGTCTATGAGGCTCTGTAGGCTGGACATTCAATAAAATCTAACGTCTATGGCCGTGAACAATTTTAGTTGAATGCTCTGACAGATAATCACTTTGCACAGATGTTTTTTTCATGCACATGTCTGGTTTTATATGTACTGTAGTCGCATGTTTACCCTGACCGGCTATTAATTTGATTTCACACAGTGTCACACAATTAATCTCATCTGTCCTGGGAATGGAAATCATACTATGTCTCATTACATTACACAATGCTGTGGGACATAAATTAAAACAACAGACGACTGAAACGTGGCAAGCAATTAATCAGATGGTACGGCACATATGTTACTGAAATATAATTTAATTGGACAACTGCAGATTCATCCTGTAGCTGCAGCACTGATGTCCAAAAATGTATCCGATATCTGAATAGTAATGGTATTGTCTGCCATTCATTAGTCACTATTTATTGAGCACCAACATATTCCACAGTGCTGTACACAAAGGGGGAGATGTATGAAAACTGGCGCAAGGAAAGGTGGAGCCTTTCATCATTGTGAGCAATCAGCTTTTATGGAGCCTGCCTGGTCCTTGAAGCTTCACGGACCGCCCCCCAAGGACAACTTAGACCATGAATCCAGCTGACCAATAATGTTTCTGATGCCTAAGGCAATGGCGGGTTTTACCAGAAAAATAAACTTTTAAATATTTAGATTTTTGAAGGATTTATCTGTCATCTTTCACTTTAACATTAGGAGGTATGAGACGCTGCTGACATGGCGCCCTTAAGCTTCTTGCCAGGACTCATGCACACCCTAGGAGGTATTAAGCACGGCCCAGTAGGTGTTGTGCACATATCCCATAAATCAGAAAAAGGGACTTGAGCGATACCTGTTCACAAAGATACCGCAATACCTACTAACGCCAGGCAAGTGGCAGATGGACGGTGGCACCACTCACCGTCCAATTTAGAACTAAGGCGCACTGGATAAACCCTTTAATGAGGCATTCAAGAAAATAACATTCATGACTTGACCTTAGGATATGCAGAAATGTGTGATTGATGGGGCCTGACCACTAAATATAGTGCTCAAGTATCAGATCTGTACAATCCCAAATAACAGAGCCAGATACTACATTGGGCAAGACGATGATGGGATACAACTTTTATTGACAATGCAAAAGGTTATTGTGGTTTTCCCTTTTATGTATCCAGAGGGGAAGGTAAAAGCCTTTGGGTCGCTATTACTCCCATAATCCAGTCCATTTTGAGGACAGGATAATTGGGGTAGGCGTAATTTTGGTTACTTTGTCATAGTGATACTGTAGTAACGTCCCATGTGGTTGAGCAGTAGAAGAGACTTGCAATGTGACAGTCTGGTCCAGATGTAGATTTCTATTTTGTAGGTCTGACTAGCTGTCCTAATAACAGATGACAACCAAAAGAAATGACACATGCATCAAATGAGACCCCGTCATATGCAACAAATGTAAAGCTTGAGTCCATTTTGGTACAGTTTTTTTTATACTTTATAGGCCCTTAATTTTTATGGGCCTTTTTTGAGCGATCAGTGGGGTTCTCATAACCCAGACCCCTCAAATCTGCAGGAAATTTATAAACCAAAAAATATTAAAAAAAGTAGCATCGTTTAGTTAAACTTTAAATATTCCAAATCCGATTTGTATAAAAATAACAAACTTATCTTTACTTATCCACTGCCGCTCCAGCACCGCCTCCACGCATCTCCTCGCCTATCTGTTGACATGGCTGCAGTGGTGACTTCACATTGCCAGCAGATGACCACTGCAGCCAGTCACTGACCTCAGCGGTCTTGTGCCATGTTCACCTAGTGCCGTTGACGTGACATGCCATGCCAACAAAGACTGTCGGGAAGCAGTGGTGCGGCGGCACTGAAGCATCAGTGGGTAAGTAATACTAATTTTTTTTAGATCAACCCTTTGAACGATAGAGTGGATTACGACTTTAATATTGACGTTCTTAAGAATACGCGATAAATCACACAAACACATGACTTTACAATTCTTGTGTAACATTCCATAGCACCTCCAGATCCCGTAGTAGCCGTTGTTGTGGTGCATTAGCCGGCACTGAGCCGCACGCCGACCATATTTGTCATTTTTAATGAGAAATAAAGTTTACAACGATAAACCTTCAGTTTATGGGGTTAAATTTTACAATGCTCAAAATCCCTGGCCTGGACTGTTCACCTGGGTGCCACACTGGCTTCCTTTGATGTGATGGTTATTGAAGCCTATAAGACTGTTCTCTCCGGAAATGTTCTCCCGTAAGCCCTGATGTGGGCTAGAACAGACACTTTATAAATGTAGTTAGTTTGTATTTATTATTATTATTACAAGGCCATAATGCCCGCCAGTTCATTTGAGATGGGTTAGGCTATCGCTTTATGCCATAGGCATACATTTATCCCATCCCCCAGCCTCTGCACCCCTACTCCCCTCCCCTGGATCAGGACAGACACTGCCATTGACAGAATGCCAGAGTCAATATGGTGCTGTATTTACTTAACCCACAGTCCTTCTTCTTGTTGCAGATAATTTACGCCCTGTCTCCTTGGACCAGGCCTGGCCAGTAACTCATCTTTATGGCTGCAGCAGAAAGAGGAACACACAGGAGCCACTGGCCAGATTAACCCATTGACTGCTTTTTCTCTATTGATTAAACACTTCCAGCACTCCTAAGTGTAAACCGTCCTCTCAGGTGGAATATTTATACTGACACACTTCTTGCATATCTGTATATTTAAAGGGCGATCCATCCTGACCCTATGCATAGTGTTTATGTAACATGTATGGCCGTCCAGACCGCGCAGACCTGAGCTATCATAGATGCAAGCTGAATTGTAATTGTATTTACTATGTGGAAATAAAGGATACAAGCTGAATGCTCGTTCTGCATATTTATTTTAAGAGAAAGCAAAGTGCCAATTAGGGTAATTTTTTTTCTCCATTGATTTAACGATTGCATTGCATATTCAATTGTCTATAGATTGTTGCAGATGTCTTGGCCGGAGTCATACATTATCTTTGAAATAGTATTATAAGTAAAAAAAAAACAGAAGTAGGTACAAAAGATACCAGACAAAGACAAAAAAAACCACTTTTCTCTCTGTTTATATTCATTCTTGTCTTTGGCTCAATTAAAAGGGTTGTACAATATTGTACAATATTGTAAAAGCTAAACTTAAAGGGGTTGTCCACTACTAGGGAACTATTCCCGCCTTTGGACAAATCGAAAGTGCCACTCAGACTAGCGGTGGACACCGCGTCCAATGCAGAGACCTATCCTCACTACCGGACTCCTTCACAACAGGTTACTAGTGCAATAGAGGCATTGTCCTCTTCCTCATCTCACCCCACCAACACAGGCTATATCCAGCCCTTTCTTTCTTCCCTATGTGGATCTGTGTAGCCCTGGTACACAATACCAGGAGGATGAGTGGAGAGGTAACAGTTAAGGGCTCTTCATACATCATGTACACTTCTGACACACCCAGCAGGGGTGTGGAAGGGAGTGATTTTAGTCGGTCAGTTTCCTGTCCTTGGACAGAGTAGACGTGTCCAGTTTGAGCCTGTCAGCAGTTCAGAAAGTGGAGGCTAGTACAGGTTGTCTAGTTCACCTCAGCCTAGTCAGAGCTGTGCCCCACTGGAAGACAGACTGAGCTATCTATTAAGAGTCGAGCAAATCGAAGGGCAAAGTGGAAGGAAGATTATTGGAAAAGTGCTTTTGGCTTGGAAAAGTCCTGCACATCGCTACCGGTCACTGGGGACCGAAGGATCACTATTAGCTACAAGCATAGTGGTAAGAAAACCAGGGATTTACCGGACCTTAGGTCGCGGCAAACAGCCCCATATAGTCAGTACGTAACCGGAGTCAGGTGGAATAGGGACTTTGAGTCAAGCGCAGACAAAAGCAAGAACCTAGTTTCATCAATTGGAAGGCTTCACCACAAATCTGACTGGGCAGTACAGCTATGGAATAGCTGGAGTTATAGAGGGAACTACGCTGCAGGCTGGTTGTACTCATCATTATTGGACAGTAAAGGAGGCCCCTAACTTGCTTAACCGTTGCCTCAAAGCTCATCCTCCATCAACCCCATCAGCCTCCCTGGGACCTGCCTTACCATCTTGCAAGTAAAGGTATGGAAAGACGCTGACCGTGTGAGACTGAGTTATTTATTTGCATGCCTGCACAATCCCTACCTAACTACCGACTTGAGGGAAGAGTCCCACCTGTAGGGGACCCGACATCTAGCTGCATCATCATCCCCTCAGAGATCTACAGCAGTGCTGGTACAAATTACCAGAAGACTACAGGTGGCGTCACGAACTGTAAATATACTTATCCCCTGTAAATATTCCCCCCAACATACGCCAGACCGCTAGGGCCACAGACCGAGCCACCGCTACCTGTGACAAATCCCATAGACTTCTACGGGCTCGGCTCTGAGTACCCCATTGCCCTGGTAACCCACAATTGTGGTGGCGGGTTGAGACAAATTGGCGTCACGAACAGGATACGAAACTTGCAGCATTGCGAGCCCTGTGTGCCTGTGGAGTGTTTTGGTGAAAAAGACTGTTGCTGTTGTTTGGCGCCAAAATCGCCATCTTTGTCGCCATATTCGCGCCCTCAGGCGCTGGAGAAGAAGGTGGGCGTACCTGAAAGAGCGCGCAAAGTCTTGGACACGCCCCCGGCTCTGACTCAGCGCAGGTCCTGCAACAGGAAGTGAACGCTCTGACATCAGAGCGCCTGCGACGAAGGTCCTGTTCCCACTGCGGTGCCTGTGAAATAGCAGCGTCTGAAACCGGTAGGCTCCGTTTAACCAAGGGGGCGCTAAGATGTCACAACAACCGGCTGACAGTGCGGCCCCGGCCGGAGGCCCCAATCCCGCACCGTCTGGTATTGTAGCGCAAGATGGGGGCGCAGGCCCTGCACCCAGTCCGGTAGTCCCGATCATGCCACTAACGCTCCCATATATGCCTGGGGCGAAATGGCTTTCCCAATACAGCGGTGGGCCAGGCACATTAGCAGGCTTCAAGCGGAAGTTATGCAGCATCCTAGAAATGTACTCCATGCCTGAGAGACAAAAAGCTGCTGTGCTAATAGGGCAGCTAACTGGCGCTGCTGAGAGGGAAGTGGAGACTTGGGATACCGTTGATCAGGAGTCGGTACCTGCGATCTTCCTTAAGCTGCATGCCATATTTGAAGACCGCACAGAAACGGATCTCCGGATGGCCTTCTATCACTGTTCACAACAGCCAGGTGACAGCATCCGGGACTATGCTTGCCGACTACAGGGAGCCCTGAGAGCCCTCAAGCAAATTAACAATTTAAATGCTATCGACGAGAATAGAATGCTGAAAGAACAATTTATACAGGGATTGAGATCCCCAGAGGAATGCAGAACTGTAAATTGGTGGTCCTTAGATCATCCGGATGCTACCTTTGATGCCCTAAAGGACATGGCAATAAAAGGGCTGCGGCCCCTGGGCAAACCTGAGGTGGCCACCCAACATCATCAGGGTGAAGTCACTCTGGAACCGGCAGTAACCCCCTGTTCCCCGTTAGTGGCCGAAGCCAAAGCGCAGATGACACCTCCTAGTGAATTGGACTGTCTGCGCTCAGAGGTGCGCCAGCTGACTAAAAATCTGGCCGCTGTGATGAGTGCCCTACAGCTGCGGAAAGAGGAGGAAGGGAAGATCTTGTTAGCTGACTGCCCAGAGGACGTTCCGTGGATGCACCGGAGAAGAAAGAAGACGTCGCCCCCCCGGAGGAGGACAACGCCACCCCCAGGAGCAACCTCTGATCAACACCCTCCTCGTCGAGAGATCATCTGTTATCGCTGCAACCGGAAAGGTCATCTGTCTCCACAGTGTCCTTTAAACGGGCAGAACCTGGGTCCAAGGGCCAACACCCAGGAGAATACCCGTCAGGCCCCCTAGACTGGAACCGCAGGTATGTGGGCGGGCGACCCTACCTGTCTATTATTCTAGATGGTATTGCTGTTCCAGCATTGTTAGACACTGGGTCCCAGGTGACCCTAATACCTGATGCTCTATATACCAAGTACTGGTCAATGGACAGTCTTAAACCTCCGAGCCTTGACTTTACTGTGTATGCTTCTAATGGTCTTCCTGTAGAAGTACTCGGAACAAAATGTGTAGATGTAAAGGTGGGCAGAGAGGAGTTGAAAGACCAAGGGCTTCTGGTAGTAAAGACTGTAAATGAGGAGAACGGTTTAAATATAATTTTGGGTACTAACATTATCGGTAATTGTTTGGGAGAAGTTGTGTTCTTGCTCCAACAGCTCGCTGAGATTGCCCGACCAAGGCAGAAAGGAGTAATCCAAAGAGAGATCCGGGCCCTGGTGTGTCAGCAGCAAGCGAAGCTTACCGACGGCGAAATTGGTAATGTACGGGTCACTGACTCGGATCCTATTGTGATACCCCCAATGAGTGAAATGATCATTTGGTGCAGGGCGGCCATAGGTCTGAGAGGACAGAATTACCAAGCTGTAGTAGAACCCCACCATTCAGAACATAGACCTACACTTATGACTGCTAGAGGAGTAGTAGAAGTGGTGAATGGAAGAGTACCGGTACGGCTTCTCAATTGGGGAGATGATGAGGTAAATTTACCCCGTTATGCAACCATTGCTAAACTTCATGCTGTTGATAATAATTCTATTCTCCCGGCTGAGTCCTTAGACTCCTGTCAAATAGCGGAGGACAATGACCCAGCAACTCAGGTGGCGGAATGGTGTCAGCAACTCCATGTTGGGACGGACACCACTCCCGCTCACCAGAAGCAAGGGGTATTACGGGTGGTGCAAGAGTACGCTCAAGTGTTTAGCAAGCACCCACTTGATTTTGGGGTAATTAAGGGAGTACAACATCATATCCCTACAGGCAGTCATCCTCCCATCAAAGAGCGGTATAGGCCCATACCTCCAGCTCATTATCAGAAGGCTAAAGAAATGTTGAATGATATGAAGAAAGCTGGGGTGATAAGGGATAGTTGTAGCCCCTGGGCAGCACCTCTAGTTCTGGTTAAAAAGAAAGATGGTAGTATGAGAATGTGTGTGGATTACAGGCAGGTGAACCGCATAACACACAAGGATGCATACCCGTTACCACGTATAGAGGAATCATTAGCTGCTCTGAAAACGGCTAACTACTTTTCTACCCTCGATCTGACTAGTGGTTACTGGCAAGTGGCTGTGGCTGAGGAGGATCGTGAGAAAACGGCTTTCACCACCCCAATGGGGCTCTGTGAGTTCGACAGAATGCCGTTTGGGCTCAGTAGTGCCCCAGGAACATTTCAGAGAGTGATGGAAAACTGTCTGGGACATCTCAATTTTGAAACCGTGCTGCTATACCTAGACGACGTTATCGTGTATTCCAAGACATATGAGGACCATCTGAAGCACCTGGCAGAAGTATTCGAGTCCCTGTCCAGGTACGGGATGAAGTTGAAACCCTCAAAATGCCATCTACTCAAACAGAAGGTACAATACTTGGGGCACATCGTCAGTTCGGAAGGAGTAGCGCCAGACCCAGAGAAAGTCACTGCCATCCAGAAGTGGCCGGAGCCGAAGAACCTTAAGGAAGTGCGACAGTTCCTGGGACTAACGGGTTACTACAGGAGATTCGTGAAAGATTACACGAAGAAGGCAGCTCCTTTACAGGACCTCCTAGTAGGACAATCCCTGAAGAGCAGAAACCCTCCCTTTAATTGGGGTAAAGAACAGGCTGAAGCATTCCAAAAGATGAAAGAGATCCTTACAGGTGATGAGATCTTAACCTATCCTGATTACAGCCAACCGTTCCTGTTGTACACCGACGCCAGTAATGAAGGGTTGGGAGCAGTTCTCAGTCAGAAGCAGAATGGCCAAGAAAAAGTCATCGCATATGCCAGCAGAAAACTCAGGCCAACTGAAAGGAATCCGGAAAATTATAGCAGCTTCAAGCTGGAGTTTCTGGCGCTGGTCTGGGCCATTACTGAAAGATTTAAGCACTATCTGGCCTCCAATAAGTTCACTGCGTTTACAGATAACAACCCGTTAACGCACCTGGAAACCGCCAAGCTGGGCGCCATGGAGCAGCGTTGGATGGCTCGGTTGTCCAATTACCAGTTTACTATCAAGTACCGGGCAGGTCGAAAGAATGCTAATGCTGATGCGTTGTCCCGAAGGCCGCATGACTCTGATACGGAAGAAGAATCAGACGACCTGGAAGAAATTGAGCTACCTGCGTTCCATCGAAATGGGGTAGTCCACGAGCATCGAGTCCACAGAAAGCAGTATGGTGCGACATTAAATCCTTTACCCCATCACAGTTGGAAAGAGACTCAGGACAGTGATCCAGTGGTCAGCCGCATCAAGGAGTTGTTAAGACAGGAAGGCTCCTCTTTGGAAAAGGATGCACCTATGTCAGCAAAGCTCCTGTGGAACGAGAAAAGCAGGTTGTTCCTATACCGTGAGAAGTTGTGCAGGAGATACGTCAACCCCAGAACCCATGAGATGGTCTGGCAAATAGTGGTCCCCAAGGCAGACGTCCCAATGGTGTTGGAAGCATACCACGATCAAGCAGGACACTTTGGCTGGAGAAAGCTGGAGACCCTGTTGAGATGCCGGTTCTACTGGGTAGGGATGCGCAGCTCCATCGAGAGGTGGTGTCGGAACTGTGGACCCTGTGGTCTCAGAAGAAAGGACTACGGTAGTCAGAAGGCACCCCTGCAACCTATCCGGACGACTCGTCCTCTGGAGATTGTGGCCCTGGACCATGTCAAATTGTCGCCAAGTAGATCTGGATACTCATACGCCTTGACCATGGTGGACCATTACTCCAGATTTCTGGTGGTTGTTCCAGTTAAGGACCAGACCGCAGTGACGGCCGCGAAAACCTTTCAAGCAAGCTTCTGCAGACCGCATGGGTATCCGGAGCAAGTATTAACCGATCAGGGACCTGCTTTCGAAGCTGATTTATTCAAGGAATTCTGTCACATGTACGGGTGCAAGAAAATTAGAACAACACCATATCACCCTCAAACCAACGGTCTTTGCGAAAAAATGAACCATATTGTCCTTGACTTGTTGAGATCCATACCGTTGGAAGACAGGAATCGATGGCCGGATTTACTACCTGATTTGGTTGATTTGTATAACCATATACCTGTAAGCTCAACTAACTGCACTCCAGCCTATCTTATGAGAGCAAGGCCCGGAAGACTACCAATGGATCTAGAACTTGGAGTGGTAGAACCGGAGGCAGACGACGCCGTTGAAAACTGGGACGTCAATCGGCAAGAGCAATACAGAAGAGTACAAATCTGTGTAGAGGAAAGTCTCAATAAGGCACGGGAGAAACAGGAAGATGTTTACAACCGAAATGCTCCTGCCAAGCCTTTGATGCCTGGAGAGGTAGTATTAAAAAGAAAAAGGAAGATGCACAAATTGGATAACCAGTGGGAGCAAGAACCCTACGTCATACAAGATTCTAAATATGACAACAGAAAAGTTTGTGTCGTCAGTAAGGACGGAGGAAGAACAACAATCACTGTGTCCAGAGATCATTTGAAATTGTGTCCAGAACACTTAAAGCGTTGTGAAAAGAACCCTGTCCTCAATCAAGGAGAAAGAAAGGAAGAGGTCATACACACCGATCTGGGAGATTTTCCTGCGGATTGGCCTAGACTGGGAGATGCTGTGATAATTCCAGTGTTGCAGTTTTATCAGCCACAAGAGGAAGTTCTACCTCCAGTTGTGCCTGTGGTGCCAGTTGAGCCCGCTCAGGAGTTACCCATTCCAGCAACACCTCAACCTGTGGAATCTCAAGAAGGATCATCTGAAGCAGCGCCCCATACTATGGGATCCCCTGGTGAAGCTGACTCACACCGCCCAGCCATCAGTACGCTTGCCAGATCCATAGAAAGATTGAGGCAGTTCTATAGTTTGCCGTTACGCAGTGCAGACAGATCGCAACTTGATATACCTGAGGCTACACCACGTAGATCAGAGCGAACCACCAAAGGGAAGTTACCCATTAGATATCAGCAGTGATTATAACGAATTGATGTGAATATTGTAAAAAGTCTATATATATATATGTGTTTTTCCCTATTATGTCTTATAATGGACTCAGAGGCTGAGGACTGAGCCAGCCCAAAAACTGTATCCTGTAAATAGTTGCACTAAAGTGCCTTTTTAATGGTTTCACATGAAACCTTGACTTACCTCTGAACCAAAAACCCGTGTGGTGTGGCACTGAGTGAGGTCTGCATTTGGATGTCCTGCAGCCCACCCAGGACCCACGTTGAAGGTTTGGTGCGGGTCCTTCACAAGAATACTGTATATTTATTGAATGCTATTTAATATTTGTATTTTTCTCTATATAATGTTTTTGTTTTGCAACGTTCAAGATATCCTCACCTCCCGGATGGGACGAATTAATGTTATTGTTGATGTTTTCATGCATAAACAAAAATGTCTCTTTATATTTTACAGCCCGGGAGTGCTGTCGTTTACCATGGGGGAATGTGTAGCCCTGGTACACAATACCAGGAGGATGAGTGGAGAGGTAACAGTTAAGGGCTCTTCATACATCATGTACACTTCTGACACACCCAGCAGGGGTGTGGAAGGGAGTGATTTTAGTCGGTCAGTTTCCTGTCCTTGGACAGAGTAGACGTGTCCAGTTTGAGCCTGTCAGCAGTTCAGAAAGTGGAGGCTAGTACAGGTGGTCTAGTTCACCTCAGCCTAGTCAGAGCTGTGCCCCACTGGAAGACAGACTGAGCTATCTATTAAGAGTCGAGCAAATCGAAGGGCAAAGTGGAAGGAAGATTATTGGAAAAGTGCTTTTGGCTTGGAAAAGTCCTGCACATTGCTACCGGTCACTGGGGACCGAAGGATCACTATTAGCTACAAGCATAGTGGTAAGAAAACCAGGGATTTACCGGACCTTAGGTCGCGGCAAACAGCCCCATATAGTCAGTACGTAACCGGAGTCAGGTGGAATAGGGACTTTGAGTCAAGCGCAGACAAAAGCAAGAACCTAGTTTCATCAATTGGAAGGCTTCACCACAAATCTGACTGGGCAGTACAGCTATGGAATAGCTGGAGTTATAGAGGGAACTACGCTGCAGGCTGGTTGTACTCATCATTATTGGACAGTAAAGGAGGCCCCTAACTTGCTTAACCGTTGCCTCAAAGCTCATCCTCCATCAACCCCATCAGCCTCCCTGGGACCTGCCTTACCATCTTGCAAGTAAAGGTATGGAAAGACGCTGACCGATGTGAGACTGAGTTATTTATTTGCATGCCTGCACAATCCCTACCTAACTACCGACTTGAGGGAAGAGTCCCACCTGTAGGGGACCCGACATCTAGCTGCATCATCATCCCCTCAGAGATCTACAGCAGTGCTGGTACAAATTACCAGAAGACTACAGGTGGCGTCACGAACTGTAAATATACTTATCCCCTGTAAATATTCCCCCCAACATACGCCAGACCGCTAGGGCCACAGACCGAGCCACCGCTACCTGTGACAAATCCCATAGACTTCTACGGGCTCGGCTCTGAGTACCCCATTGCCCTGGTAACCCACAATTGTGGTGGCGGGTTGAGACAGATCAACCCCCTTCCCAGTAGTATCTGTGACTGATGAAGGTCCATGATATAGGACCGAAACGTTTCGTGTTACTACTGTGAATAAAAATCTTTATTCTCACTATACTAAAGTTGAGTGCCGAGTTCATTTTCTATCATTTTCTCACACAGTCCTGAGGCTGTCAATATGTGCAAGTGCACGGGATCCCTGTACACACTAATGTGTAAGACACGTAGCATATTTTTGGTATTGAGGGGTCTATAGGCTCATGAGATGCCATATATATGAGCCACAGTGGCCACAGTCTGGATGTATGCTGTGTATCTGTCCTTCAAAGGACCCCATTGTAAAAAGTAAAAAAATATATTGTGCGCTATAGATGGTTCTTTGCATAGGAAATCAAGACTTTGCAATACAAGTTAAATAAATGGCATGCTGACTACATGATGGGCCTATGAGACTTTTCCCTGCAGAGTCGGGGTATAAATTAGGCTTGAACATGATAAAAAATGATGTAAACGATCTTGTATACGCTCCCTCAGTCCCTGAAAACCCGCCACCAGTTTAATGTGTCTCACAAGGAATTATCCTCTGAGTCATGTTTACGTAGTAATGAACAATGAGCTATAACAGTACTGTACTTTATACTGTCTCTGTCCCACTTCCTTTGTAGATTGTAGCCCCCACTCTCAGTGTCCCATTTCCCTCTGTACCAGTCTGTCATTCATCAAGCTCATATTTATTCTACTTGTTATTATTGTCTCAAGTTATGTACTTCGAGAGGAACCAGGTCAAAAAATAGACAGCTTTTATCTATGTTTTATCCCTTCTGCTCCACTGAGTATTCTGTTTTTTGTTTCTTTTTCCATTTGGTAATTTTTCAGGTTTTTACAAGGTAGCCGGTGTTCAATGGTGATAGGACAGAGAATCCTGTGAGCCACGCCCCCTTGAAAAGATCACAAAAATTACCATTAAAAAAAAAGATCCGTATCTCTGGAACCCTATGGAATAAACAAAAAGTTGAATACTTTGGGAGCAGCAGGAATAAGAGAAAAACAAAAACTGGCCACTTTTGACCTACTCAGGGGTCTTCTTTAAACCCTTTTTTCATATATACAATGCACTAGCAAAATGATGCTTTAAATTAACTTTAAGTTTTCCAAAGGTCTGATACAGTTTCCTAGTTCATTATTTAGAATAAATGTAAATAGAAGTTGAGGAACTTTGTATACAATACAGACCAAAAGTTTGGACACACTTTCTCATTTAAAGATTTTTCTGTATTTTCATGACTATGAAAATTGTACATTCACACTGAAGGCATCAAAACTATGAATTAACACATGTGGAATTATATACTTAACAAAAAAGTGTGAAACAACTGAAATTATGTCTTATATTCTAGGTTCTTCAAAGTAGCCACCTTTTGCTTTGATGCCTGCTTTGCACACTCTTGGCATTCTCTTGATGAGCTTCAAGAGTTAGACACCGGGAATGGTTTTCACTTCACAGGTGTGCCCTGTCAGGTTTAATAAGTGGGATTTCTGGCCTTATAAATGGGTTTGGGACCATCAGTTGTGTTGTGCAGAAGTCTGGTGGATACACAGCTGATAGTCCTACTGAATCGACTGTTAGAATTTGTATTATGGCAAGAAAAAAGCAGCTACGTAAAGAAAAACGAGTGGCCATCATTACTTTAACAAATGAAGGTCAGTCAGTCCAAAAAATTGGGAAAACTTTGAAAGTGTCACCAAGTGAAGTTGCAAAAACCATCAAGCGCTACAAAGAAACTGGCTCACATGAGGACCGCCCCAGGAAAGGAAGACCAAGAGTCACCTCTGCTTCTGAGGATAAGTTTATCCGAGTCACCAGCCTCAGAAATTGCAGGTTTACAGCAGCTCAGATTAGAGACCAAGTCAATGCCACACAGAGTTCTAGCAGCAGACACATCTCTACAACAACTTTTAAGAGGAGACTTTGTTCAGCAGGCCTTCATGGTAAAATAGCTGCTAGGAAACCACTGCTAAGGACAGGCAACAAGCAGAAGAGACTTGTTTGGGCTAAACAACACAAGGAATGGACATTAGACCAGTGGAAATCTGTGCTTTGGTCTGATGAGTCCAAATTTGAGATCTTTGGTTCCAACCACCGTGTCTTTGTGTGACACAGAAAAGGTGAACGGATGGACTCTACATGCCTAGTTCCCACCGTGAAGCATGGAGGAGGAGGTGTGAGGGTGTGGGGGTGCTTTGCTGGTGACACTGTTGGGGATTTATTCAAAATTGAAGGCATACTGAAACAGCATGGCTACCACAGCATCTTGCAGCAGCATGCTATTCCATCCGGTTTGCGTTTAGTTGGACCATCATTTATTTTTCAACAGGACAATGACCCCAAACACATCTCAAGGCTGTGTAAGGGCTATTTGACCAAGAAGGAGAGTGATGGGGTGCTACACCAGATGACCTGGCCTCCGCAGTCACCAGACCTGAACCCAATCGAGATGGTTTGGGGTGAGATGGACCGCAGAGTGAAGGCAAAAGGGCCAAAAAGTGCTAAGCATCTCTGGGAACTCCTTCAAGATTGTTGGAAGACCATTTCCGGTGACTACCTCTTGAAGCTCATCAAGAGAATGCCAAGAGTGTGCAAAGCAGTCATCAAAGCAAAAGGTGGCTACTTTGAAGAACCTAGAATATAAGACATAATTTTAGTTGTTACACACTTTTTTGTTAAGTATATAATTCCACGTGTTAATTCATAGTTTTGATGCCTTCAGTGTGACTTTACAATTTTCATAGTCATGAAAATACAGAAAAATCTTTAAATGAGAAGGTGTGTCCAAATTTTTGGTCTGTACTGTATATGTTGTGGCATGATTCAGACATGACATCGCAAGAGCTAACTAATCAGAAGAAAAACTGTTTGGGGGACAAAAATGCACACACGTAGGGCATTATCGCCTGGTAAGGAAAGTAAAATGCGGGAGTATGCGCCCCGGGCCTCATATTCTAGGGGAATGCAAAATTTAGCTCCCCCATCCATTCATCACCACTGTCAAATGATCCAGGAGTACCAGTGCTGGGGAATCCGCACTACAGTAGGCGACGCTGATGATGTTAGAGCGGTGCACGGGCGCAGTGAGTCTGCTTATCAGCAGGAAAGCTTGAAAACGAACATAGCCAGCAGTTGTCTTGGCATCTTGGTTGTTGTCACCAGTTCCGCATCTCGTTTCGAAGCGTAGCCAACTTCATCTTCAGGAGACAAAACATATGTTTTTTTGACTCCTGAATAAGTGGGCTGCACTTTGAAACACATAGAAAAATACAAAAAAAAAATCATTATTTTAAATTATCTCTGGAACTTGATGCTTCTTCAGCGCCGATACAGACCACATATTTTCAATTTTTTCAATATTTTTCTGGTGAAATCACCCGTGGATCTGCAACAGCCACACAACCTTCTATGATCAGGTTAGCATATATTGATACCATTCTTGATTATTATTACTGGATAAGGCCTTATTATCTTTTCTTCTCAGCTGTTTATATCAGTCCATAAGATGAGCACAGAAGTCTAGATGAGTCTGTATTTGGCTGCAGAGCTCTGCATAGGCAGAGACTGACATGACAAAGATTAAAATACAATACATGTGCTTGGGGGATAAGGGGTTCAATCCTGATGGAAGGGACTCGAGGAGTGCTAATGGTCTACAAGTTAGAGGGTGCAAAATGGTTGCCTTGGTCTTGGACCTGGCAATTCAGTCTAAGTCACTGCTGGCAAAATGATAAACGTTTTCAGTAATGGTGGACAAGGTTTGAATCAGAATCATCATTGGACAAACGGGGGTCAAAAATGGTCAAATAGCGCAGCACAGCATCAGAGGTCAGGAACAAATTGGGCAAACTCAGCACCAGTGGACAGAGAGTCAGGAAGAAGCTGGGTCAAATCTCACAAGTTAAAAGTCTCCAAAACGAAAGGAGTTTTACCATGGTCGACCCCATCCATTTGGCAGCCGCCGTGGCGATCAGCTAATCATTGTGTGGCGCCCTGAGGGTCCAGTCGCCACAGAGATGTTGCATCGCACCCAGCGGTATGACACCTGACTCTCAGGTAAGAAGGAAGCACCCCATTGACTCCATCACCGCATCCACACACATCATGCCAGTGCTGAGCATCAGGCTGGTTAGAAAAGGGTGTAGAAGTGGGTGGGTGGAGCTAGCTGCAGCATTAGGTTGCAGCGTGTTAGTTTAGAGTTCAGTTTGAGTCAGGCAGCCAGCGTGGGTACTGGGCTGGCCTGCAGCTCCTCTGAAGTTTACCTCAGGGAGCCCGGGTCTTGGGCAGAGACGATCTCACAAGTCGTAGCCCATTGCAAAAGAGGACCAGGCCGACATCGGGGAACGGTCCCTAGACTAGTGGGAAAGTTCAGCTCCACTAGTAAAACCGTAGGCATTGGTCACTTCAGGTGGCATTGCCATTGCCACCATAATCTCACCAGGAGTCAGCTTTGTGGTCAAGTACGTGCAGACATCGGACGGTGATCTTTTACCTCAGAGAAATTCAGAAGAGGTCAAGGGCCAAAGACATCGTGTCGTGCTCTGTGATCTGAAAGGGCCTAATACTGTCTTGTCTGAGGGCTCTGTGGTGGCGTAGTGCAAAGAAGAAGGGAGAGTAGCACTGATTGAGAAAGGCCGGAAAGGAACATAAAGGGAGTCTTTGGAAGTGTGACCGATATACAGTTAGGTCCATATATATTTGGACAGAGACAACATTTATCTAATTTTGGTTCTAGACATTACCACAATGAATTTGAAACAAAACAATTCAGATGCAGTTGAAGTCCAGACTTTCAGCTTTCATTTGAGGGTATCCACATTAAAATTGGATGAAGGGTTTAGGAGTTTCAGCTCCTTAACATGTGCCACCCTGTTTTTAAAGGGACCAAAAGTAATTGGACAAATGACTCCAAGGCTATTTCATGGACAGGTGTGGGCAATCCCTTTGTTATGTCATTCTCAATTAAGCAGATGAAAGGGCCAGAGTTGATTTGAGGTGTGGTGTTTGCATTTGGAAGGTTTTGCTGTGAAGGAAACATGTGGTCACAGGAGCTCTCCATGCAGGTGAAATAAGCCATCCTTAAGCTGCAAGAACAGAAAAAAACCCATCCAAGAAATTGCTACAACATTAGAAGTGGCAAAATCTACAATTTGGTACATCCTGAGAAAGAAAGAAAGCACTGGTGAACTCATCAATCCAAAAAGACCTGGGAGCCCACGGAAGACAACAGTGGTGGATGATCGCCGCATACTTTCTTTGGTGAAGAAACCCGTTCACAACATCAACTGAAGTCCAGAACACTCTCAGTGAAGTAGGTGTATCTGTCTCTAAGTCAACAGTAAAGAGAAGACTCCATGAAAGTAAATACAAAGGGTTCACATCTAGATGCAAACCATTCATCAATTCCAAAAATAGACAGGCCAGAGTTAAATTTGCTGAAAAACACCTCCAGAAGCCAGCTCAGTTCTGGAAAAGTATTCTATGGACAGATGAGACAAAGATCAACCTGTACCAGAATGATGGGAAGCCAAAAGTTTGGAGAAGAAAGGGAACGGCACATGATCCAAGGCACACCACATCCTCTGTAAAACATGGTGGAGGCAACGTGATGGCATGGGCATGCATGGCTTTCAATGGCACTGGGTCACTTGTGTTTATTGATGACATAACAGCAGACAAGAGTAGCCGGATGAATTCTGAAGTGTACCGGGATATACTTTCAGCCCAGATTCAACCAAATGCTGCAAACTTGATTGGACGGCGCTTCATAGTACAGATGGATAATGACCCCAAGCATACAGCCAAAGCTACACAGGAGTTCATGAGTGCAAAAAAGTGGAACATTCTTCAATGGCCAAGTCAATCATCAGATCTTAACCCAATTGAGCATGCATTTCACTTGCTGAAATCCAGACTTAAGAGGGAAAGACCCACAAACAAGCAAGACCTGAAGGCTGCGGCTGTAAAGGCCTGGCAAAGCATTAAGGAGGAAACCCAGCGTTTGGTGATGTCCATGGGTTCCAGACTTAAGGCAGTGATTGCCTCCAAAGGATTCGCCACAAAATATTGAAAATAAAAATATTTTGTTTGGGTTATGTTTATTTGTCCAATTACTTTTGACCTCCTAAAATGTGGAGTGTTTGTAAAGAAATGTGTACAA
The DNA here is from genome assembly GCA_033576555.1 of Oophaga sylvatica. Classification (NCBI taxonomy): domain Eukaryota; kingdom Metazoa; phylum Chordata; class Amphibia; order Anura; family Dendrobatidae; genus Oophaga; species Oophaga sylvatica. Next base: position 106,275,821 of record JARQOD010000002.1, read on the forward strand.
TTCCTACATTTTCTAACACATATTTTTGTTCAACCCTTCAAATTAAACGTTACAATCTGCACTTGAATTCTGTTGTAGAGGTTTCATTTCAAATCCAATGTGGTGGCATGCAGAGCCCAACTCGCGAAAATTGTGTCACTGTCCAAATATTTCTGGCCCTGACTGTACCTGAGGGTTGCTGGACTACTCACTGGAAGGACACAGTGCCCGGCTGGAATCTGTACTGAGCTCAACAGACTGTGAGTAAAACCTTGAAACTGCAACAGAACTGTTTCCCTGATTCTCCAGCGACGCACACTCCACTCTGCTACATCTCTCTGCACCATTGCTTTGTCTTACATCTACCTGCCCTGGAAGGACACAGGACCTGTAGAAGACTTATCATCTAGCTGTACAACACCATCCCTTCCAGAGGACCTGCACAGCAGCGCTGGTCACCCTGACCAGGTACTACAGGTGGCGTCACGACAAATTACACGAACACTAATCCCCTGTAAATATCCCCATTTATAGTGAGTGCCCAGGGCCACGGACCGAGCTGCAGCTACCGTGACATTCCCCATAGACGTCAACGGGCTCGGTGCCGAGTATCCCACGGTCCTGGCGGGTGGCTCATCTCTGGCGTCATGAACAGGATTCTGAAGCTCACTATAAGCGAGTCCTGTGTGCCTGAATTGGACTGTTTTGTGCTAAAGATTGTATTTGCCATCTTTGTGACTTTGCCGCCATTTGCCGCCATTTTGCCGCCATATTCGCGCCTTGAGGCGCTGATGAAGAAGGAGGGCGTGCTTTCGTGGGCGTACGCTCACTCAATGGCGCGAAAGAAATGTCCGCCTACCCTAAATGTTACTGCAATCTCCGGACGTGTCCATCAGCGATGGAGTTCCGCCTCCTAATTCCCCATGGTGGGAGAAGAAGGGAGAGAAAACTCCGCCCCCTTAACAGAGAACGGGACCCTCCTGATAAAGATCTCCCCACCGCTGAACCTCCCGTGCTGCAGGAAGATGTCTGCACCCTTCCTGACCCTGCTGCAGACGCCGAACAAGCGGATCGTATGGAGCAGAGCTGGAGGAACCTGAAGCTGCGGTCGCAGCAGCGCTGATCACTCCGCCTACCTGTAGCGCCGGTGCCCGAGGTCCACCAGGAGGCGTGCCCGGATCCAGACCCTGCTGCTGCCTTACCCGTCCCCGCCGAGGAGTCCGCGGAGGAGCGGTGCGTCATGCTGTCTGCAGCAGTCCCGGGTCTGCTGCCTGTGTTCCCGGAGGAAGCCGGGCCCTGCTGCGCTGAGAGCCAGAATGAGCCGGTTCCACAACCTGGATCTGAGCCGGCTCCCAGCTAATTCCCATTGCTCTGGAGGTGCTAGCAGAGGAGGACTATGACTGACGCCGGGAGTGGGAGACCCAGCAGCGTCGCCAGGAGCAACGGATGCAGCAGAGGAAAGGTACTGTGCATGAGCTACGGCGGCAGGGAGCTATAAGAGACCTCCGGCAAAGAGGGGTACCAGGTAGCCCCGGTGCCACTACTAAGTAAATGAGAAAAACAGGACAGGTTCTTCAAATGTATATAGTGTATTAATGTATATAGTATGCAAATGTTGCCATAACCCGGAGGGGTGATTGCCTTTAATATTGCTTTTCTGAACTGGTGGCTATGAACACTGCTAGCCCAAAAACTCTCTTTGTATATAGTTAGCACTTCGGTGCCTCATCTTGGTTTCACTTAATTACCTCAGAAGTTTAAAACCCGTTTGGTGTGGCCGAAGGTGAGGACTGCTGGAAAAGTCAGTTATGTCTTGCAGCCCACCCAAGACCACCGTTGGAGGTTTGGAGCGGGTCCTCCACAAGTATATGTTTACTTGAACTGTGAAGTAAATATTAAAAGTGTTTTCTTGCAACGTTTAACCTGAAGTGCCTCCCATAAAGGGATGATGCGTTTGAAAATGTTTTACTGTTTTGCTAAGCATTTATAAAAATGTTGTATGTTTCTTATGTAACATCTTGCATCGCACCCAGCGGTGTGACACCTGACTCTCAGGTAAGAAGGAAGCACCCCATTGACTCCATCACCGCATCCACACACATTATGCCAGTGCTGAGCATCAGGCTGGTTAGAAAAGGGTGTAGAAGTGGGTGGGTGGAGCTAGCTGCAGCATTAGGTTGCAGCGTGTTAGTTTAGAGTTCAGTTTGAGTCAGGCAGCCAGCGTGGGTACTGGGCTGGCCTGCAGCTCCTCTGAAGTTTACCTCAGGGAGCCGTGCTGAGAGAGCGAACGGGTCTTGGGCAGAGACGATCTCACAAGTCGTAGCCCATTGCAAAAGAGGACCAGGCCGACATCGGGGAACGGTCCCTAGACTAGTGGGAAAGTTCAGCTCCACTAGTAAAACCGTAGGCATTGGTCACTTCAGGTGGCATTGCCATTGCCACCATAATCTCACCAGGAGTCAGCTTAGTGGTCAAGTACGTGCAGACATCGGACGGTGATCTTTTACCTCAGAGAAATTCAGAAGAGGTCAAGGGCCAAAGACATCGTGTCGTGCTCTGTGATCTGAAAGGGCCTAATACTGTCTTGTCTGAGGGCTCTGTGGTGGCGTAGTGCAAAGAAGAAGGGAGAGTAGCACTGATTGAGAAAGGCCGGAAAGGAACATAAAGGGAGTCTTTGGAAGTGTGACCGATATACCTGAGGGTTGCTGGACTACTCACTGGAAGGACACAGTGCCCGGCTGGAATCTGTGCTGAGCTCAACAGACTGTGAGTAAAACCTTGAAACTGCAACAGAACTGTTTCCCTGATTCTTCCAGCGACGCACACTCCACTCTGCTACATCTCTCTGCACCATTGCTTTGTCTTACATCTACCTGCCCTGGAAGGACACAGTCTTACCTGTAGAATAATTATCATCTAGCTGTACAACACCATCCCTTCCAGAGGACCTGCACAGCAGCGCTGGTCACCCTGACCAGGTACTGCAGGTGGCGTCACGACAAATTACACGAACACTAATCCCCTGTAAATATCCCCATTTATAGTGAGCGCCCAGGGCCACGGACCGAGCTGCAGCTACCGTGACATTCCCCATAGACGTCAACGGGCTCGGTGCCGAGTATCCCACGGCCCTGGCGGGTGGCTCAATTGCAGGTCCACAGCCATCTAGTCATTGTCCTTGCAGCTGCATTCGTAGTGACTACATGGTTGATGTTTCTGGCATTTGGCACATGGGACAATATGACGCCTGATTGTGAATATTCCCCTCTACGTATTGAATCAGTATATTATATAATACTATAGTCAGCTGGAAATGTAAAACAACGGTGAACATATATTTCACAGTAAGAAATATGTGAGGGGCAATTTTTCCAGCTCCATGTGAGAATATGTGTCCTTTACGATTGCTTTTATTACCGACAATGCATCATGGGAGTTGTAGTCTTTGTTTCAGCACATAAGTAACGGGTAAGGCATGCACACAATGTCATAGATTATTTTAATGGACAAAATGGTTTAGACAGGGCGGCTTAAAATATAAAGTGGTGCAGGTGTGCTGTCCAGACATGATTTATACATGGTCATTTCTGGCATTTTATTCAATCAAGAAACAGCATTTTCTCTACCCAATTTATAAATATATGTACACATGTGTTTATATATGTGACTTGTGAGAGATAGCGATCATAAATCCTGCATCCCCCTCTAATCGCTGCCGTAAATAACATCCTGAAATAGCCATTAGTCCAGCACAGGTCTGGTTGACATGGCAACCAGCTGCCATAGGCTGGAAAGCTAGGAGTAGAAGATTAGAGGCTTCGGCCTAAACAATCCTTTCATAAAGTAATAGACAACAGTAGACAAATGGATGGTACCGTGAACACTGTATATAAAGCATCTCTGCTGTGCACAGTGTACATCGACTTTTACCGAAAAAAAGTGGCTATGTGTCAATTCCATCATTTGTCCAAGAAAAGTCCTCTAAATTGTAATGTTTAGGCTGACTCCACACTTTAGATTAGGACTGCTTAATCTTTTTCTACTGGGACTGTAATCAGACAGCCCAAGATAAAGCCCAGGCCTCTCTAGACATGCTTAGGAGATGCATAAAGTCCATACTAAAAATAAAAATCTCTTAATGTTCGCTTTCAGTCTTTCAAACCCAATATAATAGGCAATACATACAAAATAAGTCCATTACTTTGCTAAACTAAATATTGCTGGAGCATTTCATCACTTTCATAAAAGTTGCCTCCTCATTAACACCTAACCTCTGCCTCACTGGTGAGGGTAGCTTTACAGTTTGATAAGCCCAGTTTTCAGATTGCAGACAGCTAATCCTCCTGCCACTTTAATGCACATGCACATTTGGCCAATCATACACGTGCTCTCATTAGGGAGAGAGCAGTATATGCTGCTAGAAACCTCTGCCCATGCAAAAATTTATACAAATATGCTAGAATAGAATGAAATAAAAAGCATCGGACCTCCCGTTTGTCATCGCAACTTCAATTAACATCCTAGATGCTTCCACTCAACATCCTAGATGCTGCTTTAGTTGAAAGCAATTATGAAGGAGGGAGCGTCAGCTGACGCATCCTCCACCATCATTTTTTCTCGGCATCTGACATCTCAGCGTAGCAGGCACAATGACGTCACAACATGACGCCCACTATGCTGAGATTCAGAGCGCTTTCTGCAGAGACAGGAGCAGCGGGGGAACTAGGAGGAGAGGTGAGTATTGTATTTTTTAGAACATTGTGGTGACTAGAATACTGTATAGAGGACTATGGGGCGCATTATACTATACAGAAGACTATGGGATGCATTATGCTGTATGGACCATGGGGTGCATTATAATGTATGGAGGAATATGAGGTGCATTATACTGTACGGAGGACTATGGGTGCATTATACTATACAGAGGACTATAAGGTGCATTATTATTATTATTTATTACTATAGCGCCATTTATTCCATGGCGCTTTACATGTGAGGAGGGGTATACATAATAAAAACAATTACAGTAATCTTAAACAATACAAGTCACGACTGGTACAGGAGGAGAGAGGACCCTGCCCGCGAGGGCTCAAAATCTACAAGGGATGGGTGAGGACACAGTAGGTGAGGGTAGAGCTGGTCGTGCAGTGGTTTGGTGGATCGGTGGTTACTGCATTATACTATATGGACTATGGGGTACATTTTACTGTATGGACTCTGGGTGCATTTATACTATACAGAGAACGATGGGATGCATTATACTGTATGGACTACGAGGTGCATTATACTGTATGGACTATTGGGTGCATTATACTATACAGAGGACTAAGGAGTGCATTATACTGTATGAACTATTGAGAGTGCATTATACTGTATGGAGGACTATGGGGTGCATTATACTATACGGAGGACTATGGGGAGTTCGTTATACTATATGGAGGACTATGGGGAGTGCATTATACTGTATGGACTATGGGTTACATTATATTGTATGGAGGACTATGGGGTGCATTAATTATACGGTCTGAAGGTTCGTGTGGGGTTCATCATACTGTGAGGAGGGCTATATGTGGGGCCATTATATAGTGTGGAGATGTGTGGGGCCAATATGCTGTATGTAGGCCCATTATATTGTATGGAGGGCTGTTTGGGGATCACAGTTGGGGGATCATACGGTGTTGGGATCATCTTACTTTTCTGGGGAGTTGAGGGGTACAGTAGGTTCATCATACTATGTATGTGGAGGGTACTGTGGAGGAATTCACTGTGGGGGTATTTTACAGTTTTTGTGGGGCACTTTTGTTGACATCATACTTTATAAGTGCAATCAAAGGGGATCTAGGGCTCCAGAAGGAGGAACATTAGAGGGCACACAGTACTACGCAGTAGGTGCAGTAATAGGGACCCATACGGGAGTAGCAGCTCAGCATTGGGGTATCAGCAGTATAAGGAGTTCATGCAGGTTGGGGATAGATGGGGATGGTGCCTGAAATCTGAGAAGTCATATGTGTCTTTGTTGTAATCTCTGCAGCCATGTCCTGTCTGGGAGAAGTTGTCATGTCGGTCTGGGCCTGATGGAAAAGACAGAAAAAGTGAACGACTACACCAGAAAGAATGTCAGCTGTAAGTCACCATCAATAACTGTACTGTAATCTCCTATATGTTCTGAAGGACTGGTATCTACCACTAAATGGTCACCATATGGTGCGTAATATCAGTGTTGGTCTTTATATAAAGATTTTTTTAGCAATAGTACCATTATCTGCTGAAGTTTTCCTACATCCACTATTGGGGTACGCCACCATAGTTGTAATCAGGGTTACCTGGTTAGGGTCCCAGTCAGAAGTTTCGCCACCTCCTGAACCAAACCCCTAGCTACACCTCTGGCTAACGTATGATCTTTATATTGGGGGAAGGGTAAGTATTTCATTGATACAAAAGTTTCATTTTTAAAAGTCCCTTTTTTATTAACATATTTGCACAGTTTTCTGCTGTGTGCAGTCTTATGGTATGAGCCCCGCAGTTGTCCATAACCCAAAAAGGCAGTTTGATTGTGTTTTTTCGCTCATGATACATTTTCCTTGAATTTCATAGCACATCACATTAAACTTGAACATAAAATTTGTAAGAGATGATGAAAACATAGACTATGTGTAATTAGGTTATATTGTGTACCCAAGGCTATATATTTTCGGCGAAGCTGCTACGTATCAGTGAATACAATGTTTCTTTTCTGTTAGCTGTGCTTTTGTTGGCAGTAACTAGACTATAATCATTTCAGAAAACAGAAAAATCACTTTTTTTTATAAATCTCTCTTAACTAATATAGTATTGTCCTTCTTACACAAGGGCGGATTTGCTCCAAAAACCTTTATGCAATATGTCTCTATAGGAGACCGGAGGTGAGAAATAGAAGTGCAGCTGTGGGATTATTCCCTTTAGTCATTGTGAAGGATGACACCAGAGAGATCACACAGAATCCCACTGCTGCCACCTCATGTGATGAACCAACTCCTCACCACCCTGCCTGATGTCACTACTAAATAAGATGGATCACGTAATGCGGTATCCCCAGTTTCACCAACGTAATGTTCCGCACCCCTGAGGGCAAGTAAGGTCAGCTTGGTACAGTTTTACACAGACACCACCTGTCCACACAGGCTCAGGGAAGCACGGGGAGTGAGAGGATGTGGTCCACACAGTCACTAACGTCGCACTACACTCGCTCAAAACTCTGACAGGCTGAGAGGCCCCTTTCACTAGCACCAGTGAAACAGAGCGCTACCAGCTTGGTCCGACTGCCACCAGTTCCTCATTAGATATAAACCTGGTCCGTTAATGGGATTATATCGGGCCAGAAACCAGCCCCGGTAGCATGGAAAGTTAAACCGAGAAACGGATTTGTGGATCAAGATAAAAGAGCAGCCAAAGTTTAAATTATATATTTAATCACCTTTAAGGGCCCACTAGACAATACCCTATATACAGAATGGTTATACATATACAATGGTCAGATATGCAAATACAGATAATGGTAGAACAAAAGATGTGTGTGTGTGCTGGGCCGCAGGAGCATGGGCTGCCAGCTGTCTCCTTAGTCCCTTTTCAGCACATTATCGGACACGGTCCCCACATTCAAAGTAACCAGCATGCATAACAGAATGAGCGACCACATGGCCTTACACTAACCTTTGTCCCCTTTGGGTCACTCCCTCCTGCCCTCTGGGCTGAACCTAACTCACCTCTCCTTGCCTCTGCAGCTAAAAATTCTGAAACCTAAGATGGGTCATAATATAGATTGTCCTAGGGAGTCAGGTTTTCAGCCACTTGTTTCTGGCTGCGCCCCTGCTACACATTAAGTACAAACACAGCTTTGCTGTCTGGTTTCTACTAGCTATTCTATGTATCGCCATCCCTCTGGGTGGTAGAACAGCTCAAGACCCAGTTGGGCATTCACCATTTTATGAGGATCTCGGAAATATACACGATGTACGGCTAGGACGTATAGTATCTCCATAACTCCTTACGGAATTATGTTTCTAGAATGTTCTTTGGCAGCTGCAACATGACTCTATATTGCAAGCCAGCCTTTGTCCTGCTCTGAGCTGGTCAAGGTGTGAAATCTGTCACTTACAGCTTTTGAGGCTTGGCCCCACCTGCTGAGCTAGCTGCACACTGAAGAGGATCTAGGTGTCCTGTTACAGCTGCACACTGAAGGGGGTTTTACAATTCCATGCCACCAAGGATACAAATGAGTGACAAGAAATTATATCTGCAAATTCTTAACAGTCATAGATTGAGAAAATAATATATTTTTTACTAGAAATTCAGCCATTTGTGCAGACTTAGATGATTTTCATGTCATAGGCTAATAGGTAAATATCTGTTACCGTTGAATGACAGACAGAAAAAAAATCTTAGAATACTAAGGTATGATGGAATACACAGTATGATGGAATGTTCCATCATATCAGCTATCAAGTTTAACCCCTTCCATTTTTGTGTATTCGTTTTTTCTTCCTCTTCTTCCCAGACCCATCATTTTTATTTTTCTAAACATATATGAGGACTTGTTTTTTGCTGGACGAGTTGTACTTTTGAATAACACCATTCATTTTACCACATAGTGTACTGGAAAGCGGGGAAAAAAATCCAAGTGGGGAGAAATTGTGAAAAAGAAGCAATTCTGACATTGCTTCTTGAGAATTCTTTTTGCGGTGTACATTTTTGCAGTAAAATTGACCTCATAATACTGCTCATCAGTACAATTACAGCAATACCAAACATGTCCACAAATGCGGAGCTGCTGTCATTCTCTGCCTGGGGCGTAGTTACCACTCTTTATACACAGAGCGATGACTGAACCTGCGCCGGCACTGCCCCTGAACAAAACCCGAATGCTGCCAGAGGGAATAAAGTTAATTTCCTTCTGGCAGTGGGGCTTTAAGTGCCAGTGCTGGACAGGTTTAGAATTCTATTAACCTGCAGATTAACCCCATATCTGCAGCTTAAAGGGATTCTGTCACCCCATTTACCACCATCAGGGCTTATCTACAGAATTCTGTAATGCTGTAGATAAGCCCCCGATGTCACCTGAAAGTGAAGAAACACGAGTTATAAAATACTCACCCAGGGGCGTTCCGGGGGGCGGTTGGGTCCGGAGGGAGTCGCGGTCCGGTCCGGGGCCTCCCATCTTCTTCTAGTGATGCCAGCCTCTTCTTTCCATCCTGTCGTGGCTCCTGCGCAGGCGCACTGCTCTGCCCTGGTGAGGGCAGAGCAGAGTACTGCAGTGCGCAGGCGCCGGGAAAGGTCAGAGAGGTCCGGCACCTGCGTGAGTATTTTATAACTCGTTTTTCTTCACTTTCAGGTAACATCGGGGGCTTATCTACAGCATTCCAGAATGCTGTAGCTAAGCCCCTGATGGCTGTGGACCTATCTCATAGGGCCAAAATGGGGTGACAGATTCCCTTTAATAGCGTTTTATCACGTGATAGGTTCCCTTTAAAATTCAAACTATATGAAACCTCTGTCGCCTGAAACATAAGGACCCATACACATTAGACCGATATTGGCGAGTTCGACCATCCGAAATGTGTGTAAGGCTTTAAAAAAGCATGATATCCATTGCAATGTATCCATCATAACTGTATTTATCGTAACCCAATTTTTCTAGCCTTAGGTATAACAAAGGAACTATTATTAGAAATACCAGCAGAAAACAGCTTGTATTTTCTATCAGTTTCTCAGATTTGTAATATTTTCCCCGTTTTCCCTATGACATAAAGAGGATTAACTTATTACTGAAATAAAGTAAATAATCAAAAACAAACGACCACAGTTTTATTTGAAGATCACTTGGCTGCTAAAGTTTTAGTGTTTCTGAATGCGATCCAAGAACTATATTGCTGAGGTTTAACTTTTTGGAACACTTCATGAATTTCTCTGAAGTCAATGTTTTGATCAGGAAACTCTTGTTAACCGCAGCAAAAAATAAAGCAGCGGCTGATGGGCTGGCTCCCCTGTGAGCTTTATATGATGATGGCAATTCCTATGACTAGTTCAAATATGAAGTTGTCAGTCTTCAGTAACTATAATCCTCAGTGTAAATAACCCAAGGCCTATTTTCTTTAGTGAGGAGATGAGGAAAATGAATAGTGTGTCTATGAGAGTGATATATGAAAGTTCCCTGTATCTGACATACTAGCAGCTGCCGCACAATCACTACAGAGGAATATTAGACTGTGCCACATATCAGATGTAGGATCTGATTTGATTATCCTCCTGGGAATAAATATTTTTCCATTGCTTAATCCTCCTGTTCAATTGTAGCACAAAGATTCATTTTTGTAATGTTTCCATTTTACAAAATGTTTTTGTTTTTCCTATTCCACTTGTTGGGCAAAAGTTACCTGGAAGTAGAAGGCCAGTAATGGAACAATTTAATTGTTATTAAAAATCTTCTCCATTCTCAAGCTCCATTATTTAGCTAGGTTACCAGTCACCACTGCAGTATATCAGCGGTGGACAGTCTCCTATAAGATAAGCTCAGAACTTAGGGCTCATACCCATCTCAGTGAAAAAAATCAGTCCGATTTCGGTCCAGAAAAAGTGGGACGAGTGTCCTGCAAATGTCATGCGATTTTCATGCAAGTGCAATCCGATTTTGAACAGCTAACATCCGATTTACACATGAATGCGATGAGATTGCAATGTGATTTTAATATGAGATTTCACATAGAGCAATTCTCTATGTAATTTACTCTTAGTTTTCCAAGGGAATATTCTTCAAGATATACAGCTCTGGCAAAAATTAAGAGAACACTGCAAAATTTTCAGTTTGTCTGATTTTTCTCTTTATAGGTATATTTTTGAGTAAAATGTAAATTGCTCTTTTATTCTAGAAACTACTGGCAACATGTCTCCAAATTTCCAAGCAATAAATTTTGCATTTATTTTCAGAAAATGAGAAATGGTCAAAATAACAAAAAAATGCAGTGCATGCAGACCTCAAATAATGCTAAGAAAACAAGTTCATAATCATTTAGAAACAACAATACTAATGTTTTAACTCAGGAAGAGTTCAGAAATCAATATTTTGTGGAATAACCATGATTTTTAATCACAGCTTTCATCATGCGTCTTGGCATGCTTTCCACCAGTCTTTCACACTGCTTTTGGGTGACCTTATGCCACTCCTAGTACAAAAATTTAAGCAGTTCTTCTTTGTTTGATGGCTTGTGACTATCCATCTTCCTCTTGATAACATTCCAGAGGTTTTCAATTTGGTTCCGGTCTGGAGATTGGGCTGGCCATGACAGGGATTTGATGTGGTGGTCCTTCATCCACACAATGATTGACCTAGCTGTGTGGCATGGCGCATTGTCCTGCTAGAAAAACGAGCCCTCAGAGTTGGGGAACATTGCCTGAGCAGAAGGAATCAACTGTTTTTCCAGGATAACCTTGTATGTGGCTTGATTCATACGTCCTTCGCAAAGATTAACCTGCCAAATTCCAGCCTTGCTGAAGCATCCCCAGATCATCACCGATCCTCCACCAAAGTTCACAGTGGGTGCAAGACACTGTGGCTTGTACGTCTCTCCAGGTCTCTGTCTAGCCATTAGACGACCAGGTGTGGGCAAATCTGAAAATTAGACTCATCAGAGAAGATTACCTTTCTCCAGTCCTCTATGGTTCAATCCTTATGGTCTTTGGCAAACTTCAGCCTGGCTCTCCTTTGCTTCTCATTGATGAAAGGCTTTTTTCTACCTTTACATGACTTGAGCCCTGCCTCTAGGAGCCTGTTACAAACTGTTCTTGCCATGCACTTCACCCCAGCTGCCATTTACCATTCCTTTTGAAGTTCACTTGATATCATCCTGCGGTTGCTGAGTGACTGTTGTGAATGGACTTGAAATGAGTTCTGAGCAGAGGCTCCCTCTGGTGGTTACAAGCGGTACTGGACTGTCCAGTGAAGATTGTGAGGAGTGGGAATCAGGTGTTACTGACTGGTCTTATATAAGGGAGTCGCCTTCCCATCAGGGTTGCCGGTGATCAATTGTTCTGGTCTCACTCCATGATTCCTGTTTCCCTTGTAGCCTGCTGTGTCGTGTCTGCATCTCCTGCTAACAGATAAGACATTTTCTTCTTTTTGTTTTTGTGCTTTATTTTTGCATTTTGTCCTGCACTTCTGTGGGGGCCTTCAGGGTCCCCTCCGGGGGCTTTTGCCCTCTCAGTTTAGTTCAGCCACTGATGTTTGTACTTTTGCTTTTTCCAGTTTCTTCAGTGGCTGCGGTTTTGATTTTGTTACACCAGAGAACTAATTTAGGTGGTAGAGGTCGTGTGATCTCAGGTGTTTTTGAAATTAGTAGAGTTGGTGCTTTGCAGGGTTTTTTGGGATTGCAGTAAGTACCCTTCCTATCCTTTTCTATTTAGTTAGTTTGGGCCCCAACGTTTGCTCATACTATTTTCTGTCTGTGTCAGTATTTCTTCTTGTCTAACAGCCATTACATGTTTGGGGGCTTTCTATGTTCTTTGGGGATCTGCTCCGGGGCAGATAGCTTTCCTATTTCTATCTTTAGGTGTAGTTAGTTTCTCAGGCTGTGACGAGGCATCTAGGACCAACGTAGGAACGCTCCACGGCTGCCTCTAGTTGTGGTGGTTAGTCAGGGTACTGCAATCTCATAGATTCCAACTGCTCTGGTGTATTGCCTTTTTTACCTGCACTCCTCAGTTACCGAAACATAACAGTATCACCGGCCTAAAATTTAAAGTTGTATGGTACTCACAGAAGGGAAAAATATTGTGAAAGAAAAACGGTTGTCAGAGTTGTCAGAGATATTTTTCTGTTTGTTGCATTATTTTTTTTTTTCCCTCTGTATCTCTGGGTGCTGGGGAGGATTTTTTCTCTCAATGGAGTTTGCACAGTTGTCTGGCCGTGTGGATCAGCTTGCCACTGAGGTTCAGAGTATTGCTGCATATCTTGCAGGGTTGCCTGTTGTGGAACCTAGGATTCCCATGCCAGATTTGTTTTTGGGGGATCGAGCTAAGTTTCAGAATTTCAAAAATAATTGTAAATTGTTTTTTGCCTTAAAATCTAAGTCCTCAGGGAACGCAGCGCAGCAGGTTCAAATTGTCATCTCTCTCCTGCGCGGCGATCCTCAGGATTGGGCTTTTTCCCTGACACCTGGGGATCCTGTTTTGAGTGATGTTGATGCATTTTTTCAGGCTTTGGGGTTATTGTACGATGAGCCTAATGTCACTGATCAAGCTGAAAAAGCCTTGTTGGCATTAAATCAGGGGCTTGATGATGCTGAGTTATACTGTCAGAGATTCCGTAGGTGGGCAGTCCTGACCAAGTGGAATGACGACGCTTTGGTGGCCCTTTTTCGGAAGGGTCTGTCAGATAATGTAAAGGATGTTATGGTGGGATTCCCTGTCCCCTCTGGTCTCAATGATTCTATGTCATTAGCGATTCAAGTTGACAGACGTTTGCGTGAGCGGAGAAGTATGCGTGGAATGGTGTTGCCTTGTGAACCTGCTTCTGAATCCATGCAGTGTGATAGAGTGGTGTCTGGGGCACAGCGTCATGAGTTTCGAAAGCGCAATGGGTTATGTTTCTACTGTGGTAATGCCTCTCATGCTATTTCAGTCTGCCCTAAGCGGGGAAGACGTTTTGCACGCTCAGTTGTCTTGGGTAGTGTTCAGACTAAGGTTTTATTAACTGTCACTCTGATATGCTCTCTGTCCTCATTTTCTGCTCAGGCTTTCGTTGATTCTGGAGCAGCTATTAACCTGATGGATTATGATTTTGCTAAACGTTGTGGGTTTCCCTTGATACCCCTACAGAAGTCTATTCCCCTACTGGGGATCGATTCTACCCCTTTGGCTGAGAATAAACCTCAGTTCTCTACTCAGGTGATAATGAGGGTTGAACCTGATCATCAGGAGTGCTGCAAATTTTTGGTTCTGTATAATCTGCATGATATTATCGTACTGGGTTTCCCTTGGTTGCAGTCTCATAATCCTGTTTTGGATTGGAAAACTGTGTCTGTAACCAGTTGGGGCTGCCAATGTGTTAATACCAACACTCCTGTTTTTTCTGCCTCCCCCAAGGCTCAGGATGTTCCTGACTTTTTGATTGATTTTTCTGATGTGTTTAGCGAAAATAAATCTGCATCCTTGCCTCCCCATAGGAGCTATGACTGCGCTATTGAATTAGTGCCTGGTAGTAAATTCCCTAAAGGTCGCCTTTTTAACTTGTCTGTACCTGAACATGACGTTATGCGGTCTTATATCAAGGAGTCATTGGAGAAGGGTCATATCAGACCATCCTCTTCACCCTTAGGTGCCGGTTTTTTCTTTGTGGCCAAAAAGGATGGTTCATTAAGGCCGTGTATTGATTATCGTCTTTTGAACAATATTACTGTGAAATATCAATATCCGTTACCCTTGATTTCTGACCTGTTTTCCAGGGTGAAAAATGCTACTTGGTTTACCAAGCTTGACCTCAGGGGGCATATAACCTTATTCGCATTAAGCACGGGGATGAATGGAAGACGGCATTTAATACCCCTGAGGGGCATTTTGAGTACCTTGTGATGCCCTTTGGGCTCACTAATGCTCCTTCTGTCTTCCAGTCCTTCATGAATGACATTTTCAGGGATTTTGTGGATAAATTTCTGATTGTTTATTTGGATGATATTTGATTTTTTCCAATGACTGGGACTCTCATGTGAAACATGTTCGAACTGTATTCCAGATTTTGAGAGAGAATGCTCTGTATGTGAAGGGATCAAAGTGTCTTTTTGGCGTACAGAGGATCTCATTTTTGGGATTCATTTTGTCCCCATCTGTTATTGAAATGGACCCGGTCAAAGTTCAGGCCATCTGTGATTGGGTCCAACCTACTTCATTAAAGGCTCTTCAAAGATTTTTGGGTTTTGCCAATTTTTATCGTAAATTTATTGGTAATTTCTCGGTTATTGTTAAACCTTTAACTGATTTGACCAAAAAGGGTTCTGATGTGGTGAATTGGCCTCCTGAGGCAGTCTCTGCATTTCGGAACTTAAGCAGAGATTCACTTCTGCTCCTGTTCTACGGCAGCCTGATGTTTCTCTACCATTTCAGGTGGAGGTTGATGCCTCTGAAATTGGGGCAGGTGCCGTTTTGTCCCAAAGAGATCCAGAGACCTCTAAAAGTAACCCTTGTGCCTTTTTCTCTCGAAAATTTTCTCCTACTGAACGTAATTATGACGTGGGTAATCGGAGTTATTGGCCATGAAGTGGGCTTTTGAAGAGTGGAGACATTGGCTGGAGGGAGCCAAACATCAGGTGGTGGTCCTTACGGACCATAAGAATCTGGTTTATCTGGAATCTGCCAAGCGACTTAATCCTAGACAGGCCAGGTGGGCCTTGTTTTTCACACGTTTTAATTTTGTGGTTTCATTTCTTCCTGGCACTAAGAATGTTAAGGCGGATGCCCTCTCGAGGAGTTTCCTGGCGGACTCTCCTGAGTTATCTGATCCTTCTGTTATTTTGAAAGAGGGTATAGTTCTTTCCGCCATCTCGCCCAATTTGAGACTGGCTCTGGAGGGGTGTCAGGAGGATAAGCCCGAGCGCTGCCCTGTTGGGAAATTGTTTGTCCCGGACCAGTGGAAAAAGAGTGTGATGTCTGAGATTCATTGTTCCGCGCTGGCCGGTCATCCCGGAATTTTTGGTACCAGAGACTTGGTTAGTCGGTCCTTTTGGTGGCCTACCTTGTCTCGTGATGTCAGGGAATTTGTGCAGTCCTGCGGGACTTGCTCTCGCTCCAAGCCTTGCTCTCGCTCTAGTGGTTTGTTGATGCCATTGCCTGTGCCCAAGAGACCATGGACCCATATCTCTATGGATTTCATTTCCGACCTCCCTGTTTCTCAGAGAATGACCGTCATCTGGGTGATTTGTGATAGGTTTTCCAAGATGATACATCTTGTGCCATTACCTAAGTTGCCTTCCTCCTCTGAATTGGTGCCTTTGTTCCTTCAGCACGTGGTTCGTTTACACGGCATTCCTGAGAACATTGTGTCTGACAGAGGAGTCCATTTTGTTTCAAGATTTTGGAGGACCTTTTGTTCTAAACTTGGTGTTCAATTGTCTTTCTCCTCGGCGTTTCATCCTCAGACCAATGGTCAAACTGAGAGAACAAACCAGACATTGGAGACTTATCTAAGATGCTTTGTGTCTGCTGATCAGGATGACTGGGTCTCTTTTTTGCCTTTGGCTGAGTTTGCTCTTAATAATAGGCTAGCTCTGCCACTTTGATGTCTCCATTTTTCTGTAATTCTGGGTTTCACCCTCGATTTTCTTCAGGACAGACGGAGGCTTCTGTCTGTCCAGGTGTTGACTCTGTTGTGGAGCGCATGCAACAGATTTGGGACCAGGTAGTGGAGAGGTTGTCCCTCTCTCAGGAGAGGGCCCAGCGGTTTGCTAACCGGCATAGGACTGATGGTCCTCGGTTTAAAGTGGGGGACTTGGTCTGGTTGTCCTCAAAAAATATTCCTATGAGAGTGGCATCTCCTAAATTTAAGCCTAGGTTCATTGGACCTTATAAGATCATGGAGATTCTTAATCCTGTTTCTTTTCGTTTGCTTCTTCCAGGAACATTTAAGATCCATAACGTGTTCCACAAGTCCTTGTTGAAGAGGTTTGTTGAGCCAGTGGTTCCTACTACTGTGCCTCCTGACCCTGTTTTGGTTAGGGCAATCTGGAGTATGTGGTTGAGAAAATATTGAATTCTCGTTTTTCTAGACGGAAACTCCAATATTTGGTTAAGTGGAGAGGTTATGGTCAGGAAGACAATTCTTGGGTGTTTGCTTCGGACATCCATGCTAGGAGACTCATCCGTGCGTATCATAGAACTCATCCTGACCGACCTGGTTGCTCAAGTGAGGGTTCGGTGACCCCTCCTCAAGGGGGGGGTACTGTTGTGAATGGACTTGAAATGAGTTCTGAGCAGAGGCTCCCTCTGGTGGTTACAAGCGGTACTGGACTGTCCAGTGAAGATTGTGAGGAGTGGGAATCAGGTGTTACTGACTGGTCTTATATAAGGGAGTCGCCTTCCCATCAGGGTTGCCGGTGATCAATTGTTCTGGTCTCACTCCATGATTCCTGTTTCCCTTGTAGCCTGCTGTGTCGTGTCTGCATCTCCTGCTAACAGATAAGACATTTTCTTCTTTTTGTTTTTGTGCTTTATTTTTGCATTTTGTCCTGCACTTCTGTGGGGGCCTTCAGGGTCCCCTCCGGGGGCTTTTGCCCTCTCAGTTTAGTTCAGCCACTGATGTTTGTACTTTTGCTTTTTCCAGTTTCTTCAGTGGCTGCTGTTTTGATTTTGTTACACCAGAGAACTAATTTAGGTGGTAGAGGTCGTGTGATCTCAGGTGTTTTTGAAATTAGTAGAGTTGGTGCTTTGCAGGGTTTTTTGGGATTGCAGTAAGTACCCTTCCTATCCTTTTCTATTTAGTTTGGGCCCCAACGTTTGCTCATACTATTTTCTGTCTGTGTCAGTATTTCTTCTTGTCTAACAGCCATTACATGTTTGGGGGCTTTCTATGTTCTTTGGGGATCTGTTCCGGGGCAGATAGCTTTCCTATTTCTATTTTTAGGTGTAGTTAGTTTCTCAGGCTGTGACGAGGCGTCTAGGACCAACGTAGGAACGCTCCACGGCTGCCTCTAGTTGTGGTGGTTAGTCAGGGTACTGCAATCTCATAGATTCCAACTGCTCTGGTGTATTGCCTTTTTTACCTGCACTCCTCAGTTACCGAAACATAACAAGTGACATTTGAATAATATGACGGTCATCCCTGTCAGTGGAGTCGTTTTTGCCCTCTGCCAGTCTGTAGCTTCGTTGTCCCCAGTGTCTGCTGCTTGACCTTGTTGTAATGGACTGCCGTCTTAGAAATTTTAAGGATGGAGGCAACATGATGCTCACTGTATCCCTCTGCTAGTAAAGCCAGAATTGAGCCCTTCTTTTCCACACTCAAGACTTTTCTTTTCAACTTCTTTGGCATGGTTGAAAGTTATTTTTTCATTCCTATTACTTTTGGGATATTAGTAGCACTTGTTTTGCCATCCAGCTTGTCCTATTGCAAGAGGATTGTGAACACGACAGCAGTGTTTTTTATACTTTCCTTCGTTAAATAAGATTTGGTTCAGGTGATCACCTAATCAGAAGCACATTAAGCAAAATGAGGTGGAATTCAACTGACACTGGAATGGAATGGCTGTCAGACATGTAGAGAAGCTGATTTTTATAAAACTGTGCAGTGGTCTCTTAATTTTTGCCAGAGCTGTAGATTTGCATATATATATATATATATACATATATATATAGAGAGAGAGAGAGAGAGAGAGAGAGAGAGAAAGAGATAGATAGATTAGATCGACATACAGATAGATAGATAGATAGAGATAGATAGATAGATAGATAGATAGATAGAAATATGTGAGTGAGATATATAGTGTTTTATATGTATAGTATACTTTTCCCACGGCGCTCGAGCTGACGTCAGTGAGTTGAACTGAGTTCATTGGCAGTGAACTCTCAGGATATTTCTGATGGCATAGCAAGAGTGTGAACTTTTTCACTGTTGCAATGACATCAGTGAAGTGAAAGGAGTTCACCACGAGACCCTGAGCTGAGCAAGCACGCGCAGCTCAGAGTCTCTACTGGATGACAGGCTATATAGTTGCTTGCATCATCTCAGAAACAAATGGATTATTATCTTCTTGGCAGACAGGTGAGCAATATGGTTGTTTATTATTTTAATTCTGTTCTGGGATGTGACGGACAACTCCTTCCCCTCCTGAAATGTGCCCCCACCCTTGCATCCCCCAAGGCCATAAAAAGCCATGCAGTGTTTATGTTTAATTAAAAACCAAGAACAAGCCTTTGAAGCTCATAACACCAAGGTGTGAAAACTTCTTCAGCTGCAAGCAAGCTGGCCCTCTTGTGTGACTAAGCACACGGATATTCATCGTCGTACAACAAATCACAGCAAGGCTATGAGGTATTGAATCTGGAAAATGACCTATAATAACAGAATGCAATGTCTGAGCCTAGTCGAGCACATCATCTGAATCGGCGTTCCTTCCCCCATACGCCCGTTCAAGGCAGCCAATTGTAGCACTCTGTAATTCCTGTTAGCTATACTTTATAACTCCATAGCACATACGGTAGGCAAATTTGGACTTTATGCGCAGATAAAATCCAGCCAAATCCAGTGGCACTGCTGCTATTCCATTCAGAGCTTAGGGCGGAAAAATTGTGGGCCATTCACAGTTCTGCACTGGAAATCATACTCTCAGAGATTGGAGGAGAGAGGCTACACAAGCCCAGGGGTGGGCGCAGAGTGTGGGAGGAGCAGCCAAGGAGATAAGTGTCAGCTCCTCACTTGGAGCTCGGTTTTCTGCTGGCCAGAGAACCCGTTATCAGACAGAGCCAGGAAAGCCTGTAACTAAGATTTGGATCTGTGATCCATCAGCGCCTCCCTGTGGTCACATGCTACATAACATGGTAATTGCAACCTATCTATGCCCTAGCCTTTGTGCTACACTCCTGACTGCATACCTGTATATTGTTCTGTAAATGTATGCTTATATATTTCTAGTGCGCCTTTTAGGTGATTAAATATAAAATTAATCTTGGGCTGCTCTTTTATCTCGATCCACGAATCCCCATGTCCGCACGCTCGGTTGGTTATATGATACGTTACCAGGTTGGTTCCTGACCCGATATAAGCCTGTTGTCAGATGGGGCTTATTTCAAGCGAGGAACTGGTAGCAGAATACCGTATTGTTTTAGAGAGGAACTCTGGCAGTGACGGCCGGGAGATTAGTGATATATATCACCCCTCACTGGGAGCGCCTCACTAACTCATACCTATAAAGGAAGCCTTTTCGTTGACTATTTGCCCTCGGTGCATTTCCCTGACTGACCTGTGGCAAGTGGTGCGCCAGAGAGCTGACACCTGCTAAGTCCTTCTCTCCCCTCTCCCTGAGGTGAGCGAAATCGACCCCCCCTTCCCCTGTGAGATCCCTCACAGGGGACATTGGCTTCAGTAGACTGGGTGTTGACATGAGTATAACTGGTTTGGTTTAATTTAGATTCATTAAAGGAGTCTGTGTCATTATTTCAATTAAAGGACTTTATTCTGGGTGTGTGTTTTTTTATACAATATCACTATGGGGTTAGTAATGGGGCATCTTATAGACTCCTCTCCATTACTAACCTCTGGGCTTAATGTCCCCAGACAATACAAAGGTGGCATCAACCAAAATATTATCACTCCACTTGCCACCGCACAAGCGGTAGGAAGAGCAAGGATAAGTGCCAGAATTGTCACTTCTTATGGATGTGCCATTTCTGGGCTGGCCGAGAGCTGATGTTTTTTATCTGGGAGGGGCCAATATCAATGGCCCCTCCCCAGGCTATTAATATCAGCCTGCAGCTGTCTGCGTAGCCTTTGCTGATTATAGAGGGACCCTACATTATTTTTTTTGGGGGGGGGGCATTTTAATAACCAGGAAGTGCTAAGTATACAGCTGTGAGCTTACATTAATAGCCTGGGAAGCTCCATGGGTATTACCCCCTTCCCAGGCTATAAACATCTGCATCCTGCTGTCCACTTTCCCTTTACTGGTTAATCAAATTTCGAGGGATTCCACACCATTTTTTTTCAGAAAAACATTTATTCAGTAATAAAATACATGTACAGTAAGCTACACAAGCACTGTACTAATTATATATGTCACTAATATCTTTATATCTATTTATTCTATGTGTATATATCTAGTCTATTATATTCTATTCTGTTGGGTCACGCTGTGACTTTAGCAATTTAGCAATTTTCAAACTTTTAATTCCTATGGCCTTAAATCAGAAAGTTATAATGCACAAAATAGTTATTATTATACATTTTTATAGCGCCATTTGTTCCATGGCGCTTTACATGTGAAAGGGGCAAATATAGACAAGTACAATAAATATGATCAAAACAAGGCACACACAAGTACAGAAGGAGAGAGGACCCTGCCCGCGAGGGCTCACAGTCTACAGGGAATGGGTGAGGATACACTAGGAGAGAGTAGAGTTGGTCGTGCGATGGTTCAGTAGACTGAGGATCACTGCAGGTTGTAGGCTTGTCGGAAGGGGTGGATCTTCAGGTTCTTTTTGAAGGTTTCCGTGGTAGGGAAAAGTCTGATGTGTTGGGGTAGAGAGTTCCAGAGCATGGGAGAAGCACGGGAGAAGTCTTGTATGCGGTTGTGTGAAGAAGAGATAAGAGGGGAGTAGAGAAGGAGATCTTGAGAGGATTGAAGGTTGGGTGTAGGTAAATACCGGGAGACCATGTCACAGATGTATGGAGGAGACAGGTTGTGGATGGCTTTGTAGGTCATAGTTAGGGTTTTGAACTGGAGCCTCTGGACAATAGGAAGCCAGTGAAGGGCTTGGCATAGAGGAGAGGCTGGGGAATAAATAAATAAAATTTCCCACATGTATACTTGGAGGAGAAGGAAGGAGTGACGTTTTGGCTGAAGACTTTAATGGAATGGTTTACGGGCATCTTGTTGTGTTTGGAGAGCCCTTGATGTGACTAAAACAGTGAAACCCCAACACAAGTGACCCCATTTTGGAAACTGCACCCCTCAAGGATTTTATCCAGAGGAATAGTGAGCATTTTGAACCCACATGTACTACACAGAATTTGATAACATTAGGTCGTCATATTGTACATTTTTCATTTTTTTCACAAAATGTTGTTTTAGCCCCAAATTTGTAATTTTCAAAATGGATAATAGAAGAAAACGGCCCCCATAATTTGTTACGCAATTTGTCCCAAACGTGACGATACCCCATATGTGGTCAAAAACTTTTGCTTGGGCACATGGCAGGGCTAGGAAAAGAAAGAGCGCTTTTTGCCTGGGATAGATTGTGAATACCATGTCGCATTTGAAGAAAACATTAGAAAACCTACACAAGTGACCCCATTTTGGAAACTAGACCCCTCAAGGAATTCATCTAGAGGTGTAGTGAGTATTTTGAACCCATAGGTGCCTCCACAGAGATGTAGATTTCAGTCTAAAGAGAAGATTCATAGGTTCCCATACAGATGAAGACTTTAGTCTAAGCGAGGATTGCCATTAGGTTTAGGTCCTGGAAAACGAGAAACACCTTAACGTGGCTTCCAGGTACACGTAAATTGGCCATTTTATGCACTAAACTTTCTCAAATTTTCATATTTATAATGCAGTAATGCAATTCATTTTTCATATTTCATATTTGCATGCTATGACGCTACAGAATGCTGCCTTTTTTGTTTGAGTGTATATGAGTTCGTGACTCTAGGTTAAGCATCTGTTCACACTTAGTTTATGTTTGGATGTGACGGTCAGTTCTTTTAAATTTTTATTCATTAGCCTTCTGACTGAGCACTCAGCCTCTTAGCCGCAGGCATTTTTAATCACAGCAGGGCCACTACCCCTCCACCTAGATGTAGATTTCAGTCTAAAGAGAGGATTCATAGGTTCCTATAAAGATGAAAACTTCAGTCTAAGCGAGGATTGGCATTAGGTTTAGGTCCTGGAAAACGAGAAACGCTTTAACGTGGCTTCCAGGTACACATAAATTGGCCATTTTATGCGTTAAGCTTTCTCAATTTTTCATATTTCTAGTGCAGTAATGCAATTCATATTTCATATTTGCATGCTATGGTGTTACAGAGTGCTGCCTTTTTTGTTTGAGTGTATATGAGTTAGTGACTCTAGGTTAAGCACCTGTTCACACTAAGTTTATGTTTGGATGTGACAGTCAGTTTTTTTAAATTTGTATTCACAGAGTTTTATAACATTATGATGTGGAAATATGAAATTTTACTAGTAAAAATGTAATTTTTGTATTTGCTGCAAATTTGTCAGGTATGCAAGGGTTAATAGGCGAAACTAGATCCCACAATTTATTGCGTAATTTCTCCAGAATGTGATACTGCCCCATATGTTGTCAGAAATTACTGTTAGATCACACCTCAGGGCTGAAAAGGAAGGAGTGCTATTTGGCTTTTGAAGCACAGATTTTGCTAGAATGGTTTGCGGTCGACATTTGCGGAGCCCTGAAGTTGCCAGAACACCAGAAAACCCCCAAAAGTAGCCTCAATGTAGAAACTGGACCTCTCAATGAATTCATCTAGGGCTGCAGTGACTTTTTTGTAGCATCCAAGCCAGGCTTTTGTTCTGGAGAATTGCAAATCTGCCAGTCTAGTACACATACATTGTATCCCCATACCGTATAGAGCCCCTATATATTGTAGTTCCCCATACATTTTGCCCAACTTGTGCTTCTGGCGATACTCGCGTGACAATTGTTAAGTGCCTTCTCTACATTACAATAATGCCAAACATTTGATCGCTTACTGTGGTTTAGGCACAGTGGGGCTTAGAAGGATAGGGGCATTTGGATTTGGGAGCGCAGAATTCACTGGATTTTAGTTGAGGGGGTGGAAGCTGTCGCTTTTACAGAGTCTTTGTTCCACCAATATCGTGGGAACCTCCTATAGTTGCAGTGACAGATGATGACCTGAGTGGGGGCTGGTTTTGTGCAGGATAAATTAGGGTTTTTATTGGTAACATTTTGGGATACATAATATTTTTCGAATCTCTTCCAGTATAAGCAAAAAAAGAAGAAAAAAATGGAGTTCTACAGTCATGGCCAAAAGTTTTGAGAATGACACAAATATTAATTTTTACAAAGTCTACTGCTTCACTTTTTCTAATGGCAATTTGCATATACTCCAGAATGTTATAAAGAGTGATCAGCTTTACAGCAATTACTTGCAAAGTCAATATTTGGCTAGAAAATGAACTTTATCCCCCAAAACACATTTCAACATCATTGCAGCCCTGCCTTAAAAGGACCAGCTAACCTCTTTTCAGTGATTGCTCCATTAACACAGGTGTGGGTGTTGATGAGGACATGGCTGGAGATCAATCTGTCATGATTAAGTAAGAATGACACCACTGGACACTTTAAAAGGAGGCTGGTGCTTGGCATCATTGTTTCTCTTCTGTTAACCATGGTTATCTCTAAAGAAACATGTGCAGTCATCATTGCAATGCACAAAAATGGCCTAACAGGGAAGAGTATCGCAGCTAGAAAGATTGCACCTCAGTCAACAATCTATCGCATCATCAAGAACTTCAAGGAGAGAGGTTCCATTGTTGCCAAAAAGGCTCCAGGGCACCCGAGAAAGACCAGCAAGCGCCAGGACCGTCTCTTAAAAGTATTTCAGCTGCGGGATCAGGCTACCAGCAGTGCAGAGCTTGCTCAGGAATGGCGGCAGGCAGGTGTGAGTGCATCTGCACGCACTGTGAGGCGGAGACTCTTGGAGCAAGGCCTGGTCTTAAGGAGGGCAGCAAAGAAGCCACTTCTCTCCAGAAAAAACATCATGGACAGACTGATATTCTGCAAAAGGTACAGGCAGTGGACTGCTGAGGATTGGGGTAAAGTTGTTTTCTCTGATGAATCCCCTTTTCGATTATTTGGGACATCAGGAAAACGCCTCATTCGGAGAAGACAAGGTGAGCGCTACCACCAGTATTGTCTCATGCCAACTGCTAAGCATCCTGAAACCATTCATGTGTGGGGTTGCTTCTCAGCCAAGGGAATCGGCTCTCTCACAGTCTTGCCTAAAAACACAGCCATGAATAAAGAATGGTACCAGAATGTCCTCCAAGAGCAACTTCTCTCAACCCTCCAAGAGCAGTTTGGCGATCAACAATGTCTTTTCCAGCATGATGGAGCACCTTGCCATAAAGCAAAGGTGATAACTAAATGGCTCAGGGAACAAAACATAGAGATTTTGGGTCCATGGCCTGGAAACTCCCCAGATCTTAATCCCATTGAGAACTTGTGGTCAATCATCAAGAGACGGGTGAACAAACAAAAACCTAAAAATTCTGACAAAATGAAAGCATTGATTGTGCAAGAATGGACTGCACCAAAAAATTACACACATACAGCTAAAAACCACACAAAGTGGTATCTCACATATGACTCAAGTGATTTTTACATGGATCCAGGGCATATAAAATAAACCAGAGCAATATCAAATCTCCAACATCATATCAATTTATAATCCTTAATATCATATACATGAGTATGAGAAAATACCTAATTATAATGGCGCTTTCTCTATGAAGGGATTAGCCCTAAATCACACCCCTTAAGGACTCATGGGTAGTCCTTAGTCCTTAGTTTCGCGTTAGCTATCTCAAAAGCCTTTTGAGAAAGCTAACGCAAAACGCGCGTCAGGGGTGGCACGTGGCTCCCGGGCACCTGAGCACCATACTCATGGGTAAGCACTAAAGCACTTTTTCATCATAATTGAAAATTTTCTTTTCTTTACTGGCGTCCTTAAGTGGTGTGATTTAGGGCTGAACCCTTCAAAAGCCTTTTGAGAAAGCTAACGCGAAACGCGCGTCAGGGGTGGCATGTGGCTCCCGGGCACCATACTCATGGGTAAGCACTAAAGCACTTTTTCATCATCATTGAAAATTTTCTTTTCTTTACTGGCGTCCTTAAGGGGTGTGACTTAGGGTTGATCATCATAGAGAAAGCGCCATTATAAAAATCTTTAACAGAGCCATGATCTCAAAGGCTCTTGCAAAGTTCTATTAATATGTAAAATGTGCCACAAGAGACAGCAGTATATTGGATCTCCTCTATGCGAATGTTAAAGACGCCTATTCATCGTCTGCATTACCCCCTCTGGGGAAATCAGACCACAACCTCATACTATTGTCTCCATCATACCAAACTGTTGTCAGTAAACAGCCAGCCACAATAAAATTAATTAGGAAGTGGAATCCAGAGGCAGAGGAGGCTCTACGAGACTGTTTTGACCTCACAGACTGGGAGGTGATTTGAGACAGGGCATGATGATGTAAATGATATTGTCGGGCGAGTAACGGATTATATAAATTTTTGTACTGACACTGTTGTACCAGCTAAAAAGATTCGATGTTATGCAAATAACAAGCCTTGGATTACGAAAGAATTGAAACACTAAACAAGAAAAAACTGGCATTTAAAATGAAGGATACTAAGAAACTGAAATTGATACAAAGGGACTTAAAGGGGAAAATTAAGAATGCTCGTGAGGCGTTCCGAATTAAATTAGAAAATAAATTGTCACAGAACAATTCCATGGAGGTGTGGTCGGGCATGAAACAGCTAACTGGGTTTAAGGCAAAGTCGGAGCATGGGAAGTGGATCTGCCCTGGGCTAATGAAATTAATGAGTTTTTCAACAGATTCACCAACACAAGCACAGTGTCATCAGATGGATCTGGGAAAAGATCTGCAGCATTGACATTGGGGGATAAGCTGCCTGCCTTCACTGTCTCCCAAAGCGATGTGAGAAGACAGTTTAGCAGACTTGTTATTGGCAAAGCAGCTGGGCCTGATGGCCTCAGCCCACGTGTCCTCAGAGCATGTGCCAACCAACTGTGTACTGTCTTCCAGCACCTGTTTAACTGGAGCCTTCAATCACAGGGGGTACCAGAACTGTGGAAGACCACCTGCCTGGTGCCGGTTCCTAAGACCACTTTTCCAACTTCCCTACAAGACTATAGTCCAGTGGTCTTAACATCGAATGCTATGAAGTCCTTGGAGAGAATAATACTCGCCTACTTGTGCCCGAGGGTGAGGGCCTACACTGACCCCCTGCAGTTTGCGTACCAGCAGAGATTGGGGGTGGATGATGCTCTAGTGTCTCTGCTACATACAGTACATTCGTTCTTGGACAATGATGGAACTGCAGTGCGCGCCATGTTCTTTGACTTCTCTAGTGCTTTCAATACCCTACAGCCGCTCTTACTACGTAATAAGTTGACTGATATGGAGGTAGATGAGGGGATGGTGAACTGGATAAGTGACTACCTGACAGGCCGCAGTTTGTAAGGATGGGGGAGGTGGTATCTGGCAGTGTACGGAGCAGTGTTGGAGCCCCTCAGGGTACAGTGCTGTCACCCTTCCTCTTCTCATTGTATACAGCTGACTTTCAGTATAAATCTGATTTTGTCACCTCCAAAAATTCTCAGATGACTCCGTGATTGTGGGGGGCATTGTGGGGATCCGGGGGGAGGAGGAATATAGAAGGGTGGTTTCTGACTTTGTGGATTGGTGTCAGACTAACTGTCTAGAACTAAATGTAAAGAAAACCAAGGAGATGGTGGTGAGTTATAGAAGGAAAAAGGAGGATTACTTACCGATCACCATTGCTGGCCAGGAGGTTGAGATTGTTGAGAGCTACAAATATTTGGGGGTTCACCTTGACAGTAAACTCGATTGGAGGTGTCATACAGAAAAGGTTTACAAGAAGGGAATGAGCAGACTGTACTTTCTGCGGAAGCTCAGGTCGTTCAATGTGTGCAGTAAAATGCTGGAGATGTTCTACCAGTCCGTTGTAGCAAGCGCCATCTTTTTTGCTATCATTTGCTGGGGCAGTAGTGTGCGAGTAGCTGACGCTAATAAACTCAACAAACTTATCAAGAAGGCAAGTGCAGCTGTTGGCCTCCATCTTGACTCTTTTGAGGAGGTATTGGAGGATAGAATTCAGAAGAAGTGTAGGGCTATAATGAACAATAATACACACCCCCTATACGAGCTGTTCTTGAATCAGAAGAGCACATTCAGCAGCCGTCTAATCCTACTAAGGTGCAAGAAGGAGAAATTCAGGAAATCGTTTGTACCTACTGCTATGGGGATGTATAATAATTTACTAAGGGTGGTAGAAAATAATGACTGATGGCTGGTGCACTAATGTCAATTAACATTGTCTTATATACACCTGAACTACACACTTTTATTTATTATGTAATGTTGGTACACCTGTGCAAGATTGTGTCCTAATATTTTATGTACTGCTGTTTGTATTGCTGCTGTAATACTGTAATTTCCCCCCGGGATCAATAAAGTGTATCGTATCGTAAATAGGTCTTTTCTCATGCTCATGTATATGATATTAACCCCTTCACCCCCAAGGGTGGTTTGCACGTTAATGACCGGGCCAATTTTTACAATTCTGACCACTGTCTCTTTATGAGGTTATAACTCTGGAACGCTTCAACGGATCTTCGCGATTCTGAGATTGTTTTCTCGTGACATATTGTACTTCATGATAGTGGTAAAATTTCTTCCATATAACTTGCATTTATTTATGAAAAAAACGCAAATATGGCAAAAATTTTGAAAATTTTGCAATTTTCAAACTTTGAATTTTTATTCCCTTAAAACAGAGAAATATGTCACACAAAATAGTTAAGAAATAACATTTCCCACATGTATACTTTACATCAGCACAATTTTGGAAACAAAATTTTTTTTTGTTAGGAAATTATAAGGGTTAAAAGTTGACCAGCGATTTCTCATTTTTACAACAAAATTTACAAAGCCATTTTTTTTCGGGACCACCTCATATTTGAAGTCACTTTGAGGGGTCTATATAGCAGAAAATACCCAAAAGTGACACCATTTAAAAACTACACCCCTCAAGGTACTCAAAACCACATTCAAGAAGTTTATTAACCCTTCAGGTGCTTCACAGGAGCTGAAGCAACATGGAAGGAAAAAATTAACATTTTACTTTTTAGTCACAAAAATGATCTTTTACAAACATTTTTTTTATTTTCACAAGGGAAAAAGGAGAAAAAGGACTGATAAAGTTGTTGTGCAATTTCTCCTGAGTACGCCGATACCCCATATGTGAGGGAAAACCACTGTTTGGGCACACGGCAGAGCTCGGAATGGAAGGAGCGCAGTTTGACTTTTCCAAACCAAAATTGGCTGGAATTGAGAACGGACGCCATGTCGCGTTTGGAGAGGCCCCGATGTGCCTAAACAGTGGAAACCCCCCACACGTGACCCCATTTTGGAAACTAGACCCCCTAAGGAACTTATCTAGATGTGTGGTGAGTAGTTTGAACCCTCAAGTGCTTCACGCAAGTTTGTAATGTAGAGCCGTGAAGAAAAAAAATCATATTTTTTCCACAAGCATGATGTTTTAGTCCCCAAATTTTTATTTTCCCAAGGGTAAGAGGAGAAATTGAACCACAAAAGTTGTTGTCCAACTTATCCTGAGTACGCTGATACCCCATATGTGGGGGGGAACCACTGTTTGGGCGCACGGCAGGGCTTGAAAGGGAAGGAGCGCCGTTTGACTTTTCCAAACCAAAATTGGCTGGAATTGCGAACGGACGCCATGTCGCGTTTGGAGGGCCCCTGATGTGCCTAAACAGTGGAAACCCCCCACATGTGACCCCATTTTGGAAACTAGACCCCCTAAGGAACTTATCTAGATGTGTGGTGAGCACTTTGAACCCTCAAGTGCTTCACGCAAGTTTGTAATGTAGAGCCGTGAAGAAAAAAAATCATATTTTTTCCACAAACATGATGTTTTAGTCCCCAAATTTTTATTTTCCCAAGGGTAAGAGAAGAAATTGGACCACAAAAGTTGTTGTCCAACATGTCCTGAGTACGCTGATACCCCATATGTGGGGGGAACCACTGTTTGGGCGCACGGCAGGGCTTGAAAGGGAAGGAGCGCCGTTTGACTTTTCCAAACCAAAATTGGCTGGAATTGCGAACGGACGACATGTCGCGTTTGGAGGGCCCCTGATGTGCCTAAACAGTGGAAACCCCCCACATGTGACCCCATTTTGGAAACTAGACCCCTAAGGAACTTATCTAGATGTGTGGTGAGCACTTTGAACCCTCAAGTGCTTCACGCAAGTTTGTAATGTAGAGCCGTGAAGAAAAAAAATCATATTTTTTCCACAAACATGATGTTTTAGTCCCCAAATTTTTATTTTCCCAAGGGTAAGGGAGAAATTGGACCACAAAAGTTGTTGTCCAACATGTCCTGAGTACGCTGATACCCCATATGTGGGGGGGAACCACTGTTTGGGGCGCACGGCAGGGCTCGAAAGGGAAGGAGCGCCGTTTGACTTTTCCAAACCAAAATTGGCTGTAATTGCGAACGGACGCCATGTCGCGTTTGGAGGGCCCCTGATGTGCCTAAACAGTGGAAACCCCCCACATGTGACCCCATTTTGGAAACTAGACCCCCTAAGGAACTTATCTAGATGTGTGGTGAGCACTTTGAACCCTCAAGTGCTTCACGCAAGTTTGTAATGTAGAGCCGTGAAGAAAAAAAATCATATTTTTTCCACAAACATGATGTTTTAGTCCCCAAATTTTTATTTTCCCAAGGGTAAGAGGAGAAATTGGACACAAAAGTTGTTCTCCAACATGTCCTGAGTACGCTGATACCCCATATGTGGGGGGGAACCACTGTTTGGGCGCACGGCAGGGCTCGAAAGGGAAGGAGCACCGTTTGACTTTTCCAAACCAAAATTGGCTGGAATTGCGAACGGACGCCATGTCGCGTTTGGAGGGCCCCTGATGTGCCTAAACAGTGGAAACCCCCCACATGTGACCCCATTTTGGAAACTAGACCCCCTAAGGAACTTATCTAGATGTGTGGTGAGCACTTTGAACCCTCAAGTGCTTCACGCAAGTTTGTAATGTAGAGCCGTGAAGAAAAAAAATCATAATTTTTCCACAAACATGATGTTTTAGTCCCCAAATTTTTATTTTCCCAAGGGTAAGAGGAGAAATTGGACCACAAAAGTTGTTGTGCAACATGTCCTGAGTACGCTGATACCCCATATGTGGGGGGGAACCACTGTTTGGGCGCACGGCAGGGCTTGAAAGGGAAGGAGCGCCGTTTGACTTTTCCAAACCAAAATTGGCTGGAATTGCGAACGGACGCCATGTTGCGTTTGGAGGGCCCCTGATGTGCCTAAACAGTGGAAACCCCCCACATGTGACCCCATTTTGGAAACTAGACCCCCTAAGGAACTTATCTAGATGTGTGGTGAGCACTTTGAACCCTCAAGTGCTTCACGCAAGTTTGTAATGTAGAGCCGTGAAGAAAAAAAAAATCATATTTTTTCCACAAACATGATGTTTTAGTCCCCAATTTTTATTTTCTCAAGGGTAAGAGGAGAAATTGGACCACAAAAGTTGTTGTCCAACTTGTCCTGAGTACGCTGATACCCCATATGTGGGGGGAACCACTGTTTGGGCGCACGGCAGGGCTGAAGGGAAGGAGCGCGTTTGACTTTCCAAACCAAATTGGCTGGAATGCGAACGGACGCCATGTCGCGTTTGGAGGGCCCCTGATGTGCCTAAACAGTGGAAACCCCCCAATGTGACCCCATTTTGGAAACTAGACCCCCTAAGGAACTTATCTAGATGTGTGGTGAGCACTTTGAACCCTCAATGTGCTTCACGCAAGTTTGTAATGTAGAGCCGTGAAGAAAAAAAATCATATTTTTTCCACAAACATGATGTTTTAGTCCCCAATTTTTTATTTTCCCAAGGGTAAGAGGAGAAATTGGACCCAAAAGTTGTTGTCCAACTGTCCTGAGTACGCTGATACCCCATATGTGGGGGGAACACTGTTTGGGCGCACGGCAGGGCTTGAAGGGAAGGAGGCGTTTTGATTTTCCAAACCAAAATTGGCTGGAATTGCGAAGGACGCATGTTCGCGTTTGGAGGGCCCCTGATGTGCCTAAACAGTGGAAACCCCCACACATGTGACCCCATTTTGGAAACTAGACCCCCTAAGGAACTTATCTAGAGTGTGTGGTGAGCACTTTGAACCCCAAGTGTTTCACTAAGTTTATAATGCCCTGGCGTGAATAAAAAAAAAAAAAAATTTCCACAAATATGATGTTTTAGTCCCCAATTTTTTATTTTCCAAGGGTAACAGGAGAAATTGGACCACAAAAGTTGTTGTCCAATTGTCCTGAGTACGCTGATACCCCATATGTTGGGGGGGAACCACTGTTTGGGCGCATGGCAGGGCAGAAGGGAAGCAGTGACGTTTTGGAATGCAGACTTTGATGGAATGGTCTGCGGCGTCATGTTCCGTTAGAGAGCCCCTCATGTGCCTAAACAGTGGAAACCCCCACAAGTGACCCCATTTTGGAAACTAGACCCCCTAAGGAACTTATCTAGGTGTGTGGTGAGCACTTTGAACCCCAAGTGTTTCACTAAAGTTTATAATGCCTGGCGTGAAAAAAAAAAATATATTTTTCCACAAAATGATGTTTTAGTCCCCAATTTTTTATTTTCCAAGGGTAAGAGGAGAAATTGGACCACAAAAGTTGTTGTCCAATTTGTCCTGAGTACGCTGATACCCCATATGTTGGGGGGAACCACTGTTTGGGCGCCGGCAGGGCGCAGAAGGAAGCAGTGACGTTTTGGAATGCAGACTTTGATGGAATGGTCTGCGGCGTCATGTTCCGTTAGCAGAGCCCCTGATGTGCCTAAACAGTGGAAACCCCCACAATGTGACCCCATTTTGGAAACTAGACCCCTAAGGAACTTATCTAGGTGTGTGGTGAGCATTTGAACCCCCAAGTGTTTCACTAAAGTTTATAATGCTGAGCGTGAAAAAAAAAATCATATTTTTTCCACAAAATGATGTTTTAGTCCCCAATTTTTTATTTTCCCAAGGTAACAGGAGAACTTTGGGCCACAAAATTGTTGTCCAATTTTTCCTGAGTACGCTGAACCCATTTTGGGGGAACACTGTTTGGGCGCATGGCAGGGCGCAGAAGGGAAGCAGTGACGTTTTGGAATGCAGACTTTGATGGAATGGTCTGGGGGGCGTCATGTCCGTTGCAGAGCCCCTAGTTTCCCAAACAGTGGAAACCCCCACAATTGACCCCAATTTTGGAACTAGACCCTAAGGGAAATTATCTAGTTGTTCATTGAACCCCAAAGTATTTTCATAAGTTTATAATGGGGTGGTTTAAAAACAAAAAAAAAAAAATTCACAAATTGATGTTTTATTACCCCTTTTAAAATTCCCAAGGGAAAGGAGAAATTGGGGACCACCCCCCAAAAATTTTAATAAAAATTGTTGCCAATTGTCCTGAGTCACTGATACCCCATATGTTGGGGGAAACCACTGTTGGTCCAGGCAGGGCGAGAAGGGAAGCAGTGACGTTTTTTAATGAGACTTTGAGGAATGGTCTGCGGGCGTTCATGTTCCGTTAGCAGACCCCCTCAGTGCCTAACGTTTTGGAAACCCCAAAGTGACCCCAATTTTTTTGGAAACTAGACCCCCTAAGGAAATTTTCCCTAGGTGTGTGGTGCGCATTTTGGGGGAACCCCCCGGGGTTTCACAAATTTAAAAAAGAGGTGTAAAAAAAAAATCCTATTTTATCCTCACAAAAAAAATTTTGTCCCCTTTTTTATTTTCCCCAAGGTAAAAGGAAAATTGGACACCAAAAATTTTTTTCCAAATTTTTTTGAGACACGGTGCCCCCAAAGGGGAAAAAAATTTTTGGGACAAAGGGGGTCAGAAGGGGAAATCGTTGGGGCTTTTGGAAGCGACGGGTGGAATTGGGCTTTGGGGGCGTCATGTTGTTTCGAGCTCCTGATGTTAAAAAGAAAAAAAAAAAAACAATGACAAAATTTTGGAAGTAAATCAAAGGAACTTTTTTCAAATGTGCCCCCTTTGGAACAATTTTCCCGTAAATAAAATTTGTAGTGCTTGAGGGTGTACAATTTTAAAACAATCCTTCATAACAGGGCCTTTTTCGGGAGGTTTTGCTTGGTAAGTGTGTCCACTTTTCCCCTTTGAACACATCGGACCTTTTT
>JARQOD010000002.1:106309660-106344046 GCA_033576555.1 Oophaga sylvatica
CACAAACATGATGTTTTTAGTCCCAAATTTTTATTTTCCCAAGGGTAAGAGGAGAAATTGGACAACAAAAGTTGTTCTCCAACATGTCCTGAGTACGCTGATACCCCATATGTGGGGGAACCACTGTTTGGGCGCACGGCAGGGCTCGAAAGGGAAGGAGCACCGTTTGACTTTTCCAAACCAAAATTGGCTGGAATTGCGAACGGACGCCATGTCGCGTTTGGAGGGCCCCTGATGTGCCTAAACAGTGGAAACCCCCCACATGTGACCCCATTTTGGAAACTAGACCCCCTAAGGAACTTATCTAGATGTGTGGTGAGCACTTTGAACCCTCAAGTGCTTCACGCAAGTTTGTAATGTAGAGCCGTGAAGAAAAAAAATCATAATTTTTCCACAAACATGATGTTTTAGTCCCCAAATTTTATTTTCTCAAGGGTAAGAGGAGAAATTGGACCACAAAAGTTGTTGTCCAACATGTCCTGAGTATGCTGATACCCCATATGTGGGGGGGAACCACTGTTTGGGCGCACGGCAGGGCTTGAAAGGGAAGGAGCGCCGTTTGACTTTTCCAAACCAAAATTGGCTGGAATTGCGAACGGACGCCATGTCGCGTTTGGAGGGCCCCTGATGTGCCTAAACAGTGGAAACCCCCCACATGTGACCCCATTTTGGAAACTAGACCCCCTAAGGAACTTATCTAGATGTGTGGTGAGCACTTTGAACCCTCAAGTGCTTCACGCAAGTTTGTAATGTAGAGCCGTGAAGAAAAAAAATCATATTTTTTTCCACAAGCATGATGTTTTAGTCCCCAATTTTTATTTTCCCAAGGGTAAGAGGAGAAATTGGACACCAATAGTTGTTGTCCAACATGTCCTGAGTACGCTGATACCCCATATGTGGGGGGAACCACTGTTTGGGCGCACGGCAGGGCTTGAAAGGGAAGGAGCGCCGTTTGACTTTTCCAAACCAAAATTGGCTGGAATTGCGAACGGACGCCATGTCGCGTTTGGAGGGCCCCTGATGTGCCTAAACAGTGGAAACCCCCCACATGTGACCCCATTTTGGAAACTAGACCCCCTAAGGAACTTATCTAGATGTGTGGTGAACCCCCAAGTGTTTCACTAAAGTTTATAATGCCCTGGCGTGAATAAAAAAAAAAAAAAAATTTCCACAAATATGATGTTTTAGTCCCCAATTTTTTATTTTCCCAAGGGTAACAGGAGAAATTGGACCACAAAAGTTGTTGTCCAATTTGTCCTGAGTACACTGATACCCCATATGTTGGGGGGAACCACTGTTTGGGCGCATGGCAGGGCGCAGAAGGGAAGCAGTGACGTTTTGGAATGCAGACTTTGATGGAATGGTCTGCGGGCGTCATGTTCCGTTAGCAGAGCCCCTCATGTGCCTAAACAGTGGAAACCCCCACAAGTGACCCCATTTTGGAAACTAGACCCCCTAAGGAACTTATCTAGGTGTGTGGTGAGCACTTTGAACCCCAAAGTGTTTCACTAACGTTTATAATGCCCTGGCGTGAAAAAAAATATATATTTTTTTTTTTCCACAAAAGTGATGTTTTAGTCCCCAATTTTTTATTTTCCCAAGGGTAAGAGGAGAAATTGGACCCCAAAAGTGGTTGTCCAATTTGTCCTGAGTACGCTGATACCCCATATGTTGGGGGGATACACTGTTTGGGCACACGGCAGGGCTCGGAAGGGAAGCAGTGACGTTTTGGAATGCAGACTTTGATGGAATGGTCTGCGGGCGTCATGTTCCGTTAGCAGAGCCCCTGATGTGCCTAAACAGTGGAAACCCCCACATGTGACCCCATTTTGGAAACTAGACCCCCTAAGGAACTTATCTAGGTGTGTGGTGAGCACTTTGAACCCCCAAGTGTTTCACTAAAGTTTATAATGCCCTGGCGTGAATAAAAAAAAAAAAAAAAAATTTCCACAAATATGATGTTTTAGTCCCCAATTTTTTATTTTCCCAAGGGTAACAGGAGAACTTGGACCACAAAAGTTGTTGTCCA
Source organism: Oophaga sylvatica (assembly GCA_033576555.1). Taxonomy (NCBI): domain Eukaryota; kingdom Metazoa; phylum Chordata; class Amphibia; order Anura; family Dendrobatidae; genus Oophaga; species Oophaga sylvatica. Next base: position 106,311,690 of record JARQOD010000002.1, read on the forward strand.
ATTTGTCCTGAGTACGCTGATACCCCATATGTTGGGGGGAACCACTGTTTGGGCGCATGGCAGGGCGCAGAAGGGAAGCAGTGACGTTTTGGAATGCAGACTTTGATGGAATGGTCTGCGGGCGTCATGTTCCGTTAGCAGAGCCCCTCATGTGCCTAAACAGTGGAAACCCCCACAAGTGACCCCATTTTGGAAACTAGACCCCCTAATGAACTTATCTAGGTGTGTGGTGAGCATTTTGAACCCCCAAGTGTTTCACTAAAGTTTATAATGCCCTGGCGTGAATAAAAAAAAAAAAAAAAAAATTTCCACAAATATGATGTTTTAGTCCCCAATTTTTTATTTTCCCAAGGGTAACAGGAAATTGGACCACAAAAGTTGTTGTCCAATTTGTCCTGAGTACACTGATACCCCATATGTTGGGGGGAACCACTGTTTGGGCGCATGGCAGGGCGCAGAAGGGAAGCAGTGACGTTTTGGAATGCAGACTTTGATGGAATGGTCTGCGGGCGTCATGTTCCGTTAGCAGAGCCCCTCATGTGCCTAAACAGTGGAAACCCCCACAAGTGACCCCATTTTGGAAACTAGACCCCCTAAGGAACTTACCTAGGTGTGTGGTGAGCATTTTGAACCCCCAAGTGTTTCACTAAAGTTTATAATGCCCAGGTGTAAAAATAAAAAATCCTACTTTTATCCTCACAAAAATGATGTTTTAGTCCCCAATTTTTTATTTTCCCAAGGGTAAGAGGAGAAATTGGACACCAAAAATTGTTGTCCAATTTTTCCTGAGTACACTGGTGCCCCATATGTGGGAAAAAACTGTTTGGGCACAAGTCGGGGCTCAGAAGGGAAGTCGTGACGTTTTGGAATGCAGACTGATGGAATGGTCTGCGGGCGTCATGTTCCGTTTGCAGAGCTCCTGATGTGCCTAAACAGTAAAAAAAAACCACAAGTGACATAATTTTGGAAAGTAGACTCCAAAGGAACTTTTCTAAATGTGCCCCCCTTCTGGAACTAATCTTTCCTGTAAAGTAAATTAGTAGTGCATTGAGGTGTGGTACAATTTGAAACAATCCTTCATACACAGGCCAGGTTTTTCGGGGCAGGTGTCGCATTGGTAAGTGGTGTCCTTCGTATTCCCCTTTTGTAACACACTCGGCACCTTTTTTGCGGCTTACCTTTGCTTCCAGTTGGCGGGACCACCCCCGGGAAATGCTGACCTGGTATGATACGAGCACCTTCAGTTCCAGAAGTACTGGGGCCCGCTGTTTCCTGAGCGCCAAACATCAGGGCCTTAACCACTACCTCCTGGAACTGAAGGTACGTCGTATCGCTGTTGCGTGCACATCGTGACAGCAGGAAAGCGTTGAGCATTGCCATTTGGACGATGTGCACGGACAGCTTCTTGTACCACACCTTGGCCTTTCTCAAAGCACTGTACGGTTGGAGGAGTTGATCAGAGAGATCAACACCCCCCATGTATTTATTGTACCCCAGTACACAGTCCGGTTTGCGGACCTGTGTAGAGGTACCCCGTACAGTGCTGAGGGCGCTGCCATCACCATGTATGGTGGTCAAGAGAAGGACATCCCTCTTGTCCTTGTACTTGACCACCAACAGGTGGTCGCTACATTGGGCTCTGCTCTCACCCTTTCTGAGCATCTGCCCAAGTAGCGTCTTCGGGAGGCCTCTCTGATTTTTGCGGACGGTACCGCAAGCTGCGGTACCTCGCGCAGAGAGGGATTTGTAGAGTGGGACGCTGGAATAAAAGTTATCGGTGTAAAGGTGATAACCTTTATCCAGCAGTGGGTGCACCAAATCCCACACAATTTTCCCACTCACTCCCAGGACGGGGGGACACTCAGGGGGTTCAATCCTGGTGTCCTTTCCTTCGTAAACTCTAAAGCTGTGCGTGTACCCTGAGGTACTCTCGCACAGCTTGTAGAGTTTAATTCCGTACCTTGCCCTCTTGCTGGGCAGGTACTGGCGGAATCTGAGCCGTCCCTTAAAATGAACCAAGGACTCATCCACGCAGATGTCCCTTTGGGGCACGTACACTTCAGCAAACTTTTTGCTGAAGTGTTCGATGACCGACCGAACTTTGAACAGACGGTCAAAGTTGGGGTCATTTTGTGGGGGACACTGTGCATTATCATTATAATGCAGGAATTTGTGGATGGCCTCAAAACGCGTCCGAGCCATGACCATTCGGAACAGTGGAGTGTTGTATAAAATATCAACACTCCAATATTGCCGAAGTTCTGGCTTCTTCAGGATCCCCATATGGAGGACCAGGCCCCAAAACTGCATCATTTCACCTGCGTCTACAGGAGACCAGTTGGAAAATGATGACACTGGGTTTTGCGCCAAAAATTGCCGAGCGTACAAATTAGTTTGCTCCACCACGAGGTTAATAAAATCCTCAGAGAAAAAGACTTTGAAAAAGTCTATTTCTCTGAGGCCCGTGGTGTCAAACTTGATTCCTGATTCTGCCACAAAATCAGGAATCAGTGGCTCGTAATTTTCGGGGGGCGGGGTCCATATGGGGTCCGAAGAGGGGTGCGCTGGTTCATTTTCAGGGGTGGGCGCTGCCTCATCTTCTGTCCTGGGGCGTCTGCGTGGCGGTTCCGCAGGACCCGAGGAGGAAGATGAGGAAGAGGAGGAAGAAGAAGAAGAGGATGAAGAATCTGAAAAGTAAAGAAATGTGGGATCCTCTCCCTCGCTATCAGTGTCGGAGGCAAGTAAAGCGTATGCCTCTTCCACTGAATAGCGCTGTTGGGAAGAACGTGACGAGCGGGACATTTTTTTTGTAAATGTGGTGCTTTGTGTGAACTTTATTTATAACTGTGTGTGTGTGTGGGGGGGGGATAGTGGTTGGTGCAAACTATGCTGAAAGGAAAAAGCTAAAAGAAAAGAAAGAGAATAGGGAAAAAAATGCCTGTGAAAAAAAGTCTAAACCAGCAGGCACGAGCTCTGATAAGTGACCGGTGTCACTTATCAAAGTTCCGCGGCTGCCGGATGTGCGCACAGGAGTGGCGGAAAGGGAAGTGAAAAAAAAAAAAAACGGCAGGAACGAGCTCTGATAAGTGACCGGTGTCACTTATCAAAGTTCCGGGCTGCCGGATGTGCGCACAGGAGTGGCGGAAAGGGAAGTGAAAAAAAAAAAAACGGCAGGAACGAGCTCTGATAAGTGACCGGTGTCACTTATCAAAGTTCCGCGGCTGCCGGATGTGCGCACAGGAGTGGCGGAAAGGGAAGTGAAAAAAAAAAAAACACGGCAGGAACGAGCTCTGATAAGTGACCGGTGTCACTTATCAAAGTTCCGCGGCTGCTAGATGTGCGCACGGGAGTGGCGGAAAGTGGAGTGAAAAAAAAAAAACTGCAGGAACGAACTCTGATAAGTGACTGGTGTCACTTATCAAAGTTCCGCGGCTGCTGGATGTGCGCACAGGAGTGGCGGAAAAGGGAGTGAAAAAAAAATGCAGGAACGAGCTCTGATAAGTGACTGGTGTCACTTATCAAAGTTCCGCGGCTGCTGGATGTGCGCACAGGAGTGGCGGAAAGGGGAGTGAAAAAAAAAAAGACGGCAGGAGCGAGCTCTGATAAGTGACCGGTGTCACTTATCAAAGTTCCGCGGCTGCTAGATGTGCGCACAGGAGTGGCGGAAAGGGGAGTGAAAAAAAAAAAAAAAAACCGGCAGGAACGAGCTCTGATAAGTGACCGGTGTCACTTATCAAAGTTCCGCGGCTGCTAGATGTGCGCACGGGAGTGGCGGAAAGTGGGGTGAAAAAGAAAAAACTGCAGGAACGAGCTCTGATAAGTGACTGGTGTCACTTATCAAAGTTCCGCGGCTGCTGGATGTGCGCACAGGAGTGGCAGAAAGGGGAGTGAAAAAAAAAAAAAAATGCAGGAACGAGCTCTGATAAGTGACTGGTGTCACTTATCAAAGTTCCGCGGCTGCTGGAAGTGCGCACAGGAGTGGCGGAAAGGGGAGTGAAAAAAAAAAACAAAAACGGCAGGAACGAGCTCTGATAAGTGACCGGTGTCACTTATCAAAGTTCCGCGGCTGCTAGATGTGCGCACGGGAGTGGCGGAAAGTGGTGTGAAAAAAAAACAAACTGCAGGAACGAGCTCTGATAAGTGACTGGTGTCACTTATCAAAGTTCCGCGGCTGCTAGATGTGCGCACGGGAGTGGCGGAAAGTGGGGTGAAAAAAAAAAAAAACCTGCAGGAACGAGCTCTGATAAGTGACTGGTGTCACTTATCAAAGTTCCGCGGCTGCTGGAAGTGCGCACAGGAGTGGCGGAAAGGGGAGTGAAAAAAAAAAAAAAAAACTGCAGGAACGAGCTCTGATAAGTGACTGGTGTCACTTATCAAAGTTCCGCGGCTGCTGGAAGTGCGCACGGAGGGGGGTGCAAAAGAAAAACGAGCACGAGTGTTGATCGGTGAACTGCGTCACCAATCAACGCTCGGCGGCTGCTAAATGTGTGCAAAGGGGGGGTAAAAAGAGGGGGAAAGGGAAGGGGGGAGAATGGGGGATTGGGGTGGATCGGGCAGGGATCGGGGCTCAAAAACTCACGTTTGTAGTCTCTCTTCTTTCTTCTCTCTTCTTTCTTCTTCTCTTCTTTCTTCTCTCTTCTTTCTTCAGCAGGAGTTGTGGTGTCACAGGCTACTGTGGCACCACAAGGCCCAGCACAGGAGGAGATCTGGCGTGTGACCGCACTGCAGGAATCCTCAGCAAGTGTGAGGACCCCTGCAGTGCGGTCAGACAGGTCAGATCCAGTTTGCAGACAGGTCACAGAGCGGTCACATCGCTGCTGTGACCTGTCATTGGTGGGATCGATGATCACATCGATCCCACCAATCAGAGGAGACCCTTGTTTTGCCGGTTGCTAGGCACCGGCCTAGTAATCGGAGCTCACTGCTCCGATTCCTAGGCAGGTCACCGGCAGGTCAGGAAGCAGGGCACAGAGCGGTCACACCGCTGCTGTGCCCTGTGATTGGCGCGATCGTCTATGACATCGATCGCGCCAATCAGCAGCTGCAGGCCCTACTGGGCCTGTCCTAGGCTCCGGCCTAGGATCGGTGCTATTACTGCACCGATCCAGGCAGGTACAGGCAGGGCACAGCGCGGATACACCGCGGCTGTGCCCTGCGATTGGCGCGATCGATGTGATCGGCGATCGCGCCAATCCAGGGGGGGTCTGCTCCTTTCTATGCCCAGGCCTAGGATCGAGTACATCGGTACTCGATTCTAGCCTGGGATCTCACTGTTTCAGCCCATCGGATTGGCTGAAACAGTGAGAAAGGCTGCGATTGGCTGTTCAGAAATGAACAGCCAATCACAGCGATCGGGAGTGAGGGTGGGCGGTGACAGACCCCGGGATGCCGGCGCCATCTCTCCTGAGGTAAGATGGCGTCGGAATTTTAATGCGATCATTGCGACTTAAGTCGCAATGTCGCATTAAAGGGCTGGACGTACTATCCCGTCCCCGGTCATACGGGCCCAGGTACCATGGACGGGATAGTACGTCCGATGGCAGTAAGGGGTTAAGGATTATAAATTGATATGATGTTGGATATTTGATATTGCTCTGGTTTATTTTATATGTCCTGGATCCATGTAAAAATCACTTGGGTCATATGTGAGATACCACTTTGTGTGGTTTTTAGCTATATGTGTCTAATTTTGATGCAATAAAATTATTTTTTTATTAATACAATCTTGTGTATAGAACTCCATTTTTTTCTTTTTTTGGTTATGGTTTGGAGTATACATTACAGTCCTGTTATTTTATGGGTAAAAGAAAGGATAGAAGTCCAATTGGATTATTTATTCAGATATATAATTGTTGATTATACCCATAGGTGTATTGTGAGTTGAATTAATCTTCCATTATAAGGCTGGATCACATTCTTATGTTCTATGCTGAACACTTACAGTACAGACCAAAAGTTTGGACACACCTTTTCATTCAATGATTTTTCTGTATTTTCATGACTATGAAAATTGTAGAATTACACTGAAGGCATCAAAACTATGAATTAACACATGTGGAATTATACATTACACTTTACAAAAAGTGTGAAACAACTGAAAATATGTCTTATATTCTAGGTTCTTCAAAGTAACCACCTTTTGCTTTGATTACTGCTTTGCACGCAGAAAAGGTGAACGGATGGACTCTACAGTACATGCCTGGTTCCCACCGTGAAGCATGGTGGAGGTGGTGTGAGAGTGCTTTGCTGGTGACACTGTTGGGGATTTATTCAAAATTGAAGGCATACTGAACCAGCATGGCTACCACAGCATCTTGCAGCGGCATGCTATTCCATCCGGTTTGCGTTTAGTTGGACCATCATTTATTTTTCAACAGGACAATGACCCCAAACACACCTCCAGGCTGTGTAAGGGCTATTTGACCAAGAAGGAGAGTGTTGGGGTGCTATGCCAGATGACCTGGCCTCCAGAGTCACCAGACCTGAACCCAATCGAGATGGTTTGGGGTGAGCTGGACCGCTCACCGCTTCAATTTTGAATAAATCCCCAACAGTGTCACCAGCAAAGCACCCCCACACCATCACACCACCTCCTTCATGCTTCACGGTGGGAACTAGGCATGTAGAGTCAATCCGTTCACCTTTTCTGCGTGCAAAGCAGCAATCAAAGCAAAGGGTGGCTACTTTGAAGAACCTAGAATGTAAGACATATTTTCAGTTGTTTCACACTTTTTTTGTAAAGTGTAATGTATAATTCCACATGTGTTAATTCATAGTTTTGATGCCTTCAGTGTGATTCTACAATTTTCATAGTCATGAAAATACAGAAAAATTTTTGAATGAGAAGGTGTGTCCAAACTTTTGGTCTGTACTGTACATCAGGGTTTTTGTGTAAATCCCACAAAAAATGCGATTCAGATGAATCCCCCAACCCACCATGAGGCAAATGGAGACCCTTTGTACTCCATTTGGCTTCTGTTCCAATGGTTTCCATCTTTTTAGGCGCACAGATCTGTGGTTGCCCACACTTGTGCGCTAAAAAGACGCCAAAAATGATGGGACACTGCTGGATAGCTCAGGCTAAATGTGAGCTTAGCCTTATTTTGAGTTTTGGGAGGTAGAATGAACAAATGGACATCAGTACAAGAGAAGTTATTGGCTGCCCATTCATTATAGGATCCAATTCAAAGTACTTGTTCTCACCCACAAAGCTCTCCACAGTGCAGCACCCCCTACATCTCCTTCCTCATTTCTGTCTATCGGCCTAACCGACTGCTGCGCTCTGCAAATGACTTTCGACTAACCTCTGCACTAATCCGTATCTCCCACTCCCAACTCCAAGACTTCTCCCGCGTTGCGCCAATCCTCTGGAATGCTCTACCCCAAGAAAATAGGACTATCCACAATTTGCATGGTTTCAGGCGCTCCCTCAAAACACATTTGTTCAGAGCGGCCTATCACGCTCACTAATCAAAGTCATTCTATGTGTAAGTGTGTGTGTGTGTAGCCCATTCACTATCTCCATCCATCCCTCACTCTCTCAAGATGGCCGGACCATCATTGTAAATGCACCATTGTATATACATACCTGTACTTTGTATCTCCCCACCTCATTGTAGATTGTAAGCTCTCACGAGCAGGGGCGGCTCGTAATTATTGCATTGTTAACGTTTTTACTTATGACTTGTGTTTTGAAACTGTTAAACTGTAAAGCGCTGCGGAATATGTTGGCGCTATATAAATAAAGATTATTATTATTAAGTTCTTCTTTTTATTTTTGTGCTGGTCACCGTGTCACAAGTGATAATGTTGATTTATTATTCGTGTCAATGTGATTACAACGATACCAGATTTACATAGTTTTTTTTTTTAGGTTTTGCTCCTATATCACACAGTAAAAATTATTTTTTACAAAAAGTAGGTTTTTTTTTGTCTCCATATTCTGAGAACTGTAACTTTTTTTACTTTTTGTCGAACAGAGCTGTATGAGGGCTTAGTTTTTGCAGGACGAGTTGCAGATTTTTTTGGTACCATTTTGGGGTACATCATTTTTTTTATCGCTTTTTATTCAGATTTTTCAGACATAAAATGAACAAAAACCAGCAATACAGTTAGTTTTTTTTTTTGCACCATTCACCAAGCAGTAAAAGTGATAAGACCGATTTGTTTGTTGGGTCAGTACGATTACAGCATTACCAGATTTATGTTTTTTCATGCTATTGTAGACTGTTCAGGGGGTACATAGCTCTGGGATCGCCGTCTCGGGTAGACGGAGTGGCATAGAAACAGTTCAATCACAGACAGCAGTACTGGTATAAACTGGCCGCAACCAGTTTTATTGAAAGTCCACAGCAAACAAACATAAACCAAATCATAAACCAAAATCCTAAGCCTGTCAGGCTGCTAACTAAACACAGTCAGTTACCTCACTACTGTGAACTGGGCTCTAGCAGCCTGGCCACAACAACACAAATTTATAATTACCAGAGATTGGCTTGCAGGAGACTCCAGCAGCGTCTGAAGCCAGAATCAGACTGAGAGCCCTGTCTGTGTAACTCTACCACCTATTTCTGGCTGCTTAATTAGGCATCTGTGTGTACTCAGGGTTGAGCTGCAAGCCTGTACTGGATGGGGAGTGGAGTGACCGTCGTACTGCCATCCTACCTTCACTCCTATATTCCTTATGCGACCCAGCTAAGAAACCTGGGCGAGATATACACCCCGTCCAGTACGCACCCCTTCACTGTCTCACACTTTGCTATTTTTACACACTAAAAAACATATTTTACAAAAATGAATTTCTTTTTGAGAGCTGTAACTTTTTAGTTTTTTTGCCGAATGAGCCAGTTTTTTTGCCGAATTTTTTTTTGCCAGTTGGTTTGGCGTTTTTATTCATACCATTTTTTTTTACATATGACTTTTGATCGCTTTTTATTCACTTTTTTGTGAGTCAATATGATGAAGAATGATGGAGAAAGAGACATTTTTGGCATTTTTTTTACAGCGTTCGCCAAACGGAATAAATAATGTGCCAGTTTTATAGCGGGTCATTCCAGACACGGTGATACCAATTATGTGTACTTTTTTTGTATACTTTTGTTTTAACACAAACGCTGCATTTTGAGTGGCGAAAAGGCTTTTTGCGATTTGTGTGCACTTGTGTGTTTTTTTAACTTTTTTACATATTTTATTTTACTTTTTTACACTTTTTTACTCAGCCCCACCGTGGGACATGTATAATTTTTACTGTGATTACTGGTCTCATACACTGCAGTCCGTGAGACTTTCAGTGCTTCTCTGACTCAGCCTGTGAAAACCAGCTTATAGCTGGTCGTTAAGGGGATAAATATTGCTGTCAGTGACTGACATTGCCATCTACATAAAAAAGCAGCATTTAAATCACTGTTATTCCTAGCAGATGCTGCCTATGTAACTGTGACACAGCTGGTATCTGCCAGATATGATGCGTGCTCAGCTCCTGAGCCTGCTCAATACATGTGGACTTGACGTAGGATGTACTGTTATGTCCAACATCGGGATGAGATTAATACAGAATGCATACAATTGTACAGAGCAATGCATTTAGAGATTACATAGTGATTATAATACAGAAAAACACATAATTCAACAGACAAGAGGAGTGAGGGTGTTTGCTTGCAAGCTTACAAATTATGAGAAAATAGGGGAAACACAAAAGATAATTGGTAAAAAAGTGCTTCTGTTATGTAGTCAGCCATCAGTATAATAAATAGTGACATAATGCTGCATGAACCGGTCACCACCTAGTATCTGTGCAGTCACCAGCCAGTGGCTGTACTGTACAAATACAGATGTGCATGGAAAGTTTGTAAACAGATGCTAGGAGGATCCTGATTTCCAAGAAAATGTTGTAAGGGCAAATCTGGGATAGTTAGATAAGTGAGGTGATGCAGTAGGTCAGTCTAAAGAAATGCATTTTTAGGACACACTTAAATCTGTTGGTATTGGGAATTAATCGAATTGTCCTGGGTAGTGCATTTCAGAGAATTGGTGCAGCATGCCAGAAGTCTTGGAGATGGGGTGGGAAGTTCAGATTATTGAGGATGTTAGCCTTATTTCAGTTTTGCCAGATTCAGTTTTAGATAGAGGGAGGACATAATGTTAGAGACAGCAGAAAATCACTGGTATTTTGTAGAAATACAGGCGTGATGACAGGAGACGAGGTATATAATTGGGTGTCATCAGCATATACATGGTACTGAAAACTGAATCTACTGATGGTTTGTCCCAATAGAGGTGGAGTATAAGGAGAAGAGGAGGAGACCTTGAAGTGAGCCCTGAGGAACCCCAACAGTGAGGGGAAGAGGAAAGAAAGAGTAGCCAGCAAAAGATACAGTGAAGGAGCGGTCAGAGAGGTAGGAGGAAAACCAGGAGAGAACAATATCCTTGAGACCTATAGACAGGAGCATAGTGAGGAGTAGCTGGTGATCCACAGTGTAAAATTCTGCAGAGGGATCCAGGAGAATCAGCAAGGAGCTTACTAAATGATTTAGCAAATATAATGGTTTTGCTTAGAAGGCACTTCCAATCAAGTACAAATCCAAAAGAAAAATGGAAGCATATCATGCCATAGAAAAATCTCAAATTTTATTGTAGAAAAAATATTATAACAATAATACATCAAAAAAATTTTTGTATTTAAAAGTAGAGACAGCAGTACAGAAAAAACCGCATACAAATCAGGATAAGTAATCAATAATTAATTGCTGCACAAATCACTGTGACACATAGAGAAAAAATCTTATTATATGAAAAGAAACAAAAAAGTCTCATAGGAAGGGCACTATAAGCAAGTGCTCAATGCATCTTAATTGACACATATGCCCATATATGAGAAGTAGAGTGCAAGTACAATGCATAGAAGTTGCAAACAAATTATAACAGTTTCAAAGTTAAATGGACAAATCTCTGGACACAGGACAAAGCGCTAATATGCATTTGGATATACCTGAGATGCGGCTGACACCCCGTGCGCACATCCCCTTGGAGGAAGCTATAGAGCGAAACGCGCGTCGGGGTGTCAGCCGCATCTCAGGTATATCCAAATGCATATTAGCGCTTTGTCCTGTGTCCAGAGATTTGTCCATTTAACTTTGAAACTGTTATAATTTGTTTGCAACTTCTATGCATTGTACTTGCACTCTACTTCTCATATGGGCATATGTGTCAATTAAGATGCATTGAGCACTTGCTTATAGTGCCCTTCCTATGAGACTTTTTTGTTTCTTTTCATATAATAAGATTTTTTCTCTATGTGTCACAGTGATTTGTGCAGCAATTAATTATTGATTACTTATCCTGATTTGTATGCGTTTTTTTCTGTACTGCTGTCTCTACTTTTAAATACAAAAATTTTTTTGATGTATTATTGTTATAATATTTTTTCTACAATAAAATTTGAGATTTTTCTATGGCATGATATGCTTCCATTTTTCTTTTGGATTTGTAAATGATTTAGCAGTTAGATCATTAGAGACAGGGCCGGCGTCAGCACCCGGCATACCCGGGCAAGTGCCGGGGCCCTGAGCAGGCGGGGGGGCCCACTCGCCGTCGGGCACCCCGGTGCCCGTTAGCGGTGTCAGTGCCACCACTGGGCCCCCCCGCTTGCTCAGGGCCCCGGCAGCAGCCGGCACAATACTTACCTCTCCCCGTGCCTCCGCTGCCACAGCTCCGGGCTCCAGGGGGCGCCTGCGCTTCCTCTCTCACAGCAGCGCCGCTGAATGAGGTCATCATTCAGCGGCTGGCTGTGGCAGAGAGCACGCGGACGCCGGACAGGTGAGGAGTGTGTGTGTGTGTGTGCCTGCGTGTGTGTGCCTGCATGTATGTATGTGAGAGAGTGCTGCCTGCGGTGCTGTATATGTGATGGTGGTGGGGGAGGCAGTGATGGTGGTGAGGAGAGGCAGTGATGGTGGTGAGGAGGCAATGATAATGATGATGATGATGGGGAGGCAATGATAATGGGAAGGCAATGATGATGATGATATTAATGGGGAGCCAATGATGATGATGATGATGGGGAGGCAATGATAATGGGAAGGCAATGATACGATACGATACGATACCCTTTATTGATCCCGGGGGGAAATTACAGTATTACAGCAGCAATACAAACAGCAGTACATAAAATATTAGGACACAAATCTTGCACAGGTGTACCAACATTACATAGAAAGTCCAAAAGAATGTCCAAAAGGACAGACAACATACAGAGACAAAAGAAACAAAAGAGTAGCTGCTGCTGCAATGGGCTGCCAGTAGCACGGCGCCTTGTTATAATGATGATGATGATGATATTAATGGGGAGGCAATGATAATGATGATGATGGGGAGGCAATGATAATGGCAAGGCAATGATGATGATGATATTAATGGGGAGGCAATGATAATGATTATGATGGGGAGGCAATGATAATGGGAAGGCAATGATGATGATAATGGGGAGTCTTTCCACAGCGCCCTTTCCTGAGCCGCAACAGTGCAGAACGCAGCACAGTGTAGAGGAGAGCTCCATATTTTGTATGGAGCATTATATGTGGTCCAGTATTCTGTATGGAGCATTATATTGGGTCCAGTATTCTGTATGGAGCATTATATGGGGGATGGCGGGGTGACATCCTGCATGGGGTATTATATGGGTGATGAGGGGGAGATTATGTGATGCCCATAATATTGTATGGAGGACTGTACTGTCCAGTCTGTACTGTGCGCTGTGAGAATTTGGCAGTTTTTGAGCTATTGTACAATTTACAATAGGTATCAGTCATGTAATGGAAGAAGAGAAGTGTTTGGCATTGTGCTATACCCATATTTCTCTGCAGTATCTGTGCATCATGAATCGTGGTCTGTGTTAAGGGGTTCCACTCTTTCGCCCGGGGCCCATAAAAACCTGGAGCCGGCCCTGATTAGAGACTTTAGTAAGGGAAGATTCAGTAGATTGTATGGAGCAGAAACCAGATTGAAAAGGGTCAAGAAGAGCATTTTCTAAGAGACAGCGCATTAGATGGGAGTGGACCAAGCGTTCTAGTTTAGAGATGAAGGGGAGATTAGAGACAGGTCTGTAGTTAGCAATGCAGCTCTGGTAGAGGGATTTTTTAAGTAATGTGTGTATGCTGACATGTATAAAGGAGGAGGAAAAGATAACAGATGAGAGAGATTAAATATTTTAGTTAGGTGAGTGGTAAAAGCCACGGAAAGGGACTGAAGGAGATATGAGGGAAGAGGGCTAGAAGATGCAAGGAGTCTGGTAAGGTACCGTTTATACTCGTGTATAAGCCGAGATTTTCAGTCCATTTTTTAGGGCTGAAAGTCCCCCTCTCGGCTTATACGCGAGTCATATACGGGGGTTGGCGGGGGAGGGGGAGCGGGGGTGTTGGATCATACTCACCCCTCCGCTGGCGCGTCTCTGCAGCCCCCCCTGCTTCTCCCACGATCTCCGGCTCCTTCCTGCAGCAGTCACATGGTACCGCTCATTACAGGCATGAATATGCACATATTCATGACTGTAATGAGCGGTACCACGTGACCACTGTAGGACTGAAGAGCTGCGGAGACCACCGGGAGAAGAGGAGAGGCTGCAGAGACGCGCCGACGGAGGGGTGAGTATAGCGATATTTACCTGTCCCCGGACCACTGCTGCGCGCTGCTCCGACCTCCTCGTCCGACTCTTCTGGCTGTGAATGTTCAGGCAGAGGGCGCGATGACGTCGTTAGTGCGCGTCGCGCCCTCTGCCTGATTATTCACTGCCAAGGACCTGGAAGAGGGAGCAGTGGCAGCGGTGGAGAGAGGACAGGTAAATATCTCAGCTGCCGGGGTCCTGAGCGAGCGGTGACACCGGCACCTGGCCCCCAGCGACGAGAGGTGAGTATGTCATTTTTTTTGCAGCAGCGCGGCAGCATAAGGGACGTATACTATGGGGCATAATCTGTGCAGCATATCGGGGCATAATCTGTGGATCATACGGGGGCATAATCTGTGCAGCATATGGGGGCATAATCTGGAGCATATGGGGGCATAATCTGTGCAGCATATGGGGGCATAATCTGTGGAACATATGGGGGCATAATCTGGAGCATATGGGGGCATAATCTGTGGAGCATATGGGGGCATAATCTCTGGAGCATATGGGGCATAATCTGTGGAGCATATGGTGGCATAATCTGTGGAGCATATTGGGCATAATCTGTGGAGCATATGGGGCATAATCTGTGGAGTATATGGGGGATAATCTGTGGAGTTTATAGGGGCATAATCTGTGGAGCATATGGGGGCATAATCTGTGCAGCATATGGTGGCATAATCTGTGGAGCATATTGGGCATAATCTGTGGAGCATATTGGGCATAATCTGTGGAGCATATGGGGGCATAATGTGTGGAGCATATTGGGTATAATCTGTGGAGCATATGGGGGCATAATCTGTGCAGCATATGGGGGCATAATCTGTGCAGCATATGGGGGCATAATCTGTGGATCATACGGGGCATAATCTGTGGAGCATATGGGGGCACAATCTGTGCAGCATATGGGGGCATAATCTGTGGAGCATATGGGGGCATAATCTGTGGATCATACGGGGCATAATCTGTGGATCATACGGGGCATAATCTGCAGTTTATGGGGACCTAATCTGTGGAGCATCACATGGGGGCCTAATTTATGGAGCATATGGGGGCATAATAATTTTTCACCCTAGGCTTATACGCGAGTCAATAAGTTTTCCCAGTTTTTTGTGGCAAAATTAGGGGGGTCGGCTTATACACTGGTCGGCTTATACATGAGTATATACGGTAACTTCTTTTTCTGTGACAGAAAGTGAGCTAGATAGATAGCTGAAGTGCAGGAGGGAAGAGAATGCATGATATTAGGAAAATTTCCTGTCGGATATGATCAATCTATTCTATGAAATAATTGGCCAGATCGGCAGGCCTGAGGTTGGTGGTGGGGACCTGCACTCTTCATCTGCTTCTGTACACATTGCATCTGATGCAGCATGACAAAGTCTGAAAGAAAAACCTCTGTATGCCATCAACTGAATTCCTATTAAATGAAATCAGAGTTTTACAGAAGTACAGTAAAGGCTCTATGCTTTTGAATAGGAGTTTTATTGTGGCTCCACGCAAAACAGAGGAACACGTGCATGTGTAGATCAAAGACAGAAACGGACATTAAAATATATTAGCGTTTCTAAAATGTGGAATGGATGAAAGAGTCTCAGGATTATGACATACTGTAGATATACACTAAGAAAAAAAATACTTTTGATATATACTAGTGTGTCAATTCCAGGATCGTTCTCCATATTACATTGCAGAGACGCACGCTTTAGTTGTTCATGATGCTTTGCCATATCAATGCTCAGGACAGGATAAAAATGTTTCTATCTATTGACAAAACACAGAGATCTTTAAATATGGTAGGAACTGAACTCAAGTGCACCAGAAAACCATAACTTGTCATCATAGACTGAATTAGATTTATTAGCATAAAATCTGAAAACCAGTGTAAAGTCATCCATAAAACAAGTGAAATTAAGTTCCTGCAAAGACATTGATGATCTATTTTTAGGACAGACCATCAATATTAGATTTGAGGGCCGGCTCAGCTGATTGAAGGAGCCACAGTGCTCTGGTCAGCATCATCTACCATTCATTATTTTAGTGGCTGTGCCTGGTACTGCTGTTCAGCTCCAGACTGAGCGGCAGAGAGAAGCAGCACCAGGCACAGTCAATGATTAAACCAAACAGTATAAGTTTGCTGATACCATAATATGATGGTTGTGGAGGTTAACTCCTTAACGACCGCCGATACGCCTTTTAATGGCAGTAGTTAAGTGTACTTTAAAAAGTATATAGCGCCCCCCAGAGTTGGATTTTCTCTGGGGTCTCGGCTGCCGGGGTAGCCGAGACCCCAGAGAACATGATTCGGGTCAGTTTTTATGGCGTATGAAGGCAACCGCAAAAAAAAAAAAAAAGTTCAATGTGCCATTTAATTTCTCTCTCGTCTGATGTGATCACACATCAGAGGAGAAATAGGGTCCCACACCTTCTCATTTAAAGATTTTTCTGTATTTTCATGACTATGAAAATTGTACATTCACACTGAAGGCATCAAGACTATGAATTAACACATGTGGAATTATTACTTAACAAAAAAGTGTGTAAAAACTGAAATTATATCTTATATTCTAGGTTCTTCAAAGTAGCCACCTTTTGCTTTGATGACTGCTTTGCACACTCTTAATATGCAAATTGCCTCTTCAAACAAAGAGGACTTGTACTCTATAGCGCCACCTATTGGAAGTAGCGATCCTACAAGTCACAATCAACCCTTTAACGAGTCTTGTAATATGACTTAGGATAAAAGCCAAATCAGAATCTCCATTTGCAGACACGGTGTTTCGGACTGTTGGTCCTCGTCAGTGCAAAGTAGGAGAGATCTGATTTGGCTAGATGAGAGGCTCTGGACTGGTGTCTGGGGGGTAAGGTTACTCCTTGTGGAGAGTGACATACCAGCTCTGGCGTGTCAAGGTAAGGAGGCTTATTCGCCGTGCAATGCTCCTCTGGGAAATTTGAATATGCAAATTGCCTCTTCAATTGAGCATTGCACGGCGAATAAGCCTCCTTACCTTGACACGCCAGAGCTGGTATGTCACTCTCCACAAGGAGTAACCTTACCCCCCAGACCTCTTGCACACTCTTGGCATTCTCTTGATGAGCTTCAAGAGGTAGTCACCGGAAATGGTTTTCACTTCACAGGTGTGCCCTGTCAGGTTTAATAAGTGGGATTTCTGGCCTTATAAATGGGGTTGGGACCATCAGTTGTGTTGTAAAGAAGTCTGGTGGATACACAGCTGATAGTCCTACTCAATAGACTGTTAGAATTTGTATAATGGCAAGAAAAAAGCAGCTAAGTAAAGAAAAACGAGTGGCCATCATTACTTTAACAGATGAAGGTCAGTCAGTCCAAAAAATTGGGAAAACTTTGAAAGTGTCCCCAAGTGCAGTTGCAAAAACCATCAAGAGCTACAAAGAAACTTGCTCACATGAGGACCGCCCCAGGAAAGGAAGACCAAGAGTCACCTCTGCTTCTGAGGATAAGTTTATCCGAGTCCCCAGCCTCAGAAATCACAGGTTTACAGCAGCTCAGATTAGAGACCAGGTCAATGCCACACATAGTTCTAGCAGCAGACACATTTCTACAACAACTGTTAAGAGGAGACTTTGTGCAGCAGGCCTTCATGGTAAAATAGCTGCTAGGAAACCACTGCTAAGGACAGATTTTTCTGTATTTTCATGACTATGAAAATTGTACATTCACACTGAAGGCATCAAAACTATGAATTAACACATGTGGAATTATATACTTAACAAAAAAGTGTGAAACAACTGAAAATATGTCTTATATTCTAGGTTCTTCAAAGTACAGCAGCTACCTTTTATTTTGATGACTGCTTTGCACACTCTTGGCATTCTCTTGATGAGCTTCAAGAGGTAGTCACCAGAAATGGTCTTCCAACAATCTTGAAGGAGTTCCCAGAGATGCTTAGCACTTGTTGGCCCTTTTGCCCTCACTCTGCGGTCCAGCTCATACCAAACCATCTCGATTGGGTTCAGGTCTGGTGACTGTGGAGGCCAGGTCATCTGGCGTATGCACCCCATCACTCTCCCTCTTGGTCAAATAGCCCTTACACAGCCTGGAGGTGTGTTTGGGGTCATTGTCTTGTTGAAAAATAAATGATGGTTCAACTAAACGCAAACCGGATGGAATAGCATGCCGCTGCAAGATGCTGTGGTAGCCATGCTGGTTCAGTATGCCTTCAATTTTGAATAAATCCCCAACAGTGTCACCAGCAAAGCACCCCCACACCATCACACCTCCTCCTCCATGCTTCAAGGCGGGAACCAGGCATGTAGAGTCCATCTGTTCACCTTTTCTGCATCGCACAAAGACACGGTGGTTGGAACCAAAGATCTCAAATTTGGACTCATCAGACCAAAGCAAAGATTTCCACTGGTCTAATGCCCATTCCTTGTGTTCTTCAGCCTAAACAAGTCTCTTCTGCTTGTTGTCTGTCCTTAGCAGTGGTTTCCTAGCAGCTATTTTACCATGAAGGCCTGCTGCACAAAGTCTCCTCTTAACAGTTGTTGTAGAGATGTGTCTGCTGCTAGAACTCTGTGTGGCATTGACCTGGTCTCTAATCTGAGCTGCTGTAAACCTGCGATTTCTGAGGCTGGTGACTCGGATAAACTTATCCTTAGAAGCAGAGTTGACTCTTGGTCTTCCTTTCCTGGAGCGGTCTTCATGTGAGTCAGTTTCTTTGTAGCGCTTGATGGTTTTTGCAACTGCACTTGGGGACACTTTCAAAGTTTTCCAATTTTTCGGACTGACTGACCTTCATCTCTTAAAGTAATGATGGCCACTCGTTTTTCTTTACTTAGCTGCTTTTTTCTTGCCATAATACAAATTCTAACAGTCTATTGAGTAGGACTATCAGCTGTGTATCCACCAGACTTCTGTGCAACACAACTGATGGTCCCAACCCCATTTATAAGACCAGAAATCCCACTTATTAAACCTGACAGGGCACACCTGTGAAGTGAAAACCATTTCCGGTGAATACCTCTTGAAGCTCATCAAGAGAATGCCAAGAGTGTGCAAAGCAGTCATCAAAGCAAAAGGTGGCTACTTTGAAGAACCTAGAATATAAGACATAATTTCAGTTGTTACACACTTTTTTGTTAAGTATATAATTCCACATGTGTTAATTCATAGTTTTGATGCCTTCAGTGTGAATTTACAATTTTCATAGTCATGAAAATACAGAAAAATCTTTAAATGAGAAGGTGTGTCCAAACTTTTGGTCTGCACTGTATGGGGCATCAGCGTACTCAGGACAAATTGCCCAACAACTTTGGGGGTCTAATTTCTCCTGTTACCCTTGGGAAAATAAAAAATTTGGGGCTAACACATCATTTTTGAGGAAAAAAAAGATTTTTTATTTTCACGACTCTGCGTTATAAACTTCTGTGAAGCACTTGAGGGTTCAAAGTGCTCACGACACATCTAGATAAGCTCTTTGGGGGGGTCTAGTTTCCAAAATGGGGTCACTTGTGGGGGTTTACACTGTTTAGGCACATCAGGGCCTCTGCAAACGCAATATGACCCTCGCAGACCAATCCATCAAAGTCTGCATTCCAAAACGGTGCTCCTTCACTTCCGAGCTCTGCCATGCGCCCAAACAGTGGTTCCCTCCCACATATGGGGTATCGGCGTACTCAGGACAAATTGGACAACAACTTTTTGGGTCCAATTTCTCGTGTTACCCTTGTGAAAGTAAAAATTTGAGGGTGAAAATATCATTTTTTTTGAAAAAAAATATTTTTTATTTTCACGGCTATGAGTTATAAACGTCTGTGAAGCACTTGTGGGTTCAAAGTGCTCACCACAGAACTAGATAAGCTCTTTGGGGGGTCTAGTTTCCAAAATGGGGTCACTTGTGGAGTGTTTCTACTGTTTAGGCACATCAGGGGCTCTGCAAACGCAACATGACGCCCACAGATCATTCTATCAAAGTCTGCATTCCAAAACGGCACTCCTTCCCTTCCGACCTCTGTCATGCGCCCAAACAGTGGTTTCCTTCCATATATGGGGTATCAACGTAGTCAGGACAAATTGGACAACAACTTTTGGGGTCTAATTTCACCTGTTACCCTTGTGAAAGTAAAAATTTGGGGGTGAAAAAATTATTTGTGTAAAAAAAAAAAAGATTTTTTTATTTTCACAGCTCTGCGTTATAATATAAACTTCTGTGAAGCACTTGGGGGTTCAAAGTGCTCACCACACATCTAGATAAGCTCCTTGGGCGGTCTAGTTTCCAAAATGGGGCCACTTGTGGGGGGGTTTTACTGTTTAGGCACATCAGGGGCTCTGCAAACGCAACATGATGCCCTCAGACTGTTCCATCAAAGTCTGCAATCCAAAACAGCACTACTTCCCTTCCGAGCCCCGACGTGTGCCCATACAGTAGTTTTCTCCCACATATTGGGTATCAGCGTACTAAGGACAAATTGGACAACAACTTTTGGGGTCCAATTTCTCCTGTTACCCTTGTGAAAATAAAAAATTGTGGGCTTAGAAATCATTTTTGAGAAAAAAAAAAACAATTTATTTTCACGGCTCTGCATTATAAACTTCTCTGAACCACTTGGGGATTTTAAGTGTTCTCCACACAACTAGATAAGTTCCATAAGGGGTCTAGTTTCCAAAATGATGTCACTTGTGGTGGGTTTTCACTGTTTAGGCACATCAGGGGCTCTCCAAACGTGACATGGCGTCCGATCTCAATTCCAGCCAATTCTGCATTGAAAAAGTCAAACGGCGCTCCTTCCCTTCCAAGCTTTGCCGTGCGCCCAAACAGTGGCTTACCCGACATATGGGGTATTGGCATACTCAGGACAAATTGCATAACAACTTTGGTGGTCTAATTTCTCCTGTTACCCTTGTGAAAAAAAAATTGGGGGGCAAAAATATAATTTTTGTGGAAAAATATGATTTTTTATTTTCACGGCTCTATGTTATAAACTTCTGCGAAGCACTTAGGGGTTCAAAGTGCTAACCACACATCTAGATAAGTTCCTTATGGGGTCTAGTTTCCAAAATGGGGTCACTTGTGGGGGGTTTCCACTGTTTAGGCACATCAGGGGCTCTCCAAACACGACATGGCGTCCGATCTCAATTTCAGCCAATTCTGCATTGAAAAAGTCAAACGGCGTCCCTTCCCTTCCAAGCTCTGCCGTGCAAACAGTGGTTTACCCCCACATATGGGGTATCGACGCATTCAGGAGAAATTGCACAACAAATTTTGTGATTCATTTTATCTTTTTACACTTGTGAAAATAAAAAAAATGGTTCTGAAGTAAAATGTTTGTAAAAAAAAAGTTAAATGTTAATTTTTTCCTTCCACATTGCTTCAGTTCCTGTGAAGCATGTAAAGGGTCAATAAACTTCTTGAATGTGGTTTTGAGCACCTTGAGGGGTGCAGTTTTTAGACTGGTGTCACTTTTTGTTATTTTCTGTCATGTACAGCCCTCAAAGTGACTTTAAATGTGATGTGGTCCCTAAAAAAAATGGTTTTGTAAATTTTGTTGTAAAAATGAGAAATCGCTGGTCATTTTAACCCTTATAGCTTCCTAACAAAAAAAAATTTGTTTTTAAAATTGTGTTGATGTAAATTAGACATATGGGAAATGTTATTTATTATGTTTTTTATGTGACATATCTCTGATTTAAGGGCATAAAAATTAAAAGTTTGAAAATTTTACCACTAACATGAAGTACAATGTGTCACGAAAAAACAGCCTCAGAATCAGCTGGATCCATTAAAGCGTTCCAGAGTTATAACTTCATAAAGTGATAGTGGTCAGAATTGAAAAATTGGCCTGGTCATTAAGCTGCAAATTGGCTCTGTCACAAAGGTGTTAATCAAGCAATGAGGAATGGCAAAACATTGGAGACATAAATAAAGTGTTATGTTACGGTAGCTGAGGAGTGCAGGTAAAAAGGAAATACACCAGAGCAGTTGGAATCTATGAGATTGCAGTACCCTGACTAACCACCGCAACTAGAGGCAGCCGTGGAGCGTTCCTACGTTGGTCCTAGACGCCTCGTCACAGCCTGAGAAACTAACTACACCTAAAGATAGAAATAGGAAAGCTATCTGCCCCGGAGCAGAACCCCAAAGATAATAGAAAGCCCCCAAACAAGTAATGGCGGTTAGACAAGAGGAAATACTGACACAGAAAGAAAATAGTATGAGCAAACGCTGGGGCCCAAACTATCTAAATAGAAAAGGATAGGAAGGGTACTTACTGCAATCTCAGAAAACCCTGAAAAAACACCAACTCTACTAATTTCAAAATCACCTGAGATCACACGACCTCTACCACCTAAATTAGTTCTCTGGTGTAACAAAAACAAAACAGCAGCCACTGAAAAAAAACTGGAAAAAGCAAAAGTACAAAACACAGTGGCTGGACTAAACTGAGAGGGCAAAAGCCCCGGAGGGGACCCTGAAGGCCCCCACAGAAGTGCAGGACAAAATGCAAAAATATAGCAAAAACACAAAATAAGAAATTGTCTTATCTGATAGCAGGAGATGCAGACACGACACAGCAGGCTACAAGGGAAACTGGAAAGAAGGATTCAGACCAGAACAATTGATCACCGGCAACCCTGATGGGAAAATGACTCCCTTATATAAGACCAATCAGTAACACCTGATTCCAGTCCTCACAATCCTCACTAGTACCGCTTGTAACCACCAGAGGGAGCCTCTGCTCAGAACTCATCTCAAACCCATTCACAACAGTACCCCCCCTTGAGGAGGGGTCACCGAACCCTCATTTGAGCAACCAGGTCGGTCAGGATGAGTTCTATGATACGCACGGATAAGTCTCCTAGCATGGATGTCCGAAGCAAACACCCAAGAATTGTCTTCCTGACCATAACCTCTCCATTTAACCAAATACTGGAGTCTTCGTCTAGAAAAACGAGAATCCAATATTTTCTCAACCACATACTCCAGATTGCCCTCAACCAAAACAGGGTCAGGAGGCACAGCAGCAGGAACCACTGGCTCAACAAACCTCTTCAACAAGGACTTGTGGAACACGTTATGGATCTTAAATGTCCCTGGAAGAAGCAAACGAAAAGAAACAGGATTAATAATCTCCATGATCTTATAAGGTCCAATGAACCTAGGCTTAAATTTAGGAGATGCTACTCTCATAGGAATATTCTTTGAGGACAACCAGACCAAGTCCCCCACTTTAAACCGAGGACCATCAGTCCTATGCCGGTTAGCAAACCGCTGGGCCTTCTCCTGAGAGAGGGACAACCTCTCCACTACCTGGTCCCAAATCTGCTGCATACGCTCAACAACAGAGTCAACACCTGGACAGACAGAAGCCTCCGTCTGTCCTGAAGAAAATCGAGGGTGAAACCCAGAATTACAGAAAAACGGAGACATCAAAGTGGCAGAGCTAGCCCTATTATTAAGAGCAAACTCAGCCAAAGGCAAAAAAGAGACCCAGTCATCCTGATCAGCAGACACAAAGCATCTTAGATAAGTCTCCAATGTCTGGTTTGTTCTCTCAGTTTGACCATTGGTCTGAGGATGAAATGCCGAGGAGAAAGACAATTGAACACCCAGTTTAGAACAAAAAGTCCTCCAAAATCTGGAAACAAACTGGACTCCTCTGTCAGACACAATGTTCTCAGGAATGCCGTGTAAACGAACCACGTGCTGAAGGAACAACGGCACCAATTCAGAGGAGGAAGGAAACTTAGGTAATGGCACAAGATGTATCATTTTGGAAAACCTATCACAAATCACCCAGATGGTGGTCATTCTCTGAGAAACAGGAAGATCGGAAATGAAATCCATAGAGATATGGGTCCATGGTCTCTTGGGCACAGGCAATGGCATCAACAAACCACTAGAGCGAGAGCAAGGCTTGGAGCGAGAGCAAGTCCCGCAGGACTGCACAAATTCCCTGACATCGCGAGACAAGGTAGGCCACCAAAAGGACCGACTAACCAAGTCTCTGGTACCAAAAATTCCGGGATGCCCAGCCAATGCGGAACAATGAATCTCAGACATCACACTCTTTTTCCATTGGTCCGGGACAAACAATTTTCCAACAGGGCAGCGCTCGGGCCTATCCTCCTGACACCCCTCCAGAGCAAGTCTCAAATTGGGCGAGATGGCGGAAAGAACTACACCCTCCTTCAAAATAACAGAGGGATCACATAGCTCAGGAGAGTCCGCAAGGAAACTCCTCGAGAGGGCATCCGCCTTAACATTCTTAGTGCCAGGAAGAAAGGAAACCACAAAATTAAAACGTGTGAAAAACAAGGCCCACCTGGCCTGTCTAGGATTGAGTCGCTTGGCAGATTCCAGATAGACCAGATTCTTATGGTCCGTAAGGACCACCACCTGATGTTTGGCTCCCTCCAGCCAATGTCTCCACTCTTCAAAAGCCCACTTCATGGCCAATAACTCCCGATTACCCACGTCATAATTACGTTCAGTAGGAGAAAATTTTCGAGAGAAAAAGGCACAAGGGTTACTTTTAGAGGTCTCTGGATCTTTTTGGGACAAAACGGCACCTGCCCCAATTTCAGAGGTATCAACCTCCACCTGAAATGGCAGAGAAACATCAGGCTGCCGTAGAACAGGAGCAGAAGTGAATCTCTGCTTAAGTTCCTGAAACGCAGAGACTGCCTCAGGAGGCCAATTCACCACATCAGAACCCTTTCTGGTCAAATCAGTTAATGGTTTAACAATAACCGAGAAATTACCAATAAATTTACGATAAAAATTGGCAAAACCCAAAAATCTCTGAAGAGCCTTTAATGAAGTAGGTTGGACCCAATCACAGATGGCCTGAACCTTGACCGGGTCCATTTCAATAACAGATGGGGATAAAATGAATCCCAGAAATGAGATCTTCTGTACGCCAAAAAGACACTTTGATCCCTTCACATACAGAGCATTCTCTCTCAAAATCTGGAATACAGTTCGAACATGTTTCACATGAGAGTCCCAGTCATTAGAAAAAATCAAGATATCATCCAAATAAACAATCAGAAACTTGTCCACAAAATCCCTGAAAATGTCATTCATGAAGGACTGGAAGACGGAAGGAGCATTAGTGAGCCCAAAGGGCATCACAAGGTACTCAAAATGCCCTTCAGGGGTGTTAAATGCCGTCTTCCATTCATCCCCGTGCTTAATGCGAATAAGGTTATACGCCTCCCTGAGGTCAAGCTTGGTAAACCAAGTAGCGTTTTTGACCCTGGAAAACAGGTCAGAAATCAAGGGTAACGGGTATTGATATTTCACAGTAATATTGTTCAAGAGACGATAATCAATACACGGCCTTAATGAACCATCTTTTTTGGCCACAAAGAAAAAACCGGCACCTAAGGGTGAAGAGGATGGTCTGATATGACCCTTCTCCAATGATTCCTTGATATAAGACCGCATAGCGTCAAGTTCAGGTACAGACAAGTTAAAAAAGCGACCTTTAGGGAATTTACTACCTGGCACTAATTCAATAGCGCAGTCATAGCTCCTATGGGGAGGTAAGGATGCAGATTTACTTTCGCTAAACACATCAGAAAAATCAAACAAAAAGTCAGGAACATCCTCAGCCTGGGGGGAGGCAGAAAAAACAGGAGTGTTGGTATTAACACATTGGCAGCCCCAACTGGTTACAGACACAGATTTCCAATCCAAAACAGGATTATGAGACTGTAACCAAGGGAAACCCAGCACTATAATGTCATGCAGATTATATAGAACCAAAAATTTGCAGCACTCCTGGTGATCAGGTTCAACCCTCATTATCACCTGAGTAGAAAACTGGGGTTTATTCTCAGCCAAAGGGGTAGAATCGATCCCCAGTAAAGGAATAGACTTCTGTAGGGGTATCAAGGGAAACCCACAACGTTTAGCAAAATCATAATCCATCAGGTTAATAGCTGCTCCAGAATCAACAAAAGCCTGAGCAGAAAATGAGGACAGAGAGCATATCAGAGTGACAGTTAATAAAAACTTAGTCTGAACACTACCCAAGACAACTGAGCGTGCAAAATGTCTTCCCCGCTTAGGGCAGACTGAAATAGCATGAGAGGCATCACCACAGTAGAAACATAACCCATTGCGCTTTCGAAACTCATGACGCTGTGCCCCAGACACCACTCCATCACACTGCATGGGCTCAGAAGCTGGCTCACAAGGCAACACCACTCCACGCATACTTCTCCGCTCACGCAAACGTCTGTCAATTTGAATCGCTAATGACATAGAATCATTGAGACCAGAGGGGACAGGGAATCCCACCATAACATCCTTTACATTATCCGACAGACCCTTCCGGAAAAGGGCCGCCAAAGCGTCGTCATTCCACTTGGTCAGGACTGCCCACCTACGGAATCTCTGACAGTATAACTCAGCGTCATCAAGCCCCTGATTTAATGCCAACAAGGCTTTTTCAGCTTGATCAGTGACATTAGGCTCATCGTACAATAACCCCAAAGCCTGAAAAAATGCGCAGGAGAGAGATGATAATTTGAACCTGCTGCGCTGCGTTTCCTGAGGACTTAGATTTTAAGGCAAAAAACAATTTACAATTATTTTTGAAATTCTGAAACTTAGCTCGATCCCCTAAAAACAAATCTGGCATGGGGATCCTAGGTTCCACAACAGGCAACCTAGCAAGATATGCAGCAATACTCTGAACCTCAGTGGCAAGCTGATCCACACGGCCAGACAACTGTGCAAACTCCATTGGGAGAAAAGATCCTCCCCACCACCCAGAGATACAGAGGAAAAAAAAAAAAAATGCAACAAACAGAAAAATATCTCTGACAACTTTTCTTCCTTCAAAATATTTTTTCCCTTCTGTGAGTACCATACAATTTTTATGGCCGGTGATACTGTTATGTTACGGTAGCTGAGGAGTGCAGGTAAAAAAGGAAATACACCAGAGCAGTTGGAATCTATGAGATTGCAGTACCCTGACTAACCACCGCAACTAGAGGCAGCCGTGGAGCGTTCCTACGTTGGTCCTAGACGCCTCGTCACAGCCTGAGAAACTAACTACACCTAAAGATAGAAATAGGAAAGCTATCTGCCCCGGAGCAGAACCCCAAAGATAATAGAAAGCCCCCAAACAAGTAATGGCGGTTAGACAAGAGGAAATACTGACACAGAAAGAAAATAGTATGAGCAAACGCTGGGGCCCAAACTATCTAAATAGAAAAGGATAGGAAGGGTACTTACTGCAATCTCAGAAAACCCTGAAAAAACACCAACTCTACTAATTTCAAAATCACCTAAGATCACACGACCTCTACCACCTAAATTAGTTCTCTGGTGTAACAAAAACAAAACAGCAGCCACTGAAAAAAAACTGGAAAAAGCAAAAGTACAAAACACAGTGGCTGGACTAAACTGAGAGGGCAAAAGCCCCCGGAGGGGACCCTGAAGGCCCCCACAGAAGTGCAGGACAAAATGCAAAAATATAGCAAAAACACAAAATAAGAAATTGTCTTATCTGATAGCAGGAGATGCAGACACGACACAGCAGGCTACAAGGGAAACTGAAAAGAAGGATTCAGACCAGAACAATTGATCACCGGCAACCCTGATGGGAAAATGACTCCCTTATATAAGACCAATCAGTAACACCTGATTCCCAGTCCTCACAATCCTCACTAGTACCGCTTGTAACCACCAGAGGGAGCCTCTGCTCAGAACTCATCTCAAACCCATTCACAACATAAAGATAAGAAAATTGTAAACAAGCACATGTCAAATAATATGCTGCAAGTACAACCTGGTCAAAAAGTCAACCAGTAGAAAAAGAAAGTGAAGAATTTACATGATGAAAAAACCTGAGTAATAGGTAATAATAAGATGAGGGGAAGAAGACCCAACGTGTATCACCACTAGAAGTGTGGCTTCCTCAGGGGTAAAGAGCAATTGTGTGGCTTATGGTTTCTTATATATACATCAGGTAAAATAAGTATAAATAAAGATAAGAAAATTGTAAACAAGCACATGTCAAATAATACACTGCAAGTACAACCTGATCAACTATTCAAATAACCAGTGGAAAAAGAGAGTGAAGAAATAGCATGAGAAAACACATGTAATAGGTAATAATAAGATGAGAGGAAGAAGACCCCATGCGTATCACCACTGAAAGTGTGGCCTCCTCAGGGGTAAGGTGCAATTGTGCGGCTTATGGTATCTTATATATATACAACATTAATTGATAACTCATTACCAGCTGCAGGGGGCAGCGTGGCGTAATAACGGGTGGTATCAGTGTTTTTGTGGAACCAATGCACATGCGCGAACATAAGTTGTTTATTTACAGCATTAAATGCGCATGGGTGATTGCAGAGCAGAGCCTTCTTGGTTGTCTTGTTTTCTATATTGCTTTTATCTGGTTCTTGTTATTGCCAGTTTCCTTGAGTGTTGGCTCACCAATATCATCATGAATTGGGAGGCCAGGAAGGCGGCTTGTAAAAGTCAGGTGGGAGGTGTTTTTGGTATATGTAATGAGTTCACGATTGATGACACTTTTCATAAACTTTCATTGGAATTGATTAACTTACATAAATCAGTTACAAAAACTTGGTTGAACATCAAGAGTTTGGAGAAATACAATACATTAGGCATTGTTCCCTGGAGATTGAGAGTCCAGATCTTCCCTGCATGGGAGGTGGACCCTAATTTTAGACAAGGTCTTCTTAAAAGTTCCTTTCTTATTAACAATATGCTAATTGAATATGATTGTTCCCTTTTAAGCTAATTAAAGGAAGGTATCAAAGTCATAGCAACCTAAATCAATAACTTTGACTTACAAAACGTGGTTATACCTTTTCAACAGGGACTTAACCCCGGGGACGATTTTCTGTTTTTCTGTTTTTATTTTTTCGTCCCCTTTTTCCAAGAGCCATAACTTTTTTATTTTTCCTTCAATATAGCTGTATGACGGCTTGTTTTTTGTGGGATGAGTTGTACTTTTGAAAATCACAATCTCCTATGAATGCAATCCACGGACTGGCTTTCAAAGGAGGATTGCAATAACAGGCTCAGGGCTCAACAGCAGACCCTTGTCTTTCATGACAACCCATTGTCACCCTGTGATCAAGCCTTGTTCCTTCTCAGATGCAGAAAAAAACTTTATCGAAATAACTTTTATTTTCACCCAAGAATGTTTTGGATAAATTCAAACTCACTAAAGACCTGTATCTCTCTTGTAGGCAACTTACATTTAAGCTTTTGTATCATCAACCTTCTCTAATTGACAAACTTCCAAATGATGAAAGGCAGGCCTTTTAGGATCTTTTGAAATTGTTTGAAGAAAATGAAGTAGGATCAGGACCAAATTCACATAGAGGTTACCATCTCAGGCTCCCTCATCCTCCTCCCTCTTTCCAGCTGTTCAAATCTTCTACGAAATGGTATGTAGAAATAACACGAATTTGAAATCGGACAATAACAAATACAACAATTTGACTTTAGACGAACGCATGGTATTACGTAAATTAATGGAAAATGACACCTCTATCATCAAGAAGCCTGACAAGAATGGCAATATAGTCATTTGGCATGTGAACATGGACATGATGGAAGCAAAACAATAGCTAAGAAATACTTTCCTTTTTTTACCAGATTTTACCTAATGACCAAAAACAAAACTGGATAGACTACTTATAACTGCATTCCAACATCACATTCATACAAAAAAAGGAACAGGATTTCCTTGCTACTCATCATCCATTTGTTTCAACATTCTACATGCTCCCAAAAGAGCAAAAAGCTCTACAAGAGCCTCCAGGTAGACTAATAGCATTGATGGCCTTTATGAATTTCCTGGCACTTACCTTGATCACTACTTACATCGTCTAGTTCTCTCATTATGCTCCCATGTTAGAGATTCTTCACATTTTATTCAACAGCTGGACATCTTGGTCATTCTTGCAAATACCATCTTGGTTACACTGGATATCGAATCTCTGTACACATGCATCAATCATGATTTGAGGATCAAAGAGGAATCACACTTCTTGGAACTACATAGAAAGAAGACATGATTCTTTAAATTGGATCTCCTCCAATTAGTTCTTGAGAAAAGCTATTTTGTCTTTGAGTCTTCTACAGGCAAGTGTCTGGCTGCAATGGGCACTTGGTGTGCCATGTCTTAGTCTTAAGCTAATACTTTTTTGAGTTGGTGGGAGAAGACACAGGTACGCCCACTGGGTGCATTGCACTCTTATGTATTATGTTGGTATTGTTACATCAACAATATTTTGTTCTTTTGGTCGGGCTCATTGGATGACTGCAAATATTTTTTCTCTGAACTAAATAATCCTTGGAAAGTTCATTAACATCCAGCCTCTAAGTTTCCAGGGAAAATTTCTTGGATCTTAAAATATCATTGGAAGACACTCAAGTTACAACAACCTTATTTTGTAAGGCAGCGTCCACAAACAGTTTACTCTATTATTCAAGTTTGTATCCAACCCATTTATGGATTGGCATCCCCAAAGCACGTCAGACTAAGAAGAAATTGCAGTTCAACAAATGATTTTTAAATTCAGGCTAATGATCTTACAATCAGGTTCCTAGCAAGAGGCTATCCATGCAGAATTGTTTCACAGGAGTTTCCGCATTCTTACAGAAGTAACCGTCAGGATGCCCTACGATCACAACCCCGACAAACAACACAATCAATCAACCTCATTAATCTGTACAATAATGAATTATGTGACATCCATCACATTTTATGAAAAAAATCGTGGTATCTGGCTTAGTGAACCTAGACTAAAGCCATTTATCTGTAGCTAAAAGTTCAAAGAATCTAAAAGATTGCCTTACTACCAACCATTTGAAACAACCTAACCCAAAATGGGCAGAGGCTGGAGACTGGTGGGTTCATATCCATATAGATGTTATCTGGTTTGCCCATTTTTAATTGCAGGCGAAAGTATTACCCTCTCTATTTTCCCATGCAGCTCTGGCCTTGTGCATATTTAAATTTCTGCTCTCACAATATCTGAAATATCATTTGCAAATGACCTAAGATATACTTTGGTTAAACTACTCAAGAGCTTCAACGCAGGATGCAGCAACATCTGTCAAGCATTGCGAAAGCAAAGAAGATTAAATAAAAAGGTAAAGCCTTTACTCCCATTATTTCTACTCCCATTGTTTCACATTTCTCATCCACCATAATAGTTAATTGAGTGGGCTTTTGGTTATGGGGATTGATATTGTCCATAATAACATTAGAGGTGGGAATATCACTAACAAGCTTTTACCCCGTAAATCTAAGTGGATTCATAAATTGCATAACATGGCCCCACATGGACTTATTGAAGAACTTCTTTTTACAGGTTTTTATAAGTAAATCAGCATGAACATCTATGATGGCTCACAATTTTCAGTTCACATTCTTTGCTACTTTGGAGTTCACGGGGGTTGGCAGGGGGATGGGAGTTCACAGGTCGAGTGATTATCTGTGTGTGTTTTAGTGCATGAGGGAAAATTTTGGGTCCACTGGAAGACCATTCTTTCCCATGCAGCAGGTAATCTAGTAGTGTTCATACTCTTTTGTGGCCTAGAATTTTTTTTTATAACATTAGGTCGTCGTATTGAATGTGTCGTCATCAGTGTTGAGCGCAAGTGCTCGATACTCCAGTTTGCATTGGGTGCTCGGGTACGCACGAGTCTCCGCCCAGCATGTTTCACGGCAAACCTCACATGTTTCTTTTGGCTGTCTAACAGCCACAAAACATGCGGGTTAGAGAATCAAACATGTCACTCGAACACCTGCGATATGCTGTACATACCCGAGCACCGATGCAAACTGCAGTAGCGAGCACTTGCGCTCAACACTAATGACAACATATTCAATATCACGAGCTAATGTCATCAAATTCTGTGTGGTACCTTTGGGTTCAAAATCCTCACTATACCCCTGGATAAAATACTTGAGGGGTGTAGTGCTACAGTATATTATGATATAGCCTTATTCTTTTTCTTTTATCTCCACAGGGCATCCATCTGTTCACTTTGCCACGTCATTTCTCTTGGACCATGTCTTTTCTTGACATTACTTCTGGAGTTGCTGCACAAATATTCATAAATGTGTACTACCAGAACAGCACCCTAAATGTAACTTTGATATACTTATGCATAGTTTCTTTCACGTCTACAGCGCTATATCTACTTTAGCATATTTTTGCGGTTTTGTGGGCTACCATCTCTGCCTTCCCCTTTGTTTTCACCTTTCCCTTCCCCTCCTTTTCTTCTTCTACCCATCCTCATCTTTGTACTTACCTGCACATGTCTTAGCTCTCTCATTCATAAAATACTTTATTGATAATTTACCTTAATAAGTAACACCAAAAATTGACATACAAAATATACATGTAGTGTTCAAAATTAAAATACTGGGCCCATCTGGATGTCCCTAGTAAGTAGCTGTGCTGTTACCTGCCTTGCCGCGGAGGTTGGCACCCTAGGGGGGAGCGTTGTGGCGCCCCCGCTCACCGATGGCTGACCCTAGTGGCCCTGATGTACCCTGCGGACTTAGTGGATCCCACTGCCCAATGGCTAAGGGGACCCCTATATCTAGACAGAGACCTTCTGTGCTAGTACATCCCTATGTCCCAATAGTGTAAAAACAAAGAACACAGGTCATATATCTATAGTGGTAACCGTTCAGCGTTTAA